>CP092865.1:78790368-79478233 GCA_030710605.1 Cordylochernes scorpioides | reverse complement strand
CTTTCAGAGCCTACCTATAGCGCCAAGCAAAGGAGACGTCCTGTACGAGTATTATATTAGGGGTAAGGAAGGGTAAGTAGTAGATAGTAGTATTAATAATATTCTCCGTATCTCTTTCTCTAATGCAAAATTAGCTGATATTTAGTAGTTTTGAGGATTTCAACTATTATATATATTATAGTGCTATTTTGTTGAATCAGTGATGTTTCCCCCTTATCATATATGCACATTTCTATTCATATGAATTAATATAAATTTATCTTCGTGAAAATGAAAAGCTGTAAATTTGATGAAAAAATATGAAATAATGAAATAATTCATTTCATTTTTAATATTTGATCAGAAAATATATGAAGTCCCAAGTCAAATTACATGTATGCAGAGCCTCTTTTAACAAACATATTACGGAATGGATTTAAGAACTGTTTCAAGGGTTCAGAGAAGGTTGCCAGGAAAAACTTTGTCAGATATCATGGGAGATGAGCTTAGACTAATCCATCTTTCAGATAAACACGAAGTTTGAGTTGATAGAGAAAGCATGATAGCATAATTAGGCTTATTCATTGAAATTAATTAAGCATCGAAGGTTTGGATCAATACATTTTTTTGTTGTTTTGAGTTGAAGATGCATAGCTAGATTCTTTGTGTTTAAAACAGGAAATTTCTCAAACAGGGAGTTTCAAAATTATTTCATTCACGTTCTCTTTAAATATATTAGATGGAAAAAACAAAAAAAAAAACATGAAATAAAATTTATAAATTTAATAATATCATATAATTAAGAGAGTTCCCAGTAACGACCGAGCTGCCCCATTGTTGCCATTGCCGGCCTAGAGCCCGCTGGGGAAGCCACCACGAGCCTTATGTCTGGTCACTTACTGGTGGAAACTGTCCTGCCTCGCCATCTGGCCTCAAGGTATGCCACCATAGACTGCTCAGTGATGAAGCTTGGCCAATGGGTCATAGTCGAGCTGGCGGTCTCAGGCTTAACCTCCCATTGGTCGTCTTGGCAAGTCTCATGACATCGGTGGTTGATCAGACCATAGGCATAACGGCGACCTCAAATTATAAATTAAAAATAGAACTCTATGATATGTGTTACACATGTGTATTGTGAGTGAGAATGTTACACGTGTGTATTGTGATTTAAAGAATCTTTCATGTGAGAGTCTGTCACACATTACATTAATAAGATTTTAAGAAGATTTGGAATCGAGGAATGCAACTTCGTACAAACTCCAGGAGATGAGGACTTTGATGAGTATAATGACTCCAAGCCAGTAGACAAGACATTGTGCCAAGAGATGATTGGGTCACTCATGTATCTGGCAACGGGAACTCATCCAGATATATCCTACAATGTGAGCAATTTATCGCAATATAATAACGATATAAGAAAAGTGTATTTGATGGCAGTCAAAATAACATATTGGTATCTGAAGGGCACCAGAGATAAATTTTTATGATATAGGCCAACAGAAATTAATATTGTCGTTAGTACAGACGCGAGCTGATGATAAACAAAGGATGCAAATTCTTATTCAGGATACACAATCAAACTTGGAAATATCCTTATTAAATGGCGAAGTAAAAAGAAAGGTTTAGTGGTTTTATTAACATGCGATGTATATTTGATTTCCATATACGAAGGAATGGACTAAAACTAAAAAAAAATGGACTAAAGGACTAATAGAGGAATTATCCAAAGATATTAATTTTCCGATAATTTTAAAAACTGATAGCCAATCTGACATAAAATAGATCCAGTCTGAACAAATAACTTCGAGGACAAAATAAATGAATCGATTTTTTTTTGTAAAAGAGGAAGTAAAAAGTGGAGCAATAAACTTAGAATACGTCCGGAGTGAGAAAATGGAAGCTGATTTTTAATAAAGAATCTTTCAAAAGATAAACTAAGAAAGTGCATAGGCTCAATAGGATTTTTATGAAAGAAGCTTCCACACAGGGAAGGATTGAAGCAAGAAAATGATTATAATTTGAGTGTGAAAGCTTGTAAAAAATAGAAACTTACCTTATACCATTAATTGTTTTTCTTTATTGTCTGTTTTGCATAAGTTGAATCTGGTTAGAGCGATGTATGTAAATTAGATGATTATTCTGTTGCCTTAAATACGAGATATTTAACTCGGTTCTTTCTATATCTAAATATGTTTGAAGTAAATAAATTAATTTTATAAATCTGAGAGTGGTCTTCAAAAACGATCCAACACAATTACATTCAAATATGGCATTTGAGATTAGGGCATCGAGGAACAGATACAATTGAATTAATAATAAAGAATGAAATGACAAGAAGAATTGGCATGATGCAATGTAAAAGTAATGGTAAAATACATTTGCGAAATATGCATAGATTCTAAATTAATTAGACAGCCATTTCCCAAAGAACTAAAATATGAATCAACAAAACATTTGGATTTAGTATATACAGATTTGTTACAGTCCTAACCTGGAAAAAAAAAATAGATAGCTTCTAACTTTTATTGATGATATTCTCAGATATACAACGCTTTTTCTATTGAAAAATAAGAATGAAGTTTTTAATAAATTAAAGGACTACTCTGCATTTGGTACAAGTTTAAAACAAGAATTTAAATACTAAGGTCAGATAATGGAGGTGAATCTCTATCGAGGCCTAAACAGAATTTCTTGAAGCATGATGGTATTTGTCTTCAAACTTTGGCACCATATTGTCCACAACAGAAAGGTGTAGCTGAAAGGAAAATAGATATCTAGTTAAAATGGCAAAGACAATGACTCAGTCTTAGATTTTAAATATTGTGGCGAGGCAATTTTAACTGCTAATTAGTTGCAAAACAGACTTTCTACCAGAAAGATTACAAAATGGCCATATGAATTGTGGAATAGAATAAATCCAAATTTAAATCATCTGAGGATCTGAAGCTTGTGTACATTAATAATAATAGAATTAATAAATTTGAACAAAATGTTTTGGACGGCATTTGTCGGATACTTCTAATGATCTAAAGCCTACAGAATCCTGTTTCCTGAAACCGACAAAATAACAATAAGCAGAAATGTTGCATTCACTGATAACTTTGATGGGAATTCTGTAAAACAAATGAATGATCGACATAAACCTTCTCATTAATCCACAAATAGAGGAAATTATTGATAATGATGTAAATGAAGATATAGAGGAAGTTGACCTCCTAAATATTTTTGTTATCACTAAGCATCTCCATTGCCAACGTATATCAATTGAAGATGGGTTTTTGAGGTTTTAGAGTAGTTTTATTTTATATAACCAATTATTTTCCTCCTTACTCTGTCTCTAAGTTTCTCTTTGTGACTCAAGTGTTATTTGGCACTTCTACTATTAGTAAGTATCCAGGTATCTTGATAATTAGTATTCCCGATGCATAATAGATGGCTATAAGTTCTGATCTGAAGACTGAGCACAAATCTGGATTTTTATGTTTTTTTTCTCAATGTCATTTGTGGTTTCAATGAGACTGCCACTGTCAGTTTGCCCTAAATCGTCTCTGCACCGCGTCGGTGTAAATAGGTATTATATTTCTGGGAATGTCATCATTTATTTGTAATGATAATTGTTTTAAAAACATGGCTTTTGTTTTGTGTGTTGGCGGTTTCCATAAAAGTGGCATTAAAAACAATATCTAGTGGTTTTCATATGGAGAAAAGTTTCTGGTAAATAATTATTCTCTACTTTATATTTTTAAAATTCGTTTCTTTTGGCCAAGTGGAGAGACCTTTTTTTTAAAGCTTTTATTTAACTCGCTTCCCTGTCTGTCTGCCCACAAATCTTGCAATAGACTTGTAATATACTTATAGAGCACGTAGGAATCTGAAATATAAGAACACGATGACAATGCAAGTTAACAAATTTTCTGACTTCTGGGTGGCCGGAAATTTGAGAAATTGCCAAATTGCCTTTCAAATTTTGTAAATAAATTTTAATATACTTACAGATCACAACGAAGTATGAAAATGTTAACACTCATTCAGTCCAATGAATATTGAATGTGTACAAATTTATAGACAACTGGGTGGCCAGGGATTAACACATTTCTATATGTGAAAAATAGTACAAATGTGATATTGTACTGGGATAAGGTGTGAAATTGAGAAGAAGGCATCTCCTTATCGTGCAACTGAAATTTTCTGATGGCTTGCGCCATCTATCGGAATAAATATCAACTATTCTCGTTGATTTCTAATTATATCAGAATTTCCTAAATACCCATTCTTGATTAATAATACGCAATTTATGCACCTCATCGCAGTATAATATCACATTTGTACTATTTTTTCACATTGGGTCGCGGTCTCACGCAATTATGGCCTTAACTACCCGTTTCATTATTTTTCAGGATGCCTAAATGACCAAATATTTTGGTCTTTGGGGTACAGCTTGCACCACGCTGATGAGGGTCAAAAGCCCGAAACGCGTCCGTGGTTAGCTTTTTTGATTAATCAAGAATGGGTATTTGGCTAATTCTGGAATAATTATAAATCGATGAGAATAGTTGATATTTATTCCGATAGATGGCGCAAGTCATCAGCAACTATCAGTTGCACTTTAAGGAGATGCCTTTTTCTTAACACTCATATATGTATTTATAAGACTTGGGTTACGCTCTTTGCAAGGAATTAACCAATCCGCTGCAAGCAGGCCTCCGTCTATTTAAGGTCTAACCCTAACGGGACTTTTATTCTAAATTTTGTATATTCATGACTAAAAATTAGATAAATAATCAATGAAAAAGTATATTTGAAAAAAAAGCTTCCATTGATATGCTCTAAAAGGAAAATATAAAATATATTTTTTGTCATTTAGCCATGAGATGTATCTGAGTGAAAATAAAAGCGGCGGGGGGATATAATATTTAGGGAAGAGGTAAATATATAGCTAAGAATTGCTAATAGGTTGTTACATATTAAATCACATAAGTTAGAAATTAATGAAGTTCGTCTCCGCCCATTTTATTTTCACTCACTTACATCTAATGGCTCAATAAAAGAAGATTAAACATTATATTTTTTATTTGTGTGCATTTAAATAAAAACTTTTTTTTAAGTATTTTTATTTATTAGTTATTAAAATCTTTTTTCCAACTTGCTTTCCTTTCTGTCTGTCTTTCTGTCGGCACGTCCTTTTGTCCACAAATCTTGTAATCGATTTTTAATATACTTCTAGAGAACTTAGGAATCTGAAATTGTGTTAACTTATTAGAGCCTGATGATGACAATGCAAGTTTACGAATTTTCAGACTTCTCAGTTTTCAGAATGGCAGGAACGGACAAATGCTTCTCAATTCTCAAATTTTAAACTTTATTTTATAATGCTTCCAGGTCACACAGAACTATGGAACGTTTAACATTCACACAGTCCAATGAACAATGCGAGTGTACACATTTTCAGACTTCTGGGTAGTCGGAGTGGCCAGGAATTAATATATTTATATATTCATTTTTTTAAGTCTCATGTTACGCCTCTTACGAGGAATTGACCAATCCGCAGCAAGCAGGCTTCCATCTATTTAAGGCCTAATAACTAATGCACTTTTAATAATAAGCAGCGTGAGATGATCGTATTTAGATAAGAGGTAAAATTATAGCAAACACTTATAAAAATAGCTAATCAGTTGCGATATGTTAAATTACATCATGTTCGAAATTGATGATCGTCCCCCGCCGCTTTTATTTTCTCTCAGATACATCTAATTGCTCAATGAAAAAAAATGTATATAAATAAAATATTTTTTAAAATGAATTTTCATTCATAAATTATTTAGACTTAAATTGGACTCCAAATTAAGTATGCAATTGGATGTTCTGAGCTTGTTTCCATAACTTTTGATATTTTTCAGAAATAGAGAAATTTGTTCACTCCCGGCTCCTCCGACTATCCAGAAGTCTAAAAATCAGTACTTATTGTTCATCGGACTGAGCGAATGTACAAGTTTAATTTTTCTAGGTGATCAGAAAAATAATAATAAAATCATATTTAAAATTTTGAAAGGCAATTTGGAAATTTGTCTGTTTCTGGCCGTTCTGAAAAATTCGAAGTATGGAAATCTGTCAAATTGCATTGTCATTAGATTCTAACAAGTGTACAAAATTTCAGTTTTCTATGTGCTTTAGAGGTATACTAGAAATTAATTATATGATTTGTGGAGAGACAGACATGGAAGCAAGTTAAATGAAAGCTTTAAAAAATAATCAATCACCAAATTCACAAACGTGACAATACCTTGTAATTTCCTTATTTTATTTTAAGAAATAGCCATTAGTTTATCACTTGAGTATAGCACAGTTGTTGTTTGTGACAGTGCTATAGAATTCAGGATTTTGCGTCGCTACACATCCAACCACAGATGGATCTGTGTTATCTAAAACTATAAACGACCTTCAGCTGGGACCACCTCTGAGACCAAGGATCCACGGCAGTGGTGTATAATTCCAACAAGGCCAATGAACAGGATGTGATGGCGTAGATCACGACTCAGAAAGTCAAACCTACATGCACCTTGTGAGTATGGTTCATCTATAGAACATGTCGCTGCGACAATAGGAATATTCAATGTAGGTGACTGGTATCAAAATGAACAAATCCTAGTGTGGCTGACCAACTCTTCTATTTCAAATCAACATTAATTGAGAGTTCATAGGAAAACCAAAGTAAAAATTAGAGCTTTCTTCGAAATGACGTCGGTTTTGGTAAAATTTTACAGAATCCACTTGACCCTTAACTGGACGTGCGAATATTTCTTACGTAACTGAACGGGTTGAGTAGATTCAACCCACTTATGTGTATTTATGAAATAAGCGCTAAATAATGATTGAAATCAATATTCAAAAAATATTTAATGAATAAAAATGTTAACATAGAGATTTTGACGTTTAAACATTCTGAATATACTCTATTTACAGACATTTAAAATTATTAAGAAATGTTTTTGCAAACGCTTAGTAGACATACAGAGCAAAGGGCATCTATTTTTACCGCGTTTTAATGAACATTTGTAGCATCTTTTTGGAGTTTCAGGTTGTTGTGGCATCGTATAATCCCTTGATGTACTTGAACCATCATTCTTATTGAATTGTCGTCTGTAATTTCACCGGTAAAGATTTCAGCTTACTATTCCCAGGTGTTCATTAATCAATGCTCTCCTAAGATCACCAATAAAATTACTCCTTTCTTTTTAATCCTTTTTATCAATCCGATTACCGATTTCATTTTTTTGGGAAGATAGTAGACTAAAGTAGTTGTTCCAGAAAAACCAAAAATAGATGTTTCTGATTCTCTATTAGGGAGCGGCTGAAATTGTGGTAAAAACTGAGGTTTGATCTTTTTCATCCTCTCTAAATATATATGTAAGGCCATGTTCTTTCAACTTATCAACTAATTCTACTGAAGTGAACAAATTGTCTGCTGGAATATTTCTATTACTAATCTCTAAAACTTATATATATTTTGGATTTGAAAGGATAGTTCTCTCTGTTGACTCGATTGACAATTATACTTACAAAAGAAAGAAGCTTTATTTTATAAAAGGAAGCTAAAAATAGTGGAAGATATCAATTCAAGTATGAGCCACAAGCTAACACTGACAGGAATAATTCTCACGCTTCTGGACGGGCTGGGCGGAATCCGCCCCCAAATGCAAATTGAACCCCCCTCCCAAAACTGATATTTATAAATAATGGATGTAAAATGTTTGTATCACTGTAAAATTAGAATACATGAAAGCTGGTAGCTCTCAGTAAACGAAAAATATATTTTTTACTATATTAAATTTATGCATGGGCGGAATCTACCCAACCCGTCCAGTTAAGAGGTAAATAATATTGCCCGTGAATTAAGAATAAGAGGTAAATATTTATTCGGATATATTATTCAAAAAACAAAGTCGTTTCAGTGTATGATACAATTGCACAAATTCAAAAATAACAAGAATATAGAATGGAGTCCACATGATCAGTATGGGTCCGTTCTTTCTCTACACCATCAATATCCACAAACATCAGGTATTACAATATTATGTTTCAGTCGCACCATATTTACTCATTTCTCAATATAATTCTAATATTGTAACTCCGCCTTTGCCGGTCCCAAGCCCGGATGAAAAAGGAGGAGGGGAAGCAGTATAACAAGCTCACTAAAAAACCTGGGCTCAGCTGGCTCGGCTGATAGTACCCTGTAAGGGCTCCTGATCCAGTGATAAAGGATGAGCAACGTTTGTACTCCATGTTAGGAGCAGCTGCACATGGCCTCTGTTCCTCATGTCAGAGGCGGCCATTTCTTTTGGAGCTAAGTCGGCCTGCCACTGAGTAGTGCTCCCAGTCTTGATAACAAAGGCAGACGCATTCTACTTCACCCAATCATGATGGTTGTCATGCTTTTCGAACTTGATACCTTGATATGATTTAGAGAAGATAAGAAAGAAGAAGAAGAAGATTCTTAGATAGTTTTCTCACACCGAATATATAGTATTACATAACTAGTTCAATTTCTCACTTTGTAATTTATCTGCCATCATGTTAGTTATAAATTTGCATATACCTATCTCTCATTGTACTCCTAAATACTGTAATATATTATGCTTTATCTTCACGCCTGTTAAAGAACGATGTCGATCGATATCTAGCGGAATAAACGTCTTCTACAGAGGAAGCTCCTTTTGTTCTTATATATTATCACAATATAGTAATTGTAATCAAAAAGTTGTTCTCTACGTCTGAATCCAGATTTTAAAAAAGTGGCCATTCAGATGACATAGTCCTATTAAACACAAATACTCACAAAGGATTATCGAGCACAATTTCAATAATTCACAGGAGGTCATAGAATATTGGGCCAGTAAACTATACCTCTACTCAATCCAAACAAATCATATAATAGCACAGCATACAGATATATAGAAAATAATAATAATAAAATTACACCCACATTATTTCAAAATAGTAAATTACTCGAAGAAAAACAGTAACCAAAAATTTATTAGAGTAAAATTTGGCCCAGAACTTTGTTTTACAAAGCATACCACATAAACACACACACACCTCCAATAGAGTACAAAACAAAACAAATCTAATGACGACATCGGTAATAGTAAATAAGGATCGAAACCCAAGACCACCTACACCAGTATCGTCAGACCTGTACTGGAAGATGCCTTCCCAATTTGGAACCAGTTTCCGAAACAAAAACTCTAAAGTTTGAACATTAAAATCTTGAAGAAAGAATACATTTCCAAAACACAAAATTCAACAACAAAATTAGAAGCTGTATTGAAAGTCATATCTCCCAACAAACATTTAAATCATGGAATAGGAAAACTAGACGACATCTCTCCTTGCCGCTACAACAAAATGAGATGAAAAAATAAAACAGATCAAAATAGAACATAAAAACACAACTTACTAAGAACAACTGAAATCACATCACATTTTGACCTCAACACCTTAATATCCATATACCTCATTGAACCCTTTTCAAACAATAACTTTCTCAACATCAAAAAAAAAAAAAAAAAAAAAAACTCCAAGTCCAAAAAATATATTAATACGAGAAGTGTCTTGCTATAGCTTACACAGCTGGTACCTCTGATGAAACACTGAAAGATGTTCAACTATTACCAGACAATACTGAACTACTTCGAAGTATCGATACAGGGAGTGAGAAATATCTTCTCTCTTTAAAGTGAGCCTGAATTTATATTTTTTTCTCCGAAGATAACAAAATTCAGGGCATCATTATTCTTTCATACTCAGAACATCCCTAGACACAATAAACAAGGGATACATAAATGTAGTCAAAGTCATAGAATCCATCTCAATAAGCAAACATTACAATGGATACCTGCCCGTATTTGTATAGGGGGCAATGAGAGAACTTATAGCTTGGCGAAACAAGGAGTACGGAAAACGAAACAAACTAATTATAAACCTTCAAGGATGCAAATACTAAAGCAGAAACAAACTTCCTAAAACCAATCCAAATATTACAAGGCAATCTGTAAATTTGATAGAGAAATACCGACCAGCATTTCCGGGATATAAGAACAGAACATTATAAATGAAAGAAAATAAACTCAGACATGGCATGTTTCTACACAAACTTAGGAAATACAACAACACCCAGCTTAATCCAGATCACATATTTAGCTGCGAAACTGGGAGAACCTCAAGGTAGCAGAGGACCTTAAACCTCAGTGATTATGCACAGAGTACATGGACTGACCTGCCCCATTGACAAAACATCACCATTACCATGAAAATAATATCAGCTTTATATAAAAGCAGATTTCTCATTTCAATCAATGATTGTAACCCGTGTTTACTCTCGAGTTTCACGACATGTTAATATTCTTGGATGGACTTTTGATTTATTTGAAATATATCTTAAGCAGTTGTATTTATTCAATAGGGGCTGTATAAAAGGTTTTAGTAATTGAAAGCTTTATCTCTTGATTAATAAAAATAGTTTGTTGCAGAGTGTTGGAATATATTTCATATAGAATTTTTTCAATTTCAACAAGCATTTAGAAAATATATTATGTAACAAATATATTTGTTATTCAAATTGGAAATAATTTTCATAAAACCCTCTAATTTTAAAATAAAAATTATATCAATGGCTAGTTTTCAAACAATTGCAGAAGGTCCATCAACCAACTCCACGGGCGATTCCTCAGCGATCAAAATTATAATAAGCCAGGTCAGTTCATCGTCATTGAGAAGTAAATCAAGTTTTAATATCAATAAACTAATTTGATTTTTTGAAAATTTTGTAGAAAATTCAGACCTCACCCTTCATGCGCCATTCATCCATCATATGCCATTATTAATATGAAGAACTATTGATTCAAGCGAAAATGTGAGAACTGAATTGGAACTTTGAACGATTTATCTTCTTTAAAATCAATTTAAAACCTCTAAAGGGAACAAGATCAATTGGAATACGTTATTCTTCAAGCGCTGTTATATACCTTCATGCATATCACACCTGAATCTGGAAATGGATATAAGCCACGCGGATACTTGATAATTAAATGAAAACAAGAAATAATCTTTAATTTTAGAGAAGAAATGCCTAAAAAAAACAAAATGTACAATTTACAACATGTATAATAATATTATCAGTCGATTCTGAAAGGCGAACCAATAACCATGTATTGATTAAATTAACATACAAAGATTTGCATAACAGAAGGGAAGAGATTAGGTAGCCAGGAAAACATAGAACCAGTCAAACCATCATAACTGGTACATTCTTCATACAGAGGACTTTGCACTAAGACAACTGTAGACGTTGATAGCAGACAATGATGTCTAACTAAAGAATATAAATATAGTCGAATTAACTCACAAATAAATATTTATAGCACTCCTGAACATCAATATATTCCTTAAATATAAACCCTGTTATCCTATCCTACGATTTATTATACATTTATTATGAAATTATTATATATATTTATATACAGATTTATTGTGTATATTTATGAAAATATTAAATATTTTCTCTTTGAATGTATTGTATTTTTTCTGGAATTTTTCTATTTGTTTTTTTATAAAATATATTGCACTTGTATTTTATTTGAATTATTGTGTTGGTCTATTTTTGAAGGTAATATATATATATATAAAGAGGCACCTTTCCCTTTAATTCGCATAAGGACGATGGGACTATTGCATCATCCTAGTAAAATACTTCATTAGTAATCATAAGGAATGAGCCATAATGCTGTATTTGGCAAATTCAGACAAAAAGGCAACCTGTATACCTTTTTCTTCATGATAACTAGTAAAGTTTTTTTTTTCAATAAGGTGATGCAATAGTGCCATCATTCTAATGAACATTTAAAGGGAGAATTGCCTCTTTAGGTTAATGAATATCATCTTACCGTAACTTTATGTTATATATATACACTAGACGAATGACCCGGGCAACGCCCAGGTTTTACCCGATTAAATGTTTTATTCAAACACTATTCGTTACAATTATAAGTTGACGCCGTGGATGACACTCTTGTGAAACGTCCCGCTCCAAACTTTACATGTACATTAGGTCAGCTGATATTACCTCCCATCTTCACCGCTAGAGGCGCTGCTCGCGAGCTAAGTAGAATAATTTGAATATATAGTTTTAATAATTGATTTATATATATATATAAATAGCCTATCGTCTTCCCCGTATATTTTTACCTATGTATGGAAACTTTGATTTGAATTATTGAACTACTGCGGATTTGTATACCGGACATACAAACAAACAAACAAACATACAAACATTCATTTATATATATATATAGATGTGTGAAAAATAATTTTAAAATATAAAAATGTTTTCAATATACTTTTTGTAAATTATTGTAATTGTCTATGTATGAGCATATTGTTTTTATTTAAATCTCTGGAACTATTAAACTTTTTTTTCTGAAAGGGTTGTAATAGTCTATATATATCTGCATGTTTTGTTTTATAATCTCTATATCTGAACGTATTATATTAGTTTATTTTTAAAAGAATTGTCAATTTTTAAAAAATAGTACTTATATTTTGAAAATATTTTACATTTCTGAGACTATTGCATTGTTCTATTTCTGAGTGTATTTTGTCTATCTCTAACATTATTGTATGAATATTGTTGCACCAGGTTGCGGCTTGGCAGACTCTTCAGCCTTGATTCTCTCCTGTGCTGGGTCTTGCATCTTACCAGAGCGTGTTTCAACCATCCTACAAATTTATAAAAGGGAATAATGAGATAAGTCTACTTTATGTAGCCACCAGAATCATTTATTTATTTTCTCACATCAAAGAGAGCAGTGAAGTCACAGTGTACCTAAATACAAATGATGATAATCTAAAAATAATCTGTTTTAAATAAATATCATAGAATATAAAAATAAATAAATATATAATTTAAATTTCAAATATATTAAAAAAAAATATAATAAATACGCCATTAATCATGATGTAACACTTCTCCCTCTCCAGAGGTCGTCACGTCCTCGTGAGTTACCTCATCAATTCTCTCAAAATAGGGTTTGAGTCTTGAGACATGGACAATCAATGGGTCTTGGCCAGGATTATCTTTCGGCTCAATTAAGTAATTTACGTTAGACAGCTTCTTTAATATTCGATATGGGCCAAAATATTTTCTCAATAGTTTTTCGCATTTTCCGATTTTCCTGACTGGTGTCCAAACTGCCACTAAATGTCCTGGTTCATAGATTTTCTCATTGTGTTTTTTGTCATAGTTTCTTTTCATTCTTTCCTGAGTCTTCTCTGTGTTGTTAATGACTACCTGTCTCGTCCTTGATATTTTATCTAAGTAGTTTTCTATATATTCGTCGTAATCGTCCATGTTACTGTCCGTTGGGATATTCTCGTCGTCTAAGAGGGACATGGGTTCCCTTCCAAACAACAGGAAAAATGGAGTGTAGCCTGTGGTTTCTTGAATCGTGGTATTATACGCGTGGGTGATAAAAGGGAGGATTTCATCCCAGTTCTTTTGGTCTGTGTTCACATACATGCTGATCATATTGATTAAAGTTCTATTAAGCCGTTCCGTTAGTCCGTTAGTCTGGGGGTGGTAGCTCGTTGTGAAGCAGTGTTTCACTTTGCACATTTTCATTACCTCCTTCATCAAATTGCTAGTGAATTGTGAACCTCTATCGCTAATAAGAAATCTTGGGGCCCCGTGACGTAAAATAATATGTTCGATTAAAAATGTAGAGACTTCTTTCACGGTTGCTTCTGATACTGCCTTTGTTTCAGCATACTTGGTATAATAATCAGTCAACACAATTATCCACTTCCTTCTTCTATTCGTTGATGGCAAGGGGCCAACAAAGTCAATTCCGATTCTTTCAAAAGGGTAGTTAGCTGGGGGAATAGGTTGTAGAAGTCCAGAAGGCAAGTGATTTGAACCTTTCCGACTTTGGCAAAGATGGCACGTCTTTACAAATTCTGAAACATCTTTCAACATGGAAGGCCAATAGTATTTATTCTTCAATCGGTAAGTGGTTCTGGCGACGCCCAGATGGCCATTCAGCATATGGTTGTGGTATTCACTCATGACTTCCTTCCTTCTCTTCTTTGGCACTACCAGCAACCATGCCCTACCTTCAGGATTTGGATTTTTCTTGTAGAGACACCCATTTTCTTCTTTGAAGTTCTGCGTAATTGAACGCTTGTTTCCACTAAGGTTCTCCTTAATATTCTCAATAAAATCATCCTTTTCGTCTATTATTTGATTCAGAAATAGTCTTTCATAATCTTCGTCCCATTCGTTTTCAGGTAAGGGTCCTCTAGATAGACCATCAGCGTCCAGATGTTTTTTACCCGATTTATGTATGATTTCGAAATTATATTCCTGAATCTTCAGTGCCCATCGTGCTAATCGGCCGGTCGGATCTTTCAGATTCATAAACCAGCATAGTGCGTGATGATCAGTTACGATTTTGAAGTGCCTTCCATATAGGTAGGGTCGTAACTTGGACATTGACCACACAACAGCTAGACATTCTTTTTCGGTAGTCGAATAATTTTGCTCAGGTTTGCTCAGTGTTCGACTTAAATATGAGATAACTTTTTCTTTATCGCCGAACTTTTGGACTAATGTTGCACCCAGGCCGATGTTAGATGCGTCAGTATGAATGTAAGTAATTGCATTCGGGTCAAAGTGCCCTAAGATTGGAGGATTTATCAATGCTACTTTAAGGGTTTGAAATGCTTTTTCTTGATTTTCTGTCCAGGTAAAAGGTACATTCTTTTTTATAAGACTGGTTAATGGATCGGCAATTTTTGAAAAACCTTTGATAAATTTTCTATAATATGAGCACATTCCTAAAAATGATTGAACTTCTTTTATCTTTTTGGGCCGAGGAAAATCTCTAATAGCCTTGATATTATGCTCCGCTGGTTTTATACCATGTTGATTAGTTATATGGCCAAGAATCTCCAGTTCTTCGAAAGCAAATTGGCATTTTTTGTTGTTCAATTTTAAATTAGCCTCGCGAAAACATTTTAAAACAGCTTCTATTCTATTGAGATGTGTTGAAAAATCCCAGCTATAAATGATTACGTCATGTAGATAACATAAGCAAATTTGCCATCTAAGATTACCAAGCATATTTTCCATGTTCCTCTCAAATGTAGCAGGGGCATTGCATAGGCCAAAGGGCATTACGTTGAACTCATATAGGCCATGTGCTGTAGTGAAGGCTGTCTTTTCTTTATCTTTCTCCTCAACCTCTACTTGCCAATATCCTGATTTAAGGTCAATTGCTGAAAAGTATTTGGATCCTTGAAGTGTATCCAATACTTCATCAATTCTGGGAATTGGGTAAACATCCTTCACTGTTACATCATTCAATTTTCTGTAGTCAACGCAAAATCTGTACTTACCATCTCGCTTCTTGACCAAGATTACAGGGAAGGACCATGGACTCGAGGATGGTCTAATTATGCCGTCTCTGAGCATTTCATCAATTTGTTCTTTTATGATTTCTCGCTCTTTCGCGCTCACCCTATACGGCTTGTGTTTGATCGGTTTCGCGCCTTCTGTATCGATCCGATGTTTCGCTAAGTTGGATCTTCCTAATCCCGACGAAAACAAATCCTCGTACCTTTCCAAAACTTGTTTCAATTGCTCCTTTTCCGTATATGCTAAATTTTCGTTTATCTGAAATTGGGGTTCTTCATGCTCTTTTTGTTCACTTTCTTCCATAAGATTCACTTCGGCTGGCTGGCTTCCAAAGCACAATGTTTGGTTTTTTAATATTTTTAATGGTCGAGGTAAGGGTTTGTTATCCAGATATATGTTTCCTTATTCACAACATTTATTAAGCTTCTCGCTAGTCGAAGTCCATTTGTTTGAAACATTTTATGGTTCTCCTCGATGATGTATTCGCCATCCTCTGCTTCTACAAATGCATTAATCAATTTAATAGAAAGTTCTGGTATAATGGCATCCTTTGCACTTTTTATTTTCTTCTGTTGATATTTGATTACGTCACGATTTTCTGTCAAGTCATATTTGATTATTTCACGCTGACAATCAATTTTTGCGTTCATTTTCTTAAGAAAATCACGTCCAAGTATAAATATTCGCAAATGTGTTCTCATTATCACAAATTGATGTGTAATTGTTTTGTCATCAAATTTTATATTTAAAATAATATTTCCTACGATATCTAATTCTTTGCCATCGGGTCCGGAGCACATTTTATCAGGATTTATTATTTCAAGACCTGTGTTAAGAGCTGTACTAAGGTCGACCACTGAAAGATCGGCGCCTGTATCAATCAAAGCTTCGCAGATACCGATTCTATCCACGTTAATGTTCATTTTATATTTGGGGTCTAACTTTTTAATTCCATTTATGGTCGACTTGCTTTGATTGACGGACTCAGGCGCGATGTTTAGTTTAAATCTTCTAATGCAGCATATCTATTCCTTGTAGGGATACTCGAGTACGGGCTATTACTTACGTCAGAGTAGAGCAGAGGTCTCGACTTCTGAGTTCCATTATCCATTCGGATTTCTTCTTCGACCTTGTCTTGTGTAACTATGGGGTCCTCTTCCACAATTCTTACAAACCTGACTCTGCAATACCGCGCTACGTGTCCTGGCTTGTTACACTTGAAACATATTGGTCTCCCGTCTTCTGTCCTATTCCTATTTGAATTTGGATTCTTATTGTATGTTTTACTTGGGTAGACCGGTTTTGGCTCAGGATTGGGAGTGTAAGATCGTCTAGGGGCAGATACCTGGGGCAGAGGCTTGTTCTGGTAATACCCCGGAGTGGGGGCCTGGGGCTTGGAGGTGTTCAGGTAATACCTCGGAGCGGGGGCCTGGGGCTTGGAGGTGTTCTGATATGGCCTTCTGAACGACGTAGCATTCTTCCATTGCTCTTGATGATGGGGACGAGGAGAGCGTGGTCCATTATAAAGAGCTTTTGATTTTTCTGCACGTTCTTGGTAATTCTTTTCGAACAAATCCAGCTTTTTACAAATTTCTAGAAGTTCATTGGTATTTTTAGGAGGGTTTAGGTGAAGGGCAAAAGAGTATTCTTTCTTTAACCCTCCAATAACCCAGTTTATTTTAGTCTCTTCTTCCATTTGGGGGTCGACCTTGTTGCACAGTACAAGGATATCCTCTGCGAACCTGATTGCAGGTTCATTCCACTGTTGTATCCTGTTTAATCTCATCCTCATTTCTTCTTTGTTGGCGTCTGAGGCAAAATCCTCAATTAGGCGGCTCTTGAAATTTTCCCAGCTGGTGAAACTTACTTTGTGTAGGTTCAGCCAGGTTTTGGCGCTACCAATCATATTCATGGCAGCATAACGGGAGATAATGTAGTCTGCCCAATGGTACAGGAAGCCAATTTCTTCAAGAGATTCAATCTATGGGCGAGGGTCTTCTGTTCCATCATACTTGGGGATGTCGATGTTGGGATTCAGGACAACTGGGTCGGAACTAGCATCTCTACCAATTGTTGCACCAGGTTGCGGCTTGGCAGACTCTTCAGCCTTGATTCTCTCCTGTGCTGGGTCTTGCATCTTACCAGAGCGTGTTTCAACCATCCAACAAATTTATAAAAGGGAATAATGAGATAAGTCTACTTTATGTAGCCACCAGAATCATTTATTTATTTTCTCACATCAAAGAGAGCAGTGAAGTCACAGTGTACCTAAATACAAATGATGATAATCTAAAAATAATCTGTTTTAAATAAATATCATAGAATATAAAAATAAATAAATATATAATTTAAATTTCAAATATATTAAAAATAATATAATAAATACGCCATTAATCATGATGTAACAATATATTTCTGTAATAATTGTAAATATTCATTTCTGAATGTTTATATCTATTTATTGTTTTGAAAATAGAGCAATCCATACTTAATTCATTAGATAAAAAAGGCATATATTGGCAAAATAAATATTTTATTAAATCCAATATATGCCTTTTTTATCTATTTATTGTGTTTATCTTAGAACAATATTATTTCCATGACACTATTGTATTCATCTCTATTCCTGATATCCTTGTTTTCATCTATTTGTGAAAGTTTTGCTGTTTGTATATTTATTTAAGTATTTCATTTAGATATTTTATAAGTACTGTATTTATTCAATTCGAAAATATTATTTATTTTTGAATGTATTGCATGAATGTATTTCTCAAATGTTTTAATAATATATTTATGAGAGAACGTTTTGTAGAAATATTTTTTTTTTCTGAGAGTGATTTTTTAAACCAATTTATTTATCAATGAAAATATATAATTTTATAATAAATTTCTGTTGACTTTGCTTGGAATATTTTTTGAAACTGATTCCAATAATTATTAATAAAACATTATATTTATTGATTTACATGAGAAAGAACAAAATATGAAAGGGAAACTAATATTGAACAAAGACACTTTTTTTCTTTAGGTTAGCGCCTATTTACCTGTGAGCTTATACACCCTCTGTGGAACAATTAATTAATATATATACAACACTCACTCCCCTGTGTGTAAGCCCTAATCAGCAAGTCCAAGGCTATCTGCATATTTCCGTGGTTCATTCTTATAGTCCACACCATAACTTTGATTGCATCCAACAGAAACCAGTCAGGCCTTTCTTTTATAGATTCAGTCATTTGATGTTTTCCTCGTACTGTAGACCCATTCACTATTGATGACTTTCATACCATTTTCCCTTGGTACTAGTGTTCATACTTTATGTTTCTCTATCTCACTGAGCTCTTCTTCCCTTGCTTTGAGCTATTTATTTCTTTCTCCACTATCCATTGCTTCTTTAAAGTTCTCCGGATTATAATGATCTATTTCCATAATTAAGTTTGCATCATTCCTATCCTTTATTCTTTGTGAGCGTCGAACTCCTTCTTCAATCAATTTACTTTCTTGTTCTTCAAATCTTGCTTTGTGCCGTTCTTTTAATATGCTCTTTGTTTCTCCTTTCTTTCTTCCTCCTTTTACACATCTTTCCTCTATCGGTTCAGTTTGTGTTGAGCCATTTTCATTGTCACCACCTGGTTTTATTGAAGCATCCTCCTGAGACTTCATTTTACTCTTTATGACAGGATTGTTTTTTTTTTTCAAGATAAGAAAGTTTTCAGCAACTATTTCTTCAAAATTTCCTTTATATGTCAAATTATCACAATTAGTATCGTCCTGAATATCATTTGCATAAGCAATTTCTCTCTTATCTTCCATAAATTTTATTGATCCGATTTCATGGATTCTCTTTGTCATTATATCATATATTCGTAAATATTGAGGCTGCCTGGCCGGCATTCATATTTCTTGAAAGTAAAGATACTTCGGCCAGTAAATCTTTTTATTACCTCAAATAAAGATACTTCGGCCAGTAAATCTTTTTATTACCTGAGGTAAATTAAATGAGGTAATAAAAATATTTACTGGCCGAAGTATCTTTATTTTCAATAAAAATCATATATTCTGTAAGCTTTTCTTTTAATGGAATAACCAATAAATATTCCCTTCTACCTTTTGGTGAAAATTTGTTTCTTTTTGGTTTGCTCTCAAGCCAATGTGTCAAACATCCGAAAATTCGAATGTGTTTGACCGATGGTTTCCTGCCATTCCATTTCTGCATAGGTGTATGGTGCATGTTAGACCTGTGGGGGTACACTTCTTAATGTATGCAGCTGTAGCAATTGCCTCTGCCCAATGCTTCATGGGTAATTTTGAGTAAATTAGTAAGGTTCTCGCTGTATCTTTAAGAGTCCTATTCACTCTCTCTGCGACCCCATTACTTTGTGGTGAGTATGTTTTGGTAGGTTGGTGATGGATCCCATTTCTCTTGAAAAGTCCTTCAAATCTAGGCTTACAAAATTCAGTTACATTGTCAGTTCTTACATCTTTTATTCTAAGACTTAATTCGTTTTCGCCTCTTGCTTTAAATTCTTCAAATCTTTCAAAGGTCTCATCTTTTGATCTCAGAAAATATACAAAGAGTATTCTACTGTAATCATCTACTATAACAAGAAAATACTAAGATCCTTCTAAAGATTGACATGGCCTTGGTCCACATAAATCCATATGAATCAACTGCATGGGCTTAACTGTATAATTTTCTGTAATATTATATTGCTTCTGAACCAGTTTTCCTATTATGCAATCTTCGCACTCTGGTATAACCTTTCAAATTTCAGATTCAATCTTCTAACAATATGTCCTTGAATTATTTTTTTCATGTATTCTTCATTTATATGGTTTAATCTTTTTGGCCATAGACCTATATTGCAATTTTTATTTGATAAATGTGTATTTATAACCATGACATTTTCATTTTTTCCTATTGGTACATTTCTTAGTTTGGTTTCCATCATCATTACCATCTATCTGGTGAATCTTCAAATTATTTTACATATGTTTCAAATGCTTGCTCATTAATTCCACTTTTCATAGTATCCACTAGTTTATTTGAATGTTCTCTACTGTATTTGTGATTTCTATAATCAGGAGTCCATTTCTTTTGATATCCTGTTTCTGTTTATCTCGAAACCAGCAATCATTAGCTAGATGTCCCTTTTTATTACAAACAAAACATCATTTTGGCTGAAATTGTTTTACCTTTCTATTTTCAATTCTGTATGCTTGTTCATGCCCATTCTCATCAGATTGTTTTAATCTCATATTTCTTCTTGACTCCTCTTTTCTCAGAGATTGTTGAATCTCTTCAACTGTTGCCTCCCTCTTAGATCGTAAGACAAGAGCAATACTTTCATGCCTTGGATGTATGCCTCTGACAATATGAAATGAAAGTTCTCTTGAGGTAAATTGATGAGCTAATGATGAACTTCTAGCATCAATACTTTTTTCACTCTTTATATATTCATCTGCAGTTTCATTATCTTTCATTTCAATGTTCTTTAATTCTAAGCCTATATCAATAGTTTTATCTTCCAAATTGCTTGTGTTTGTTTTACTCAGTGAGTCCCATACTTTCTTAGCATTTGTTTCTCCTATGAACATCCCAGTTTGTTCATTTGTCAACGTAGTGATGATTATCCTAAATGCTTCATCATTTTTATCACTCCAAATCTCCCAATAACTTTTGCCTTCTATATCAGGTTCTGAATCGGAAATTACACATTTGAATATTTTTTTCCTCTCAGAACTGCGCTTATTTTCAACGCTCATATTTGTTAATTAGTTCCTGTTAATGTTTCAATTTTTGTTTGGGATAAAAAATTATATTCAGCCTTTAGGCCTTTTGACCTAATATAAACAAACAAATTTATATTTTAAATTTATTTAAATATTGGCTAGCTTTTAAACATGCAATATATAGATATGATTCAACTTAATCTATATAAATATCTTTATCTTCTCAGAAGTGCTTCAGTTTACCGATTAGATTAAACTTCTTGCTTAATCTTCAGATTAAATAGTTTCGCTTTTGAGCTTTATATCAAACAACCACGCTCTGCTACCAATTGTTGACTTTGCTTAGAATATTTAATGAAACTGAATCCAATAATTATTAATTAAACATTATATTTATTGATTTATAAGAGAGAGAACAAAATATAAAAGGGAAACTAATATTAAACAAAGGAACTTTTTTTCTTTCGGTTAGCGCCTATTTACCTATAAGCTTACACACACTCTGTGGAACAATTAATTAATTTATATACAACAATTTCAACTAACACAAAAAATTAATAAATAACTTTAGATATATTAATGGTATAATTCAATAAATTTAGCTTTCTCGACATTTTTAAAAATATGCAAATAAATGTATTGTTTGTTTAATGAGATTCAATATAATGTTGTACATTCCGTTCTCTTTTTGAATATAAAATTTTGAATTTTATTTATTTCCAATATTTTTATATTATTTTTCAAGTTTTTAATTATTTAAAATTTATATGTAATATTAAAATATAACAAAAAAGGCTTTGTGTACGTAAATACACTCCGTTTCTCTTATAAAAATTGTAATATACTGTTAGATCACCTAGAACCTAAACAGGACGAGTGGGTAACACCCTCGATTCCCGACAGTCATGAACCGAGATTGAATCCCGCGTTAAAAATTGTTTAATATGTGAATGACCTTCACATATTATTCATTGTTCAATTATCATGAACTAGGTTGCTCTTGCTGAGCGGTACCTATTTATGTGAATTTGAACCAGAACCTAAACATTTTTACACTTGCTTAATTCAATGACAATTACAGTTTACAAAAAAACTGACTACTATTTAGGCGCGGGGATTATTATAAATAGAAAATTCATGAATATAATAGAAAGAAAGATATGCATTTTTTTTATAAAATGGAATAAAAAGTATACAAAAAGAAAGCGGTGAAAATGTTTGAAGAAAGCTAAAAAAATAAATGAACTTAATAATTTGAAATTTAATAAGGAAAGATACGAGGTAATAATACCAAATCCAAATATATGATATGTGACGTTTCTGTAAGAGCGTTGTTACAAACTTCAGACAAAGGTTCTGAATGTAATTATATGAATTCAGTACATTTGTCTGAAGATGGTATTATTGATATTACCTTGTGTGTATTATCTATAATCCAAATTGTGCCTTATCATTAATAAGGAAAAGGAGAAATTTCCACAAAAGTACATGGAGAGATGGTAGAAGAACAAGTAGAAAGCAATCACAGTTTATCAAAGTAATGTAGTGTGAGGTAGAAATGAAGCTGCCTATAAATCTAATGTAGTTCTACATAATGGATTGTTGTCGTGAGTAGGCATGTAGAAATAAATATGTTTACATTTAATTGAAAAATCAGCTTAAAAGGGTTTAACGCCCCATCTATATAAAATTTTAATGAAAGCATTAAAACACGATTTTTTTCATTTCAAATAAAAAAAAAATTTCCTTACACAGATGAAAATTAGCGGGAGGGTTGGGTCATTACTGGTGAACCCTCCCAGAGGTTTCGCCAATTTAATGTACCAGACCGCTTCCAAGGGCTCTCTCTATAATGTATATTCGACGATTCTGCTTATAATGCTGAGCTAATTATGCTAAACTGAAAGGAGATATATTCTGATTAGTAATAAAGAAAACTAAGTAGACATAAACCTTTAGAATTACATATAAATATTTATATTAAGCAATGTTCTTCCGAAAACAATAAGGACAAGGCAATTTGTAAATGAATTAATTATAAGGCAAAAGCGGGAATATATATATAGAAATGTGGCATGCAGGTTTCATTTACACCTAGAACAAACTTCGATGTCCATAATTTTCTTTAATGCCATTTCTAAAATTCCTCCCTTCAATGTAGCATGGGTAAGAAAATTCGTCCATTACAGTATTAGAGTTCTAAGAAGTGGTCTGAAATATTCATATGTCGACACCGCTGGGGAAAATTAAAGTTTGCTTTATGTGTAAAAGAAACATTCATGCTTTGCATTGCACCATGATCATGTGTAAAAAGATAGAAAATGTGGTTTAAATTTTGCTTATTTCTAGTGTCTATTTTGACTAGAGAGACGACATTTATTTTTATATAACAATATCCTCCTGTCAAACTTCCTATATATATATATATTGTAAAATAAAAGGATTTAAAAGCGCGAATATTTCTATTATACATAAAACGAACTTCTACTGTCCTTACTGCGATGGAAAAATATATTGGGAGGGCTTGGCTCATCAGTGGTGAACCCTCCCAGCGGTTTCGCCAATTTTATTCACCATATAAATTAAATATTCACCATCCTTTTATATGCTACACTGAAGGATGGAATCTTAGAAATGGGTTTCAAGTAAACAATGGACATAAGCTTATAGGACAGTAGAATTACATTCAAATATTTGCTTCGAGAAATGCTCTTCTGCAAACTATAAAGTCACTTATGAGCCAAGCCCTCCCATTATATTTTTTCATCGCAGTAAGGACAGTAGAAGTTCGTTTTATGTATAAAAGAAACATTCGCTCTTTTAAATCATTTTATTTTATATGTATAGATGGCGCGTTATTGCTTTTTGTTAATATAAACATTGGTTCATAGTTTCTGATGATCGGGCGCCAGGAGATTCCTATTTAATATCAGTTCAGTAGGTATCTGTTTATGATATTGTATTGTTCTGGAGAGAGTTTTTCTGATCCATAGCAGTATTGGGAGACAAAGGTCGTTTGGTGTTGGTGTAAGGTTAAGGTCAATTAAGACCTTTCAAATGGCAAATTCTGGTTAATGACCGCTATTCAATAGCCACAGTCTGGTCAGAGTCAGCTTTACAATAGTTAAAGACTGGTCAGAGACCGCTTTCCAATAGCCACAGACAGGTCAGAAACCGCTATTCTATAGCCACAGTCTGTTCAAAGACCGTTATTCTATAGCCACAGTATGGTCAGGGACCGCTTTTCAATAGCCACCGATTAGGCATAGGCCGCTATTAAATTGCCACACTCTGGTCAGAGAGACCGCTTTTCTATAGCCACAGAATGGTGATGGACCGCTATTTAACAGCCTCATTCTGATCAGAGACCTCTATTTATTAGCAACAAATTGTAATAGACCGTTATTCATTTGCCAATGCTCTGATCAAAGATACCGCTTCACAATTGCCACAGTCTGGTCAGAGACCGCTAATCAATAACCACAGATTGAGCATAGACCGCTATTCTATTGACACAGTCTGGTCATAGACCGCTATTCAATATCATCCTTTTCATCAGAGACCGCTATTCAATACACATATACTTGTCAGAGATCCTATTCTATAGGCACAGTCTGGGCAAAGACCCTTATTTAATAGCCACAAACTGGTCAGTGTTCGCTATTTATTTGCCACAGTCTGGTTAGAGACAGCTTCTCTAAGGTTAAAGACTAGTCATAGATCGTTATTTAATAGCCACAGCCTGGTCAAGGACTGCTATTCAATAGGCACAGTCTGATTAGAGACCGCCATTCAAAAGACATAGTCTGGTCAGCAACTCTGGTTCGGAACTGCTTATCAATAGCATCATTCTGATCAGAGACCGCTATTCAATAGACATAGTCTGGTCAAAGACAGCTATACAATAGTTAAAGACTGGTCAGAGACCGCTATTCAATAGCCACGGTCTGGTCAAAGACAGCTATACAATAGTTAAAGACTGGTCAGAGACCGCTATTCAATATCCAAGGTTTGGTCAGAGACAGCTTTACAATAGTTAAAGACTTGCCAGGGACCGCTATTGAATAGCCACGGTCTAGACAGAGACTGCTATTTAATACCACATTCTGGTCAGAGATCGTTATTCAAAAGCCACAGTCTGGACAGAGACCGCTATTTAATAGCATTTTTTTTATCAGAGACCGCTAAACAATAGACCTAGTCTGCTCAGAGACCCAATTCCAAAGCTACGGTCAGATCAAAGACCCTTATTCAATAGCCAAACTCTCGTCAGAGACCGCTAATCAATGGCCACAGACAGGTCAGAGACCTATATTCATTAGCCACAGACTGGTCAGAGTCCGTTATACAATAGCCACAAACTGGTCAAAGTTCGTTATATATCAACCACAGTCTGGTCAGAGAAAGCTTACAATAGTTAAAGACTAGTCAGAGATCGTTATTTAATCGCCATTGCCTGGTCAAAGAATGCTATTCAATAGCCACAGTCTGGTCAGAGAAAGGCTAGCCCCAACAAAAAAGGTATTTTTTAAAATTTAAATCGGGCATGAAGGGATTCCAGTGACCAAACATCAAGTTATAATCTTTCTAGTTTTTGATGTGCATTTCGCTTTCTTATCTTTATGTCCTTTAATCATTATTTCGTGTTCAGTTTTTCCGATATCAGTTCCATTTGGACATTTAATATCTCTGTTCAATCCGAACTAGACCAGATAGAGCTTTTTTTTATTTTGTTCAAGCATCAAGGTTCCGCCGCGGACATCAGGTAATTGAATGTCTATAGTTCGAGGTTTAATTGTATCAGAGGTATCTCCACCATTTCTATCGTTAGCGAAATACCGAATATCATCTTCCTGAACCCCACCATTGCCTCGCAGTTCAGCACAGCTTTGCTTTATGACGAATTTAAACATCCCGCACGTCTCGGAGTGACAGCTTTCCATGGATCTTCCCTTTGTATCATAAATATTTGTAGTTTTAAGTTAATGGTTTAACTTACGGTAGCTACCTGGTGACGAACATGTGATTTATCCATTCATATAATTTTGTTCGGAGAGAAACAATGTTTTCTAAGTTAATCAGAAGCAGAATTAGACCTATTCATATGGCCCAGAGATCTGACTCGTAGATCCGTTGTTTTGCCCAGCCTCCCTTAATAGTGTCGCAATTTGTTAGAGAAGCGTCGTACTCGAGTTAATGTTAGTTTTGTGGCGATAATATATTGAAACTATACAAATTTGAACGATAAAATATACAAGTGTATTAAAAATTCGGCTAAAAATAGTTCTTGCTAACCGAGAAAAAAAAGAGAGTACGCGCATCGTCTGATTTCGATGCGTTGGCAGATCATAACAACGAATATTGAATATATATTTAAAAATAAAAAATCAAAGCAAATCATTTTCATTGTATAACTCTATCCAAGTAATAGTAGCTTGCCGATATGTTGTTTACTATTAATAAAATTTACACAAAAACAATCCAAATATTAAAACGACCTCGTTTTATTTTTCAGAATTTTTGTCGAGCTTCATATGTAAAACATTTACTACCAATTTGGAGCCAATCCTCTTACGAGATTCTTCACCATTTTAAATTTACAGATAACATATGAGAATTTCTATTTTTTATTTTATATGAACCAAAGTGTATTTTGAAAAGGGCTTTTTTGATAATCAACTTTGCCCACAAGTGGGAAAATCCAAACAAGGTCCCCAACGTCGTAATGAACAGGACATTATACAGCCTTTATCTATATCCTAAGTTCTGGGTGTCTATCATTAACAGACATATGTTTTGCCTAATCTGGCTGATTGGGCATTAGAATGTCAAATATTGATCAAGCCTTTCGTCCATCTCATATTGAAGGGTAAAAAGTCTAATTTCTTTTTCTTTTCTGTGTTATAAGCAAAGAGACAAAGATACCTAGTAGGTAATCTTGTGCCAGTATAGGGTTAGATAAGACTCTGTAAATATTCATTTGAATAATTCTTAGAATGATCTTATTTTTATGCCATTCGAACATTTAGAAGTCGCTCAAAATCCCTAATAGTTTCTCTTTGTTTTTCCCTTAATTCTATTTTCTTTCATTCCATTAGGAATTAATTTCCATTATCACATCCTTAGCTGTTCATTATCTGATGTTTATCAGTGATTATATATAAAATGTTTGTTTTCTGCTCAATAGACTTGCATCTCCCTTTTGTCCAAATGTTTCTCCCAGAGCGGAGTAAAATCCTCCCGGGGAGTTAGGGTATCTTCAGTGCTCTCACTTCATCGTCGGGATGTTCGCTCCAGCTAGAATATGGCATTTAGTCAAACACATAGAGTCGTCCAATCTATTGTATTTACCCATCTGTTTATAACCCTCGAGACACCCTTGGCGTTCTTGACTTGCATCCCCAGCAAAGAGAATTTTGACTAATGCAAGGCGAGATAAGTAAAAATACGGAAGTAACAATGTTCAAAAGTATTAAATAAGTAAACATATCTTTGGACAACAGAAAAATACAAGTATACCTAAGTTTCCTTTTTCTATTTAGAAATATTCATTAGTTCTTTACATGAGTATAATACAAATGTTGTATGTGACAGGGCTGAAGAATATGATTTTGCCTCACTACAAATCCAACTACTGACATTACTGCGCTATCTGAAACTACAAACGACCTTTAGCTGGAACACCTCTGAAACCAAGGAGCAACAGCAGTGGTGTGGAATTCCAACAAGGCCAATGAACAAGCTGTGATGGCATAGATAACGACTATGAAATTC
Source organism: Cordylochernes scorpioides (assembly GCA_030710605.1). Taxonomy (NCBI): domain Eukaryota; kingdom Metazoa; phylum Arthropoda; class Arachnida; order Pseudoscorpiones; family Chernetidae; genus Cordylochernes; species Cordylochernes scorpioides. The sequence continues at coordinate 79,450,281 of CP092865.1, read as the reverse complement.
AAGCCCAAATGCTTTTGTAAGTATTGCTTATCTATAGGATATGTCACTGAGACATTTGGGATAGTCGATGTGGGTGAGAAAGTTATTCCAATCTTGAAAAGAGGAATATAGAGCAATGTGTGTAGATCTGTTCGTAACTAGGTGAAGCTCAGGTGCATTGTCATAATGCTCTTGCGATGGTGTTGATTAATAATTTAAAATTTTGTATAAAATAACCTAAACACCCAGCACACAGACAATCAAATTTATATGGATATTTTGATGTAATATTTTATCAATGAAAAAGAAAGATCAACTCTCCCATCAAAATAGATATTAACACTGAGCATTAAGGTGTCGCTATAGCACTGAACTGAGTAAGATAGTTTGATGAAACAGCCAATAGATTGTACTTAATTATAGCATCTATTTTGAACAGATAATTTGTATTACTTTGTTAAATATCGAAGTTCATTATTATATAAGCCAATAAAGAGATGCCCCTGACATAGAATACCAGAATATCAGAGAGAATAAATTATATAATTATAGAATTACAACTTGACAAAAGAATTTAATGTAGAGTATTTACATATTCAACAAGCAGCATGTAAATGTTATAAAACATAGCAATCGTAATTTCGGAGATAATCTACAAATATAATTTGAAATTCTCTTAAAATAGCTATGGTAGATATTATTATTTACAATATGAAAAACATTTTTATTGAATATTTGAAACATTAAACTAATATGCTGATAAAAATAAATTTAAAATAAATGTTTTACACATTTTAACTTCAACAAAATTGAAAAAAACTAGAAAACTCTAACGATTATATTCTATAAATAATATTGATAGTTTCAAACGAGAACGCTTGAAGAAATCTGGGAGATTTCGTTTTAAATAGGAGGAGCAGTTGGGGTAGATAATCAAGAGAATATACAAAATGGATTGTTATTCTGGAGGGGAATTTGGGAATAAATAGTTTATCGGGAAAAGGAACTATATAGGTGAGTAAGGGAGAGTGCGGGCTTTTTAGATAGAAGAGGCGACAGTGAAGGTTGTTAGTTACAAAGAAGGGAAGGAGATGAGGAATAGGGGATGTGGCTAGTTAGATATGGGGAGACAATGAGATTCACTAAACGTTTTTGCTGTTTAATGAATGGAATAAATAGTGGGAGCGGGAAATTGGGGGTAGTAGTCAGGAGAGAGAAATTGAGAGGTTGTTAGAGAGGATTGAGGAAGTGAGGTAGTTAGGAGGAAGCACAGAATTGGAATTCATTCAGGAGCGCAGCAGTTGGAAAACCCATTTAGGATGTAGATGGTTGGGTAATTGTATAGGAGCGTAAGTGGGATATATGGTTAGGAGGAGGCGTAGTTGTATTTAGTCATGAAGGAGTAGCAAGTTTATATTGTCAGGGGTGGGGCGAGGGAGGGGGGCTTATTTAGGTAGGAGGGAGGGGGCACTATTCAGGTAGGAGAGAGGGGGGGCTATTTAGGTAGGAGGGAAGGGGCACTATTCAAGTAGGAGGGAGGGGGGGCTATTTAGGTAGGAGGGAGAGGGCACTATTCAGGTAGGAGGGAGGGGGCCTATTTAGATAGGAGGGAGGGGGCACTATTTAGGTAAGAGGGAGGGGACACTATTTAGGTAGGAGGGAGGGGGCACTATTCAGGTAGGAGGGAGGGGGGCTATTTAGGTAGGAGGGAGGGGGGACTATTTAGGTAGGAGGGAGGGTGCTTATTTAGGTAGGGGGGAGGAAGTAATATTTAGGTAGGAGGAAGGGGGGGCTATTTAGGTAGGAGGGAGGGTGGCTATTTAGGTAGGAGGGAGGGGGCTATTTAGGTAGGAGGGAGGGGGTGCTATTTAGGTAGGAGGGAGCGGGGCTATTTAGGTAGGAGGGAGGGGGGACTATTTAGGTAGAAAGGAGGGGGCTTATTTAGGTAGGAGGGAGGGGGGGTCTTATTTAGGTAGGAGGGAGGGGGCTTATTTAGGTAGGGGGAAGGAGGCACTATTTAGGTAGGAGGGAGGGGGGCTATTTAGGTAGGAGGGAGGGTGGCTATTTAGGTAGGAGGGAGGGGGCTATTTAGGTAGGAGGGAGGGGGGCTATTTAGGTAGGAGGGAGGGGGGGCTATTTAGGTAGGAGGGAGGGGGGACTATTTAGGTAGGAGGGAGGGGGACTTATTTAGGTAGTAGGGAGGGGGGGCCTATTTAGGTAGGAGGGAGGGGGGCTATTTAGATAGGAGGAAGGGGGCACTATTTAGGTAGGAAGGAGGGGTAACTATTTAGGTAGGAGGGAGCGGGCACTATTTAGTTAGGGGGGAAGGGGGACTATTTAGGTAGGAGGGAGGGGGCACTATTCAGGTAGGAGGGAGGGGGGGGCTATTTAGGAAGGAAGGAGGGGGCACTCTTCAAGTCGGAGGGAGGGGGGCTATTTAGATAGGAGGGAGGGGGCACTATTTAGGTAGGAAGGAGGGGTAACTATTTAGGTAGGAGGGAGGGCCACTATTTAGGTAGGAGGGAGGGGGGCTTATTTAGGTAGGAGAGCAGGGGGATTCTTTAGATAGGAGGGAGGGGGCTTATTTAGGTAGGAGGGAGGGGGACTATTTAGATAGGAGGGAAGGAGCACTATTTAGGTAGGAGGGAGGGGGAGCAATTTAGGTCGGAGAGAAGGGGCACTATTTAGGTAGGAGGGAGGGGGCACTATTTAGGTAGGAGGGAGGGGGCACTATTTAGGTAGAAGGGAGGGGGCACTATTCAGGTAGGAGAGAGGGGGGGCTATTTAGGTAGGAGGGAAGGGGCACTATTCAAGTAGGAGGGAGGGGGGGCTATTTAGGTAGGAGGGAGAGGGCACTATTCAGGTAGGAGGGAGGGGGACTATTTAGATAGGAGGGAGGGGGCACTATTCAGGTAGGAGGGAGGGGGCACTATTTAGATAGGAGGGAGGGGGCACTATTCAGGTAGGAGGGAGGGGGGGCTATTTAGGTAGGAGGGAGGGGACACTATTCAAGTAGGAGGGAGGGGGGCTATTTAGGTAGGAGGGAGGGCCACTATTTAGGTAGGAGGGAGGGGGGCTTATTTAGGTAGGAGTGCGGAGTGATTCTTTAGATAGGAGGGAGGGGGGCTTATTTAGGTAGGAGGGAAGGGGGACTATTTAGGTGGGAGGGAGGGGGACTATTTAGGTAGGAGGGAGGGGGGCACTATTTAGTTAGAGGGGAAGGGGGACTATTTAGGTAGGAGGGAGGGGCACTATTCAGGTAGGAGGGAGGAGGGGCTATTTAGGTAGGAGGGAGGGGGCACTATTCAAGTAGGAGGGAGGGGGGCTTTTTAGGTAGGAGGGAGGGGGCACGATTTAGGTAGGAGGGAGGGGTAACTATTTAGGCAGGAGGGGGGGACTATTTAGGTATGAGGGAGGCGGCACTATTCAGGTAGGAGGGAGGGGGCACTATTTAGTTAGGGGGGGGGAAGGGAGACTATTCAGGTAGGAGGGAGGAGGCACTATTCAGGTAGTGGGGAGGGGGCACTATTTAGGTAGGAGGGAGGGGGACTATTTAGGTAGAAGGAGGGTAGATAATTTTTAGTGTGGAATGGACACGGGAAATTTAGTAGGTAGGAGTGAGGGGATATAGAGTAAGGAGATGGAAGGGGATATTTAGTAGGGAGGAGTGGAGTGGTTAAACAAATTATGAGAGGTAGTGTTTTTTTTTATTTCATTCAATATCTGTGGGCTGGTTTGGATTGGGGCGGGGGTTTCGTGATTATTATTGGCCATATGTGGCAATATGTTTAAATATTTGTATGATATATCATACTTAAGTAACAATTAATAAGACAAAAATATAAATATAGGATGTTCACAAAAAGTTCAGAAATATAATTGCTGACAAATTTGAAATTAAGCAATGTTTATTATTTTGAAATTGTGATACATCATAAATATTTTTTTTGGGGATAAGAATTGATATAGCCGTCCCTTTTTAAAAATATGATTCTGAATGAAACCAAGTTTACTAATATAAAGTTTGAGTTTTATCAGTTCTGTATAAAACATTGTACTATGATATATTTTTTTAAATTCAATATTTATATCTCATATCTGATAAATATCAAATTTTGACAGTAATTTTTAATTTGTCGATTTTTGTTCAATCATGTATCATGGAATATATCTATATAATAGAGAAACGCTGAATTCTTTGCATTAGATCATTCAAAGCTCACTTTTTTAGACAGTACTTTTAAGTTGTGATTCTCCTTTTTTCCAATATTTTATGTATTATATCTCAAATTAAGACCAACTTATTCACTTTTCTTTTTCATTTACAAGTGTATTTCATGCAATACATTTTAAAAATATAAGGTTTTATCAATATTTGTGACATTTTATATTCATATACTCTAGAAAATATCTCAAAATTATACCATATTAAAACTTAACGGCCTTTGTTCTTTTTATCTCATTCAATAAATCTCAAAATCAAGCAGAATAAAAACAATATTTCAAATTTGTTGGTTGAGTTAATATAGCTGAAGATTCAATATAGCTCAAAATTAGATATTACTTTATTTTTTCATTCAAATTCATGATTTTATTCAATATAAGTTAGTTATTTGATTCATCCATCCTTTTATTTATAAAATTTTATTCTTCCAAATATATTGTATTTAGTTTTATATTCATAATTCATATAATGTTGACATGTTAGAGTATTAGGTAATGCAAAAAAAAATAGTTAATTAAAAACTATTCCAGAGGACATTGTCCTGCCCGGATTGATGTGTACAGGTCGAGAAGCAGTTCAAGATGTACTGGGAGATCTCATTGAACCCGGAAATAATGAAAGCAGCCATTTTTCACGTCCTGATGAAACACAGCAGCAATGTGGAGTCTATTAGAGCCGATGATCTTTTACTTGATCCTACAATATATCAACAATAATTTACTAGGAAAAAATAAAGGAACAAATCTTACGAATAAAATATTGATGTAAACTCTCCTTCTAATTTATCTACCCACTTAGATCTCATAAATTAGGTGAATATACGGTAGACCTACTCCAAATCCACTGTCTTCAGAAATATCTAGAATACACCAAATATTTAACTGAATCTACAACTAAATCCTGTGTTATGTCATCTACTGCCAGAAATAAGAAGATATATATAGCCAGCTGTATCTGTAACATTACTCCTGAGTTATCTGTCGCTGCCCAACACCAATGAAACAACAAATATCCAACTACAACTCTATCTTTTCTATATTCCTAAGACGCCAGACATAACCGTATTTCAAGAGAGCAACAAATCCAAATCTCACTATAATTCTCTCTGTAGTCCTGAGAAGTCAACCTCTATCGAAGACCAAAAAGGCATTAACTCTACATCTAAACTTACAATCAATCAACAATAAAGTCACAGTGTCTAGAGGGAACCTCGTACCAACGGTCCAGAATCTCTCCTCAACACTCTGATGCTCACCAAAATTTCTGATTCGATGTCCAATGAATAATAATACAGTTTATTCCTTGTTTATCTTATCTTTCATAATATCTTTGATATAATAAGGACTATAACATCTTATATTGTAATAAATGTTTGCGTGTCGTGTTGTAACCCTCCAAATAAATAATATATATAAATTGCAATACATCAATTAATAACTATGTTTTTTTGACAATCACGTGGCACATAACTCAATCGTGATCTCTTATAGGGATTCGTTCAAAGATTGACTGTCTTTTGTTTCCCTTTAGCATACTTTCTCTTAAAAGGGGCCATTCAATTTACTTTTTGAGTTTATATAGGAAAAAAACAAAATAATGAATAATGATTTTTTTTATTTTTAAATAGGTTTTATTTGAATGAACTAAAAAGAAAATAATAAAATATTTCATTTTTTTGCCATTCAGATATTAGATGTATCTGAGTGAAAATGAAACGGGGGGGTGGATCATCTTGAATTCAAAACCTAATGTTTTTTAACATATAGTAACTAATTAAATATTTTATTAGTATTTGCTAAAGTTCTCCTCTTCTTTAAATATGATCGTCCCTCGCCGCTCTTACATATAATTAGATACATATAATTGCTCAACAATATATATTTCTATATAAATAATTTCTATATAAATAAAATATTTCTAAATATATTTTTACTTTCATTGTCTTCTTGTTGTAATGAGTGTACAGAAATTGAGATTTCTATGTTCTCTAGAAGTATACTAAAATTGATTACAACATTTCTTGTAAATACAGATATAGGGGCATGTTAAATAAAAGCTGTAAAAACAGTATAGTGGTGATAGAAATGAACCACAAAACACTTAGTTTTAGAAAACCAAAAAAATACCCAAGATGGTGTCGAGCTATGTCTCTCACCAGTACATTGCGGCTTCATTACATCCGATGAGAAATTTTAAAAATCTGCCGAATAACACAAAATGTGTTTATATATAAACTGGTGAAGAGGAAAGGTAAAATTATCTACCCAGAATACATCAAGCTGTTGATGGACCCATTCTTGTACTGATGAGGGTCAGAGCCCAAAATCATGGCAAACAGGTTGGCCTCTGTCTGAATCTGCTGAATATAGTGTTTGGTTCATTTATATCCCTACTACGTGGAGCTGGGTTAATACACAAAATGTAATTTTATTGAAAATTCAAATGAAATTTAAATTTTTAATGAATAAATAGAAACTATAATTTTACAATTTTTATTTATTTCAATTCAAAACGCTATGTCACCCTAGGGAAACTTGCGCTAAATATACATACAAATATAACAAAGAAAATATTTTAATTATATTTAATTTATATTTAAAACTTTTAATTTATGACAACGTCAATAATATTTTTAATAGGTTGAGATATTTTTGAATTTAAATATTTTATCTATTTCGTTTTTCTAATTTTATCGTTGACGTCTCCTAACCTCCCCTGCCCATACCTTCTCATGCATTACCCCAAAGGCAGCCTGTTCGCCAATTTTTTTTCTCATTGATTAATCCAACTGAGAAATCCTTCCTCGCTATATCATTCCCAATAGTGAGTTCAGGATACCCAGCTAGATTATTTTTCTTATCACCCGGCTCATCATTACCAATTATCATTTTTTTTTTCTTTTTTTTATTACCATTCAAGTCGGGTGAAATAATCATTGGCAACAGAACAGCCCTTGCAACTACCTTCCCTTTCTTCATTCCTAAATCCCATATATTCCCCTCAAGAGATTCTTGCTCGCCAGAATTTTTTTTTTATTAATCCAACTGGTAACATCCTTCCTCGCTATATCGTTCCCAATAGTGAGCTCAGGATACCCAGCTAGATTCTTTTATTATCATTTTTATCTTTTTTTTTCATCATACAAGCCGGGTACCATCATTATTGGCAGCTGTACATCTCTTGCGTTTACCTTTCCCTTTCCACATTCTTCAACCTACCCACCTCTCCCTGCTAGTCTGAACTAATAATGCAGAAGGAACATCCCATACGAGGTGTGTTCAAAAGGTAACGTGACTTTTGTGTTTTTTCAAAAATTATTTATTTATTCATGAATACCTATTTTGTCCCCTTCAAAGTAATCCCCATGAGATATCATACCCCTGTGCCAACGGTTTTTCCAATCTTCGAAGCACTTCAAAAAATCATTTTTAAAATCTTTTTCAGATCCTCCTTCGATGCCGTCTTTATCTCGTCAAGCGTAGCGTAACGTCGTCCTTTCATGGGCCTCTTCAGTTTAGGGAACAAGAGGAAGTCACAGGGGGCCAGATCTGGGGAATACGGTGGCTGCGGCATCATTAGTGTGTTGTTTTTGGCCAAAAGGTCGCGCACAAGCAACGATGTGTGAGCAGGGGCGTTATCGTGGTGCAAAAGCCAATTTTTGTTCTTCCACAAATCCGGGCGTTTCTGGCGGATTGCTTTGCGCAAATTGCGCATAACTGGCAGGTAATATTCCTTTTTGACCGTTCTACCCTGTGGCAAGAACTCATGATGCACCACGCCCCTGCAATGAAGAAAATTGTCAGCAAAACTTTCACATTTGACCGAACTTAGCGCGCTTTTTTCGGTCTTGGTTCGCGCGGCAGATTCCATTGAGATGATTGAGCTTTGGTTTCCACGTCATAACCATAAACCCACGCTTCGTCACCAGTTATGACCCTCTGGAGCAAATTTGGGTCGTCGCGGACAGAGTCCAACATCTCTTTAGCAATGTTCATGCGATGCTGTTTTTGGTCGCAATTGAGCAATTTTGGTACGAATTTCGCGGCGACACGTCTCATGCCCAAATCATTGATAAAAATGGAATGGCACGAGCCAATCGATATGTTTAGGTCCTCAGCAACTTCTCTAACGGTGATTCGATGATTGGCCAATATCATTTTCTCCACTTCATTAATTTTTTCGTCTGTTGTTGAAGTGCTTGGGCGTCCGGCACGCTCTTCGTCGTTCACATCTTCTCGGCCTTCTGAGAACATTTTGTACCACCGATAAACGTTGCTTCGGTCCAAGGTAGCTTCTCCGTATGCCACAGTCAACATTCGGAATGCATCCGCGCACTTAATTTCGTTTTTAACACAAAATTTGATACAGGTTTTTTTATCCATTTTTTTTAAAGGTAAAAATCGAAGACGATCCAAAACACCTGCAAGCAAAGCAGCTGTCAACAATTAAGTGAACATTCAAAATGGCCGAGCTTGTCGGCATAAGTTAGAGACATGAGTACCAACATAAAGCCACAAAAAGATCGAAATTCGAATATACGTAACAGGCGAAAATTCAAAAGTCGCGATACCTTTTGAACACACCTTGTATACCCTCATCAACCCTCTGTGTCAACTCATAATCTTAGTTCAACTTAATAGTGTTATGCTTTTCTTTTAGTTTTTTTCATTCAATAGGTTCTCAATTTTTTTTCTATAATTAAATTACTTTTACAGCATTTCTAATTTTATTTTGCATATTTTCTCAATTTTATTATTTATTCTTATGTATTTTTCTTTCATCATATTCTATATCTTATTGAGAGGTCATCATTAATTTATTGTCCTATTTTATACTCCTATATTTATAATAATTTTAACTAATTTGTGCCCAAATTATTTCTTTTGATTTTATAATAGGTTTGTTAGGTCATCATTCATGTTATTTCATTTCCCCCAAACAAACCTTCATCACCGAGGGGAACATTCTATCGTATATTTTAAAACTGTATAATAATGACACTTTTAGTATATGTCACATATCTCCCAATTAGTTAGAGCCGATGCCTTAAAATATCCTACCTTCTTTTAAAATTTATAGTTTCTATTTGCTACCACCCCCATATTTTGTATATATGCTATATCTTTATTAATATAACCTGTACACCCTTATTTGTTTTTAAATTAAAAATGGTGACGTCTATAGAAAAATCCAAAGAGCGGTCAGCTGGGTACAGCTGGGGAGAGAGGAGGAAAATGGCAACGCCCAGCCCATGTGCGGCCCCCAGGGAATAATTATAAACAACCCCTCTGTTTAGGACAAGTTTTGGAGGGGGTCAGCAGCAGATGGTTCTAGGAGGTGTCTCTCGGCAGACGGCTTCTGTCTTTCACAGAGTCTATCTCTACATGTCTCGGTGATAAGCATCCAAGTTTGTGTCATGGCCTTTACCTCTGTCCCGTGGGCTGTCCCGATCACTTTCGGTGTTGACATCTCTAGCCCTGCCTCTGCTTCTTGTTGTCCGCGTGTGGGAAGATCATCAACACTCGCCTCACGTACACGACTGCCAGCTTATGCATACGTCGGCACATTTGCAACAAAATTACATATATATTTAAAAATAGAAATGAAAATTAAGGAGAAAATATTTTTATTCAGATAAACGTGTGACAAGCTTTCGGGCAGTCACGCCCTTCAACAGGTAGCAAAATAAGGTAACCAAAGACTTTATATAGGAATCTATTAGAGGTATATTTGCATATGTGATGTATATAGTACGGCGAAAATACAATTCAGGTTAAAATTTTGCATATCTAAATTATTGATATATAACAACTACGTAAGCATGCTAATCGTGAAAAATGTTAAAAAATTAAAAAACTTAAAAAACGATACAAATTGCAGAACGGCTATGGTAAAACATGAATCTGGGATGTAACCTAAATCAGCGCTAAAAAAATAAAAAATAAAAAAAATAAATAAAATAAAATTTAAAAAAATATAAAAAAATAAAAATAAAAAACTATCAACTGTTCAACCCGCCATCAGCGACCACACCACCAATAGACGGGGGGGGGGGGGGAGGTTTATCCGTTTTTAAATTACTACATATATCATGGTATTGGGCAGGTAAATCAATGTGACGGTTAATACTGTTTTTGGAAATAGATAAAATGGCTTCTATGATTAATCTTTGGTGTTTACTGGGAATGTTGGTGTATAGGGTGGTGGGAGAAGCTAAATTGAAAGAATGGCCAGTATTAAGTATGTGTTCGTATATGAGGGATCTGCTATCTTTATTGTTGATACATCTACCCTGTTCGATCATCCTGACGGCCACGGACCTACCGGTCCTACCCACGTAGGTTGCACTACAATCGCTGCATGAGACCGAGTAGACCGAGCCACAGGACGATCGAACACTGGTAGGTCTCTGTATGCGGGTAATGGGGTGTCTAAGAATGGTGGCCAGGCTTTTATTATTTTTAAAATAGGTATTGATGCCATGGGATTTAAGCATGCGGGCTATGGTAGTGGATTTTGGTGAATAAGGCAAAATGCAGGTATTTCTATGAGGTGTGAGGGGTTTCAAAATAGCAGGGTTGTATTGGTGTTTGTGTATGAAATGGTGAGGGTATTGGGAGAGGGCAAGCTGTTTTTTGATATTGGAGAATTCTATTAATCTAAATATGGGCAGGGAGCAATGTGTGACTAATCTCTAGGTAAGTGTTCTGACTGTATTAATTTTATGGGACAAAGGACAGGAAGAATTGAAATTTGTATAGAAAGTTGGGTTACTGATTTTATGATAAACTGTTGTGTGGTAGTGTGAAGGGGTACGAAAAATGAGTATGTCGAGAAAAGGTAAAACACTGTTAACTTCTGATTCATGACTGAAAGAAATATCGGGGTGAAAGGAGTTAAGAACAGATAATATGCTAAGCTCATGTCCGGTTTCACATATACAAAGGATATCATCAATATATCTCCTCCATATGTGAATGCCCGGTGTGAATTGCTGTTGGATCCAGATGTCAAGTGTGGACATAACTATTTCAGCTAAGGGTGATGATAATGGGCTACCCATGGGTGAGCCCCTAATCTGTTTGAAAAATTGGCTATTGAAGGCAAACTCAGTGATGTCCAAGCATATGGAGGAAAGCGCGACTATAGTAGAAACAGTTTTAGGGTCTAACTGGATGTCCTGCAGGAATTTTGTTAGCTGAGTAATGATCAGCTGGTGGGGTAGGGATAATACATAGAGTTGACATCATATGACACCATGGTGGAGTTTTGAAGCGGGGTGAGAGATTGGACGAACTGTATAAATGCAGGGATGTCTGTTACGGAGAAAGACTGCGGGCGGGACTTTACCAGAGGTGTGAGGAAGGATGATAGGTATTTAGAAAGTTTGTATGCCGGGGAGAGGTGATACGCTATGATGGGGCGGAGGGGGACGGTAGGTTTATGGGTTTTGGGTAAGCCATAGATGTAGGGTGTATTAGTCATATCAGATGTGAAAGTTTGGTACTGTTCAGATGTGATGGAGCCAGACTTTTTTAGGCGTAATAGTTTCAAACGGAATGTTCTGGTGGAGGAGGAAATATCGTGTTGGGTAACCGGTATGAATGTGGTTTGGTCGCTAAGTATGTACATCATCTTGGAGGTATAATCACCTGTGTACAAGATGACGGTTTGGGATCTTTCGTCTGATCGGGTAACCATGATTTGTGAATTCTGTCTAAGTGATCGAAGGGAGCGGTACTTACCAAGAGATAGGTTCAATTGGGGGGTTGGTTTTCGGAGAACTTGGGATATAGATTGCCGTATGGTGTTTCGGGTGGTGTGGGGAAGCGAGCTGATGGCGGGCTCAACTCCCGCGATGATCCTAGGTATGTCTGCTCTAGATGGTGGTCTGTATTTAAGCCCAAAGGACAGTAGTTCCCTTTGGATCGGAGATGGATCAAATGCAGTCAAGTTAAGGAAAGTGGGAGCGTGGGGTCTGCAAGGGAGGAATTACGCAGGGAAGCCATATTTGGTGGTCCAGTGGGATAGTTTCGAAAGGTGGTGGGCCCTGCATCGGCTATCCTGGCGCTTGACGTCTGCCGTGGCCAGCGTCAGAAAAGAGGTTATGACGGATTGGGGGAGAAGGGTGGCAACTATGGAAATGATGCCCTTGATAGTTTTAGATAGGCTGCGGATATTGGAGAAACATCCTTGGGTTCCTTTTCTCCTTCGAAACTATCCCACTGGACCACCAAATATGGCTTCCCTGCGGAATTCCTCCCCTGCAGACCCCACGCTCCCACTTTCCTTAACTTGACTGCATTTGATCCATCTCCGATCCAAAGGAAACTACTGTCCTTTGGGCTTAAATACAGACCACCATCTTGAGCAAACATACCTAGGATCATCGCGGGAGTTGAGCCCGCCATCAGCTCGCTTCCCCACACCACCCAATACACCATACGGCAATCTATATCCCAAGTTCTCCGAAAACCAACCCCCCAATTGAACCTATCTCTTGGTAAGTACCGCTCCCTTCGATCACTTAAAATAATTCACAAATCATGGTTACCCGATCAGACAAAGGATCCCAAACCGTCATCTTGGACACAGGTGATTATACCTCCAAGATGATGGACATACTTAGCGACCAAACCACATTCATACCGGTTACACAACACGATATTTCCTCCTCCACCAGAACATTCCGTTTGAAACTATTACGCCTAAAAAAGTCTGGCTCCATCACATCTGAACAGTACCAAACTTTCACATCTGATATGACTAATACACCCTACATCTATGGCTTACCCAAAACCCATAAACCTACCGTCCCCCTCCGCCCCATCATAGCGTATCACCTCTCCCCGGCATACAAACTTTCTAAATACCTATCATCCTTCCTCACACTTCTGGTAATGACCCGCCCGCAGTCTTTCTCCATAACAGACATCCCTGCATTTATACAGTTCGTCCAATCTCTCACCCCGCTTCAAAACTCCACCATGGTGTCATATGATGTCAACTCTATGTATTTATCCCTACCCCACCAGCTGATCATTACTCAGCTAACAAAATTCCTGCAGGACATCCAGTTAGACCCTAAAACTGTTTCTACTATAGTCGCGCTTTCCTCCATATGCTTGGACATCACTGAGTTTGCCTTCAATAGCCAATTTTTCAAAAAGATTAGGGGCTCACCCATGGGTAGCCCATTATCATCACCCTTAGCTGAAATAGTTATGTCCACACTTGACATCTGGATCCAACAGCAATTCACACCGGGCATTCACATATGGAGGAGATATATTGATGATATCCTTTGTATATGTGAAACCGGACATGAGCTTAGCATATTATCTGTTCTTAACTCCTTTCACCCCGATATTTCTTTCAGTCATGAATCAGAAGTTAACAGTGTTTTACCTTTTCTCGACATACTCATTATTCGTACCCCTTCACACTACCACACAACAGTTTATCATAAAATCAGTAACCCAACTTTCTATACAAATTTCAATTCTTCCTGTCCTTTGTCCCATAAAATTAATACAGTCAGAACACTTACCAAGAGATTAGTCACACATTGCTCCCTGCCCATATTTAGATCAATAGAATTCTCCAACATCAAAAAACAGCTTGCCCTCTCCCAATACCCTCACCATTTCATACACAAACACCAATACAAACCTGCTATTTTGAAACCCCTCACACCTCATAGAAATACCTGCATTTTGCCTTAATCACCACAATCCACTACCATAGCCCGCATGCTTAAATCCCATGGCATCAATACCTATTTTAAAAATAATTAAAGCCTGGCCACCATTCTTAGACACCCCATTACCCGCATACAGAGACCTACAGTGTTCGATCGTCCTGTGGCTCGGTCTACTCGGTCTCATGCAGCGATTGTAGTGCAACCTACGTGGGTGAGACCGGTAGGTCCGTGGCCGTCAGGATGATCGAACATGGTAGATGTATCAACAATAAAGATAGCAGATCCCTCATATACGAAGACACACTTAATACTGGCCATTCTTTCAATTTAGCTTCTCCCACCACCCTATACACCAACATTCCCAGTAAACACCAAATATTAATCATAGAAGCCATTTTATCCATTTCCAAAAACAGTATTAACCGTCATATTGATTTACCTGCCCAATACCATGATATATGTAGTAATTTAAAAACGGATAAACCTCCCCCCCGTCTATTGGTGGTGTGGTCGCTGATGGCGGGTTGAACAGTTGATAGTTTTTTATTTTTATTTATTTTTTTTTATTTATTTATTTTTTTTTATTTTTTTTTTTTAGCGCTGATTCAGGTTACTTCCCGGATTCATGTTTTACCATAGCCGTTCTGCAATTTGTATCGTTTTTAAAGTTTTTTAATTTTTTAACATTTCACGATTAGCATGCTTACGTAGTTGTTATATATCAATAATTTAGATATGCAAAATTTTAACCTGAATTGTATTTTCGCCGTACTATATACATCACATATGCAAATATACCTCTAATAGATTCCTATATAAAGTCTTTGGTTACCTTAGTTTGCTACCTGTTGAAGGGCGTGTCTGCCCGAAAGCTTGTCACACGTTTATCTGAATAAAAATCTTTTCTCCTTAATTTTTATTTCTATTTTTAAATATTCAATGGAGAAAGTTTTTACGTAGTTCTATTACATATATATATTGACTTTTATTTATATATAATGAGATTTGATTAAATTTCGAATTTATAAATTATTTTTAATTCCAAATATTTTGTCAGTTTTTTTTTACAAAAAAGTTAATATGAATAATATTCATATAATGAATACATATATTACTATTTAGGTATAGAGTGATGTTTAAGTGACAATTTATTTTTTTAATGTGCTTAATTGATTTTATTTTAATCATTTCAAGATTTGATTTGGCTTTTCATTTTTTTCCTTCTTTCATCTTTTTCAACGCCCAGCTGGAAACAACAAAATATTTAATTCATTAAATAATAAAAAATAATATCAATTTTTAAAATTATAATGTGTGATGATTTATATTGAACTACTTAAATTTAATCTAGCTTAGAAAAAAATATTTAGCTTATATTTATTAAAAACTAGCCGAATGACCCGGGCAAAGCCCGGGTTTTACCCGATTAAATTTTTTATTCAAATACTATTCGTTACAATTATAAATTGGCGCCGTGGATGTCACTCTTGTGAAACGTCCCGATCCAAACTTTGTGTCTGAGAAGCGATATTTTTATAGAAAGATGATCTGGCTTTGTATCTTCTGCTCGAATGAATGTTTTTCTGTTAGAATTTTGTTCTTGCATACTAAAAATAAACTGGCTTTACCCGTGGTCTCTGCTTTTTGAAAATGTTCCCGTTATAATTTTGTATCTGATAATCAAACATGATACAGCAATATTGTCATGATCATTTTCTGAATAAAATACAGCTATTTTTGTCCAGAACCTTTCAATTTCAATTTTTCCTGGCTAAAAATCCGATAAATATATCTTCCAGATTTTTCTCTATGTCCTGTTAAAACACGTTTTACATGTACATGTCAGCTGATATTACCTCCCATTTTCACCACTAGAGGCGCTGCTTGCGAGAGAAAGGGCAATTTGGCAACGCAATTTGCAAATAACTCGAAAAATATTCGGGATAGAGACCTGAAATTTCACTATAATTTTTTCCAGATTCTACTCTATATACTGTTAAAATTTCAGTCAGATTAGTTACGTATTGTGGACGTGTATAGCCGACATAGATACCCACATACATACAATTTGACAATTAAATAATTTTATTGACTTTTAGTCAATGATTACACCCAAAGTCAATGGGAGAAACTACAAAAATTTACAATAGACTTGATTCTGTTAGGAGCGCAGAGCCAGCCTGAGCTCGTATATTCCCCTTTGAATTTTGGGGTGGTCATCGTGAGCATGTTCAGCGACAGTGCCGAGAAACTCGGCGAGAGTGGCTTTGTGTCTGGGTCTAGATCTGAGAGACTTGAGGAGGTACTCCCTACTCTTGAGCCACACGATCGAATGTGAGAGGTTGTCAATATCTAGCCCCTTCTTGAGTAGGGGCCCCAAGGCCTGTTGATAGTTCTGCTCTTTGAACAGGTCAAATATCCGGTCTACGCACTTAGTCTCCAGCTCCACCTGGATCAGGAATGGCAGTGGAGGCGGAGGTGTCGCCAAGGCCGGTGTTAGCTCTTCCCCATGGGGAGTGGGGGGTGTCGGCTCAGCGAACCGAGGCGCAGGCGGTGGGGGTGCACAACGCTCTTTTTCCGTCATCGGATTGTCCTCCTCCATCTCCGTCGGGGCGGGCGGCGGAGGTGTCATCACAGCAGGCATCAGTTCTTCGCTGTGGGAAGTAGGCGGCGTAGGCCCAGAAGGCCGAGGCGCAGGCAGTGGGGGTATTGAAGGCACTGCGGTAGGGGCGGTTCTCAGCTCTGACAAGACCTGTCGCAGGACTTTATAGATGTTACTATCCCCTCCGGGCCTCTGGCCCAAGAGTTGATGGATTAGGCCGGCGAGAGCGCCGCCCTGCGAGGGTGACAGGAGGGGTCCCCGCTTCCGAGCCTTGGTCTTCGAGGAGAGGATGTCCAAGACCTCCTCCCGCCCGAGGCCAAGGGCGTCCGTCTGGGCAAAGGAGATGCCCGGGTTCCTCTCGATGAAAGTCACGAGGCCTTCTCTCGTTGATGTTTTTGTCGAAGACGTGGAGGATGTAGAAATCTCCTCGATGATGGACAACTCAACGTCCGGTGTTGGGGCTGCAGGCACGTGACTCACAGGTGCCCGCAGGGACGGAGCAGGGGTCACAGGTGGAGGGGCAGGAGACGCCTCCTCCATAGGTAAGGTCGGGGCCGCTGGTGGAGATGGCCGAGGTGCTGTAGATGGAGTCACAGCTCGGGCCGCAGGAGAAGCGCCAGAATCCTCGACAGCTGAACTGGGAGGTGCTGGCGCAGGCGCGGCCGAGAACCGTTTAGGCAGTCCAGGCGCGGTCAGTGGTTGGAGTTTGGTGGGAGAGAGCGGTGGAGCCCGTCTGGAGGTGGTGGACTGCCCGTGGAGAAGGGGGCAGTTGGCTCTTCTGTGTCCCTGTCCGTGGCATCTAGAGCATTTGATGCCATATGTAAGGTAGGCCGGCCAAGCCTCACCTTTAATTTTAATTTCAAAGCGGGTGGGAAGCTTGTCAACGGTAACGCCGTCGTGGAGGAGAATAAAAGCCTCCCGACGGCCGTCAGTGAAGTCAAATTCGCCAGCCCTTAGCAGTTTGGGGGCGATCGAGGTGATTCGTCCAAATCGGGAGAGGGCATTGATCACGGCGGCGTCCTCCACAAAGAAGGGTAGGTTCCCTATTGTGATTTTGATGGAGCGCTTCCTAAAGGGGAAGGTTCTGATGAGGGTTCCCTCGACCTCGAGGCCCTCCCGGATCAGCCGTTCCGCCAGGGATCTGCTGGTGAGCCCAAGCAAGTAGTGCCCATTTACCTTGGCAAATTGGACAACGTTCTTGGATCCTCCGACGACTCTTTCAATGGCTTTTAGGTATTGATATGTCTGATAGTCCGGGCAGTACTCCAGGTAGAGGCACTGCTCCTCGTTGCAGGACGCCTGGCGAGCTCTGGCTTCCACGATGTGCGCCCTCGTGGTCCTGATCTCCTGGACCTGCCGCACCCATGTAGGCGAGGATCTCCGTCGCCCAGTAGCCGATCCAGCGCCGTTGGACTGTGCGGCCGTAACGCCCGGCGCTCCCGTGTTGCGGCGTTTTCTTTTGTTTTGAACGACGGTAAAGTCGTCTCCAGAAACAGGACCTTGATCCTCGGATATTTCCGCCCAGTTCTGTCGGCTTGGAAGCGCGCCAGACGAAGGCAATGTAGCGGCAAATTCGTGCGACAGGGCAGATTTTGCATATCGTTCGCTAGTAGGCAGATTTTCATTACTGGCCGATTCTTGCATTTCGATTGAATTTTCAATCTGCAATTGGTTTTCCGCAGATAATTCTGCGCTGGTTTCAGGTATTAAGCCGTACCTTGCAGGTATTTCTTCGGCGTTGAATGGGCTATCCGCCCATACCAAATTTATCGCTTCCAGCGATAAATTTTCCGCTTTTCAAAGGCGAAAGATGAGGAGCTCGCGCGAAGCGTGGCCGCACACAAGGGTCAACACGTGATTGTTTATATATATATAGGGATTAATAAATTTCACAGCAGATTTCATCAATACTTTTCTAAAATCGTAGCAGATTGTGTAATAATTCTATTCAACAAAACCATTATAAGTCGAATGACAACTTTTAAAAATAAATATTTCAAATTAATATTTTGTGAAATATATTTTACGAAGTAAATAACTATATATAATATTAGGCAAAGAAATTATATGATAAATTAGAGAAGAGACAAAAATGTATATTTAATAATAATATACTGCATAAATACTTGAACAATTATGAAATGATTAGAGGTAGGAGGAGAGCCATAGTTGCCATTGTATTGGATAAATTGGAAATACACATTGGAAAAAATTGTTCAGTGAGAAAAATGAGACCCCTTTACTCTAGTTTCTTATAATAAATGAAGATAGGTAATTGCAATACCCTTTTATTGAATATTTTATTGATACAGTGTTGTGCATTATTTATCATTGAATTTCTATATTCTGTTTTTATTATCATCATCCATGTTGTAATCAAAAGATGTTTCGAGAATAAATTATTTTTGTTATTGTGTGTAAACAAATGTCATTAATTTAAATATAAAGACATAACATACACGTATATTTAAAATTGAAAATAGTATTCTTTTTTTAGTTAGGTTATTTATGGCAAATATCTGTGAATAGGCTGATGGTAAAAATGCAAACGAATATTTTGTTGCTCTTTATTGTTATTTCTAGAAATTTATATATAAATATATTTTTTTTTATTTTCAAAAATAAAAGAAAACTAAAATTTATGAAAGAATGGGTTTAGAATTGTAGTAATGCATTTTAAAATTTCAATAATCTTAACTATATTGTATGTATGACTTTTTAAAAAGATTATAGCATCTACTAATCGATATATAGTGTGAATTTTTAATAGTATTTTTATATTTATCAATAATGTTTCCGATTTCTCAGAAAAACACAAAATTATTTATAATTGAATATATTTTAAGATGAATAAATTTTAAATAAATGGGTACCTAAAATGAAATTTCAAACCTTGTTTACATTAATATCATAATCCCTCAAAGTGATAAATTTTTGAATAAAAATAAATTCGATATCACACACACACACAAGCCTTTTTTTATTGGGGCATCCAGCCCTATAATTAATTCGATATCTTATTATGGATTATGATATTTTAAACTGGATAATATACATTTTGGAAAAATAAGTACTTACTTTCCACCCTTCTTCAGTAGATTTTGCACGTCTTCTCTTTTAAAGACACTCTTGACAGTTCCCCAAACATTTGCCCACCATCCTGGAGCCTCTTGTTCTAGAAAATCTGCGTTGAAATTTTAGATTTAGATTCTTTAAATTGAACTGGGATCAAACATCAATTACGGGAAATATATATTAAAATATAGAAAAAAAGCAATTTTCTAATTTATCCACCTGATCCAAGTACAAAATTCACTTTGTACTATTTTTCATATAATAAAATGTATGGTAAATATATATGTCATAAAAAAAAACAGTTTTTTTTGCATACATACAACTAATAATGTTATTGTCTATTTACAATAAAAAGCAAATTAGGTTATATTCCTTTTCATTTTTGAATTTAACTCTGTGATTATAGAATTTTAATTATTTTATGAATAATAAAAATTATATTTTTATTATGTCATATATATTTAAGATATCCACGATATATGAGAAAGAGAGGAATTTTATAGAAATTATGCATATAACAATAATTAAAAATATCCTACTTCGAAATTTGATGGGTCAATTATTTTAAATAGTCGAACACAACGGGGTGTGATGTATTAGCGCGCCATCTGTTATAAGAAATTGAAACTATTTTTGACCGAGTATAATTATTTTAAAAATTGAGTAAAGGCGCGCGCGCTGTACAAAATTGTTTAATTAAAAATAATAATAATACCCCTTTTAATAGTTTTATTTTTATAAATAGGTGTATATAATTATATTTATATTCATTTATACAAAATTAAATAAATATAATCCACCAGACCGCTTCTCAGAGCTCTAATACTGTATTGGACGATTCTACTTATATACGCAGCACTGGAGGATGGAATCTCAGAAATGGTTTTCAAGAGAACTATGATGTTGTAAATAAGTGAAAGGCGGTGGTGTAAAATGGAGTGGTTCACCAGGCCTGTGTTTGCGTTAACCCGAGGAAAATGCAAAATAAACCCAATTGTTATTAAATATAACCTTTTTATTTTGCCTATCTCTGCAATTCACTGATTCTTAATAAGGTCTTATTTACATATATACATTCAATTCCAACTTCTCTAATTTTATCTTCTCCAGCTTTAGCCTTGACTTCTCTAGATTAATTTATCTTCAACTTCTTAGACTTCCTTATATTTATCTTCAACTTCCCTGAGTTCTTTGAATTTTTTAACTTCTTAGACTTCTTTAAATTTATCTTCAACTTCTTAGACTTCTTTAAATTTATCTTCAACTTCTTAGACTTCTTTAAATTTATCTTCAACTTCTTAGAATTCTTTAAACTTTACCTTTAACTTCCTTGAGATTTTTAAACTTTAACTTTACTTCTTTAAACTTTAACTTTAACTCTATACCTGATCCACCTTCAGTCACACACCTAACTCCGATCTGATATCTTCTCTCTGCGCGCGCCTATGCCCTGTCCTCTTCTTCTCCTTCCCCCGGCCTCTTTCTCGCCGCGACTTTTATAGTCTTATAAAGGGTCACGTGGACGGACTCTGTGGTTTCACTCTGTGGCGCATCCCGTGATGCCCGCCATCCAGAGCCTTTTCCCGAATCAAAATCTAAAATTATATATTTCCAACATATGGACATAAGCTTATAGGACAGTAGAATTAGTTTCAAATATTTGCATCGAGCAATGCTCTTCCGCAAACATTAAAGACAAGGCCAGTTAGGCATAAATTAACACAAAGCAATAACGCGCCATCTATACATATAAAAGGATTTAAAAGCACGAATGTTTCTTTTATACATAATGCAAACTTCTACTGCCCTTACTGCGATGAAAATATATATTGGGAGGGCTTCGCTCATCAGTGGTGAATGGTCCCAGCGGTTTCGCCAATATAATCCACAAGACCGCTTCTCAGAGTCTAATACTGTATTGGACGATTCTGCTTATATACGCAAGTTTGTAGTTAGAAGTTTGTATTATGTATTAAAATAAACATTCGTGCTTTTAAATACTTTCATTTTATATGTATAGATGGCGTGTTATTGCTTTGTGTTAATTTATGCCTAACTAGCCTTGTCTTTAATATTTGCGGAAGAGCATTGCTCGATGCAAATATTTGAATGTAATTCTCTTCTCCTATAAGCTTATGTCCATAGTTCTCTTGAAAACCATTTCTGAGATTCCATCCTTCAGTGCTGCGTATATAAATAGAATCGTTCAATACAGTATGCTCTAAAAAGCGGTCTGGTGGATTAAATTGGCGAAACCTCTAGGAGGGTTCACCACTGATGAGCCAAGCCCTCCTAATATATTATTTCATCGCAGTAAAGGCAGTAGGAGTTTGTATTATATATAAAAAGAAACATTCGTGCTTTCAAATGATTTCATTTTATATGTATAGATGGCGCGTTATTGCTTTGTGTTAATTTATGCCTAACTGGCCTTGTCTTTAATGTTTGCGGAAGAGCATTGCTCGATGCAAATATTTGAATGTAATTCTACTGTCCTATAAGCTTATGTCCATAGTTATTTTGAAAACCATTTCTGAGATTCCATCCTTCAGTGCTGCGTATATAAGTAGAATCGTCCAATACAGTATTAGAGCTCTAAAAACGGTCTGGTGTATTAAATTGGCGAAACCGCTGGGAGGGTTCGCCACTGATGAGCCAAGCCCTCCCAATATATTTTTTCATCGCAGTAAGGGCAGTAGAAGTTTGTATTATGTATAAAAAGAAACATTCGAGATTTATAGAATAAGTATTTTCGATATATCATATATGTGTGTTTCAATATATATAAAAACTATTTAAATGTGTATTAACACTTTTATCTTAACTTAACTTTTTATCCTGAACAAAAATTGAACCATTGACAGGAACTAATTATCAAATATGGGAGTTGAAAATCGCCGCAGTTCTAAGAGGAATAAACTTATTTAAATGTGTAATTCCCGATCCAGAACCTGATATGGAAGACAAAGGTTCTTGGGAAATTTGGAGTGATAAAAATGATGAAGTATTTGGGATAATCATCACTACGTTGACAAATGAACAAGCGGGAATGTTCATAGGAGAAACAAATGCTAAGAAAGTATGGGACTCACTGAGAAAAACATACACAGGCAATATGGAAGATAAGATTATTGATATAGGTTTAGAATTAAAGAACATTAAAATGAAAGATAATTAAACTGCAGATGAATATATAACAAGGGCAAAAATATTGCTGCTGGAAGTTCATCATTAGGGCATCAATTTACCTCAAGAGAACTTTCATTTCATATTGTCAGAGCATACATCCAAAGTATTAAAATATTGCTATTGTCTTACGATCTAAGAGAGAGGCAACAATTGAAGAGATAAACTCTAAGAGAAGAGGAGTCGAGAAGAAATATGAGATTAAATCATTCAGTTGAGAATGGGCATGAACAAGCATACAGAATTAAAGATAGAAGAGTTAAACAATTTCAGCCAGGCTTCAATAAACTGGATACAATCTAACAAAATTACTTCACGAACAAAGCACATAAACCGAAAGTATTATTTTGTGAAAGAGGAAATTCAAAACGGAATCAAGCTGGAATACACTAAAAATGAAGACATGGAGGCGGATATACTAACGAATAGTCTACCAAAGGACAAACTACGGAAATGTGCAGATAGCCTTGGACTTGCTGATTAGGGCTTACACACAGGGGAGCGTATGTTATATATATTAATTATTTGTTACCACAGAGTGTGTGTAAGCTCACAGGTAAATAGGCGCTAACCGAAACAGAAAAAAAAAAG
Organism: Cordylochernes scorpioides; assembly: GCA_030710605.1. NCBI lineage: Eukaryota > Metazoa > Arthropoda > Arachnida > Pseudoscorpiones > Chernetidae > Cordylochernes > Cordylochernes scorpioides. The sequence continues at coordinate 79,426,920 of CP092865.1, read as the reverse complement.
TTCCTTGGTTCAATATTAGTTTCCCTTTTTATATTTTGTTCTCTCTCTTGTAAATCAATAAATATAATGCTTAATTAATAATTATTGGAATCAGTTTCATTAATAATTCTAAACAAAGTTAACAGATAAAATGTTGGTTTTAAAATAATCATAAATAACAATAGTGGATTTATTTTTACTATTTTACATTTCTGTAATATGACTTATATAACCTATATGAAGTCAAAATTACGTTTCAGAATATTTACAATCTCATTCATTTCACGAGTAAGTTTTTTTTATAGATATATTTTATAATTAAAAAAAAATGCAAATAGCTATTTATATATTGTTAAAGAAACCTCTTACCGAGTGCAGCCAAGAAATTTGCCTCATCTTCATCTTCCACAGTCATGGCGTGGGCCACGACAGAAAAAACCACAAGAACAGCAAGGATCTGAAGGGACTTCATCTGTAAATAAGTATATTGTAGAGTGGTTAAATCATTTACATGAATTTTAATTTTAGATTTTATTGATTTACATAGTTTAGAATTGTGTCAATGCTATATAAATGCGCATAGCTAAAATATTATAAGTAGACCCTTACAGAAAACAAAGTTCGTTCGTGTTTACCTTTCCTCGCGTCTATTTCTCAACGCGACAATATACAGGGTGATCCAAAAGTCCCGCACTATTTTAAAAATTAATAACTCCGCGAATATTTGCGCTAGAGCAATGCGGTAAACACCATTGTATTAAGGATGCAATGGGATTTTTTATGGCAAATAATGAAAAATTCGAAATTGATTTTAGTTACAATTTTATTCGCCAGATGGCGCTCTACCAGAATCAGAGATTCAGCGGCCCAATTGTTTGATAAATTGAAAAATATAACTGATCGACACGTATTTTTCCTTTTTGAATACCAGGAAAGAACCCTAATAATATCAAATAACAAATTAATAAAACACCATTTCGCTAAAAGTATGAAGAATTGTTTAACGATTTTTAAATACAATCAGATTTATGTAAAATAGGTAAATGCAAATTAAAACATGTAGCAAAATATTTATTTTTTATATGAGGTTTTGTGAAATAGATTGAATGTTTGAAAAACACTGCTGATATCAATACACGAATTTTTGAAATGTTAATATAGTACCAGAAATTATGATGGCACTATTAATAGGATTTCTTGCTATAAGAAATGTGTAGTTTCTTGACTGATTGGCGACCCTTGACTATTTAACTGGATATTTGTCATGATCCAACAAATGAAATATAGAGGGGAGTGACAAAATATATTTGTCGTACTTTATTCCAAATATCCTATGGGCTTGTCAAATGTTATCATTGTTTATTATACTGTAAACAATTTTAAAAATGTGTCCCCTCAAATAAAAATAAATTTTAAATCGACCTTTTGCGTTGAAAAACGTGGTAGTAAAATCATTTTGTATTATTTTTTTTTTCACAAAATTTCTAAAGTTATTGGTGTACAGAAAATATTCCTTATGCTACATGTATTTCTTATGTATGTATTTCTATGTTATCTATTATCTATGTATTTCTTCTAATGAGCGAAAAGCGAAAAACAAAACATAAGGGGTAAAATTGTGTGTACCAGTGTTATTCGAGAAGTTATAACACTCTGGTTTGCACGACATAATATGTGAGCAAATGACAAACAAAATATTACTGTTCACAAAAAAAAAGAGTCAAGATGTGAGGACAGCATTTATTAACCCCATATCCCAACACAAAGAGCTGCAAAATATTGATAGATAATATAATACATGGCGGCTTATACAACACATGAGGTAACTGCCTTCTCTCTTGTATTAGGTCACAATCCTTGCTCAATGTGGCACCCTTCATTCTCAATCACCGCCTGCAGACCATAAATGACAGAATGGACAGCATTAAATAACATATCTGTTAAATTGATAAAGCGTGCCATCTGATAGAAGCCTTCAACATGGCCAATGTGGTAGGCCAGCATCGATAAACACACGATTTAATGTATCCCCATAAACAAAAATCGCAAGGCGTCAAGTCTGTTGATCTTGGAGGCCACTGGTATATAAAGTGGCGACCTATCACACGATTTTCACCGAAGGTATCCTTCAGCAATTGTTTGGCACCTCGGGAGGTATGAGGAGGTCCTCCATCTTTCATGAATGTTATTTCGCTTAGTGCTTTTACCCTGCAATATGGGAATACCCTTTTCTCATAACGTTCACCAGTTACAAAAACGGTTTTAAAAGTTCTTCCATTCATTTTTCAAAGAAAAATGACCCAATAATAAAAGAAGTGAACCCACACAAAACTGTAACTCTAGGCTGGTAAAGTGGGATTTTTGTAAAAATCCTAGGGTTTTCTGTTGCCCAAATGCGGCTGTTTTGAATGTTAAATTCTCCGTTTAGAGAAAAGTGAGCATCATCTGTCCACAGAAAATTCGACAGCCAGTTTTCATCAATATCAATTTGCCGGAAAACCCATGCAGCGAATTCTTGACGCATCTCAAAATCGCCAACTTTCAGCTCGTGAAATCTTTGCATTTTGTATGGGTACACACAATAGAGACATTAAGTGAAGCGTCTTCGGATATCACAATCATACTTCGGCGAATTTAACGCCAAAAGTTCAATTCGGGGATCACCTGTCCAGGATAACAAAAGTCAGTAGGTTGAGGACATGCTAACCGACCTCGACCTTACACCGTTAAATAACGGAGAGAACACCTATCTATCTAAGTCCACAGGCACAGAATCCGCAATAGACATCACAGCGATAAATTACAACATCGCACCCACAACAAAATCGAAAATCCTGAGAGGTGCAATCAGTGACCACAGACCAATTTTAACAACCCTAAACTTCAAAATTGAGAATGTCCATTAGAATAAAAGAACATGGAACTTTAGGAAAGCCGACTTGCAAAAATTCACAGAAAAGCTTGAAGAACTGTGCAACGAAAAATTGAATTACAGAACGCTTGACAAAAACTTGGAAAAATTCTCTTCGAACATTTAAAAAGCTGCAAAAGAGCATCGATAACTAGAGGTAGACGTAAAGACCTGTGGATACGTTACTGGAAGAACCACAACATCGAGGCAATGATTTCAGAGAGAGAGACAATATCAATGGACTTCTTAAAACAAATAAAACAGAAAGGAACTCATTGAAATTATTCACAAAATATAACAAGAAATTTGGATATCCAAACAAGAAAAATGGCAGAATTCTGCGAAAAAAAAATGGATCCAAGAAAGGACAGCCAACACTGGAATATAATTAGAGTGTTAGAGAACAATCAAAACCAACACCAATCCTCCAATACTCTAACAGATATGAATAGAACAGCGAGAACGAGAACAAACAGATGGCTGACATAATTGCTGAATATCTTTCAAGCACTTCCATACTCAACTATACGAATGAAGACAGGACTCTAAAAATAATATAAACCAGTTAGTTAAACAAGCAAGAAACTTCCATCAACAAGATATTTTCTCGAGAGACTTCACACTGAATGAGCTAAACTCATCAATAGAAAAATCCAAGAGGTCACCAGGAGATAATCTAATATTTGGTCAAATGATTAAACCCTTTGGAGACAAAGCTAAAATTCAACTTCTACGAATACTGAACATTTCATGGCAAACTGGTAAACTACCAAAGAATTGGAAGATATCAATTATAGTGCCAATACTGAAGCCAAACAAAGATGCCAAGGAATACAAGATCTATCGGCCAATTGCTCTCGCCAGCATACTTTGTAAAATACCAGAACGAATTATCCACTCTAGGCTCATAGTCTGGCTCACAAAAAATAATAAAATAAACCTCTGCCAAACGGCCTATAGATATCAGCACTGTACAACTGATCAACTGTTCTACTTCTGTCAATCAATAATAGATTATTTCCGGGAAAAAGCGCCAAAGAAGACCACGGCTATATTCCTTGATATGACCTCAGCTTTTGATCGAGTGTGGAGGGATAAATTACGTGAAAAGCTGCACAACATCGGAGTAAGAGGAAAAACCTTAATCTGGATTGCAGACTTCTTAAGGGGAAGAAGGTTAAAGGTTCGGGTCAATGGGGAATTTTCCAAGGAAGGAAGAACATGGGCTGGTGTAACTCAGGGATCGGTGCTCAGTCCTCTACTCTATCTGCTATATATTAACGACATCCATCTTTACCTCACTGAAGACACAAAGGTTGCCTGTTATGCAGATGATATAGCCATATGGCACACAAGTAGCAGCATAGAAAAATCGTAAAAGATACTGAAGACATCAATGAGAGGACTGGAGAAGTGGGCAATGGAACTCCAAATGACCATAAACCCAATAAAACCAAACCTATGCGTCTTCTCCACTCCCAGGGAAAGAGGCATAAATATAACCACAAAATAAGCATAATCAAACAAATAATTGATAAAATTAGAAATCCATAATACCTAGGTGTGATACTGCAGTCCTGGATCTTTCCAGTTGGTCTCGAGGACCACGCCATCACCATCTCCTAAGCGGCGAAGTACGCGATCTACGTATTCATCGTAGATCGCAAAATGCGTGGTGTCGCTGGAGACCCACTGGCGATTCTCCACCAAACTCTTCAGCGCTGGTAGAGGCGCCATATTCATTATACATAGTGTATATAATGCATATTATCTTTTTTTTAATAGTGCAGACTGTGTATGTATTGACAAGATGTCAACAAAATTATTTTAATTATTATTTATGAGGAATTTTAATTTCCAGAGCACATAATTAGCACCTCAAATAGAGCTATCAGAAAACTAAACATTCTAAGAAGGCTATGTGGAACAAATTGGGGAGCAAAACCCAGAATTCTCAGAACAACATATACCACCTTAATAAGACCGATAATGGAATATGCAACACCGGTCTGGGCTCCCTCAAGCTCATCACTAAAAGTAAGACTAGACAGTGTTCAAGCAAAATCGGCCAAAATAATCACTGGTGCTGTTTCATCCACCAACAATGAGAAAATTCAGAGAGAATGTGTTCTAGACCTACTTGCTCGAAAGCAGAAGACAAAATAAAAACAACTTGGATCGGCACTTCGGAAACGAGGAACCAGAGGACGAGATCTCTCTGACCACTTGTGGTTTGGTGGATCCGCCCTTTTCTGAGAATGAGGTGAAACTGACGGCTTTCAAGTTCGGGAAAAGGAAATCTCCTGGTCCCGAAGGGATCGATAACACGGTCGTGAAAGCCCTGGTAAGGATGCACCCATCGCTTCTTTCCAGGTTATTCAATAAGTGCCTGGACACTGGTACATTTCCTGAGGCATGGAAGGTTGCCCGAGTAGTGCTTCTCGAAAAGTCTGGTAGAAAGGGTAATTCTCCTAATGATTATCGTCCGCTTTCTTTACTAGTGTGTCTAGGTAAGGTCCTGGATAGCCTACTAGCTCAGCGACTGAAGCACTGGCTAGAGAGTAATGAGCTCCTTTCCTCTTTCCAACATGGTTTTAGGGAAGGGAAGTCCACAACCACAGCTCTGAACGAGGTGTTAGAGGGGGTTGAGATGGGCTTAAATAAGGGTGCTTGGGTTCTTTTCGTGGCCCTGGACATTGATGGCGCGTTCAACTCCATGAGTTGGAACAAGCTGATGAGAAATTTGATGGACATGGGTTGTCCTGATAATTTGTGCAGCTTGATTCGTGACTTCCTGAGGGATAGACGGATTAGCCTCAGTTTTGGTGGGCGGAAGTTGGAAAGAAACTGTGCTAGGGGTTGCCCCCAGGGCTCTTGCTGCGGACCTATTCTGTGGAATATCCTGGTAAACACCGTTTTCCAGGAGGAGCTCCCTGAGGGAGCCAGGCTGATTCTCTATGCTGACGACAAGTTCCTCATCATTGAGGCTGCTTCGAGAGCGAAGGCTGAAAAGTGTGTTAAAACTTCTCTCCAAATATTCTCGATCTGGGCCCATGAATCTGGCCTTAAGTTCAATGTCTCCAAAACTAAAGCCCTCAGCTTTAAGCCTAGGGACATAAGAACTAAAAGGAAAGGGATCAAATGGGAACACAAGCCGGCTATCCGGATGGAAGGACGGAGGGTAGCGTTGGTCAATAGGATGACCATCCTGGGGGTGGTCATTGATGACAAGATGGGTTGGCAATACCAGACGGAGGAGATGGTGGCGAGAGGCAGGGAGGCGTTGTGCAGGCCTGTCCTGGTTGGCTCTCAACAGGGGGGGGGGAGAAGGAGGGTACTATTTTTAGGAACCTCTGCCTCTCCTGTGTAGAGCCAATCTTGCTATATGCTTCCAGGGCTTGGTGGCGCCGAAACAGAGATCAGAAGGTGGCGACTACTCTAGAGAGAGTGCAGAGGACAGCGGCACTCAGAATCACAGGGGGATATCGCACTACCAGCAGTGAGGCCTTATTGATCCTCGCTGGGCTTATTCCCCTGGGATTGAAACTAGAGGAGGAGACCTTCAGACAGAAGATCTGAAAGAAAAGGGAAGATGCCCTGGGACTTTAAACGGGGGCCCTGGGATCGAAGAGGGACACAAGGAAGCCTCCGCAGTGGTTGCCAAAGTGGAATTGGATTCCTAGAGGGCCGACAGGGATTGGCACGGAGGTTTTCACTGATGGTAGTAAGTCTGGAACCAATACTGGAGCTGGGGTAGTGATATACACTAATGGAGAGCTGATCTTCCAAGAAGGTTTAACACTCAGAGTGGACGAATTGGTCTTTTCAGCCGAGCTGGTTGCGATCAGGGTAGCCCTCAGAGTGTGTGCCGAGAAGAACTTCAGCCCGGACCGCCTCTATTCAGATTGTATGTCGGTCCCTCGTCGTTATCAATCTGGAGAAAGGGCAACTCGCGCATCAAATAATCCAGGAGCTGGAGATGATGACGCGGGCCCAGGAGCTCCCTTGGTTTAGGAGACACAGCCTCAACGAAGGTAATGAGTTCGCAGACAGGATCGCTAAGGCAGGATGCTTTAGAGGTTGATCACTGAGGACCCCAGTGACCAAGAAAGAAGTTTATAGGAGGATCAGGGGTCACGTCCAGGACTTATGGTTGGACAGATGGAGGAACAGTGTGAAGGGGAGAGAGGTATTCAATGGGGTAACAACACCCAAGTACCTCTGTAAGGTAATGTCCCACAAACTCGTTAGGGTAGTTCGAGACATGGGCTCTTCCCCAAGTCTCCACAGATTTAAAATTAATAGATACCCTGATTGCGTCTATGGAGAAAGGGATGTGAATGCACGCCACTACGTCTTGGATTGTCCAAGGGTAGTGGGTGTGCAGGAAGAGAGAAGGAGGGCGAGGGGCGCGATCGAGAGTAAGCTGCTGAGAAATCACAGCAAGCTTCTTGAGAAAGCCCACGACGTGGCAGCTGAGCTTTTCCTCAGCTGTGAGTGAACAGAGTCGACCGGGGGCTGCCTCCCCGCGGTCCCTGCTGGACACAGTAGATAGTTTCCTATTTTGCTGTGATTAAAGGCCACCGGTATAGAAATCCTTCCAGACACGTTGTCTGGGAGGTGGTGTTTCCAGGTACAATGTCCAAGCACTAGCTTGGATACCGTTACTTGGCTTGTGAGTTGAACAGAATAGCAGCGAAGGGCATGCTTCGCATGCCGGCTTGTGGACTGAAAGGTCTGGGTGGCCATCTGCTTCTAGGGTGTACCAACTGTGCTTAGGTGGGATCCTCCAGTTCTTGTTTATTTTGGCTACTGTTTCTATTTCTTTAATAGTAAGTTTATTTTTCTGTAGCAAGGGTTCTTTTGTGCCTTTTTTTCGCTAGCGCATCAGCAGCTTCATTGCCTTCAATGCTAACATGTAAGGGTATCCATTGAAGGTGAATTTTTGAGGTATTGAGAATTTTTGGAGATAACCAATTATGTTCCTGCTTACTTTGTCTCTAAGTTCCCCTGTGTGACTCAAGTGTTGTATGGAACTTCTACTATGAGTAAGAATCCATATATCGTGATGTTTAGTATTTCTGATGGATTTTAAGACTTCATAGATGGCTATAAGTTCTGATCTGAAGATTGAGCAAAAATCTGGGTTTCTTCTGTTCATTTTCTCATTGCCATTTGTGGTTTTAATGAGAGAGCCACTGCCATTGTGTCCCAACTCGTCTCTGCTACCATCGGTATAGATAGATATTGCATTTTTAGGAATTTTATATTAATTATTTCTAATGATAATTGTTTTAAGTATTCTGGATTTTGGTATTGTTTGTTGGTGGGTTCGTTTAAAGTGGCATTAAAAATAACATTTTATTAGTGGTTCGCATGTAGATATTTTTTCAGCTAAATAATATTTTTCACTTTATATTTTAAAAATCCATTTCTTTTGGCCAGGTGGAGAGGGCCTTCTTTTTTGAGTCTTATATTGGGTTCCCAAATAAGTATGTAATTGAAAGTTCTGTGTTTATTTTCATAACTCTTGATTTTGTTTATATATTTTGGCAGATTGTAGCTTATTCTATCCTTCAAGGGCATAATGTCTGCTTCGCAAAGTACAATATTATTAGCGCAGGTATTTCGAAGACCTGTAATAATTCTAGGTGCATTTAGTTGTATCCTTTCCAGTGTTTTTAGATTTGTTTCAGATGCTGTACCATAGATTTGATATCCATATTCCAAGATAGGTCTCATTAGAGATGTGTAAGTTAATTTTAGTGTTGTTGCTTCAGCTCTCCACTCTTCCTGAAATATATTTCAAGATTTTTAGTCGGGCTCTTCCTTTTCTAACAACTCCTTCAATATGTTTACTGGAGTTAATTTCTGGATCCAGGGTGTAGCCGAGATATTTAGGATGTTTATTATATTGCAATTGTTGTTCTTCCAGAATAATATTTGGTCTTATTTTGTATAGTTTCTTATCGGTATTAAAAAGACAGGTTTCAGATTTTTGGGGGTTAAATTCTAATTTATGTTTATTAGCAAATTTTTCTAGGTGGAGAATAGTCTTGTTCAAATCTCTTTCAGCTTTTTTCCAGTTAGTGTTGCTGCTCCATAGAATAATGTCATCAGCGAAAAGTCCAATATTGGTTTTATGTGAATATTTTTCTTCTATGCCTGCAATAAATAGGGTGAAGAGAGTTGGGCTAAGGACTGATCCTTGTGGTAATCCTTGGTACAATTTGAAGGTTTTAGATAGAGTGCCATTATATTTGACCCTGATGTATATATTTTCAAGGGAATCATTTATCCAAGTGATATCTTTCCATCAATTTTGAAATGTTTGTATAATTTTGTAATTAACTTGTTTTTCCATACCTTATCAAAAGCTTGTGTAAGGTCTAAAAAGCAGCTATGGTGTGGTTAGTTGGCTTTTTGTTTTGTGCATCTTTTACCTTTTGTGTGAAAAATAAGAGTTGGACTATTGTCCCATGTCCTTTCCTAAATCCATATTGTTCTTCTGGTAAGAGATTTCTTGTGTCGGGGTGGTAGGTGAGTCGTCTGAATATAATTTTTTCCGTTAATTTGCAGCAAATATTTGTGAGGGAGATAGGCCGGTAGTTTTTTGGGTCATCAGCAGATTTGTCAAGTTTTTTAATGGGAATTATTGTTGCATTTTTTAAGTCTTGAGGCAATTTTCCAGTTTTCCAGTAGATATTGAAAATATAAAGAAGTCTTTCTTTGCCAATTTTGCCCAAGTTAGATATCATTCGGCCATGGATTCCATCTGGCCCAGGAGTCTTGTTTTGGCCAGTGTTTTGTAATGCATAATATAGCTCTTTCATATTGATTTTTTTCATGGAAAATATTATGAGTGATGGTGACATTTTCACAGTCATGAATAATCTTTCGGGCCTTTTTTCAACCTTGATTTTACTACTTATTTGATATGAATTACCTAAAGGATTGGCAGCAATTTTGTCATTAGTTGCTGGTGTACCATCTGTATTCTCAATCATATTTATGTTTTCAGTTTGTGGCTGGACTCTGTCAATTTGTTTTGCCAAATTCCAAAGTTTTGTATTTGGGTTTCTTGGGTTCAGGTTTTCACAAGTTTGTTTCCATTTTTCCCTTTTCACATTTACGTATAATCTTTTTATTTTTGCAATCACAATGTTCAGTTCAGTTCTACAATTTGTTTGGTTTTGGGTGCACTTTTTTGTAGTTCATTTCTTTTAGTTATAAGTGTTTGAATATTTTTTGCCTGGTGTGTACAATTTGTAATCCATTTCTTAATATAACCTCTTGGTATTGACACTTTGGCTGCTTTAATGATGGTGTTTTCGAAAGATATCATATTAGCCTTTTTGAAGTTCCATAATTTTTCTTAATTGAGCTAGTTTTGGTCTTGGTGCTAATTTCTATCAAATTAGGCAAATGATCACTTTCAAAACCTTTTAATATTTGCTATTTGCATTTGTGGAAAATGTCAGGATAGTAAAAACTTATATCAAGGGCTTGTGCAGTATTATAGCTGTAGGAATGATGGGTAGGATTCCCATCATTTAAGCACATGAGAAGGCATTGTCGTCAAATATGTTTGATAGTATTTTGCCTCTTGGGTTTGGCGTAGAACATCCCCATAGTTGATGTTTGGCATTAAGGTCACCTAAAATAATAGTTTTGTCTGTAAGAAATTGAGCCATTGTTCCATCGTCAATAAATGTATTGTTTGGAGGGTGATACATATTGTATATGTTGATGGCTTTGTTTTGATTGAGGTAGACTTTGATACCTTGGGTTTCGAGGTCTAATGTGTTTGGAATATTAACGGTTATGTCCTCATAGTACAAATTATTGATTAAAAATGCTAGGCCACGCCCTTTAACAGCATATACAGATGGATCTTCAGATCTTACCCTGAGTAATGGAGGGGCCGGAATTAACATAATACTGCAAGATGGAACAAACATCAAATTCAAAGAAGGAGCAGGACAGATTTCGTCAAACTTCACTTGTGAACTGACAGCTATCTGGAAAGCCCTTGATGTATGCCTTAACCAACCATCCCTGCATCAAGCAGAAGGAATTTTAATATACAGCGACTCCATATCCGCTCTAGAAGCAATTCAGAAGGGCAATACTAAAATCACACAGAAAATACACTCGTTACTTACCCAACTGGAACCATTGGAGAATAACTGCATTCTACATTGGATCCATGCCCATGCTGGGATCGGGGGTAATGAAATGGCATTTGAATTGGCAAAGGAAGCCAGAAAGCTGAGCCAAAGGAAAGAACAAATGTCATTATTTGACGCTGATTCTTTGTCAGAATACAAGATAATTAAACAAAAAAAAATAAGAAAAGATCAAATGCGAAATAAACTCTGAGAGAAAAATGACAAAAACTATAACAAGACTTAGAACAAAACACTATAAAGGAATGACAATACATCCAGATGGCACAATAACCTATAGGGCATGCAACAATTGTCCTGGTGTGGAACTTACACCTACCCACATATTCTCATAGCCAGCAATGGCCGCAGCCTTGCAGAAATTTGACATAGACCTAGAGCAGCAGCTTTACACACCCAAGATAGTGGACATTGCTGCTGATGTGATGGAGATGCATGGTACATCTGAGGCTCTTTATTGGACACGACAACAACAACGGCATTCCAGAGTAAAATAAATTATCAGAGATAGATACATATTTTTCAAATGAATTAAAATAAATATAATCGATACTGAGTGAGAGTTGAATTAAAAATATTCGAAATTTATTATCTTCGGAAACAAACCGTATCTAAAATATCAATTTTCTTTTTGCTACATGTTTTAATTTGCATTTACCTATTTTACATATCTCTGATTGTATTTGAAAATCGTTAACCAATTCTTCATACTTTTGGCGAAGTGGTGTTTTATTAATTTGTTATTTGATATTATTAGGGTTCTTTCCTGGTATTCAAAAAGGAAAAATACGTGTCGATCAGTTATATTTTTCAATTTATCAAACAATTTGGCCGCTGAATCTCTGATTCTGGTAGAGCGCCATCTGGCGAATAAAATTGTAACTAAAATCGATTCCGAATTTTACATTATTTGCCATAAAAAATCCCATTGCATCCTGAACACAATGGTGTTTACCGCATTGCTCTAGCGCGAATATTCGCGGAGTTATTAATTTTTAAAGTTGTGCGGGACTTTTGGATCACCCTGTATTCTAATTAAATTGAAATATTTAAAGTCGTTTGAATAGGTCGCTACACTGCTAAATTGTCCATAGCATAATATCCATTATAAAAATTATAGAAAAAATGCTTAAAATTAATTTTAAAAGACATAAGCATTACACCTGTCTGGAAGAAATAGTATAAGAGCTTGAAATACTATTCTAATACACAAAAGTAATAAATTAGAAAATAATTACTAGTGAAGTAGAGGTGTGGCATTACAGGAGGCAAATATAAAATTAGATGTTCATAAAGTAATATAATCAGTGAAAATATTCAAAACAATAACAAGATATACTGACCAATAAAAATTAGAGTTTTTTAAAATATATTAGCAGATATTTTATGTTTGAAGTATGCTTAATACGAAATGACATTAAAATGATCAAAATGCTAAGGAATCTAGATATAGACCTGAAAAGTAAAGTTGCACATTGGATGAATGTTCATATATATATAAATTATTATTATTATTTTAATTTTGAAGAATTAGAAGAAATAGAATATATTTTGAAACATGGAGAGATGTTCCAATCTAAAATAAAATAAAATGGATTTCTTGCTCATTGATACATTGAACATTAAGTGATATTAATCAAGCCTCCTGCGAAAAGACACTTTCCCCCCCCCCCCCCCCTGGAGGCTTGGTTAAAATTTCTTAATATTGATACAAGTGATTATTATATTGAACGTTGGTATATTAAGAGTTTTGTTCCCGTATGTAGGAAATGCTAAGAATATTAGAGAGAAGTTATTAAAAGTCCATACCTTTAATGTAAGAAGATAGGAAAGAATCGAATTCCTCAGCTTATATAGAGATTTGAGGATGTTCTTTAAAATATTCCAACACCTGTTTTAAACTAATATTGTTTCCTTTGTTCAACCATCTGTGAGCTATTGTATGGCGTCTTTACAAAGGATAGAGAGAAAAAATTTGCACCTCTCTATATAAAAATTCATAAAAAACAAAGGCACTAATATCTATATAATGATAAACGTATTGCACGTAGGTAATATAGGCTCATATAAAATCTATATTAATAAAATGGAAATTTCATAAGTGGACATCACTAAAACCTTTCGTTACAATGCATCAAATTCAACCAAAATTTCAACATTTATGTAAAACGAGATGGAGCAGGTTTTGCTTAACATCAAAATATATTTCCTAACATTAACATGCGTAACTTCGCTGTTATCGATTAAATACAAAAAAAAATCAACAGAGTTAATTTTATTTATATATAAATACAAAATTAAATTTCAACAGAGTTAATTTTTTTACATACTAGCTAATAATCTCAATCTAAAAAATATTCAAAACAAGCAATTTTAAGATAACACCATATGTAAAACAGTCGGCCAAGAAAACAACAACGATATTACATCTTTCTCACATATTCACACACAATCTTGATTAATAATTAAAACTAATTTTTAACATTGTTTATTATACTTCAACTTTTATTTCTACATTTGTTTTTAAATACCCAATTGTTTTATCATGTTTCTAATTTCGCCTAACAAATATTCAAATTTATAGTGACCAACATATGCAAATTTTATCTTTGTTTTTATTTAACTTGATATCGTAAACATAACATCCATTGTAAGCATTTTTCTGTTCACCTTCCGTGGTTTCTCTTTTCTCTGATAGTTTTTAGGTGTAGTATATTTTCTTATTACTAGACTACAAACATTCCCTCGAGAAAAACCTGGGCGAAGCCGGGTACATTCGCTAGTATCAAGATATAACGATGTAAATAAAAAGATAACGCCTCCAAATTTCATTGAAAACGTCGTGAAGTTACTGTTGAAATTGGTAAAAAATCAATTTAAAAAATCTGTGATGTCAAATATGTTCCTTTTTGACTAAGTATTTTTTCGTTCATGTTGTAGTAATAGGTTGGAATATATTGAAGCTCAGCTTTGTTTTTTTTTTCATTCGTTAAGTTAATTAGTTTGTTTAACCTCTCCGTGTATTTGAATAATAAATTTGTTTAAATTAATAAGCTGCTGTTATGCTAAATTAAAATTCAAAAAAAAAAAAAATACAACAACTGGTAGCAGAAGCCTGGTTAATTGTTGTTGCGTCAGAAGAAAACAGCCCGATTTTTGAAAGAAAGGTTGAGTACGATTATATATATTTTTAAAATGGCAGAATATTTTTCGATGAATAGAATAGAGCCACTGACATCTTCAAATTACCACATATGGGCGCTTAAAATATCTGCAATTTTGAGAAGCAAAAAATTGTTCAAAAAGGTGATCGAATTGCCTAAGCCTAACCGTGGAATGGCAGATTCGAAGGAAGAAGAATTTTTCAAAGAATGGGAGGATAAAAATGATGAGGCGTTTGGAATAATAATAGTAAATTTGTCACCCGAGCAGGCTAGCATATTTATAGGAGAGACAAATGCTAAAACTGTGTGGGATGAACTGAAGCGTATCCATACTGGAAATATTGAAGATAAAATAATCGACATTGGACTTGAATTGAAAAATATTTAAATGAGAAATAATGAAGGCGTTGAGGCCTACATAACAAGGGCCAGAAATATTGCATCCAGAAATGCTAACTTGGGACAGCCTATTTCACCAAGGGAAATGGTGTATCATGTAGTGAGAGGTTTGTTGCCAAAATTTGAAAATATAGCAGCGGTTTTACGACCACAACGATCTGCGAGTCTCGAGGAAGTCACTTCAAGAGGAAGAAATGAGGCTAAACTCAATGGGATTTCCTAAAGAAGGTCAATATGAAAAAGCTTTTAAAGTTCGAAATGACCGAGGGATACAAAGAACATGCAAATTTGAAGGGAAATGTCATACATGCGGAAAATTTGGGCACATGTCAAGAAACTGTTGGCATCGTCAAGATAAAGCGAACTTCAATAAACCAAAATGCAAATATCCACAAAATAATATGCAAAATAAGTCTTCATCATCTTGGAAGAATAACTCAAGGGAACATGCTAATGTAGCGAATGGTTCTGCTAACACTGAACATGCGAACATGCGGAAATGATCTACTCTTCTTCACATCTACCTGAGAGAGGAGGATGCACACATTTGGAACCTTGATTCAGGATGCACTTCACACATGTCTCCTAGAGAAGATTGGCTTATCAACAAGATTCTTATTGACAATGAAATTAACCTTGCAGAAGAAGAAAGGTTCATAAAAGCTGAAGCACAAGGTGACGTGAAATTGTCTACATACACAAGTGAAGGTAAGCAAGATATTTATGTTAAGGATGTACTCTATGTGCCTAGACTTAAATCTAATCTTCTTTCTGTCAGATGTCTGGTTAATAATGGAAATAAAGTATATTTTGAGAAAGATATAGCTAAAATTTATAACTGCAAAGGAGATTTGATAGATAAGGCTAATGAAGAAGATAGAATGTTTATAATTAAAACTTTACCTATAAATTTGTTAAGCACTAAAGATAATTGTTTAAAAGCAGAAGATAAATGTTCAGCTAAGACAATGTGGCATAGAAGACTAGGACACTTGAACGAAGAATATTTGGATAAAATGATGAAGAATAATATGGTAAAAGGACTTAATTTTGATTGTCAACATCTCGAAAAATGTGAACCATGTATCCTTGGTAAACTAACCCAAAACCCTTTCAAAGCTATAGAGAATAATCATTCTGAAAGGCCATTAGAACTTATACACATGGATCTCTGTGGTCCTATGCCAACCAAATCACTGGGTGGTGCAAAATATCTGTACGTTATTGTGGATTCGTATAGTAAACGTATCTTTGTATACTTCTTGAAATTAAAGGAGGATGCATTTGATTTTTTTGTAGAATTTAGAAGTCATCGAGAAAATGAAACTAATGTTAAAATCAAAAATGTTAGATCGGACAACGGAACTGAATTTGCGATTAAAATTTTTCGTGAGTTTTTCAGAAATGAAGGAATACACCAAAAAACAGTTACATATTCACCACAAAGCAACGGAATTGCAGAAAAAACCAATCGCACCCTTCTAGATTGGGCTAGAACTATGTTATTTGATGCTAAGTTACCAACTGAGTTTTGGGCGGAAGCCATTGCAACAGCCGCTTATTTGAGGAATTGCACACCGGCCAAGAATGATAACATGAAAACTCCCATAGAGAAATGGACTGGACACAAACCATCAGTAGCAGATTCAAAAATCTTTGGAAATCTTGCCTACTATTACATTTCTAAAAATCAAAGAAATAAATTTGACTCTAGAGCAAGAAAAGGAACATTCACCGGTTACTCCAGACAAAGAAAAGCTTATAGAATATATGATCCACAAGATGGAAAAATACACGAAGTTCAAACTGTCAAATTTGATGAAAATTCAAAAGGCTCTGATCTCTTGACTTCTAAAGTTTTTGACCAACATGTCCAAGATCATATTACCTATAGAAATGAACAACATGAATCAGTTTTCTTTAAAATTGCACATACCATGGGCTCTACTCCAGTAGAACTGATTACTCCAGACAACCCTGAACCAATACCTGAATCATCAGGATTACCCCGAAAACCCGGACGTATTGCAGGAAGAACTAATGAAGATATTCAGGCAAAGCATCTCATCAATCTACAAGAGCAGGAAGAGAGGCTGAGATCAAGTGGTCTAAGACGATCTGAAAGAATAAAAGAAAGAAACGCAGCCAATGTAACCGAACTATCTTCAACTTCCATGGACATACCTAAAACATATCGAGAAGCCATAAACACCTCATTTTCAGACCAATGGAAAGAAGCAATGGAAGAGGAATTCCATTCCCTAACTTCACATAATGTATGGACGCTTGTACCCAAACCAGAAAATGGAAACCTGATGAAAGGAAAATGGATTTTTAATATAAAAATGAATCCAGATGGAAGCATTGACAAAAGAAAGGCTAGATTTGTTGCAAAAGGGCATAATCAAACACCTGGCGTTAACTATGAAGAATCCTTTGCTCCTGTGATGAAGCTGGACTCTTTAAGAACATTGATTGCCATTGCATCACAACAAAAAATGAAAATTGAACAATATGATGTTAAAACTGCCTATTTCAATGCGGAACTAAAAGACGATGTGTACCTGGAACAACCTGAAGGATTTTCTCAAGCAGGACAGGAAAATAAAGTGTGCAAACTAAACAGAAGTTTATATGGTTTACCACAATCCGGAAGATGCTGGAATGAAAAAATTAACCAAATTTTCAATGATATTGGACTCAGACGTTTAGAAAGTGAACCATTTGCATACATACTTCAAGAAGAGGAGAAAACTCTAATAATTGGGATTTATGTAGATGATTTTCTCATTATTGGATCGGATAGTACCATATTTAACAGAATAGTTAAGCAATTGGATAAGCAAATTGTCATTGTTCGAAAAGAAAAGCCTATATTTTTTCTTGGAATCAAATTTGAGGAAAAAGAAAATTGTTTTGAACTTTCACAAGAAGCCTATGTAGAAAATATTTTGAAGAAATTTAACCTTCAAGAATGTAATCCAGTAAAAACCCCTGGTGATCTTAATCAAGATCTGGATAATCACCCAGATTCTTCTCCTGTGGACCCTAAACTTTACCAAGAAATGATAGGTTCTTTGTTGTAGTTATCAGTGAGAACAAGGCCCGATATAACATTTTATGCTAGTCAACTCTCCCAATACAGCAAGGATTCCAAAGTCATTCACCTTACTGCACTTAAAATAATATATAGATACCTGAAGGGAACAAAAAGCTACAAGTTATGCTTTAACAGAATAAGAAGGAAAATTGAGGTCTTTACAGATGTTAGTTGGTCCTCGACTATAGACTCAAAATCTTTTTCAGGATATTTAACTAAATTATGATCTTCACTACTTAGTTGGAAATCTCAAAAACAACCACTGGTAGCCCTGTCAACCTGCGAAGCGGAATTAATGGTTATCTGTGAGGGCACTATAGAGTTAAAATGGTTTATGAACTTTCTTTCTGAAATAGGTCATCAATCATGTGTTGAAATACCACTTGTTCTGAAGACAGACAGTAAATCAGCAATAGAATGGATTAAAGGAACATCTCATCATTGTAGAACCAAGCACATTAACAGAAAATATTTCTTCGTGAAAGATGAAGTCTCAAAGGGAAATTTGAGGATCTCCTTCTTGAACTCAGTAGCTCAAGAGGCGGATCTTCTCACCAAGAGGCTGCTGGGAGACAGAATTCAGAAACTGCTTGTGAATATGGGACTTCTTTTTGGACCTAATTTTGATTTGCTCACCAAAGGGGGGAGTTGTTGAAATTGGTAAACAAATCAATTTAAAATAATCTGTGATGTCAAATATGTTCCTTTTTGACTAAGTTTTTTTTTTGTTTATGTTGTAGTAATAGCTTGAAATATATTGATGCTCAATTATTTTTCATTCGTTAAGTTAATTAGTTTGTTTAACCTCTCCTTGTATTTGAATAATAAATTTGTTTAAATTAATAAGCTGCTGTTATGCTAAATTAAAATTCAAAAAAAATACAACAGTTAACAATAATTTTTATTGTAAAACCTGTCATGATTATACAAGTAGAATGTTGTAGAATTATAATGTATTTACATTTCTGAAAATTGTCTTGAGAAAATATTGCTTAGATATAAATTCTTTGGCTTAAATATAATATAAAAGAATATATTTATAAAAATACCAGACTTTTTAAAGTTCTGAGAATATCATTTTTCCAATTGAGTTTGAGGGGGAAAATAACTAGTATAGTTAATAGTTGGAATTTTGTTTTGATATTTTTTGTATGTATGGTATATTTTAAATATCTCTACTTGCGGTTTAAAATACATATAAAATATTCTTATATTGAATATTGTTTTATATTAAAAAATGATGTATATAGTACAAATATATAAATACATGCAAATATAATCATATACTATGGAAGGAAGGAAACAATTATAAAAGAGACGACTTCAATTAGGTGGCCGGGATTAGTACAAAATTTGGTTATATATATCTGGCAATTCTATCTCTCTCTCTCTTAATATTAATACTATAAGAGTTTGTTAGATACTAATGCTTCCAACGCCAATCTTTTTAGGCAGGATTGGAATTTACTCATAGTGGGTTTTAGGATTGTTAAAATCGAAATTGCCCAGTTGTAGAGGTATGCTGGAATATTAATGACCGGGAATATATTTTTTAACATATCTGCAATGTTCAGATATTCGGATAGCTACGGATCTATCCGTTTCTCCAAAGTATTAAAATGCTCGTAAGAGACCGAGTAGACCACGCAGGATTTGTTAAGTCGGTTGAGTGGTGTGCTGGATTTAGTTATTGTGTGTCTGTGACTGGTGGATAGGTAAGGACTATTGCTAAAGTATTAATGTCATACATTTTCAGGAATCTAGAAATATTAATTGCTTGAGGTTTTCACCGGGTTGATACATTTTTATCTGTAGACTGTGGAGGTAGGAGGTTGACCGGGATTGTAAGTGTGTCTGTTAATGAAAGTTAATAAGTATGCAGAGAAGAGAGTGGTGAGGTGGTTGATTATATTTTATTTTTCACACACACACACACACATAAGCCTTTTTTATTGGGGCATCCAGCCCTATACATGATCCCCCTCTACGGGATTTAGGAAAGGAAGATATTTCAAAAGTAAAAACTAGAATACAAGAAGTAATAAGGAAAGAGAGGAGAAAGAAAAACCAAACAAAAATAAATATAACCATATATACAAAAAATAAACATACAGAGCAAAAGGAACCGTACATGATTAAATATTTAAATTAAAGTACCAATGTTTAGAATATGTCAAGGTTAAGATATCATTGAGAGGGCTAGTGTGGAATCAGCCGCATTCAATCTTCGCTTTCCTCCTCCGAGCAAACCACGACATTCGGCGAATCCATCATTCTCCAACGGACATTGACTGCGGCCTTGTAGAATCTATATAAACCGAGGGAGAGACCCTGATCAACCATCAGTGTGTTCATCCAGCTGCAAT
Organism: Cordylochernes scorpioides; assembly: GCA_030710605.1. Lineage (NCBI taxonomy): Eukaryota > Metazoa > Arthropoda > Arachnida > Pseudoscorpiones > Chernetidae > Cordylochernes > Cordylochernes scorpioides. Next base: position 79,406,812 of record CP092865.1, on the reverse strand, counting down.
TTGTTGGCAGTCAGGTTGAGACCTGGGTAAGTCGCCCAAAATTTCTTTCCTCTGTTTCTCTAAGCAAGAGCATCCAAATATTATATGCATAATTTCGTCTTGGATTCTGTTTTTACACAGATCGCAAGTTAGAGTCAAATCAATCTTCCAGCGCTTTGAACGATTTTCTGGGAGGATCGTCCAAAGGAGTCTCAGTTGTGCAAAAAATATTTTAATTGCTAGAGGAATAGTTGTGAATAAATATCGTTCTGCTGTTATTGAATTTTTTAGGTATTTGAAGTGACTGTGATGTGAAGTATTTAGAATTTCCGCCATGTCGTTTTGGATGCTTTGTTCGGTTGCTATTCGAATTATAGCAGGGATTTCAGTCAGTATTTCAGTGTAATCCGGACAACCCTTCAGGAACGAAAAACCGTTTGATATTTTTTTTTTCTATAGTTTTAAAGATAGGGAGGAAGTGATGGGTGTTAATTCGTTTCGTTAGTTTCTTTGCTATGTTAATCTTGTGAGTAAGTGTACAGTTGGAGTTAAAATCTGGTTTGAAATTTCTCTTGTAATTGACTGTTGTTTGGTAAGCATCGGGGGTCTGTATTATTAGTATGCCCAAAAACGGAATTGTCGTTTTGTATTCTTTTTCAATGAAGAAAGATAATTTCTAATGATAGCTGTTTAACCTTGTCAGTATGTTTTCCTCGTGGTCTATTTTACATATGCAAAATACATCGTCAATGTAAAACGCCATATATTTATATCTATTAAATGTTTTTAGTTATTTCAAGTGTCAAGGTGAGATATTACGATTTCAGCAACTACTGTTGAAAGTGTGTTAACCATTGGGAATCCTAGGACTTTCCTTAAATGATGTGTACTGGAGGTGAAGGCATTCATTTCTAAACAGATTTCTTTCAGTGTAGAAAACTATAAATATTATCCGGGTTTATAGTAAAGATGGTTAAAAATTCATATAATATATTTTTATGAGTGAATAGGGTAAACTTAGATATAAAGATGTAAAATAATATGAGCACGTGGTGGAGCCTTGTTCTGGTTAAGATATTTTCTGCATAAAAATCGGGGTACTAGAGATAGTGGAGCTATTACTGTGTTTTCTCAATAACGGAGTATAAAACTTGGCCAGGAATCTAGCTAAAGGAATTGTAGGTGAAAGACGGTGCGCTATGATTGGTAAAGGTATAGAGGGCTTGTGTTGTTTTGGTAATCCATATATATAAGCATTACCTGCCATATTTGAAATGAAAACTTCATTATCTTCCGGAGTAATATGGCCCTACCTCTATTGGGAGCTGTTTTGATTTCATTAAGTATTAGGGAACTCTCATGATCAGCTATGAGAATGAAGGCTGATTCATTTAGCGAAATTTCAAGAATTTTAGAGTAAGAAAAGTATGTATATTCAGGCAGATATGACCACGGATAAATCCCGGACATCCAGAGTAGATCTGGATTGTCCTTTAGCTTGTAATCTATATAATAGCAGAATATATATATACAAGATAAAATAATGCACATAATATTTGGTTGCTTTTCTTTGGAGAAACAGAGAAAAGAACTCTTCGGCGACGTATCCTTTTCTCAATTCGAAAGTCAAAAAAATATATAACTATATGGATACATTGATGTTTGATCAAGGCATTTTTTTTTTATTTATATAAATTATACAAATCCGCATTAACCGTTCGGAGGATATTAATGGGTTCGCCGAATGTCGTGGTCCATTTTTAAGAGGAAAGCGAAGACCAGAACGCGGCTGTTTTCACACTTGCATTTTTAGTGATACGCTAACCTTGACTTATGCACTGTGGAATCTGTGGCCACTGAACTTGCGTCGGGCCTAGAGGATGTTGTTGTGTTCTGTGCTGCCTGGATTATAGGAGCTCCATCTATGCTTCTTTCCTGCGGTGAATCTGTATAAGACCGATGGTCTTGATAAAGCACTGTGTTTTATGCATTTTATGCGCTTTGTGTTTCCGATGAAAAATCTATTTTATTTCTTTTATATATAATGGTATTCATATTTTATTTTTGTATAAAAATATTTTTAAACATAGAACAAAATAATTTAAAATATAAAATATGCGCTTTTGTTAATATTAAAAATGTTGGGACACCTCGTGACCATAATATGCCAAAATAACTCAGAACCCCACCTATCCTAACCATATCCCACCTTTGTCCATCTAAGCCACAAACCTCTGGTGATTGCGAGGTGTCGAGATGGAGCCTAAAGCCACATTTAGCCTTGGCAGCACCGAGCCAGAGACTGAGATCCCCTTCCTGTGGTAAAGCCACCTGACCTGTGGTGGATGACCTGGCCCTACCAAGCTAGTCTGAAATGGACTCAGACACCCCTTCCTGGTGGTCGAGCCACATGTCCGATAATGGCCGACTTGACCACAAGCCAGTCCAAGATGGACTCAGACGCCCCTTCCCTGTAGTCAAGCCACCGACCTATGGTGCTTGACCTGACTCCACCAGTATTAAGCCAGAACCCAGCATGCCTATGGGCAAGCCACAAGCCCATGGTGGGTGTTATAATCACCATCTTCATGCAGAACACCAGCTCCACCACGAGCCCTGAACCTTTCCCAAGCTGACCCCAAGAAGCCCAGAATCAACAATATTATTATATTTTTAAAATTAATTTTTTAATTCAATATTTTCGTATTTTTTATTTATTTATTTTTTGTGAATTTTTCTTTAATAATTTTTATATTTAATTTATTTTATTATTTTTTAAAGATACCTTTTTTATTTTATTTTCACAGAAAGAAGGGTGATGATAGCCTTGGGGGGGTGAGTCCAGCAACACTGGGGCAAGGAAGCGGGATATTTACATTTTTTTTAGCAAGAGTTTGATTTTTTTTTTATTTCTTCCTGAGAAGCTAAAGACTTGGAGTTGCGGAGGGCTCAGGCCGCTGGCTGAGGCCTTAGCCGCCCCTTTTCGAATCCTGGACTTGGGTGGCTAAATGTCGGAGTAGGTGGGGATAACATTGAATTTTGACATAATAGGCCTTTTGTATAAAGTTTATATATACTTTTAAACTCCTCCCTTTTAACCTTATATATATAGTTGTTTAATCCTTTTTTATATACATCTTATATATGTGCGTGATCTTATTTAAATATTACTTCTTTATTTTCAACTAATATTTGTTGTACATTGAAAGATTATTTTATTGGTCTAAATAAAATTTTGTTTAGCCAAAAATGATTGGTTAATATTCCCATTAACATCTATTGCTAGCGGCACAGCTTTTGGTCTCTAGATGTGCCATAGATGAATAAATTTGTGGTCTGCTTTTCTGCGGCCACTGGCGCCCTAATATTTGGACATGTAGAGATCTGGAAATAGTTATTTTAAAAATAACAACAGTAAAAGTATATAAAATCATCCCGATTTTAACAATGGAGCCCAAAGCGTAATATAATTATGTTTATAATTTTCTTCTTCTATTATACTAAAAACGTATAAAATCATAACGATTTTAACAAAAATATTCACAACCTTATTTTACAAAACTTGATTTCGTCATTATATATGTATCTTTTTTTTTCTCTTCATTGAATATAGGCAGACATATATGAAACTTAATTCTATTGATGTTATGTGGCGCTGTAGTTTTTGATGACATTAATATGTTGTAATACCTTGAAAAACGTTGGCATTCAGCCAACTGAAATATCTGTAAATAAATTACATTTTAATCCAATATATATATTTTATATTGAAGCTCTATCTGCATGAAAAAGGGTGTGTGTAATATCCCCAAATTATGTAAAATTATTTATTATTTATCTGATTGTAGGGTTTTCAGCTATATATTTATTCAGCTCATATATCTATATAAATAAAAGAAAGTCGTGAAAATTCTTAGACTATTTATAACTAAAGAACGGCTGAACCTATTTGGATGAAAATTTGTGGGGAGGTAGCTTAGAACCAGCAGACGGACATAGGATACCTTTTATCCCGTTCGACCGCGTCAAGAACGGCTGAACTGTCAAATACATTCATGCGCATGCGCGAGCGACACTCAACGACACACAAACGTGTGGAGAAATCCAGAAGCCTATATAACGGTCCACGCTATTCTAGACCCCAACAACAATCGAGGAACGCGCCACCGACTGCCACGCGAAACGCCCAGACCACTTCCAGGCCCCAGGCCCCTACCTTCAAATATTACAAGAACGACTTCCCTCCTACTTCCAAGCAGTATCGAAAGAACTTGCCCCAGCCCTCTACCCCTAGACGTCCTTATAATCCAAACTTTGTGCCGAAACCAAACCTTCAGAGAAACACCTACAATAAAAGCCAAGGAGTGAACAAAAATAATAAAAGAAACTCTTTGCGAAAGGTTGTAGTTTTATTTTTGAAAAAAATAGGACGGAAGATGAAAGACCAATCTGCTTCAAGTGTAACAAGCCAGGGCACGTGGCCCGTTATTGTAGGGTCAAGTTTATAAGAATCCTAGAATAGGATCCAACAGCTACCCAAGAGAAGGTCGAATAGAAATTTCAAATGAATGAAACATCAGGGAAATCAGGACCTCGGCTTTATGCTGATGTATTTCATAACACACAGACAAATATTCCTACCCGGAATAGATATTCCGTTTTGGAATATTTAAACTAAGCGTCGCGCCTGAACCTGTCAATCAAAGCAAGTCGACCATAAATTGAACCCTAAAAACAAATTAAAAATTCATGTGGACAATATAGGGACTTTTGAAGCTTTGGTTGATAAGGCGCTGACCTCTCAGTGGTCGACCTCAGAACGGCCCTCGATACAGGCCATGGTATAAGTAAACTCGCAAACACTTGTGCAGGACCCGATGGAAAAAAATTAGACATGGTAGGAAGTATGTTTTTCTATATAAAAATTGACAACAAAGCATTATCGCACAAATTTGTGATCCTGAAAACGAATTTACGGACATTAATTTTTAGAAGAGATTTCCTTTAAAAAATGAACGCGAAAATAGATTGCAAACAAGAAATAATAAAATACGATCTGACGAATATTCATGACATAAGCAATTATGAACTGAAAAAAATAATAAGCGTTGAAGATACTGTTATACCTGAACTGTCTATTAGATTGATTAAGGTCTCAATAGAAGCAGAGGATGGCGAATATGTCATCGAAGAGAACAACAGAATTATTCAAACAAATGGTCTTCGATTGGCAAGAAGTTTGCTTACTGTCACGGATAGGAAAACCCATATCTGGATAACGAACCCTTATCCTCGACCTTTAATAATCATAAATGACCAAACATTGGATTATGGAAGCCTTTCTGCAGAAGTAAAGTTCATAGAGAAGTTAGAGCAAATTAATAATGACGAAATCCAATTTCAGATAAACAAAAATGTATTACATAAAAAACAAGAGAAGTTAAAACAAATTTTGATTAAGTATGCTGATTTGTTTTCGCCGAGGTTAGGCAAGACAAATTTGGCAAAACACCGGATCGACACAGAATATGTAAAACCGATAAAGCACAAGACATATATAGGATGAGCCCCAAAGAAAGAGACATTATTAAAGATCAAATTGATGAAATGCTCAAAGAAGGGACAATTAGACCATATTCAAGTCCCTGGTCTTTCCCCGTAATACTGGCCACGAAGAGAGCTGGTAAGTTCAGATTTTGTGTGGACTATAGAAAATTGAATGAGGTAACAGTGAAGGATGTTCATCCAATCCCAAGAATTGATTACGTAATGAATATTTTCCAAGGATCGAAGTACTTCTTAAGAAGACCTTAGATCGGGATATTGGCAAGTCGATTTAGATTATCATCATTCCTTTTTATAAATCCATTCCTTTAGTAATATTTTATTGTAAATATATCTTGATTGCTTATTAGAGCGAGAGAGAACCTAGACAAAGACTACGGATCACGGCCTACGAGTAGACAACGAATAAATAAACACAATAACTTTAAAAGGTAATTTATTGTTATTTACTTTTATTTATTTATTTGCTTTAAATATGGAAACCCGCTCGTGAAACGTGTATAACACAAAGAAGGAAGACACCAAGGTCGACGACCCTGCGAAGCTGCAACTTGGTGCAACAATATGATAATCTATTTTGTTGAAATAAAACTTCTCAATATAGGAGTGTTAGAATTTGCACGCTATTATTTTGTCTTATTCTACTATGTTCTGTTTTTTTTTTAATTTGACCAGAAGAAAGAAGTTGATCACACGTAATAACGAAATCTCGGCTATTGTTAATAATACATAGTAGCGTTAGCCTGAATAGATAAGTTAAATTTTATATGTATGTCTTTTTATGAACGCTTTTAACTTTATATTTCTACATTTGGTCGTTCGAACCGATTAAACAGGATGGAAACGACATGTAGCGTCACCCTGTCTAATATATGGATTGATCCTGGAAATTTGAAGAAATAAAAATATGGTGAGTTAAATTGCACTACCTGATACATAATTTTCAATACCAAGAAATGATGGGCAGAAATTGTGAAAATCAGCATAAAGAGAGTATTTGTAACGTACACTAAATTATCTTTATTAGAACAGATTATACATATACACGAGCGACTTTGCCGTCCACTCGAAATATTGTGGCACCACTACTAGAAAATATGCAGGCAGCAACAAGTCTTGGTACTGACTCAATGGGCGTGCGGATGGTGTCCTGAGTAATGGCTGCACATTCCCTTTTAACCATTGAACACAGTTAATCTGAACCCCGGGTCTTGCAATGCACGCAAACCACGTCTAAATAGGTTCCAGACATGTTTTATAGGTGAGATATCTCAGGAGAGAATTGTAACCATTGAGGCACCGAAGTATAATACAAGGATTGTTGTCCTATGTGCTAGGACTAGGATTTCTGGACAAATAACACATATTCTGATCAGTAAGATAAAATTATTTCTTCGACTCACGGCTAATAATTTCAGTCTCATACAAAATTAGATGAAATTAGTTCGTTAGTTTAAGGATTCTGATTTTTATATATTATAGTGTTATGATGTGTTGAATCAGTGGTGTTTTCCCATATTATATTCACGTTCCTATTTACATTAATTAATATAAATTTATCTTTGCGAAAATGAAAAGCTGAAATTTTGACGAAAATATAAACAATTTAAAAAATAATTTCATTTTTAAGATGTGATCTGTAAATAAATGAAGCATCGAGTCTAATTACTTGTATGCAATGGATTTAAGAACTGCTTTAGGGTTTCAGAGAAGGTTGTCAGGCAAAACTTGGTTTGTTATCATGGGATATGGGCTCAGACTGTTCCATCATTCAGATAAACACGAGTTTTGAGTGAATCGGGAGAGCGTTAAAGCGTAAAAGGTTTGTGTGTGAACTTTAGCACATTATTGAATTTCATGAAGCCTCAAAGAGAGAGAGAGAGAGATCTGTATCATTAAAAATATTTTAAAAGTTGTTTTGAGTTGAAAATATATTACTATAATTTTCTTTTGCGTAAGAAACATAAAAATTCGATTTAATTATTTATAATATTTTACAAAAAATTTCTCTTTAAATATATTATCTGAATAAAATTTTAAATAGGTAAAAATTCATTTAATATATTTATAAAATGAGGTCATCTGAACTGTTGAGAAGAGTTCCTAGTAACGAGCAAGGTGGCCCATTGTTGCCATTGCCGGCCAAGCGCCCGCTGGGGAAGCCACCACGAGCCTTATGTCTGGTCACTTACTGGTGGAAACTGTCCTGCCTCGCCATCTGGCCACAAGGTATGCCACCATAGACTGCTCAGTGATGAAGCTTGGCCAATGGGTCATAGTCGAGCTGGCGGTCTCAGGCTTAACCTCCCATTGGTCGTCTTGGCAGGTCTCATGACATCGGTGGTTGATCAGACCATAGGCACAACGGCGACCCCAAATTATAAATTAAAAATAGAACTCTATGATATGTTTTACACATGTATATTGTGAGTAAGTGTGTTATACATGTGTATTATGATTTAAAGAGTCTCACATGTTTATTGTGAGTGAGAGTGTTACACATGTATATTGTGAGTGAGAGTGTTACGCATGTGTATTGTGAGTGAAGGTTTTACACATGTGTAAATCAATTTAAAGTGTTCTAAATGTGTATTGTGAGTGAGATTGTTATACCTACGTAATGTGACGGAGAGTATTACATATGTATATTATTTATTTATTCATTTAACAGTTGGGAGAGACACGCCCTATCCACAATTAGGATAATTGCGTCCAAGTGATGTTTATATGAAATATGAGTCAGAGAGTGTTTGGTATATATGTTTGTTGAATATGTACTTTTTATGATTCTGACATATTGTTATTAATGCGCTTGTGTGTGTTATTAAGTATTTTAAAGTTTATATGATCCCTGAACATGTTGTCATTGAAATTCTTCAGACTACCATTTAATGTTTGAATTTAGCACCATATCTGACGCCACTAGCTAAAACCAGAACGCAACGGCTCAACAAATGGTTTCAGAAGTGATACCTTTAGACAGATATAGCCACTGTACGTCCTCGACCCTTGGAGAAGCGCATGGTAACTGGTTCAGCATATCCACTCCACTCACTGTGAAAGGATTGCTGGGAGTCAATCTCTCTTTTGGCAAGTCGATCATTAAATGGTTTTGATGAGTACTGTTGTAGCGACAGCAAGTTGTGCAGTTTCGTATGCACATTTTGATTTTTTGTTTCAGAATTTATTATTCAATATTTTCCTAATATTGAACGCATCAGATTGACACTTCCCTGTGTAATTTCTACATGTACATCTTGAATAATCAATTAAATAAGTCTTCCTCTAACTGGCAAGAAGATTAAGTGTTTTTGCTCAGAGGATAGAGTGGGAGCCCATTTGAGTCTGCCACCCAATTTGAATATTCCCGAATCATAAAGAAATGAAGATATCATTAGAGTTTTACTTTGTCTCCCACGTTGCTTGTTTTTATCAAGTTCTTTCTTTATACAGAAAAATAATCAAGTTGTGTTGCTTGAATGATTAGAATCTGGAATTTGTTCAACTCATGTGAAGCCAGGTGGGTCTTGTTTCCATCTCTGGCATGGAGGCAATTATAATGGGACCGTAAAACCCAAGCCACTGTCCTGATATACCTGGAGAGAGAGGAACATCGCTCACTAAGTTGGATTAGAGCTGGAATTTCACTTAGAGCATGAGTTGCAACTACCTGGTTCTGATCTTTGATGTTACAAGATCAAGGTATTCTTGGCCAGTCTGATTTATTCTGAGACAACCACGTGGGTGCATTACACCACAGAGATGAGATTCTAGTTGATACCTAAGTATTCCTCGAGAAGCGATGTCTGCTTGATTATCATTCGAATGCACATGTCTACACTCAGGTCTCTGAACCCTTGAATTTCCGCCACCCTATTTCCTACGAAGGTGGGAAGACTTCTGGAGAGAGATTTAAGCCAGCTCAACACATACTTTAATCTGTAGAGCAAAAATATTTGTCACTTCAACCTTCGGAGTAGCTCTCACACACAGCACAAGTCAGGTTGGTAGTGGGGCGGCACATAGCTCTAGTCGAGGGATAGACATCTTTATTATCGGTGCTAGTTTTGTCTTTTATGACAATAGAGTACCTCTAATCCGTGTTATACCTGTTATCCGTGTTGGTTGTTCTCATGTATATAACTGCCGCATGTGCATCCGCCGACGCATCACTGAAACTGGGCAACTCTTTTCCTTGTGTCCGAGACACAACCACCGCGGGATATGCGGGGATACTTCTATTAATTTCTTTAAGGAGAGAGAGAGAGAGAGATTTTCCATTTGAGCTCCACCTCAATATCTAAACATGCTTTGGTGATTGAAGTCTATAAAACTGATAATTTCTTAACAGCTCGCTTCATTTAAAAAAAAAATGCAAACAATAGATGGTGAATATGTTCTGCTTGTAAACCAATTTATACTTTAAAATTATAATGATTTAGTAGTTTGATTCAAAACTTTAGTTCTATTAACTTAATTATAAATATCTTCTGTTTTACCTTTATACACACACACTTTGATAATCTGCGCAATATAAAATATAGAAATTTACATATCTTATTTCTTTCAAATCATACAAAAAATGATTGACTGTTTTCTTTTGCTAAATCCAGCTCAAGGGACCAAAATTTTGTCATTTTATAAAGTACGCTAACCAGTGGTAAATACAAAACTTTATTGTAGCGGTAAACAAAATGAGCCTTATTCTTACTTATTTCTTCTCCAGGGCGCCGAATCTTTTTGCCGCGCTAGGTTGATCATTGAAATATATTTAAAAATACATTTAATCATTGCGCTATTTACATGTGGCGACCACACTTCGCTTCAGCAAGCGCGAACTGGGGCAAAGCTCCGCCACACACTTGGGCAGTGTGACGGCCTCGGCAACCGCGAGCGGCAACCTGCTACGCATGCGCGAGCATCCGGACACTCTGGCGACTCGCGCGGTAAACAAGAAGGCTTGATCCCAACGGCCGTTTCTTCTTTTCTCTTTATAAATTTCTGGCTTTAAATAAATTAATTTTAATTATAATTTTATCAGAGAGAGCGGCCTTTCCACAAGCCACACCAACACATCACGCAACCATCCCACAAAATTGGTGAGCCGGACGTGATGCAAAAGTTATTTTAATCACACTTCTCTATTTTTTATTATTATTATTTCTTCCACGAAACTTTCAACAGCCCCATAATACAAGACGCAACTATGAACATCCGGAAGGGCCAACATCCATGGCACCCTTTCAAATATTAAGATTGGCTTTCCGTGCACCACCATTCTAGCCCTACGACGTTGAACTGTGGATAAGCCAGCCAACCTTACTTACGTGGGGGACATCGTAACGGCCCTCCACCCTCTGGTAAATACGATGCGCTGAAAGCACGCCTTCTCCAACGACTCGGTCAATCAAAACAAACTAAAATATTACAGGTTCTGGATGGGCGTCCCATGGGAGATCAGAAGCCATCAACAGTCCTGGCCGGGATGCAACATCAGGCAGGAAGAAATTTCTCCGATACAGTATTGAATATGCTGTGGACTCGACGCCTACCTCAGGACATAAAGACCACTCTCGCAGCATCCTCTGAAACAAGTTTGAGTAAGCTGGCGGAAATGACAGACAACACACACGAAGCCACGCTGCCAGCGATCTCAGCAGTAGACCAGCCAAGCAGAGGACATAGCGCGCAAGCCCAGCAACAGCTGACGACGCAATTTCAAGACCTGCATACGCAAATTGAAGCTTTGAAGTCATCCATAGACACCCCACACAATCGCCATTTGAACGCTAGGTACCCGACCCACAACAAAAAAAGAAATGCAGGAACTTGCTGGTACCATATGAAGTTTGGAGAGCAAGCTAGGAAGTGCCTTCAATCATGCAACTTCAAGGGCCAGGGAAACGAATACGCCCGCCGTCAGTAGGAGCCACTGACGGCGCAGGCCTTACTCGCCGGCTCTTCATTACGGACCGACGCAGCGCCTATTTGTTTTTGGTCGACACTGGAGCCGAAGTCTCAGTGATTCCACTACCAGTAGAATACTCTAGGCCCTGGCACAGGCAGCTTTTTGCAGTTAGCGGATCTATCATCCACATTTACAGGAAACGACGCCTTGAGCTTGACCTCGGTCTCGGACGATTATTCCGTTGGCCTTTCATCATAGTCGACGTCGGCGTGTCGATCTTCGGCGCAGATTTTCTCCGACATTACGGGCTGACAGTAGACCTGCGGAATCAGCGGCTGAACGCCACAGTATCTTCCCTTCACTCCATTGGACAGGTTTCCCCTTCCACCGCTGTTAGCATCCGCCTTACAATCGCCAATTCGCCTTACTCCAGGATACTCAGACAATTCCCAGAGCTCACTAGTCAGGATCTTGTAAAAAGCTCTCCCCGTCACTCAGTGACTCATCATATCGTCACAATCTCCATATCTTGTCCTAGCTCAACTCTTTCTGTTCACGGAACTTTCTTCGTACCACTGTGTCCCTTCGTTTTTGTGTGGACAATCCTAAGTCTTTCATTCTGCCTCGACCACGACTGCCTGCACTCTGTGAGAACTCTTAAAGATATTCCAAGGTGCAGAGGGGTATTGGAAAATTCTCCACACCCTGACTGTCCCTCTCGGTTACTACAGGATTGACCTTCACGGCTGCCACATATATATATATATATGTGTCGTATTAAGGTAGTCTTTGAATAATTATAAATTTAAAACTCTAAATTTGTATATAAGAAATAATAGACGCGACAAAAAGAAACGCAGCCATTTTTCTTTGTTTATTTTCCAACTCCTTTGTTCTCCTCTTCTCCCTCTTACCCCTCGGGTCGTTGGTCAAAAAATTATATACAAGCATTGACTATTTACTCTTTGATTATAGATATTAAAATATATGGATATTAAAATAAAAAATGTGTTGACTATTTACAAGTAGTGTGGGAATTATATTGCAGTGAACCTGTGTGGGTGTGCGCAGGATGAAATTCGTAGCTGCACAGTCTAGATAAAATATTTAATTTTCTCTGAATTGAAAATATCCTAACGAGGTTATGATATACTATTGATATTTTAAACTGTTATTTATTACATCTTTATTCTCTAATAAGTAGATAGGATTCGAACAGTGCGGGGTTAAAAAGCTAAGACTACGGATGGTAGATCTCTCGGCCACGATTGCTCACTTTGAAAATGTTCATATCTTTCTTCATCCTACGATCCCTATTCTTCCTATCGTTGGCCACAAGTTGGCTAGACCTATGTTCCAACCTGGAAGTCTGGATAACGTTGTCTGTGTACTTTTTCCTATGATATACTCGTACATTGAGTTTACGACTCACTCAATGGAAGTACATAGGTCAAAGCACTACAGCCAAAATATTCTTCTTTTTTTTTTTTTTTTTAAAGGATGATCTATAATTCGAACTAACATTTTGAAGTGCTCATCTTAGGATAGGTTTTACCGAACATTGATTTTCGAAACTAACCGATGGGGTTATACCATATCTTAGAGGATGATGTGTTTAAAAATCAAAAATTTTCTTTTTTCTTTTAACCCTCGATAGTTTATCTTATAAAAACGCTTATACAAATCCTATAGTTGTTCTATCGTATTACTATACGTAAATTAACTTATTACTATTGTCCTAAATATAATATCTGTAGGCCTTTACATCTTGTCTGTCCTACACCAGACAAAACGAACGGAGGTATGCGGGGTTGTTATACCCGACTAACGATAAGCGCTAGCTTCTGCATGTTGTAAGGTGGCTAAAGATCTTTATAGGCTATTTAAACCCACACACGCATTAAGTGTTTTTATGTTCACATTTTAAAGTAATATATTCAAGTCTCCAAGGTCATATATCATGTGAGTTTATAGCTTGATTAAAATTATCATATCGCCTCATATAGTCCAACATTACATTTATATACAAATTTATATATTCCACTATTCTAACGGTCCATTTTATCAAGAACATTTTATAAGAGATATGTAGGTTTGTTTGCATGGGTAGAGGTAAGATATAAAACAATAAAGGAAGAAGGTATATACAAGATGCTAAATGAGTATAAAGAATCCAAAATATTATTGTGGTAATTAAAAACAATGGAAAATTTTTAATTCTAAATATAACAGTTTTATACAAAAATGTACAGAGTGATACCATTATTTATTAACGAGTCTTTATTTTTTTAATGTGAAAATTCTTTGGTCGCCAAGGTTGTTGGTATAAAGACATCGGCATTTGGATTAAGTTTACTGTGTAATTTTTCTTTGGTAGCCCCCAAATTACTTTCCACCATATTATCGAATGGATTGATTTTAGGGTCTAAGACCAATGTACTGGATTTAGTGGGCTTTACTATTGATGAAAAAGTTGGTTTGGGTGTTATTGGAAAATCAGGCTTATAAAATTTTTCATCCGTGAAAATACTGTTGTCCAAATGGTTAAACGGTTGAAACCATTTCCTTGGTCTGGAGGAACCTGGATCACCCAAGATATCTGTAGTGAAGTGCCTATAAGGAAATAGAAAATAGTTTTGTCTAGGAGGAGAGTCGGAAAGGTCCGTAGGAGGTGTGATATGGTGAATATTTTCTACATATCTACGAAGTTTTTCTATATTTAAAATTTCTGTCTGTAACTGCAAAGGTCTATGTGGTCTATTAATGCGCACTACCTGAGGTGATAGTATTTCCAAGATCTCATATGGGCCTGTATAGTTAGGTTCCAACTTTGAAGTATTCGGATGTCTATAAACTTTCACCAATACTAGATCCCCTGATACAAAATCAATCTTTTTATGTTTTTGATCGTATATTAGATTTTCGGCATTATGCCTTGCTTGAGTCTTTTGTAATGCTATTCTTCCTGCTTCTGAGAGTTCGGGAAATGTCTGAACATGGTTGTTTGAATTGTTAGGGACTATCCCTTTTAATAAATAGATGGGAGGAAATCCCGTCACTGTATGTGGAGTTAGATTGTAGATTCTGGTGACCTTTTCTATCTGTTTGGTCCATGTCTGTTTGGGGTGTTCTAAGTGGAGTATCTTTAGTTTCCCTGTTATGGTTGCATTCAATCTCTCGCTCAGACCATTTGACTGTGGGTGATTTGCTGTGGTATACAAGGGTTTTATACCTTGTGAGATTAAAAACCTTCTAAATTGAGCGGATGTAAATGCAGGAGCTCGGTCTGTCAGTAAGGTTTTAGGAATACCATCCTGAAATACCCTTTTTAAGGTTTGAATATAGGTCAGGGTAGAGGTAGATTTACTAGGAAAAGTCCAACAGTATCGACTCATGTGATCACATATTACATGTAAATAAGCTCGGTTACCACCATACCTATTAAATCCGGCTACTGTGTCCATTGACATAAGTTCATAAGGTTCCTTCGCGAGTGGTAAGGTACCCATTTCTCCATATGTGGGTCCTTTCGGAGGTTTTACTATTTGGCAAATTTTGCATTTACGGACATAGTTATTTATATCTTTGGTCATACCATCCCAATAGTACTGACTAGTGATTAACCTAGTGAGTTATGTGATTCCTGGATGGTTATACCATTCGTGTGCTTTTTGGAGGAACTTATTTCTTAGTGTATCAGGTACGACTACTATGGGTACGCCCTTTTTAGTAATAATCGCAAGTCCATCAGTATTGATGAGTGATTGATATTTCTCAGGTACACGATGCTGGTGTTCCTCCAATTGTTGAGCCTCTAGAAATCCGCAAAATTGTTGTCTTGATAGTAAGTCTGCTTCGAGTTGATTTTTACCTTTCAGATAGTGTATGTCAAAAGTGTATGGGCTGAGTCTCAAGGACCACCGAAATAACCTACCTGACGGATTTTAAATATTTTTCAAATAGACCAGAGCTTGGTGATCAGAATAAATGGTGAAATGTCTACCAAGCAGGTACACCCTGAAGTATTCGATAGACTCAATGATAGCTAAACACTCCAGCTCCGAGATGGAGTAGTTCTGTTCATACTTGCGTAGAGAGCGAGAGAAATATTGTACAGGATGTTCTTCTCCATTTTCATCCTTTTGCTTTAGAATTCCGGATATCCCTAATGTACTCGCGTCACAATATAAGAAGCAGGGTGAATCTTCTTTAAAGATATGTAAAACTGGTGATGCAGTTAGGCTGCTTTTCAAATCTTCAAATGCCTTCTGACATTCAAGAGTCCACTTAAAAGGAATATTCTTTTTTAGAAATATATTTGAATGCGATCTAAGCTGTGCATAATGGGGAATGAATTTATGATATACATTTACGACACCTAAAAATGACTGTAAAGTTTTAACATTAGTCGGTGGTTGGATGGTTCCTATTACCTGAGTGTTAGTTAGGTGAGGTTTATACGTGCCCTGTGTGATTTCGTACCCTAGGAAGCTAATGGAGGTCTTACATAATTGACATTTATTAAGGTTGAGGCGGATATTTTCTGCCCTGCATAGTTGAAGGAATAAACGAAGATGTTCTAAGTGTTCTTCAAAACTATCAGAAAAAATTATAAAATCATCATAGTAGTGTTCTAGAAATTGGAAGTTATATTTTCTAAGTATTTGTCCAATAGCTCTCTCGAAGATCTGTGGTGAGCTTCGTAGCCCGAAAGGTAATCTTTTAAACATGTACACTCCTGTGTGGGTGGTGAAGGCTAAATAAGGTCGAGAATCCGGATGGATAGGAACTGTCTAATAAGCGTTGCTCAAATCAAGGCTGGAAAAATACTTAGCTTTCGACAGTTTTTCTATCACTGATTCTATTAATGGTATAGGTTGGGGTTCAACTGGAATGTGTTCATTTAATTTTCGAAAATCCACACACATTCTAAATGTTCCATTTTTCTTTTTACTAGAGTAATGGGTGAAGCATATTCACCTATGGCTGGTTCTATTATATTATTTTTTAACATCTCATTGATTTGTATATCTATTTCTTTCCTATATGTAAATGGAATTCTATACGGTCGCAACCTGATTACTCTATCTGTATTTGGTTTAATCTGTACATGTTGGATATGCAGGGTAGGAATTTTAAATGGGTCTGTAGGAAATATTTCAGCATATTTTTTCAATAACCTAATTAACTTAAGGTCTAATAAGTTGTTTATCTTATGATACTTATCAATTAAATCACTGGTTAACCTATTTTCCCCTGGAATGCTTGATTGAGTGGAAAGTGTCTGTTGTAAATGATTAACATATAATGGATTACTTCCTGAAGGTGCACAGTGATTATCTAAGATTTGTGTATTAACAATATGAAGGTGCTGGTTTATATTATATTTCCTATCTGGATTTATCACATTGTATGCATCATTTACTTAAGCCAAATCTGTTTCAAAATAAAAAAGAGTAGCAGGAATATTTGTGCCTTGTTGACTCACTACATTTCTATTGAAGTCAATTCTAGTTTTTTATTTTTTTAGAGTATATAATCCTATTAATGCAATTTCATATGGTAGATGAAATATATAAAATTTTAAGCTAACTTTTCTTTTAAAAAAACTGACTGGTAAAATAACAAAATATAGGTTGGATTGGTCCACTCAATGTATTAATTCTAGAATGCTTATGAACTGAATATTTAGTTATATTTCGAAATATATCTGATGGCAAAATTTTATGCAAATAATCAAAATATATTAGGTTAATGGTAGAGCCAGTATCCACAAGAAATTTAACATTGAAGGTGAAAATAGATAAATTAAAGAATAGTCTTACATTATGCTGGTTCTTTCCTTGATGAGGGATCACATCCTTGTGATCTGGGTTGATGTCCGCTCGATGTGGCTGGTTCCCTGGGTTCCTCGGGCAGCGTGGTATCCGCGTAGTTGCGAAAGGCAAAACGTCCACCTCCAGGTCGGCGAAACGCTGCTTGCCCATACTGTGGCCGGTAATGTCCTTGGCCAGGCGAGGGAGTGGATTCGGGTCGCCAAAGGTCAAGGTCACGCTGTGGTGTCGGTTGTCCCCGAGCACTCGTTTCTGGCCACTTTTGGATGGTGTTCACAAAGTCCAACCATTCTTCAGGCGTTTGTGGGTTCCTGGTGTATATCATTTTCTTCAAATCATACGTTACACCTGCCGTAAGTGCTTCAACAATCTGTTTGTTTGGAAGTGAGTTCTCTAATGCACCCACAACCTTAAAATGGTAATAATCGTTAATTTTTTCTGGCTTTTCCAATTGGCGAGTGAACAATTCTTCCAACGTTGTCTTCTTCTTTGATATATAGATTGTGGACAGTTTCTGTTTGATATTTAAATAAGTCTCTTGTTCTAAGCCCAATCGATAAAATATATTTTTAGCTTCTTCTTCTAAATTTAGAATAACTAAATTTTTTCTGCCTCGTTCATCGTTCGTTGCATCCTCAATGTTACGAAAGAAAATATTTATATCTTGATTGAGGCCAGAGAATTTACTTATATAATTTTTATTTGAGATCGTCTGTTGTTGTATAATTTGTGTTAGTAAATTAATTTGTTCTTTCATTAATTTAAATTCCATATTATCGTTTCTATCAGAAAAATGAGTTTCGGTATCTGGCTTCCTTTTTGGCATTTTTGTGGCGAATGGGTGTAGGCTAAAGGTTAAATCCAATAAAGTTAAAAAAAAAAAAGAAAAACGTACCGGTTATTATATCCTGTGTCGGCTAAATACTGTCGTATTAAGGTAGTCTTTGTATAATTATAAATTTAAAACTCTAAATTTGTATATAAGAAATAATAGACGCGACAAAAAGAAACGCAGCCATTTTCCTTTGTTTATTTTCCAACTCCTTTGTTCTCCTCTTCTCCCTCTTACCCCTCGGGTCGTTGGTCAAAAAATTATATACAAGCATTGACTATTTACTCTTTGATTATAGATATTAAAATATATGGATATTAAAATAAAAAATGTGTTGACTATTTACAAGTAGTGTGGGAATTATATTGCATATATATATTGGAATCTATAGTAACCAAAATATTTCACTCTCATAATGGGTCTATATAAATATCTATATTTATAATATAACAGCAATAGAAACCATCAAGAACCCTAATGCAATAAACAAAAGTATACAACTACAATCGCAATATGTCCCTCTTATATCTTAATACTTAATTTTCTGATATATGTGTGTATGTATATTCATATTCATATCTATAACAATAATCTATCTATTTCTCTATTCACTAAGTTCATCAAATTTTTCATAGTTTGTTTAACAAAATATTCATTTATGTAAATTCTTAAATTCTCATATCCTATATTCGCATAGATATATCTTTGAAATTCTATATAATCTCTCTCCATTACCTTTTTATGTTTCAGTTTGCTGAGGAAGGAATTTTCCGAAAGCTACTTTATTCAATTAATAAAAAGAGTTACGGTGTCTAATGCCTTTTTATTTGTTATTTGTAATAACATATTGCCTTAAAACTTTAATGAGTTTATACAAGGATCAATAAGTAATCGAACATTTAAAAAAATATATATATATATTAAAAAAACAAAAGGAAAAAATAAAAGATAAAAAGATCAGGTGTTGAAATCAATATTAAAAATTGCATATCCTGACCAGGAGCAAAGCACATGTGCTCCTGGTCAGGATATGCCATTTTTAATATTGATTACAACACCTGATCTTTTTATTTTTAAATTTTTATTTCGTTTTTTAATATGCTAAGCGTATTTACGGAAATTTGGCCTTAAATACTCATTTCTTGGTTTTTCAGGAAGCCACTGGGACCAAAAAATATGTTTTGGTCACAGTGGTTCAGCCTACTCCACGCTGACGAGCGCCAAAAGCGCGAAACGCGTTCGTGGATGGCTTTTCTTGATTTATCAAGAAATTGGGTTGGCCAAATATCAGGGAACAGGCTAAATCAATGTTTAGTTGATTTCTGTTCCACCAGATGGCGCTCTGCCTTCTGTAAAGCACATGTGCTCCTGGTCAGGATATGCCATTTTTAATATATATATATATATATATATAAATCTTTAATTATTTTTTTATATAAATATCAATATAAGACCCTCCACTATATACACATTATATTCCAGAGGTCAAAAAGGTTTTAAAAGCGATTTCATAGCCCATTTTTCTGAGCTTGTTTATTTCAGCCGTCGCATTTTAATAAACATTCTCAGATAGGGAAAAGTGTCTTCCTTTTAACTCAAGTTTGAGCTCAGAAAAATAAAAGAAATTACATGGGAAGAGGTCTGGTGGATAAGTTGTATGTGCTAAAACACTCATAGAATACTTAGCTAAATAATCCATAACAAAGCTGGCTTTATGGGCAGAGGCCTTGTCATAAAGCAACTTATATTGTTGTGATTGAAAGATTTGATATATTTTCTTTCGTATTGAATCTCTAAATCGCACAAGTATTCATTTGTATGTGTTTTTATTGATAATAGTTCCATGTGGAATAAACTAATAAGGTGCATTCCTTTGAGAATAATAAAAAAAAAAAAACAATGAGCATCACCTTTCTTTTTAATCGGTCATGGCGAACCAATTTTTCTTCAGAGAAGAACTCAGAGATGTGCCATTCAAGATATTGTTTCTTTGTTTTTTTTTTTTCATCATAAAACAGCATCAAGTTTCATCTCGAGTTTTTATTGTTCTAAAAATATCTCGGTCATTAATTGCACTTTCAATTGAAGCACTTAATATTTCATATCTTTAAAGATTTAAATATAGACCCAGATGTTGAAATATTCTACAATATTTGTAATCTGATTTATCCGACTTCAGAATGATCAACGCCTCTGCTCTTTTCCATTCATCAGGAAGGTAACTTATATCCAGACACTTCTGGGAAATTTTAGTTAATAGTGGTACCGCGAATTGTTTTGCGTGTATTATAATATTATTAGAAATGTTATCTATTCCTGGAGATTTAATTTATCAATAATAGCGCTTACTCATTGATTGCGATTATTGGTTTTGCTGTATTCGAAAGTCTTAATGCATATTTCCTTATATTTGTATGTGTATTCTTATCTTCACCTGGGTTGTCATCAGGAAATAGAGCCGCTATTAATTCCTTAGTTTTCTGTTGTTGTTCTTGATATGTGTTTGTTTCTAATATTTGTAGTTGTTTATTCGAGTTACCTCTTAATTCTTTGTATATTTTGTATAAAATTCCATAAGTATTGGTTAATTATTTCACTCTTGAAAGGTCGTCCACCATTTTCCTTTGGCCTTTTAAATCTCCTGCATATATTATTCTTGTTATTTTAAATAAATCTATCGAAAATCTTGAAGGATTCCGAGTTCGGTAATGAATATTTCTTACATAGTGAAAGTAGGTTTTAAAAATATCCAGTTCTGTATTCCACCAGTTAACTGCACCACTTTTTGGAGTTACATTATATTTCAGTTTCAGTGTGGAATAGGCAGATTCAATTAGAATCTCCGAAAGTTCTTTTATTATTTGATCAACTTTTTCTGGTGTGGATATATCAACCGATAAGCTTTCAATCTTTTTCTCGTCAGCGTCATTTACATTCTGTGTAAATCTTGGTCAATCTGCTTTTTTCTTATTCAATTTCCATGTTGAATATAGCGTTGTGGTTGAAAATTGTACAGTCATACATACATCAAATAGTATCGCAACGTGATCAGATATTTGGGATATTTGTTGTGTACACCATTTCATTATAGTTGTAAGAGCTTTTTTATTTGCCAATGTCAAATCAATTACACTGGCATTCCATGGTGTTTCGTCATTGTGTATAATTAGATCAGTAACATCGATAATGGGAAGTAATCTATAGCCGTTATAATTTGTCTTTAAACATGCCAAAACGGAGATCTCGCATAATATCTCCACAGAGAATCAAAGGTGATTTCTATAATTGGTAATTAATTTTTTGAACAATTATTCGTGGTCTTTGTTTATGGAGTTTGGATGTATGTATATGTTAGAAAATTTCAAATTTTTGTTTTATTTTAAGCTATAATAGTTTTTAAGAAAGAATTTGTGGATTGAGTAATTAATATCGGTTGAAGACTACTATTGTTGATAATTATAGCTGTGAAAATTCGAAACTATTATAGACGCGTATGATTCTTTTTAAAAATTAAACAATTTCTACAATATCTAATTTTTAAAAAGAATCATACGCGTCTATAATAGTTTGCAATTTTCCTAACAGATGGCGCATTGATGCATCATGATATAATTATAACTGTATTTAAACTGTGAATATTTTCTATTTGATTATTCTCTGCTGATCATGAAATAACTATTTTTCCATAAATTGTATAAGGTTCTTGTAATTGAATTATATCTACTGTGTTTTAATTTCATTGAAAGCGTAAATTTTGTTTGTTTCGCACATTTTGTTGTACTGTTTTAATTCTTTTAATTTGCATGTTATAATTTTTTAAAAAATCAATAAAAATGATTTTAGGCTATTTAATTGTTTTAACTTTCTACCTCTGAACTTTTGTAATCAGTTCGTTGTATTATTAAATCGATATGCTTACTGTAGATAGGGCATTCTCTTGAATTAGGTTTATGTTCTAAATTTATATTTTTCAAAATACGGATGTTTTGAGCAATTGCAACAATTCATATTATTAGAGCACTTCAGACCGCATTTGGTGCATTTTCAGTATTTGGGCAGTTGTTTTTGCGATGGCTAGGATTAAACTCTAAGCATTTCTTGCATTGCTTTACCAGTACTTTATCCTGTACTTTACAGCGTTGAATGTCCGTATATATTTATACTTTGTGAAAAAGATAAATTACTATTTTGAATAGCTTCAAAGCATAATGTAGACTGAGAATGCATCCAGGAATACCTGTCGAAAATGATAATGGCTGCATCTTTTTTGCGAGTTTTAAAGTAAATATAAATATTCGTGTAGGATTTTATATTTATATTTGTTATTATTAAAAACAAAAGAATTGAAATTAAATAACAAATCCGGCTCGAGGGACCATATGTAGGTTTATAATCCGTATGTGTTTTCGATCTCAATTGTTCAAAATTAAAATTTTCAATAGGCCTTTCCTTTCCCCTACTTCTACCTAGTATGCGAGAATCATAAAAATCAGGGTTCACCTGTTTAGAAGCCAATCTGATACAAAAAAAAAACATTCTTTCATACTTATTTATAAAAATTTTGATCATTAATATTATATTAAATATAAATTTGTATTAATATATTATTCTGCTCAAATTGTTGAAATTGCAAATACTTAGCAATTAATTTCCATTATTTTTTATATTTAGTCTATAAAATCATATTGTTTATTTGTTAAACATATTCAGGAATATATAAAAAATGTTTGAATAGTTTATTTTATTATATAAGTTTGCAGTGTGTGTCAAATATTTAATTTTGTAAAAGAGAGAATATGAATTTATTTAAATAAAAAGGCATATATATTGGATCAAAATATAATTTATTTTACCAATATTTCAGTTGGCTGAACGCCAACCTTTATCAAGGTATTATAACATATTAATATGTAATACAATATAATACGGCTTGTGATTGTAAAACGACATTTGATAATTATCCCGCATGAGTTTCTTTTCAACGAAAAATTAAAATTTATTTTAAGGAGAAATAACGATTATTTCTAACCTTAGGGATGAGGTATGAAAGGATGAATTGTGAAGAGTAATGATAAACGGAAAAATAAAAGTGTCCAGGGAAGGGAATCAAACCCACAGTGTTCCGCTTACCGGGCAGATGCCATGTCCATTAGGCTACCCTGGACATATTTTTCCGTTCGTAAATAATACATAAAGTAATTTATAATACAATATAATTCGGCCTGTGATTGTAAAACGACACAAAGAAACTCATGCGGGATAATTTTCAAATGTCATATTAATATGTGTCAACAACAAACTCAGCGCCACCTAACATCAATAGAATTAAGTTTTAAAATATTTTTGCTTATATTCAATGGGGAGAAAAAAAAATGATAAATTTATATTATGAACAAAATAAATTTTGTAAAATATGGGTGTGAATATTTTGAACATTAACATTGAATTTATTTATTAATACAATTATAGAAAAACTTAGGAAATCTTTTTTTTTACATATTTTACGATTCCTTTTGTGGTAAAAAAAATGCCATCTGGTATACTTTACACAATGAAACATGTGTAGATTTCAAATACAAACGAACAATAAGAAGAAAGTGATAACAATTGAATAACTAGCCATTGGAATCCAGTATATAAGGCTCAAGAAGGTATCTCTCAATATTCTCAAAAGGAAACAAACAAAGGTAATCTATATTTTTCATATATTATCTTGATATCTATTTTAATATGTATTACACCTATAAATATAATAAGTTTGCCTTTTTGGTATAATATTGTCAAATTTCAAAATACAATAAATTTAATTTACTTTTAGCTTTAGGTTTTATCAACGTACAAATTGATATTTACACTAATGGACTAAACTAAAAGAAGTTGTACCTTTTAGCATGTATATCGGGATTCAGACAATAACTATGAAAGACACTCATGGACAAAACTTATGGAAGTTGTACCTTCTAGCATTTATATCGGGATTCAGACAATAACTATGAAAGACACTCATGGACAAAACTTAAGGAAGTTGTACCTTTTAGCATGTATATCGGGATTCAGACAATAACTATGAAAGACACTCATGAACAAAACTTAAGGAGGTTGTATACCTTTTAGCATATATATCGGGATTCAGACAATAACTCTGAAATATACACTCATGGACAAAACTTAAGGAAGTTGTACCTTTTAGCATGTATATCGGGATTCAGACGACTCTGAAAGACACTCATGGATAAAACTCAAGGTGTTTGTACATTTTAGCATGTATATCGGGATTCAGACAATACCTCTGAAAGATACACTTATGGACTAAACTTAAGGAAGTTGTACCTTTTATCATGTATATCGGGATTCTGATAATAATAACTCTGAAAGATACACTAATGGACAAAACTTGAGGAAGTTGTACCTTTTAGCATGTATATCGGGATTCAGACAATAACTCTGAAAGACACTCATGGACAAACCTTAGAGAGACTGTACATTTTAGCATGCATATCAGGATTTAGACAATAATTTTGAAAATATTTGATACACAGTGACCTTTATTGTAGACAAACGAGATAACCAAGTATGAACAAAATTACCTCTGTCTCTTTCAAAATATAAGACGTACAGCGACATAAAAAAATTTCACTTCTTTAAAAAATGTCCCTCATTTTATATATATAATAAACTATTTCTTTTTCATTTTATGAAAATAATAGCAACCTTCAAATATATACAGTGTTAATTATCTAAAGCTTTAATCCATATCCCCGTTTTTTTTAGGTTGCTATAGAAACCTAATCCTATTATGATATTATTTTTTTCACTAAGTTACTTAGTCACTATAATAAGTCACTTAGGTACCTACAATCAAATGATTTTTATCTTTCAAATGAGATAAATAATTCAATCTTTAATTTTATGTAGTAATCGTAAAGATACGAGGCTGCGCCTGGACGGTATTCGGAGTTCTTAAAAATAAAGATACATCGGCCAGTAAATCTTTTTATTATCTCGACGTTTTGATAAAAATCCTTTGTCCTCGTCAGTAGCAAACAAAAATTAAAATATTTGGCAAAGCGATAAAAATTATTCTCGCCTTGTCAAATGTTTTAATTTCTGTTCGCTCCTGAGGAGGACAAAATGTTTTTGTCAAAACGTCGAGATAATAAAAAGATTTATACTGGCCGAAGTATCTTTAATTTTAAGAACTTTTATAGTAAAGATAATTTTAAATATATTTGGACAATGAAGAATAAAAGGACCTATATATATATATTTAAATTTGAAATTATGAAATAAATAATTGATACAAATTCTATATCAATTGATTTAAATCTCCTGGATATTTATCAAACAAATGCTACAGGTTTCTGGAGATGGGTTCCTTTATCATTATTAAACGTATTATTGAGCTACATGGAGGCATATAATGGAGGCATATATATATATAGACGCGTATGGTTCTTTTAAAAATTAAACAATTTCTCTTTTTTAATTTTTTAAAAGAATCATATGCGTGTATAATTTTGGCAATGTTGTCTTTCATGATTCGAGAATTTTATATTCATAACAAGCCATATTTTATGAAAAACTAAATATAACAGCTCTCTATACAAAAATAAATATTTAGGTTTTTTGACAGGTTAATATTAGTTTCCCAATTTCTAACGTTTGTATCACAATATTTCAGATGAAGGCCTTCATTGTTCTGGTGACTCTTGCCGTACTTGTAGCTTTTGCTACTGCTGAATATGACAGTGAGTATGGTTTAATGTTCTCAAATCTTTGGATTCTATTGATTGTGTGCATATATAAATAAGTTACTATTATAACAACTATATTAAATATAAATATATTTTGAAAAGGCTTGATAGCTAGCCAGTTATATGATTTATTACTTCAATCTATGTTCAGAGATTTTAAATTCCCAACCCATTTTATTTTAAATATATTCATCTTTATATGTCAACATACGCTATACAGTCGAACTACCTTCCTGCAAAGAACACCTAATTGCAGAGCCAAAATGTCTTTTAGGGAGAGGTGTTCTCTTACTGGAGAGTTTCTAAATTGTAAAAATGGTAATTTTGCAAATGAAAACTGTCCTTTATAGAGAGGTGTCTGCTAAAGGGAAGTTCTACTGTATTAGAATCTTTATATTAGTATTTTGGATAATAATTATCATTGTTTACGTATTTATTTCGACACTATACGCTTGAATAATGGCATAACGTAGAAAATAAAAGGCAAATAAATCGAAAGGGAATAAAAGTATTTAATTTGAGTCCGAAAAGCCGAAAATATTTTTATATATCAATATACAGAGAGAGAACATAAAAAGATTAATGTGAAAATTTCAGGCTTCGAGGGTAAAAGGTACTTTTAAAAATATAATTAACAAATATATATCCTTTGTGCCTGAATTATAAAGATTTGATAATTAAAACAATACAAAGGAAACTTATTCGTTGAAAAAATAGTACACCATTGGATAGTGGGCTTACTATACCGAAGTCTGTACGCCTGGAAAAAATATTACAAAAGTGAAATTTTACTGGGATAAGAAGGCTAAATTAAGAAAGAGTTATCTCCTTATCACGCAACTGATAATTTTTGATGGTGTGCGTCATCTGTCGGAATAAATATGAATTATTCATGAATTTTTAATTATTCTAGAATTGTCCTAATACCTATTCTTGATGAATCAAGAAAAGCTAACCACGTACGCATTCCCGGTTGTTGGCCCTCGTCAGCCTGGTGCAAGCTGTACCTGAATGACCATTTTTTGACGGGTGGTTAAGCCCAGAGGTGCGTGAGAACGCAAAACAATGTGATTAAAGAGTATTTGGCCAATTCTGGAATAATTAAAAATAAACGAATATTTGATATTTATTTAGACAAATGGCGCAAGCCATCAGCAAATTTCAGTTGCACGATAAGAAGATAACATTTTCTTAATTTATCCCTTGATAGTCTGATATTTTCACCTTCTAATATTGATGCAAGGGATTCTTTCATTGAATAAAAATATACAAATATTCAAACGATTGATATTTACATAACAAATGTCCAATGTACGATATGTAATCCAATTTTATAGATGTTTCATCCTATTTTCAAATATTTATGAATATTTTGTGCATTAAAACATTTCATTCCAGAGATATTGAGTCATTAATTTTAATATTATTTATCTAACAAATAGTTAATCAAGGAATATAATTATGTGCAGACAAAGCTCCCTCATTGGAGGAACTTGAGAGCGAACTGAACAATGTGTTGTAAGTATTTAAATATATTGATATATATATATTTAGGGAAAAAAAATATTCTGCTGATTTTAATTATCTTGAGGATTATGCTATGGTAATGCAGTCGTGGTTGAAATCTTGAGTATAATAATAAAAATAGTGAAGATTATAAATAGCTTTAATTGAGCTTATGGAATATAGAAAACATAATTTGAGAAAGGTATGCCTGACCTAAGGCGTAAGAATAAAAAAATGAAAAACTTATTTACATAATTTACAAAAGGTTTGAGCCGGCCAACGGGAAACAAAAACAATCGGGTTTAAATAGGGAAAGCCTCGACATCTGAGGGTAGATATAAACAATATTTGAATCTATGAAATATAATTTTATATAAAATAATATTTTATATAACATTTATATACATATATTTTAAGAGATGATGGTATGTTTTGTGAAATAACTAGTAAATAAATGTATCAAAATAGGCTTATATATTATAAATATATTTGAGATGCCAAAGAATTTAACATTAGCTTGTTTTGAGGATTGGAACACTTGAGTATTTAAGTTGCAGTCGTGGTAAAAATAATAAAATATATTAAAGAATCACAATTTTTTAATTGGTATTATGGACCTAATTAAAAAAAGAAACACTTGATTTGAGGCGTAAAGAAGAAAATAAATGAATACATATTTACATATCTACAAAAAGATTTGAGCCGGCCAATGGGAAATAACAACAATTGCTTTATATAGGGAAATCTGCGACATGCTTACACATAGAAATATTAAAATATCGAAAAGAAAAATATGAATAAAATAATTATTTAAATGTGGAAGAATTATGAAAAATATATAGATATATTTCCTCTTTATTTATTCAATAACTTTTGAAGTCTCCCCCTTGGTTTTCATTATAACACACTCAAATATATATTGATAAATAATTCAAACTATTAAATACTTTCCTGCCATTTCTGAATTTAATTTGTGGTTTTAGGGAGGATTTGAAAGACAATGAGAGCCCGTAAGTAAATTATAACCAAACATGTATTTTATCATTTTAAGCCTTTATAAATTTATTTGTCATCTATCGATAAAATTCGTAACAAACAAATTTACTGGAAATCTGTTTCTTTTTAATAATATCATCAAATATTATCTCTACAGACCTTACTGCAATGATAAAGGTTATTCCATAACTTTTATCATTACATTAAGGTCTGTAGAGATGATATTTTGATGATATAATTCAATAACTTATATAAATACAGTAAGGTGATGATAGAGATGTTATTTAATGATATCGAAGAAAAAAAAACATTTCCAGTGAATTTATTTGTTACAAATTTTAACCTTTATTAATAATACTTTTCAAGTTTGTGCTTATAGCTACTACTTCATATTGTAATAATAGAGCGTTATAGAGGTATTTGAACTCCAGGTTAAAACCAACTGAGAATAGCCCCA
Source organism: Cordylochernes scorpioides (assembly GCA_030710605.1). Lineage (NCBI taxonomy): Eukaryota > Metazoa > Arthropoda > Arachnida > Pseudoscorpiones > Chernetidae > Cordylochernes > Cordylochernes scorpioides. The sequence continues at coordinate 79,377,981 of CP092865.1, read as the reverse complement.
AAATTAAACTGAACAGTGTAAAATAATTTTTATGTGATTGAATTTTTTATTCTAGCGCTAACGATTAATATATTTTAAACTATATAAAATAAAAAATATTTTCACCAAATTATATACTATACATCTTCGGAAGAAAGAGTTTTATAAAGATTAAAAATATAAAATAGGTTTATTTTAAAATATTGTACACATCAAGGTGAAAAAAAAAAGAGATAATTTTAATAATATTATTCACTCATTTATATTTTTAAAAAAATATTGATTCAGAATATGTAATATCATGATATATGTAATAATTAAAAAAACCAAGTTGCTTATATATTCCTAACGAAACTGCCTTACTAGAGAAAACGTTCTTCCGTACCTAAAAAACAAGCAACAATTTCATGGTCGAACTAGAGAGGGGATAAGATATAAAAGAATATATGTCAAACGAAATTATGAAAGAAAAGATATCCATATTTGTAAAGTATATTCATATACTATCAATATTTTCTATTTTAGACAAATTTAGCTCTTTTTTATATCTAAATATAGATAAACCTTTTTTCCGATCACCTACCTATTTTCAAGTTTACAAGGGTTATAATAAAGTGTTTCTGATTTAAATATTTGTATATAATTACAAATTGAAAAATTAACAAAAAGACGATTCCACAAACAAATACAATTTGAAAATATAATAATTAAGTAAGTTTTACAAAAGTAGAAATTCGGTAACTTTCTAATAATTTGATAAAAGGTTGTGGCCTCATCTATTCTTTTTGTAATATTAAAACTCACAAACTCACCATCCTTGAGAATATAGCTTGTGTTGTGATAATGGTTTTAATAATTTATAATTAAAACTGTATATATTCTTTATTAATGTTAGTAAACGTTGATTTAAATGCAACCTTTATTTATAATAAAGTTTTTGTTTGCTATAGATGGGTTGGCGCTGCTATTTCTGGAGTTAGCTGGCTTGCTAACCAAATCTCCAAATGGGGTAAGTTAATTTTGATATACTCTTTATAATCAAAACTATTTTATATATTCATATAATATTTATTTATTTATTTATCAAATCAGACGCGATATCCCTACAAGGGATGCTTGCGTCAATAACAACACTAAATTCAGATACTATATTACATAAAAAAAAAATTAAATAATTACAAGATTTGAAAAGATAAGAAAGAGGACATTAAAAACATTCTTGATTTTACATCACAACCAACAAAATAAATAAACCAAAAATATACAAATAGGTAAAATTTAAGGTTTTTTTTTCAACCAAGAGAGAAAATCATAGATATATTTACAGAATTTTCTAAATTTAAAATACGAGTCCTTACTATTTACAAACATAAAAAGATCCTTGTATTCGATGTTTTCCCGGTTTCTGTAGTTCTGGAAGATTGGGCACTCAAGAAGCAGATGTCTGGAATCCTGCTTTCTCTTTCCACATAAACATCCCGGATCGTCTATAGCTCCCATTCGAATCATATAATAATAAGTGAGAAATTATCGAAACTGCCCTCAATTTTAGAAAAAAAAAACATACCCACATCAACCAATAGACTCCCAACTTTTCAATGACTTCCTGTCACTCTCTTCAGGGAAATGGTTACTTTGAATCTTAGTTATGTCCTCAATTTATTTTATTTATTGTCATTAAGTATCAATTCTATGGTTCTTTTGAAAGAAAAATAATTTTATGAAAAGGATATTGGAATATTATATGGCAAAGATTGAAAGAAGTGTGTATGTAATAGTTGATATTTATTCCGATTGATAGCATAAACCTAAGCAATATTAGTTTTCTGGATAAGAAAATGCTATTCCTCTTAATAGGTACTGAGGGTTTTAAAGGAATAAATAAAATTTTGCCTAAGAGATAATAGAGGTATACAGAGATTGCTTTGAAATACAGGTTTACAGCCCTAACACTGACCTTTTAGAAAAGGTTTAAAAAATACTGAGTATATAGAACACAATTTCAAATATCATATTTAAATAGATATATATTTATATGTTCTGAAAATAAAGCAATCCATACTTGAATAATTAGATAGTAAAAATGCATATATTGAATTGAATAAATGATTTATTTTCCGAAATTTCGGTTGGCTGAACGGCAACCTTTTTCAAAGCATTACATTTTTGTATAAACAAACTCAGTGCCGCATAGTGTTATAATATCAAAATTGATAGAATTATTATAATATAATGCATATGTTTTGAATATTTTATTGTGTACATTTCTAATATCGATTTTTCTCTTTTCCAGTCAAAGGATAAAGGAATTTCACTGAAAAGTGGTAAGTAGTCATGAAACTTTATAACCATGATTATTATTTATTTATTACAAAACACGCGCTATAGCCTATGCGGATATTTGCATGTGAATGTTTAAACCATTTATGTACATAGTTCAAAATATATATACAAATTATTTCTAGTTTTAAAGAGATAAGAGTGAATGCTATTTAAATTTACATTTTAGAGCAATAATTATACAAGAAATAAAGTTTTATATATTTATACAAACACTAATTATCAAAATTGTTTGATATATGGTTATAATTAACCGCTAAAGAGAGAATTAAACACTTAGAATTAACGATAATAAGTTTATGAAGTTTTAAACTTACCTGATGACAATAGCCAATTTCGGTATTAATATCAACTGAACGTTTATTATTTTCAATTTTAATTATTTTATGTAGTCCCTTGTGTGATATTATTGGGTTTATGTGTATATTTCTTATTATAATTTTTCTTTACGCTTCTCATATACATATATGTGTATATAAATAAAGAAGGCATATCCTGAACAGGAACATATGTGCTTTCTAGATTACATGAAATCAACTAAACCATGATTTAACCTGTTTCCTAATATTTGGCCAACCCATTTTCTTGATAAATCATTTAAACAAATAAGAGTACCTGAGTGTCAGTTTTTGATCATATATTTGGTATTAAACTATGTATACCGGTTCGAAATAATTTTTTAAAAAGGTTTAATATAAAAGGTAGAGTACTTTTGTGTGTTCGGTTATGTGTGGACGTGCGAGGTCAATGTACCGAATAATTTAGGTAGACAACTAGTCTAACTTCATGTGAAAAGGTTTCAGTTCAAATTTTAATCAAAGATTCAATTAGTTGTACCATAACGATTTGTGTGAAGGATCATAGTGTTTTAAATAAATGATAAATCAAGAAAATCCATCCACGAACGCGTGGAGTTTCACACACACGTATATATGCTGATTATACAAAATATTATATAATGCCGATTAAACGAACAATAGTCAATATGCAAATATAAACCAACTTAATAAAAATATGTATATTTATATTTTTTCCAACATAAAGCAATATGCAAAATCTCTCCTAGTAATTAGATATAAACTAGCCGAATGACCCGGGCAACGCCCAGGTTTTACCCGATTAAATTATTTTATTCAAATACTATTCGTTACAATTATAAATTGGCGCCGTGGATGTCATTCTTGTATAATATATAAATGATTTTTAAAAATTGTAAAAAAAAAATGCATCAGCCGGGAATCGAACCCGGGCCGCCCGCGTGGCAAACGGGGACAGAATTGATTATTAAGAATTGTTGCTTGATGACTCTGATAACTGTATATATTAAATATAAATCAGTTAGCATCTTAACGGCGTATATATTTTTATGTACTCCTGTAGGGGTAACAGTTTGTTGGGAAAAATATAGATTCGAAGAAGAAGAGAAAGATCCTTTATTACTTAAAGGTATTCTATATACAGTTACGAGCGTCATTCTTCATCTCCTAATCATTTATCATCTCTGTCACCGTTTGCTTTTTTTTTTTGGAATGGCGCCCTCCTATTGGTTGGCTACGATCACGCCACCTTTGCCCCCCACCCCCCCCCCCCTCATCGTGCCCCCCACCACTCGCTTTTTCGTTTTGTAACTATTGTGTTGGAGCGGGTCGCTCCTTAAATAAATGCATATATTAGTTAATAACTAAATGGAATCCTCTCTTTCTTTTTCCCAGTAAGAAACGCCTACGGAAGCCAACAGTACATAGACAGATAAAGCACATAGGCTATAGTTATTAACTAATATATGCATTTATTGAAGGCGCCAAATTTATAATTGTAAAAAATAATATTTGAATAAAAACATTCAATCGGGTAAAACACGGGCGTTGCCCGGGTCATTCGGCTAGTAAAACAATAAAGAAGAACAAAGAGATCCAATTATATGTACATTAGCAGCTCACACCAGCCAGACCTATCCAATAACAGCTAGCCAACTAACAATCCAACAAGGCCGCAATATATAGATAGAGATGTCAATTAACATAGACAATACTAAGATTTGTCTTTAAAAGATTTTTACTAAAATTTTCACAATCATGTTTAATATAATTATTTGTTTTCAAATATTTTTCTAATATATTATTTTTGTGGTTACAGACAAGGAGAAAACAACACTCTGTGGAAAGAAATAAAAAATATGTTTTACACTGAATATTTTCATTTCATTTCATTTATATGATTCATATTTTTAATATATTTAGTATATTTAGAAATAGTGATATACACCCTGTATTGAAATTCCAAAATTTTCCATTGCAATAATCTCAATTCTAAAAGATAGGGCTCATATATTAATAGAGAAATATTATATTTATCAATATTTTTTTTAATCTTACTTAAATGAAAATTCTTGAATATCTTCAAACTCACATTGGAATTTACACGTTTTTAAAACCTACGTGGTAAGATATTTATAGATATAAAATGAAAGATTTTAAGCACAAATGTTTCTTTTATATACAATACAAACTTCTACTGTCCTTATTGCGATGAAAAATTTATATTGGAAGAGCTTGGTTCATCAGTGGTAAACACTCCCAGCGGTGTCGCCAATTTTATCCACCAGACCGCTTCTAAGAGCTCTAATACTGTATTTGATAGTTTTTCTTATAAACGCTCTATATATATATCTTTAATTAAAAAGGCATATATTGGATCAAAATATCATTTATTTTACCAATATTTCAGTTGGTTGAACGCCAACCTTTGTCAAGGTGTTATAACATTTTAAAGTGTGTCAACAACAAACTCAGCGCCACATAACATCCACAAAATTAAGGTTTTAAAATATTTTGTTATATTCAGTAATATAACAATAATATAAATTCAATATAACAAATTATTTTAAAAACTTAATGCTGCTGACGTTATGTGGCGCTGAGTTTGTTGTTGACACACTTTAAAATGTTATAACACCTTGATAAAGGTTGGCATTCAGCCAACTGAGATATTGGTAAAATAAATTATATTCTGATCCAATATATGCCTTTTTAATTAAATATATATATATGAAAAAATAATAGAAAAATAAAAGATAAGAGGGTCAGGTGTTGATATTAAAAATAAAGAAGGCATCTCCTGACCACGTCAGGAGATGCCTTCTTTATTTTAATATATCTATATAGATAATACCGTAACAGAGTTTTCCATTGTAAAGTCCTGAGCTATCTCCTCCGAAGATTCTGAACTACACATAACGATCTATATACCAAAATTTTCGTTATTTTTTTCTTCGTATGATAGGCCTGTTTTTATTTTCCTAATGTTAACAGTTATTTTTATTTTTTAATTTAATCTATTTTACAATCGTAGATTTTTTGCATTTATCATCATCAATTCCTTTGTTTTGAAATGCGTTCTTTTTTTTACCTTTTACTAATTCTTATTTACTAATTTTTACTAATTTCTGATTCATTTGATTATGATTATAATTTGTAAGTACTTTGTTATAGTTTTTCATTTAAATAGAGCTCAATTTTTGTGTATGTTTCTTATTTGCATTATCTTTCCTAATGTCTTTGGCAACGTTTTTTTTTTTCCTCATAAATAGGCTGAGGTTATATTATTTTTCGAATTGTAGATTGAAATATTTATTTATGTCTTTCTTTTGCTTAATTATTTCTTCTTTATATTTGTTCTTATTTATTCTTTTTTTTTTACTCTTTCACAATCAAATTTTGAAAATGGCTAAATGGCTCCACTTCTCCCTATTTGCTTTTACAGCTTTTCTTATAAAAAAATATATTAAAACTTAGAATTAAGCTTTGCTTTTTTATATACATGTTTATTACACATTTAGCAATAATTTTTCTTTATATTTGCTCTTATTTACTCATTTTTTTACTCTTTCACAATCAAAATTTGAAAATGGCTAAATGGTCCACTTCTCCCTATTTGCTTTTGTAGCTTTTCTTATAAAAAAAAATTAAAACTTAGAATTAGGCATTGCTTTTTTATAGACATGTTTGTTACACATTTAGCAATACTTTCTCTTTATATTTGTCCTTATTTATTCATTTATATACTCTTTCACAATCAAATTTTGAAAATGGCTAAATGGCTCCACTTCTCCCTATTTGCTTTTGTACCTTTTATTTAAAAAAAAATATTAAAACTTAGAATTAAGCATTGCTTTTTTATATACATGTTTGTTACACATCTAGCAATACTTTCTATTTATATCTGTCCTTATTTACTCATTTATTTACTCTTTCATAATCAAATTTTGAAAATGGCTAAATGGCTCCACTTCTCCCTATTTGCTTTTGTAGCTTTTCTTATTAAAAAAATATTAAAACTTAGAATTAAGCTTTGCTTTTTTATATACATGGTTGTTACACATTTAGCAATATATATACTAAAATATTTTTTCGAATACTTAACTCTTTTAGTGAATTTTTGTCAGGGGGGCTGCAAAAGTGCCGTACTTATGCAGTAATTTGATGCTTTTCCTGTGACAAGGATAATGAAATTTAAAATTAAGCTTTGCTTTTTTATATACATGTTATTTACACATTTAGCAATATATACACAGAAATATTTTGGAATATTTAACTTTTTTGGTGAATTTTTGTCAGGGAAGCTATGGACTGCCGTAATCATGCATTATGTTGATGTTCTTCTCATAAAAAAAATATTTGGGTTTGGAATTGGGCTTTGCTTTTTTGTATACATGTTTTTTACATATTTTTGTGTCTTATTTTCTTTTTTGCAGTATCTTTCATAATGCCTGATTTGATTACTTGATCTGTTATAGTTTTTCATTTGAATTTAGCTCCATTTTTGTGTCTGTCGTTTTTTTTTTCTTCTCATAAATAGGCTGATGCTGTATTTGTGTGCTCAATTGTTGCTTTTTGTGTCTGGTTTCTTTTTTGCAGTATTTTTTTGGAATCCTTTTTTTTCTTCAATTGTTTCCTCACATGCTTGGAATTTTCTTTTTATGCCTGTCCTGGCTTTCAGTTTTATAGTTTTCCTCTGCTTGGTTCTTATTTTACCTTTTTTTTCAGCGTCTTCTGTCATGCCTCGAAAAGGCCGTGGAAGACTCACTCCCCTAACCGCTAGGCGTGCTAATATGACTCGCCGCAGGAACAAAACCACGATTGCTATTTCTCCAGTTTACTTTTTCACCAATGTCTATAATTTTTCACCTGAAAAGATTTTTTATTTTATTTGTTATTCAATAAACTATTATCACTTATTTTTGGTCTTCTTTTTAATAACTTATTTTACTGGGGGTTGGTGGAAGGATGGTTTAAGCCATTGGTTTTCGACCGCTACGACCCGTGTTCGATTCCCGCATTGGGCACTTTTTTTCTGAAAAAATAAAAAAAAATGCTCCAATGGCTTCCGATTCTTGAAAAGTCCAACCCCACCAGCAAGCGCAAGTAATCAAACGGGGCTCTGGCACATTTGTAAATGCAAAGTCGAACTGCTTTTCACATGTTTAGACATGTTGTGTACTTACAGTAAAAGCAGTCGCCTACTCTACCCACCATGATTATCAAGGCCTGTACCACGTGTACTAGCGATAAGCAGAAAAAAATATATTTTACTCATTGATCTATACATACAATTATTTGCATACAATTATATACATACAAATATATGCATACAATTATATACATACAATTTTCTACATTTTTGCACTCTGCAGTCTAATATGTTGTTAATAATAGGGGTTTTAAACAAATATCAACTGTTGAAATTTGAATTTCCAAAATAGTTGAATTATCGAAAGTGTCGAATTAGTTTGTCATATGATAGGCCGTAGGTCGAGACATCAAAAATGGTCGAATTATCGTGTGTTGAATTAATTTGATTATATTGTATATATAAAATTATAGAATTGTTGTTTTTAATGAGGTCTTTTAAATGAATTTATTCCTTTAATATTTTGTCATATCTGCAATTTTTTTTTCATTTCCAAAATATTTATTTACACTTTCACCAATGCCTATAGGATCTTTGCGATGGAACAGGTATGGTGTTCTAGCGCATGTGCTCTCATGTCCTTGAAGCACATATACTGACAGTACCCAAAGTTGAACACACTGTATACTGTCTGACATATATGACTATAAAGAGGGCTCAAGGCCAAACCTTTGCTACAAGAGCCTGTGTTTACGCACAGACGACTTTATGTGACTTTTTCAAGTGTGCGCACTTTGGATAGCATACATGTAAAGTTTAACCCAAATATATATAAAATGTAGTTTTTAATGAGGTCATTTAAATGAATTCCAATTATAAATCGTCTCCTCTGAAATATAGTTTGTAAATTTATATTCTGATTTATTTTATCCTTTTTTTTCATTTCCAAAATATATATTTACACTTTTCACCAATTCCTAAAGTTTCTCACCTGAAAGAAAAAAAAACTCCTCCTTTGCCGGTCCCAAACCAGGATGAAAAAGGAGGAGGAGGAACAGTAACAAGCTCACTAAAAAAACCTGGGCTCAGCTGGCCCGGCTGATAGTACCTTGTAAAGGCTCCTAATCCAGGGATACATTCTTTTGGAGCTAAGTCAGTGGCCTGCCACTGAGTAGTGCTCCCAGTCTTGATGACAAAGGCAGACGCATTCTACTTCACCCAATCATGATGGTTGTTAATTTCAAGCTTTACAAGCTTGACACTCTAATATGATTGAGTGAAGATAAGAAAGGAGAAAAAAATATTTTTTGTATTTTTTTTTTTGGCAATAATCTATTTATTATCAATTAATTTGATTTTGGTCTTTATTTATTATTCCCCTGCTCTATACATAAATTTTGTACATTTACAATGTCAGCCGTTTTCTCTGTAATACCTTTTTAGCAGTGAGGTTATATTTGAGCAACAAACAATTGTTGAAATTTATAATGGTCGAATTATCGATAGTGTTGAATTACAGTTTGTTATATGATAGGCTGTAGGTCAGGACAACAAAACATGGTCGAATTATCGAGGTTATATTGTATATATAAAACTAGAAATGTAGTTTTAATGAGGTCCTTTAAATATTTTCATTCCTTTTATATGTTGTCTTATCTGCGATATAGTAGCATTTTTTGCAATTTTATTTGCTGATTTGTGTCATTTTTTCACCCTAAGTATATTTATTTAAACTCTTCAACTAATGCCTATAGTTTCTTTCCTGAAATTGCTTACCAAACATGAGTTGGTTGTATTGTTATGCTTCGGAGATATTTTAATCCTAAACAGGGTCTTTACGAATGGTACACGTATGGTGACACAGTGCATGTGCTCTTATGTTCTTGAAGTAGTGTAGATGTGTTGTTTGCACTTTTATTTTCTGATTTGTTAGTATTTTTCTTCTTTTTTCATTTTAAATAATTTTTTAGGCATAGGAACCAATGCCTATAGTTTCTCACCTGCGGGCCCTTCGAGTAAACCCGGGGCGTTGCCCGGGTCACTCGTATATATATATATATATGTTATAATAGGAAATATTATTTTGAGATAGAGATCAATTGCTGGTTCTTTTGAGTACATGGGTACTTAATGGTATCGTTTGCAGTCGTGTCATCTTGAAAGAAAAGCAGAAGTATAATTATTTATTAAGTAGTTTTTATTTTAAATTACTTGAAGAAAATTACAATAAGACATTTTTCACAGTTATATAGAACTTATGAAATGAATTCTATATTAGTGATTATATCAAAAATAGGTTAGATAACTACATATTTACAACAAGTATTAAAAGTCGGCGTATTCTAAAACTATGGTCAAAAAACAAGTAGAACTATCAATGAATGAAAATAAAATATATTTTTAAATTATAGAATATTTTTATATTTAGATATATAATATTTCCCCCCTGTGAAAAACTAGAATTAGCGGGTTCAGCGAAAAGTTAGAAAATATAGTTAAGAGAGTGTGATTATGATATAAAAGCAAATAACAAAAAAAATATTGGTAGAGAGTGAAAGTCAAAGTTTGGTATCCATTATCATATTGGCTTTTGTGAACCAATAGATTGGAAAAGACATGAAAAATAATACACATTATGATAAAAATGAGAAGGAAAATAAAATGAATATTGAAAAGTATAGAAATGAAAATATAAAGACGAGATAACATTGGCAACAATATAAAATTAATTACATTAGTAAAGGATTAGTGGAACATTAAAACATTGGATATTTTATGAAAAAGGGCATTTATGATAAAGCAATAAACATTAAGCAAAGGTTAATTATTTACAAAAGGCAAATGTGAAACAAGGAATGAACATGTAAAGATAATGTAAAGATAAAAAGTAATGGTAAAGCATAAAGAATGATCACATTTAAACAAAAGAATAAAGATGGAAAAATATAAACAAAAATATAGTTTTAAATAAAATTGGTAACTAAAAAATATTTAAACGAAATCAAAATGTCTATAGAAATAATTACAAATTAAACAATAAAAATCAAAGTAAAGCTATTTTAAAAATAAACAAAAGAAAGTTTGTTTATAAATAATTTATATATTTATAAAATATTATGATAAATGTGTATATATTTAATAATAATGATAGATTTATATATAAAATATTAGACGAATAAAAAGGCAATTAAAATATGAGTAATTATGTCATTAGTTATATTTCAAAATATCAAAAGGCAGCAGGAAATGTTTATTTTTTTTACGCAAATAATAACTCAAAATAAGTTGTTTCTAAAATATTAACATTTAAATGTATATGAAAATAATATATAAATGCTTTTTGTTAATAATATTTGAATAATAAAATGATAATAGAGAGATATATGGAATGACATTAAGTATTTTTTGTAGACATAAGATTTGATGCTGATATTTAATAATGATTTGAAAAAGAAATATAACTATAAATTAATGAGCTATTAAAACTATTGGGAAGCATGGATGAGGATCAGCAAAGTTGAAAATGGTAATTTGTGCAAAAATGGTAGATACAAAGTACCTTGAAAAGGATAAAGCTGGCTGGAGTTGATGATCTTGGAAGATGGTTGTAGTTGAAGAGAACTATGGTTGCTTTTTGAAAACCATTTTTGATTGAAGAAAACTATTGTTGATTGTAGATGAGAATTGTTGCTTGTAGAAGACTATTTGATTGGAGAGGGTTATGTTTGGTTGAGGTAAGCTATGTTTGATTGAGGTAGGCTATGTTTGATTGAGGTAGGCTATGTTTGTTTGAGGTAGGCTATGTTGGTTGAGGTAGGCTATGTTTGGTTGATGTAGGCTATGTTGGTTGTAGAAGGCTATGTTTGTTTGGAAATTTCTATGTTTGGAGATGAATATGGTTGGTTGAGGATTTTCATTTTTAAAAATAAGATATTTTCTCTTTTGGCATTTTGAACGAATAAACAGGTAAATATCCTGTCGACTTATGTTATAATAAGAAAATTATTTTGAGATAGAAATTAATTGCTGGTACTTTTGAGTACATGAGTACCTAATGGTGTCGTTTGCAGTCGTGTCATCTTGAAAGAAAAGCAGAAGTATAATTATATATTAAGTAGTTTTTATTTTAAATTACTTGAAGAAAATTACAATAAGACATTTTTCACAGTTTTATAGAACTTATGAAATGAATTCTATATTAGTGATTATATCAAAAATAGGTTAGATAACTACATATTTACAACAAGTATTAAAAGTCGGCGTATTCTAAAACTATGGTCAAAAAAACAAGTAGAACTATCAATGAATGAAAATAAAATATATTTTTTAAATTATAAAATATTTTTATATTTAGATATAATATATATATATATGCTAATTTAAACCAACAACCCCATATTGTGCATATAACTTATAATAAGATTGTCATGTTGTATATAGAAACACATCTATAAATAATTATGCGCATGATTAATCTGTGTCATTGCATCGCCATATGTAATGTACTTTGTACAAAGTGGATAAATAAATAAACTCTGTAATAGATTTAAGAGTTGAGCTAAGCAAGAGATGGAAGTCACAAACTTTCCCACAAACAAGACCACCCACACTGGTCACACCTGGACATGCAAGGCCCCCTTTTTCTCAGGAAACGCCCCTGGCGCATAAGGCCCCGTCTTTATCCTATAAATACGGTCCCTTCACAGTGACTTGACAGTTTAGTTTAGTTAACCCTTAGTGCAAGCCGCGTCGGTCGTATGTTATGTCGATCTCATCCAACATGTAGTTAGGAAGAATTCGTCTATCTCCATCTTGCGCTACTAGCTCAGCTTTTATCTGTTACGGAACTTTCTTAGTGCAACTGTGTCTTCGTTTTTTGTGTGGATATCCCCAGCTTTCCACTCTGCCTCGACCACGACTGCCTGTATTTTGTGAGAACTTTTAATGGTCTTCCAAGGTGCAGAGAGGTACTGGAAAACTCTACATCCTGACTGTTCCTCTCGGTCAACACAGTACAACAAGAGCTACCAGGACTTCAACTTATTTCAGTAGTCGACATCAAACTCAACAAATCATTACAGTGAGTCGACAAGATCAACATTATTACATATATATATATATAAATATATATATATATATAAATAGTTGTATAGTTTTATAGTTAAGTATTCTATTAAAATTATCTTCATTATTTTGATTATTTAAACTCAATTTATAAGATTTGTAAATTGTTATTATTTAGTATAGATAGAGAGAAAAAAAATTCCTTTACTTCTAAAACATCATCTAGTTAATTATATATTTATAATTAATAACAATAAAATTTAACAACGTAACGTCTTTTGTATCGGCTTTTACACGTCATTTAGACATACTCTAATCCTATATATAGAATAATAGAAGTGAGAATATATATGATAGTTAGAAAAAAGAGAGAGAAAGACAGAACCATGCACTATTAATCAAACTAATAATAAGAAAACAAAAGGTTTTGTAAATAAGGTAGATAAGATTGTTAGTATATATATATATATTTTTATAATTTTATATTTTATTCTTTTTTTTTAAATGATTTTTTAATTTTTTTTATTTTAAAATATGAATATAAATAGTTGTATTTAGTAAAATATCTATATTATGAATTAACTTTTATTATAAGTTTGTTTATTATGTTTTGAAACCCTAATGGTAGACCAGACATATACAAAAAACTTAAATTGGAGTAATTATTGAAAAAAGAGGTCTGCTGAACCGGGAATTCTCAAATAGAAATTCAGCTTTCAACATTTCATCCCTTCTCTATTATGTCTAGACCTCCTTTCAACCGGATTTTATGTGTTAATATAAAGTTACTTCAGTGAAACATTTATATGAACAGATATAATGTGTACCTACCTTGTCCGCGAACGCCTTCAACTGTAAACATCTATTTCTGGATGACACATGTTGTGGGGGGGGGGGACAAATTTAGACCTTATATTTTGAAGTTGTAGAAAAACAAGATATTCAAAGAAGAAAGAGAAGTTAGTTAAGGGAAGAAATCCAAATTTTATAATCTTTACAGGCAGTTAAATTAAAATAATTGATTCAACACTTATTTATCTTTCAATATTCCTTTAAAAAGGCAAATTATTAGAGTTTAATAAAGCTATTAATTGTGAAAATTCACTTTTATTTAATTTCCATTTTCCTCCCCAGAAATTGGAGATTAAACAAAATGAATTCTATACAATATTACTTTAAAAATCTTGTGAAAAAATCTTCAAATCAGTTATTTAATTTAAGTTTAACTAATTGTTAAAGATTATAAATTTGTAGTAGTGATTATTGAAAGAAACTATAGAAAGTTGATTTAATAAATGGATACTTCCATTTATTTTTTTTTAAATATTTTATAATTGATATACTGTTGAAATATTTTACTTGTCTGATACTAAATTTGTTTTTAATAAATTCCATGTTTAAATTTTTAACATCTTCTATGAAATTTTCTAATATATTATTTATTCTATAAAATCTTAGAAACTGACCAAAATATATACCTTTACAACAATTTAATGAAATATTAGAATTCATATTACAGTATTTTATAATATTGAAATTATAATTACTTTTTTTATTATAAATTTTAATAGCATTATTTGTAAGGTCTATATTTAGGTCTAAAAAGTTAACTTTTTTGTTTCTATAGAAACAAAAAGTTTTTATAGAAACAAAAAAGTTAACTTTTTAGACCTAAATATAGACCTTACAAATAATGCTATTAAAATTTATAATAAAAAAAGTAATTATAATTTCAATATTATAAAATACTGTAATATGAATTCTAATATTTCATTAAATTGTTGTAAAGGTATATATTTTGGTCAGTTTCTAAGATTTTATAGAATAAATAATATATTAGAAAATTTCATAGAAGATGTTAAAAATTTAAACATGGAATTTATTAAAAACAAATTTAGTATCAGACAAGTAAAATATTTCAACAGTATATCAATTATAAAATATTTTAAAAAAAATAAATGGAAGTATCCATTTATTAAATCAACTTTCTATAATTTCTTTCAATAATCACTACTACAAATTTATAATCTTTAACAATTAGTTAAACTTAAATTAAATAACTGATTTGAAGATTTTTTCACAAGATTTTTAAAGTAATATTGTATAGAATTCATTTTGTTTAATCTCCAATTTCTGGGGAGGAAAATGGAAATTAAATAAAAGTGAATTTTCACAATTAATAGCTTTATTAAACTCTAATAATTTGCCTTTTTAAAGGAATATTGAAAGATAAATAAGTGTTGAATCAATTATTTTAATTTAACTGGCTGTAAAGATTATAAAATTTGGATTTCTTCCCTTAACTAACTTCTCTTTCTTCTTTGAATATCTTGTTTTTCTACAACTTCAAAATATAAGGTCTAAATTTGTCCCCCCCCCCCTCACAACATGTGTCATCCAGAAATAGATGTTTACAGTTGAAGGCGTTCGCGGACAAGGTAGGTACACATTATATCTGTTCATATAAATGTTTCACTGAAGTAACTTTATATTAACACATAAAATCCGGTTGAAAGGAGGTCTAGACATAATAGAGAAGGGATGAAATGTTGAAAGCTGAATTTCTATTTGAGAATTCCCGGTTCAGCAGACCTCTTTTTTCAATAATTACTCCAATTTAAGTTTTTTGTATATGTCTGGTCTACCATTAGGGTTTCAAAACATAATAAACAAACTTAAAATAAAAGTTAATTCATAATATATATATTTTACTAAATACAACTATTTATATTCATATTTAAAAAAAAAAAAAAAATCATTAAAAAAAAAGAATAAAATATAAAATTATAAAAAAATATATATATACTAACAATCTTATCTACCTTATTTACAAAACCTTTTGTTTTCTTATTATTAGTTTGATTAATAGTGCATGGTTCTGTCTTTCTCACTCTTTTTTCTAACTATCATATATATTCTCACTTCTATTATTCTATATATAGGATTAGAGTATGTCTAAATGACGTGTAAAAGCCGATACAAAAGACGTTACGTTGTTAAATTTTATTGTTATTAATTATAAATATATAATTAACTAGATGATGTTTTAGAAGTAAAGGAATTTTTTTTCTCTCTATCTATACTAAATAATAACAATTTACAAATCTTTTAATTTGAGTTTAAATAATCAAAATAATGAAGATAATTTTAATAGAATACTTAACTATAAAACTATACAACTATTTATTTTTATAATTAATTTAGATTTAGCTTGCTAATCTAACCAAATCTTATTGATATGATTTATCATTCTGATCAGTTTGCTCCTTAAGTTTTAAATGTAGTATCACTGTTATATTTTTATTATATAGTTTTTACACTATATATATATATATACTAGCGGATGTGTACCCGGCTTCGTCCGGGTTTTATCCGGGTGAAAGTTTGCCTAACGAATATTATATATTATGAAGTATAATAAACAATGCTAAAGATTAGTTTTAATTATTAATCAAGATTGTGTGTGAATATGTGAGAAAGATGTAATATCGTTGTTGTTTTCTTGGCCGACTGTTTTACATATGGTGTTATCTTAAAATTGCTTGTTTTGAATATTTTTTTAGATTGAGTTGAATGAATTGCTGTTTTTTTTTGTATTTATATATAAATAAAATTAACTCTGTTGATTTTTTTGTATTTAATCGATAACAGCGAAGTTACGCATGTTAAAGTTAGGAAAAATATTTTGATGTTAAGCAAAACCTGCTCCATCTCGTTTTACATAAATGTTGAAAATTTGGTCGAAATTGATGCATTGTAACGAAAGTTTTTATCGAACACCACTTATGAAATTTCCATTTATATAGAAGATATATAAATAATATAAATGAGTTTTAAAAATTGTTAAAAAAAATGCATCGGCCGGGAATCGAACCCTGGCCGCCCGCGTGGCAGGCGAGCATTCTACCACTGAACCACCGATGCTTTAAAAAAATCAAATTCATTTATCGTCGCGACCAGTGCTGCGTCCTAGCGGTAAAAGACTGGAACTAACGCTTTTTGGTTTTTTATTTTTTAAAAAAAGCACATTAACTTTTTTAGTTTTTTGAATAGCCTATATGTTAAACGAAATCTTCAGCTACCTACATGCGAAATTCCATAATGATTGAGTCAGTAGATTTTGCGTGATGCGATAACAAACATCGATTTCGCATTTCATTTTTATATATATAAGGATATATATATGTTAATTTAAACCAACAACCCTATATTGTATAATACTTATAACAAGATTGTCATGTTGTATATAGAAACACATCTATAAATAACTATACGCATGATTGACATGTGTCATTGCATCACCATATGTAATGTACTTTGTACAAACTGAGGATAAATAAATAAAACTATGTAATAGATTAAGAGATGAGTTAAAGCAATATTGAGAAGTTCAAAAACGTCAAAAATCGAGAGAGAAATCCAACAAGAGGAATTCAGAGAGTCGTTGCCATCAAGGTCAAAGGGTGCAGAATGCCGCAGACGTTCAAAGTCCAAATTCTCACATGTCTAACCCCCCCCCCCCCCCCCTCCTCGGGAATGGTATATGAAAACCTCGGTTTTAGCCGAGCTTAGACAGTCACTCCGCCATCGGCGTGAGCCCTTGTTGGTTGTAGCCAGGTCCACCTTATCGACCATGTAAAACAGTAATAAACCTTCTTTCTCCATCTTGCTCTTAGCTCGACTCCTATCTGTTCATGGAACTTGCCTACTACAACTGTGTCCCTTCGTTTTTTGTGTGTGGACATTCCCAAGCTTTCCACTCTGCCTCGACCACGACTGCCTGTACTCGGTGAAAACTGTTAAAGGTCTTCCAAAGTGCAGAGAGGTACTGGAAAACTCTCCACGCCCTGACTGTCCCACTCGGTTACTACAGGTTTGACCCTCGGTTACCACAGCTTATAGCGAGAGTCGACAGGATGCCTCATCACAGATAAGTTGACAGGACTTCATCACAGAAGAGTCGACAGGATGACCACAACGAAGGAGACCACAACGAAGACGGTAAGAAGCCTGTCCAGATAGAAGCGACAAAGAGCAAAGATGGAGGAACAAGCCCGCCGCCATTCCAACGAAACGACCAATCAATCTCTCCCCCAACAAGAGACTATATTTCAGGAGAAAGCTTTCAACACCCCAACGACACAGCCGAAAATCCAGCAAAATAATCCGGTGAGAAGTTCCCCACCTTCGGTCTTACAACGCAACCATCTTCCAGGCGACATGCCGCCGTCATCAAACAGAAGTTACAAGCTTCTACAAGCTCTACATGGAGCATCTTCCGCGTCAGCAGGACAACAACTAAAGACCAAGTCTCCTGACTGAACAATCCTCAAAACTGCGAGTTTTTAAAACCTATGTAACTTTCTCCTCATGCTCACAACTTGATTCTCCATAAATTTAATGTTTATTTTCACTGAAATCATTTTAAATCAATTTTTACCATTTTTATATCATTTCAATTCCAATTTTTAAATCTTGTACACCCTCATTTATCAATTTTCACCTTATTTTAAGCAACCTATAAATTTTAATTCACATTACTTTCAGTTTTACATTTTTAAAAAATCATTTTTTTTAATTACTCGAATCATAATTCTAAACTTATTTGTGTGTTTTTCTTAATATATTATTTTTATACTAAAACACCAATTCCTTAATCAAATACTCAAAACTACAGAAATCATTGTTATGTTCACTATTTTATGTAAACGCCCCATTCAAATTATAAGTCACTATCACGCCATTGCCCTTTTAAAAGGATAATTATCGCACTACCATAATCAACGATTTAAAAATATACTCAAATATCAATAAACATAGGTGAAACGCTTTTTTTAAATTGCAAAAATCGAAAGATACAATATCTTCAAAATCACAACTAGAAAAGTAACTATCTTCCCCAAAACAAGTTAAAAATCCAACGCAGTTTCACTCTCTCGTCCTTTCCTTTTACATGCATAATTATTAATCATCCACACATCTCTCTCAACAAACTCCAACACACTTCCCCATCACTTTCTCCAATTGGCCACCATCTATTAGCGCGCGACTTAGCAACAAATCAATCTCGAGCCACACAAGCTCCATATCGTCGCCACTAAACGTGCCACATCCACTAACAGCCAAAATATCTCGATGTGTTTTGTACAACCACCACCCATGACTAGTAAATTTGTTATTCATGCTGAAACAAGTTAGATGCTGTACCAAAAACAAAGACTTCACGTGACACCTTTCCTTTCAATTCACTCATTCGTGTCACACAGAGCATCACAACAATTTTTCTCACTTAGCAGGCCACAAAGACGCCTTCATGCCTGTGACACTTCTCACCCCAAAGCGTGTCTACGTCGAAAGTCGCACTTTTACTCACATCTAAACCTGACATCATCAAATAATATTTTTTCTAAGTCCGCAACAACGTCGAAACACAATACTTACGAACACCGAGAAAACTACATCTTTCAAATAGACCATAAAACTGCCAACAAGCTTTCATCACTCTCAATGAGAGTTTAACCAGTAAACCAGTACCTCAACGTACATTCAAGCCCTCAAAACTGTACTACAACAAGGATCTCCAAAACGTCTGTTATCTGACAGAGCGCCCGCTTTTACCTCAGAAAAATTCCGTAAATTTCTAATAACACATGGTATACAACCCCTACTCCCCACAAGCAATAACCCACAAGCAAACGGTTTAATAGAACGCTTAAATGCCACCATTACAGGCAAGCTCAGACTAGCTTATCAAGAAAATCCAAAAGCTTCCTGGACTCAACTAGTTAAACGCGTCACTCAGACGTATAATAACACACCCCATTCTGTCACAAGTTTTCCACCAGCCTACTTAATGTTCAAAGCTGTCCCCCGAGATCTAAGAACTAATCTTAACCCATACCCCGAAATAACTAGAGCTAGAGAGATAGCACGCTCTTCTACCCAAAATAAGCATAAAAAGATAAAGAAACATTTGATAAGCAGCACAGAACACCAAATTTCCAAGTGAATGATCTTGTTTTGGTCAAAAATTATAGACATCCCGACACAGGTAAATTAGCACCATATTTTACTGGACCAAATACCATAATTGAAATAATCTCACCCAATGTCGTTCGAATAGATCGCCCCAATCAACCTCTCAATAGAGACAGTGACACTATACATGTCAATAAATTAAAATATTACACAGAGAATGTTCTGTACATTACACCTCCACAAACCCGATTTGTTCAAAACCCACAGCGAATGTCTCCAGATGTATATCTCAGTGAATTCAATCATTTGATTCCAGATATCTTCGAGATGCAACTATTCCGAATTATACCGCCTCAAACTTCCCAGCCATTCCTACATTTAAATCCAGATTTATTTAACATCGATCGTTTTAAAACAAACCTCATGTAGCGACCAGAAAATTCCCCGTTAAATTCACAAACCTATTCTATTTACATACACTACACCAACCCATTTGGATCTGTATTACCTACTTACTTACTCTCTTTCACACAATATAAAGATTTCTTTGAACCCACCAGATCCAAACTAGGAGAGAAAGAATTTAAAGCCAGTGCTCTGTTGGCAACCCCCATATTTCCCCCTTCAAAAATATACAACGGCCTCCATCCCCGCTCACAAAGCTGTAAGCCAAATATCGGAATGACCGCCATGTGTAACATGTGTTTCACATCAGCCATTTATATTTCCTCGTGAATTTCACAAATTCCCAGACAGAGAGTCATAAAAATACCGCTAGTTGGCCCCAGTGACGATAGACTAAATATCTCGAGACACCATATCGCGTCAATAAATCCACCACCACTCTCCCTCTATCTCGTTCTCCAGTAAATGAGGGCTGAGTCCTACATTCCTTTTTTTCCCCATACATTAGCCGTCGATATCTTAACCTAACTTTTCAAACATTTAGATATTTGAATTTGAACAAGACCTACCTTAAATTGAACATTTTGATATTTTAATCCTGTGTAAATCTCTATTTTTTTCTACATATCAAACATTTTACATGTTAAATTGAGATCACAATACACAACATTTTAGTAACCAATCCAAGCAATGAATTGCGCTTCTCAATTCTCGATTTATAAAAGTTACACATCACATTTTTGTAACTCTTTTAGAAGAAATACTAAACCTTCATCTACTCATTGTAATAATCTTTAACTATATTTTATTTTTTGTATAAAATATTTCAAATTTTATTTTTTTATTTTTTACCTTTCAATTATATAATCACAAGTTTCTAATCCAACATTTTTTAAAATCAATTTTACTTTTATTTTTCATAATATTATTCTAGTATTACAAAAGATTTATTTGCTGTCAAAAATCACTTTAATTCTTCATTATTATTACTTTTATATATTGTATGTTTGATTTTGTTCACTTAAACTTTATTCAACCACAATGATATTGCTATAATTTTATTCATTTTATATTTGTTTTTATACCTTTATATAAAATTACTATGTTATCATTAACTTTCGGGCATACAACAATCTATTTCTCTAACCACTTCAGTGTACTTTACATAACTATCTTCTCAGTCATTGCTTCACATCAACGTAGAAAAACGACAGTACTGCTTGACAATTTTTTTGATTTCGTAATTTCAACAAACTCATTGAACAGTTCCCCAGATTTACAAATCCCAACTTCTGGCCTGAAAACTTTTCAAAAGTTTACTTCAATCATCCGCAGAGCACAAATCATCAACGCAAACACAAAGCGTTCACAACTCACAATTTTTTTAGCTCTAGCGGACCACAATCAACCTTTGATTTTAAGTCAAGTCAGATCACCTACTGTCGCTACAACAATTCTACTTATCGCATGGCTCTCCATTTCACACCCTTTCAATCATATTAATGAAAAACCTTTTCTTCAACAACTTCTCAACCCAATAACCCTACAATTGTGACAAAGCACTATAGCCTTATACAGGAACACAGGTGAAACATTACCTAGGAAGACGTTCAGGTCTATATCCTCGCTTTACACCTGGACCTAAGTATTTGAATGTATGTGTAATACTTACAATTGCATATTCTTTAACCTCTAACCCTTTCCAACGCCCGCCAACAATCTCTTAGAATATCATTTTATTTTTTATCATCAATTTTTTTATTTATCAAACAAAAGTTTTATCTAAATTTCTCTTTTAAATGAATATCATAACTTTTAAATTAAACATAAGTTTTATTTTTTTATAATTTTCAGATATATCCAAACAAAACATCTTGTTATAGCCCTTTTAAGCCCTCAGAGTTTAAATTAATTAAAATAAATTTTAATTACTTACCTGTGTTAGAGAGGCTTTACCCGTTTAAACCCGGATAAACCCTTTCACTCCCGGGACTCATCTATGGTCATTTAAACCAACAACCCTATAATGTATAATACTTATAACAAGATTGTCATGTTGTATATAGAAACACATCTATAAATAATTATACGCATGATTGACATGTGTCATTGCATCACCATATGTAATGTACTTTGTACAAACTGAGGATAAATAAATAAAACTATGTAATAGATTAAGTGCTGAGTTAAAGCAAGATTGAGAAGTTCAAAAACGTCCAAAATCGAGAGAGAAATCCAACAAGAGGAATTTAGCGAGTCGTTGCCATCAAGGTCAAAAGGTGCAGAATGCCGCAGACGTTCAAAGTCCAAATTCTCACATGTCTAAACCCCCCCCCCCCTCCTCGGGAATGGTATATAAAAACCTCGGTTTTAGCCGGGCTTAGACACTCACTCCACCATCGGCGTTGGCCCTTGTTGGTTGTAGCCAGGTCCACCTCATCGACCATGTAAAACAGTAAGAAACCTTTCTCCATCTTGCTCTTAGCTCGGCTCCTATCTGTTCATGGAACTTGCCTACTACAACTGTGTCTCTTCGTTTTTTGTGTGTGGACATTCCCAAGCTTTCCACTCTGCCTGTACTCGGTGAAAACTGTTAAAGGTCTTCCAAAGTGCAGAGAGGTACTGGAAAACTCTCCACGACCTGACTGTCCCTCTCGGTTACTACTGGTTTGACCCTCGGTTACCACAGCTTATAGCGAGAGTCGACAGGATGCCTCATCACAGATAAGTTGACAGGACTTCATCACATATATATATACACAGTGTGGCAAATAATTTTTAAGACTCGCACTAGATAAAAACCAATAGAAGAGCCAGTTATGAAATTGCGGATGCGTATATATATTTGAAGTCTTATCTAACGCGTGGCTTTGTTTCAGCCATTTTGGTTAACTCTTTAAAACCATACAGGCGATTTTTGAAAAGTAAAAATTTTTGTTCGACGGAATTCTGAGATGGAACAGAGAGCGGTCATTATATTTAATGCAATACTTGGTAGAAGTGCCTCGGAAACATATATTTTGATGAGGCAAGTTTATGGTACGTTATGTTTGAGTAAATCAAATGTTTTCGTTTGGCACAAACGTTTTTCGGATGGAAGAAATACGCTAGAAGATGATAAGCATACTGGACGACCAAGTTCTTGGAATTGTTCTTGGACCAAGTTCTTGGAATTTGAAGAACTATAAACGCCGGAGAGGCAGCCTCTATACTTACGAGAATAATTTAAACCACTAGACGGTTGCTAGATAAGTTTTGAAGATTGTAAAAGTTTAAAAATTGAAGAATATTTGACCCTATAGCCACCAAATCTTGAAGTCAACTTAATGGTAACTAAAAACAAAAAAGTCATTGAAAATAAATGTGAAATATTTGTATTAATAAACAAAGGATTAGCGAATTTTATAGTCCATCAATATATTACTTATTTTAACCATATTTAAATATTAATCATAACGTGCCATCTATACTTAAGAAATGGAAGCATTAAAGCATGGATGCTTCTTTTACACGGAAAACAAACTTTTACTGTTCTTAGTGTGAATTATCGATCTGAATTTAAATAATATGATATATAATTTTTTTAATAAACCCTAAATATGGATGTCATAATGGTATTCAAATACTCATGACCTTTAATAATAATATAGGGAAGTCGATGGAAGGATGGTCTAAACCGTTGATTTTCGAACGCTACGACCCGGGTTCGATTCCAGCATTGGAGACTTTTTTCTTATTTAAAAATATTTTTCTGATAAAGCAATCTCTGAAGCAGTCGTGGTGCCAATAGGAATTGAGACATTTTAGAGGGAGATTTAGAAGGAATTTCTGTCTCTCTTGGTAAGTCAAAAATGAATAAAGAGACATTTGAGGTCAAATGAGGAATAGTGCTCTGCCTCTAAGATATTAAGGTTCAATATGAGGGTCGGTGGAAGGATGACCTGGGTTCTATTCCCGCATTGGGCACTTTTTTTCTGATTAAAAAAAAAATGCTCCAATAGCCCTCGAATCTTACAAAAGTCCAACTTCATCAGCGAGTGCAAGTAACCAAACGGGCCTTTGGCACATTTGTAAGTGCAAAGTCGAACTGCTTTTCACATGTGTAGACATGTGGTGCACTTACAGTAAAAGCAGTCGCCTACTTCTACCCACCATGTTTATCATGGCCTATACCGCGTGTACAAGGGATAAGCAAAAGAAATCATAATATATCAAATTTGTTGAAATAATATTCAACTGGTGAAAAAAGATTAACTCGAGAAGCCAAGCGAAGCCAGATCATTCAATCAATGAATATATATTATGGCATATACTCTAATGTAAATATTTTCACTAATAATTTCACCTATTAAACATTTTAGCAAAGTATTTATTATTCTATTAACATTGTTGAAAGTAGCAATTCCGGATATTTCTGCGATACAATACTCTTGTGATTTTACATAGCATTTCAGTATAGTCTATGTTAATTGACATCTCTGTCTATATAGCCCAGCTTTGTTGGATTGTTAGTTGGCTAAGTGTTATTGAATAGGGCAGGCCGGCGTGAGCTGCTGATTGTAAATATAATTTGATCTCTTTGTACTTCTTTATAGTTTTATATATTTAGGTAATAAAGGATATTTTTCAACTTCTGCGAATCTATATTTTTTCCCCAACAGACCTATTATTATGAAAAATACATCTTCTTATCGTGCAACTGAAAGTTACTGATGGCTTGCACCATCTATCGGAATAAATATTCTCGTTGATTTTTATTTATTCCAGTATTGGCCAAATACCCATTCTTGATTAATCAAGAAAAGCTAACGAGGTAGTTGATATTTATTCCGATAGATGGCGCAAGCCATCAGCAACTTTCAGTTGCACGAAAAGGAGATGCCTTTTTTTATAATTTATGCACCTTATCCCAGTACAATATCACATTTGTACTATTTTTTAAAACCTATCATTGTTATTGTTTTTTTTTAAGAATCATACGTGTCTATAATAGTCTCGAATTTTCATAACAGATGGAGAGCTAATCCTGCATTATATTATTAATTTATATATTTTATTACTCTTGCGTAAAACTCCTCATTACCTTTCTTGTATTTTATCAATTATAGTTTGTTCTTGTGTCTTAAATAAATTACTGCGTCATCCTGAAGTTTGTCTTTCTTAATATTCTACATGAATAGTTGTACATAGTTGTACCTGTCGAAGGGCTTCACGCATGAAATTTGTTTGGCCGTTATATAAAAAGAAACTTTTTTCTCAACGAATATTATTTTATTTATAATTTTACGGAAGGTTTTACAATATTAACAAGAGTTCACGAATCGTGGATTATATACAATTTGGATGTTTATTTTTTTATTATTATCCTTAGTACTCGTCGTACAGGCCATTATAATCATGGTAGGTAGAAGTTGGCGACTGCTTTTATTGTAAGTGCATCACCATGTCTACACATTTGAAAAGCAGTTCGACTTTGAACCTAAAAATGTGCCAGATCCCCGTTTAGTTACTTGCACTCTCTGGTGGGGTTGGACTTTTCAAATAATCGAGGGCCATTGGTGCATTTTTTTTAATTAGAAAAAAGTTCCCAAAGCGGGATTCGCTACTGGGTCGTAGCGGTCGAAAACCAACAGTTTAGACCATCCTCCCACCGACCCTCTACGGATGATAACATGAGGTGAAGGTATTGGTGAGATAGAAAGCAAGAGAGTTATTAAGTAAGACGAATGACAAGATAAAATGTATAAAGGATGCCATTAGAGAGAAATTGAAGACAGGTGCAGATGTAATCTTCTCTGCAGCAATCATCAACAAAACGTGGTGTCAATACGAATTGAGACATTTTACAGAGAGACTTAAGAAGAAAGTGCTGTCTCTCTTGGTAAGACAGAAATGAAAAAATATATCTTTGATGCCGAAAGAGGAATAGTGCACTGCTTCTAAGATAAGTTTCAATATGGGTTTCGGTGGAAAGGTGGTCGAAAGCGTTGGTTTTCGACCACTACGACCCGGGATTGAATCCCGCCTTGGGCTCTTTTTTTCAGATTTGAATAAAATATTTTTAATCCGAAAAAAAGTGCCCGATGCGGGATTCAATCCCGGGTCCTAACGGTCGAAACCCAACGGTTTCGACCACCTTTCCACCGAAACCCATATTGAAACTTATCTTAGAGGCAGTGCATTATTTCTCATTCTAGAAATATTTGCGCCTATTACAGAGGGGGGAAAAGAACAACAAACAAATTAAAACTTAGAATTAAATATTTACAAATTTACATGTATATATATATAATAATTAACAGAGTTCATAAAATGTATATAGACAAAGTGGTTGTTGTAAGAGAGTGAAATGTTTTAGATCAGGAGGCAATCGATGTTTCACTTCAGCAAAGTTCGAACAGTGGTAGATAAGGTGAAGAGCAGTTTATTCAGTTTCTCCGCAGGAACAATTTGGTGTTTCTGATAAACCTCTTTTATGTAAGTATTTCTGGAATTTTCAGTATGATATGACAAATTGAGTGACTATAATATTTGGATGGAATTGTGTAGGAATTCCGTTTGGAAAATATTTGCTTAATATTCACAGTAAATATTGGTATTAAAAATAATAGAATATGTGATTAATTTATGAGGATATTTCGTGGATAATTCAGCTTTTGAATAAAGCGAGACATTAATTGAAGAAGTTGAAATAAGATTTCTCAGCGGTCATAAATTAATATTGTTCTCCGAGGGAAGAGCATTTTGACCATATGCTAGAGAAGGGGGATTGGGTTATTCACGACAGGAACGTCAGCAGGAGGGGGATCGGTGGAAGGATGGTTTAACCGTTGGTTTTGGACCGCTACGACCCGGGTTCGATTCCCGAATTGGGCACTTTATTCTGATTTAAAAAATGCTCCGATGGCCCCCGATTCTTGCAAAAGTCCAACCCCACCAGGGAATGAAAGTAACCAACCGGAGCTCTGGCTCACTTGTAAGTGCACAAGTCGAACTGCTTTTCACATGTGGTACACTTACAGTAAAAACAGTCGCCTTCTTCTACTCACCACGTTTATCATGGCCTATACCACGTGTACTAGGGATAAAAAAAAAGAGTCAACTGGAGCTTTGGCTCCTCTATCTGTGCGATTTTTTTTTTGTAAGGTGGGACAAGAGTTGGCATAACCGAGATTCCATTAAAGGTTTTTCTTTTTGGAATATATCAAGTGAAAGGTGTTCGAATGAGAATCGATCGGTTTGAGCTGTATGTTGTGGGGTTTGAACGGCGGTTTGTACGATGTAAAGAATGTTATTGTTGTAAGGTCGAAGTTTGTTGACATGTACAGTGTCGGTTTCTCTTTTGAAGGGCTGATAGGGTCTGTTTATTCTCACTACGTTTGGTGAGATGACAATTGACAATTAAAACAATTTTATTTATTCTTTTAAATGATTGTTAAAGAAAAGAAAAATAAGATCAAATAAAGGATAATATATAATGAAGGAGTGAAAAGAGGGTAGATATAAAGGTGAGGAAATATATATAGTTGTATATGTGCACAAATCTTTCAGCAAAGGAGGCTTTCCCACCTTGAGAGAGTCCTCCTCCAGACAAGGTTTCTTGAACCCTCCTCAGTTCCACGCCGGAAGTACTTATAGATGTGTGTCTTGTTAGACGCGAATGGCGTTTGTTAATATGATGTCTAAGACCTTATAAAGCGCTGTGAAAGTATGGCGCTAGTTTACTGATGTTTGTCTAGTGGTATATTTCAATTAGGACAATATCACCTGGTTCAAATATTTTTTTTTGTGGTGTTGGTCAAAATTATGTTTGTCGCGTGTTTGTCTTGTGTGCGTTTGGTAATATGATGTCTAAGACCTTATAAAGGCCTGTGAAGTAGAGCGCTAGTTTACTGATATTTGGCTGGTGGTACATTTCAATTAGGACAATATCACCTGGTTCAAATATTTTTTTTGTGGTGTTGGTAAAAATTCTGTTTGTCTCGTGTTTGTCTTGTGTGCGTTGTTGTTGTTCGTACTCCAGGTGTAAGACTTGTTATGTGGTGAAACTTTTCTTCAAAGTCATGAACACCTCTTGGTTTTTTTCATCCAATTGCCACAGTGTTTACTTTTTAAAAAATGGTTCAAGGTAACACGGACACGTACATAATTCGGAATGAACTTATTCTATGAAATCACTGTACCGAGGAAAGATTGGAGTGATTTTTTTATTTTGTGGGTGAGGTATAGCGTTGGTGTGTAATGTACCAGATGTTATGATGGATTTTTATAATTTAATTGATGTGCTCTGCTTTGCAGAAGGTTAAAAATTCTTGCAGGTATTGTTCATGTTCATCAACAGTGTTAGAGAATAATATAAAGTCATCAAAGTAGTGGGCTAAGAAATCAAATCTGTGTTTTTGAAGAATCTAAGCTATAGTTATGAAGCCAAAGGGCAATCTTGTGAATTAATATTAACCTCCTTGTGTAAGAAACGACAGGAAGGGTCGAATTTCAGGATATATGGGTACCTGCCAATAGTTAGATAATATGTCGGCGGTAGAAAATATTTTGACTTTAGAAAGCCTTTCTCGGACAATTAATTGAGGTTGAGGTATTGGATGAGCATCGTGACTAACAATGTCATTCAGTTTCCTATAATCTATGTAAAACTTTTTGTTTTGTCTCGCTTGATAATTAGAGTTACTGGGGTATCATATGAAGAGAAAGACGGCACGATAAGGCCGTGTTTTTACAATAGATACATCTACTTTGGGGATCTATTTGGTTACACAGGGGCACGCGATATGGTCGTACGACTATTGTTTTATCAAATATGGTTTTGTGGCGACCGCACTTTGCTTCGGCGAACTGGAAAAGCTTCAAAACACATACGGGCAGAAAAATGGCGGCCCCATTTTGCCTCGGCAAGCACGTGTTGGGAGAACACTTCACTACGCATGCGCGGGCGTCATCCGGAACTTTCTAACGGCTGGCTTCTTCCGACACTTGATCTGGCACTCACGCGGTAAACAACAAGGCTTAGAGACGACGGCCGTTATTTCAACCGTTGTTTATTTTCTCTTTATAATTTCTTGCTTTGAATAAATTAATTTTAATTATAATTTTATCAGCAGCCTTTCCACAAGCCACATCACGCAACAACAATCCTACAAATTGGTGAGCCGGACGACTCGAATGAAGAATTAACGGCCAACGTCAAGGGCAAATCAAGGAATCTCAAACATTCACGATGGAACTCACCCCATCTCAAATATCAAAATTGATTTTTCGAGCTCCACCCTTCTTGCCAAACGACATTCCATTGTGGCTCAACCAACTGGAAGCTGCCTTTAATTTTGCAAACATCGCCAGCGACGACGATTTCAAGTATAACACAATAATCGCTAATTTGGATAGACTGGCTCTCATCTGCGTCTACGACATTGTAGAGAACCCACCAGTTTCAGGAAAATATACGGCGCTCAAAGAACGACTTCTCCTGCGATTTGGCCGGTCACGCCAGGTACGAACAGTTCAAGTCTCAGAAACTAAGCCCATTGCTGATCAGAAACCCTCGATTATCCTGGTTGAATTGTCCAAGCCACCTCCATCTCAGCACTGTGATCCCTGTACTCCCACCTCCAATAGCCTCCAACACCTGGAGCAGACGGCTTTTCCCCGTGACATGAATGTCACAACAACTGCCTCGGTGACTACAGTCCATAACGTTGAAGACACCAACTCAAGCTCCATCTTGCTTTCTCCCACCAGCTCTTTGAGTAACTCTTCATCCCTGGACTCCTCATCGTTCTGCTCCAACCTGCCTTCAAACACCATCTCGTGCCCCCCTGAAACTGTTTTCTCCACCCCAGTGCACAGTGACCTTCCCTTTCCCCAGCAGCCGCCGTCTCACGAAGAGCCCTTGCCCCAGCAGCCGCCGTCTCATGAAGAGCCCTTGCCCCAGCAACCGCCGTCTCACGAAGAGGCCTTGCCCCAGCAGCCGCCGTCTCATGAAGAGCCCTTGCCCCAGCAGCCGCCGTCTCACGAAGAGCCCTTGCCCCAGCAGCCGCCGTCTCACGAAGAGCCCTTGCCTCCATCCTGCGAGAAGAAACATCTACTCTTCCTAGAAGAAACCAATAACGCTGCTGCAACGACTCCTCTCCACTTGCAGCCCGCCCAAACTTCGGTACCACAACCTCTCCAACAGTCATTACCTCCTATTGAATCAAGAGTCACTACTTCCCCAATACCAATAGCTCCACCGGTACTCACGGCGACTACACCCATCGCTGAGCAATCCATCGTGTCCCTGCAAGCTAACAAGATGGTCGCCACCCATTACATTCGGACAACATTTGAAAAGGACAGGTGCCTCCCTCAAGCCCCCAAGACCAGATCCCAACCCAACAAGGCACCCTACCAAGAGTTCCCTCTACGACTACATAGGATCTTTAAAGACCGCACTTTGCTTCGGCGAACTGAGACAAAGCTTCAAAACACATACGGGCAGAAAAATGGCGGCCCCATTTTGCCTCGGCAAGCACGTGTTGGGAGAACACTTCACTACGCATGCGCGGGCGTCATCCGGAACTTTCTAACGGCTGGCTTCTTCCGACACTTGATCTGGCACTCACGCGGTAAACAACAAGGCTTAGAGACGACGGCCGTTATTTCAACCGTTGTTTCTTTTATCTTTATAATTTCTTGCTTTAAATAAATTAATTTTAATTATAATTTTATCAGCAGCCTTTCCACAAGCCACATCACGCAACAACAATCCTACAGTTTTATATTTTACGGGCGGTATGTTGAGTGTGGGTATATCGAAAATGTAGGTGGTGAAAATGTGCTGGAAATGGTGTAGGCGCGTATGAATGTTGTGAGTTAGTGTGAGCATTGTGCCTAAAGTACGTGAAGGTTGGGTAAAAGGTTAGTTAAGGTAGTAAATGAATGTGGAAGATAGCAAAGGCTTTGGTATCAATTATCATGCAGACAAGTGGGCTAGTGCTTAGATATTTTCTTGTTAAAAAAAAGAGCGTTTGAAATGGCAAAACTGGGGATTGGACCGTTGAAAAAAATGACAATTGTTGTAAATTTAAGTGATTAAAATTAAGTTAGTTTTATCAGTGTGCGCATTGAGCGCTGGTTGTAGTAGGTGTTGAAATGTCTTTACCCTTTTAAAATGTGCGTAGCAATCCCAATACGCTAATTTAGCCAGTAAACATATAAAATTGGAAGTTTTTTGAGGCAAAAAGGCATTGAAATATAGAGATCCAATAGCAGGTCTATTGTAATAGGGCGATAAAAATACCCTATGGTGAATATATGTCCTATTTTAGATTGGATCTGAATATTTTTTGTTCTAATTTTATGTTTTTATTTAACCTATTATTCAGAGTCTTAAAAATACTCGAAGGTTCTATATTTAAGTTAACACCTTTATTTTTTACATAAATAAAATGCTTAATTGAGGTAAGAGAGCTATTTTATCGTAAGTTAGTCAGGAAAATAAGGTTCGCTTACCTCATGTGTACCGGTGGTACTTTTTCTTGGGATGTCCGTAAAGCTGTGACTTGGTGCACTGTTATTGGTAGGGGTGTCGGTGTTGTTGTTCTGGTAGCAACTTGACCCATGGGACGGCGCATCCCGAAGAGACAATATTCGCTCAAGGATGTATGCCTTGCGGGAAAGGGTGTTGTCGGCCGTGAATGGTTGTTTCCAATATTGGCTGTTCCGATGGTTCTGGACACAGTACCGGCATGGTGAGGGTGGCAGCCTGGTTGTATTATTGAAAGACCTAGTTTCTAACCGGGGTGCAGGTGTGGGTTCCCGAGAAATAAGGTCGGCCACTGCTGGTTTGGTGTGACGTGAGCTAGGTAGATCTTTGAATCCCTGCTACCAGCTCATACTACTCGATTAGGGAGTTTGGCGTCACGACCCTTACCAACCGTTGATCAGCGTGGGGCAATCGTTCTGTCAAGGTTTCCAAAATAGTTTTCTGTAGCAAGCCCAGTTGTACTCTCATGGCAGTCTCAGTCTGGTAGTATTCTTTCAGGGACTGACCTTGAAGGACGAAGTATTTCGCTTAGGTGGAATCTCTGGTTGACGGGTAGAGTCCAGCTGTGTCTGTTTTGCTTTGGGTAGTGCAGGGTCTCTAATCGAAACTGGCGTAAGTACTGCAAGGGTTGTTGGACCAGGAACAGCGGCAGTCTGTCCAGTTTCTCAAACGTGGACCGTCCAGCTTGGTTGACATTTTGAAAAAGCGTTGCACTGAATACGTTCATTGCCGGATGAGCATCTGAATATGACACATTTTCCGGCTCTCAATACCAGCCCGTTTCTCAGCTAGTTCTACTTGTCGCATTTGCATGTAAGAAGTGGTATAGGAATTCACGCGCTTAAGGACAGAATCCAGTAGTGTCAATATATAAAGATGGCATGCCAAAATTCTACGATTGGAGAATTAAATAAATTGAAAAATAAATAAATATATCTATTTATATATTTGAAGAAACAAATAAAAAAAGGCGTGATACATAAAGTATAAAATAAAGAAAATGTTGGTTTATAGATAGCTTGTATAGATTAATATCTTAAGAGTAAATTGCTTGAAACTTCAACAACTAAAAACACTATTAATGTATTATTTTTTTACTAAACCAATAAGGAATCAAGGGTTTGGTTTCTTTTCACAATTCTCACATTTGTCGAGCTTTCGGGCTAACACGCCTAGGGCGTGTTATAATTGGCTAGAAGTAGTATTTCTAGGCCTCCGTGTAGAAGGACATGTTAACCCGAAAGATCGGGTGATAAAATAATTGTAAAAAGCAATCAAACCATAGATTCCTTATTATTTTAGTCAAAAGGTGAAAGCAAGGGAGAAACCTTGTTAAGGTATTATCTATATAATGATATATATATATGAAACCCCTTACATTTTTATTGCATTTTTATGAAAGATATACTTTGATATAGATATAAAAATAGGGATTTGAATAGGATTGAATAATTATGTAAACTAGGAGTGTATCTATACCCTCTGTCGATTCAGGTGCAGATATGTTTCGTATTTAATGCGAGTTTTGAAAAAAATATATGTGCCATATGAAAATAAGATTTTCTGTTTATTTCGCATAATTGAGGATTATGCTATGGTAATGCAGTCCAAAGTTACCATAGAGTACAACAATTCCCCACATACAATTACAGGTTTTGAACTTAGAATCCTTTTATTTGGCATAAATTCAAATATTAATGTATTGAATTCGACTGCATTTACCATAGCATAATCCTCAATTATGCAAAATCAACAGAAATCTCTTTTTTATATAACATATATATGTTGTAATATATTTACATATATACTTGATATCCAAATGTAATATAGTTATAGTGTAAGAACCAAAATTGTAGACACAATCCAACTCGCCAGTTTGGCTATTATGTACAACAAAAAGGAATAATAAAGATTGAGCGCCAGCCGGCGCCCAGACAGGAGAAAGGTCTCCGATTACACCGTCGGTCCGACAAACATAGTCGGATTACAGACAGTTTCCCTCTGGCACTAGAATAGATCAGACCCCCTCGACCGGCGCTGGCCTCTCTCTCTCTCTGCCTCTCTAAGGTGACATCCAATATGCCTCGTCCTTTTATGCCATACCCTTGACGCTTAAACCACTCTCGTAGCCACCATGACTGCATCTAACCAAACAACCATACCACTATAGTCAGTAGACGAGAAAATAAACCACACTACATATATATTCTCAAAAATAAAAATGGCGTATCCTGACCAGGAGCACATGTGCTTTACAGAAAGCAGAGCGCCATCTGGTGGAACAGAAATCAACTAAACATTGATTTAGCCTGTTCCCTGATATTTGGCCAAACCAATTTCTTGATTAATCAAGAAAAGCCATCCACGAAGGGAGCATCCTAGGAGTAGTGGCCACCCAGACCTCGAAGGTCCACAAGCCTGCATGCGAAGCATGCACCTATGCTTGCCTATACACCTATGCTATCCTATCCACGAAGGGAACAGGCTAAATCAATGTTTAGTTGATTTCTGTTCCACCAGATGGCACTCTGCCTTCTGTAAAGCACATGTGCTCCTGGTCAGGTACGCCATTTTTATTTTTGATTTCAACACCTGATCTTTTTATCTTCTATTTTTTTCTTTATTTTTTTTTTCATATATATATATTCTCGTATATTATTGATCTTTATGATTCGCGAAATTAGAATTTTCAATTTTCCACCTTTTTTTTTATTAAAGTGTAAAATCAGCAAAATCGATTTAGCCGTTTAGAAGTCAAACTGAAAAAGACATACATGCCTATATACATATTTGATTATACCATTTTATAAATAAATTTCTCTATTTTTATTTTTCAAAATTTCATGATTATAAATAATTGGTAATCTCATATTCGATACTCTTTGTATATTTAGTATATGTGAACATTTCTTTATTTGTACGAAAATTTAGGCTTAGATCCAGTTGGATATAGGTTTTTTCACAGTATAAAACTTCCATTATTAAAAAAGAACATGAATTCCTTATAGAGTAAAAATATAAGGCCTCCAGGGAAAATCATCTTTAAAAAAAAAAAAACGTTTTATTATCTAGCTTTCGGGCACGAACGCTCTTCTACAGGAGAAACCACATGGTGTATATCATGTTTACTCCTGTAGAAGGGCGTTCGTGCCCGAAAGATAGAAAATGAAAAAGTTTTTTTATAAAGATACTTTTCCTTGGAGGCCTTATATTTTTACTCTATTTTGATAAAAGGGATTATTTAATTGAATAAATTCCTTATATCTATGGCTGATGGCTGGCGCCATCTATCGGAATAAATATTAACTATTCTAGTTGATTTTAAATTATTCCAGAATTGGCCAAATACCCATTCTTGATTAATCAAGAAAAGCTAACCACGGACGCGTTTCGGGCTGTTGGCCCTCATCAGCGTGGTGCAAGCTGTACCTCAACGACCAAAAAATTGGTCATTAAGGCATCCTGAAAAATCATGGAACGGGTAGTTAAGGCCAGAATTGCGTGAGGACGCTACACAATGTGAAAAATTAGTACAAACGTAACATTGTACTGGGATAAGGTGCATAAATTAAGAAAAAGGCATCTCCTTATCGTGCAACTGAAAGTTGCTGATGGCTGGCGCCATCTATCGGAATAAATACACAATGTATTTGGCCAATTCTGGAATAATTAAAAATCAACGAGGATAGTTGATATTTATTCCGATAGATGGCGCCAGCCATCAGCAACTTTCAGTTGCACGATAAGGAGATGCCTTTTTCTTAATATTATATATATATATATATAATAATATAATAATTATTTATTTTTCACATATTTTCAGATAAGCTTTATGGCAAATATATCGCCATCTGGTATATTTTACACAATGAAACATGTGGAGGTTTAAAATACAAAAGAACAATAAGAAGAATACAATAAGAGTTAAGATGAAGAAGGTGAACTGACTGTTGGAATCCAGTATATAAAGACCAAGAAGATATTCCACAATATTCTCAAGGAAACAAACAAAGGTAGTCTATTTTTTTTTTCGATATCACAAATATAGTATAATAATCTTGAGTTATATAATCTCCTGGAATAAATTCATAAAAAGCGTGAAATCATAAGGCGAAAGGTTTCTTTCAAAGTATTTTTATCATTTTGCCGAGTTTTCGATCATTACTGCCCTTCCACAGAAGGAACATAGAAAACGTATTGGAAGATAATTTCACCGAGCAAATTTTCAAGGCAATGGAACTATCAACTATTACACCAAAATAGTAAATAAATGCAACACAATATCTAAGCCCTGATACGATAGGGAATACTATTAAATGAAAAACACAAAGAAATCAAGTTTAAAGAAATATACTAATTCAGCCGAAGAACAGGACCGGGAAAAATATATAGAAGATAGGAAGAAATACTTAAAATTACTAGAAAACAAAAAGAGATAAATTTAATAAAGACAAAATAGGAAAAATAAAAAATAGTAGAGATCCCAAATCTTTCTGGAGCGCTCTATCTATTCTCAGAATAAAACAGTAACCCTATCAGCTGATATAGATATAAAGTACTGGTTTATCTTCTACAAGAAACTGCTAAATAAAGGCGACAATGAACCCTTCCATAAAGGAAACCTGATGATCAGGTGGGAAGATATAGAATTAGATAAAGAAATAACGCTTGATGAGATCAATGCCAAAATTAAAAGTTTAGCGTATAGAAAAGCAGAAGGACCGGATAATAGAGTTTATCTTAATGAGATATTTATATTTTATTATCTTAAATTATTCTGATGCCTAAGTGTAATATATTGGCAACGTTGTATTTCAAGAGAGTAAAAATTAAATGATAATCAGTTCTCTCAACAGGCAAATACAGTTTTTCAAAGTCTAACAATTGTATCACAATGTTCCAGATGAAGGCCTTCATTGTTCTGGTGACCCTTGCCGTACTTGTAGCTGTTGTTACTGCTGAATATGACAGTGAGTATGGTTTAATGTTCTCAATCTTTGATTCTATTGATTAGCATATATATAAAGATATGACAATATTGAAAGATTATAGACTTAAAAGGAGCTTTTTCTATAGAACATGCTTATTTTACTAGCTTTCGAACGACATCGCGTAAAGACAAACGCCCGTTGAAGAACAATGTCGTTTGAAAGCTAGCAAAAGAAACATGTTCTATAGAAAAAACTGCTTTGAGTTTATAATCTTACAATATAGTTATGGTAATGTTGATGTCTACATAAAAAAAGAAATGACAATTTGAATATATATTTTATTGAACAGTAATATTTGAAAAAACCTGAAAGCGCGCTTATATGATTTACTAGCCGAATGACCCGGGCAACGCCCGGGTTTTACCCGATTAAATACTTTTATTCAAATACTATTCGTTACAATTATAAATTGGCGCCGTGGATTTCATTCTTGTATAATATATAAATGAGTTTTAAAATTTGTAAAAAAAAAAAGAAATGCATCGGCCGGGAATCGAACCCGGGCCGCCCGCGTGGAAGGCGAGCATTCTACCACTGAACAACCGATGGTTATGAGAAATGGCCATATTTAGGTATTTATTCCATTCACAAAAGCAAACGGTGACAGAATTGATTAAGAAAGAATTGATTACGACGCTGATAACTGTATATATTAATTATTTTAATCTATGCTCAATGATTATACCCACAACATATTATTTTCTGATATATTTTATATCTTAAAATTTATTATAAATAAAGTTAAAATTGGTTAATTGTAAATATGAGAAAGAGAGACACAACGTATTATCATTGGTTACTCTTCCTTTTGAAATATTTTGATAGTATAATGGCGTGTAATGTATAAAATATATAAAAAATAATTATCAGGGAAACAACAGTATTTATGTCCGAATTAATATAATTGAATTAATATATAGAGAGAGCATTGAAAGATTTAATTTTTAAATATAATGATTAAACAATTCAACAAGGTAATAAGACCAAATCCAAGTAAATAAATAGTTTGTGACGTTTCAGTAACAGCGTTGTTACCGAAACGGCAGACACTATTTATTTATTTGGATTTGGTCTTATTCCCTTGTTTTATAATCTATAAATCAAATTGTGCCTTATCAATTGATTAAACAATTGATATTTACATACCAAATGTCGATTTTCGATGGTATTACTTTCTCAGACTAATAGATATTTTTAATCTTATTTAGAATTTTTTGTGCATTAAAATAATTTATATCAAGTATACCGTGTTATATCATAAATGAAATATAAATTGAAAGCTTATTAATACATTTAAATCTGTACAGACAAAGCTCCCTCATTGGAGGAACTTGAAAGCGAACTGGAGAACGTGTTGTAAGTGTTTAAAATATTTTATTATATTTGAAATAAGGCTTATTATAGATTTAAAAAGTTAATTTCAAATTTAAAATAAACCTTATTTTAAATATATATATTATGGATTGCTCTATATTCAGAATTTTAGTTTATATTAAAAAATGCAGTAGTTTAGTGAAAAAACTAGTATGAAAACATTAAAATTAGGTTCAAATCGAATACTAAAAACGTTCTTTGTTGAGAAATGGTATCAAATAATGATAAGTGTAAAAAGAAAATATATACCCTCAACTTTTAAAACCTTCTCGACCTTTTACAGTTTTTCTAATAAATAAGATTGCTTGTATCAAAAATATATCTGAGTTCAAACACTAAATTTGGTAGTGAAATACTTTGTTCGAATAATTAATTCACTTACAAAGTTTAGAAATATAAAATATATAGAATGTTTGCATTAAAATAAATTTGCATATCCTAATCGCACTCAGCATATATTCATATATTAAAATTTTAAAAAAGGCATATCCTGATAACGTTCACATGAGATTATTTTATTATTTTTCACATAGTCTAATTAATTTTACATTTATAAATAATGTTTATATTTCTAAAAAGTTTCTGCAATGTATAGTGTGTAAAACATATTTGTGTTTTAAAATTCAACATAAATGTATAAAATTGGCAAAAAAGAAAAAGAAATTCACAGACAAATACAATTTAAAATATATTAAATGAAAAGAGGAATTAAATATATTTTTAAAATGAAAGAATTCTGAAGAAATATATCAATTTACAAAACTATTTTAGAGGCATAATATTCTTTTTAAAATGAAACAATTTCTACTGTCCTTACTGCAATGGAAAAATTAAAGGGAGGGCCTGGCTCATCAGTGGTAAACCCTCCCAGCGGTTTCGCCAGTTTAATTGCAGTAAGGACAGTAGAAATTGTTTTATTTTAAAAAGAATATTACGCCTCTAAAATAGTTTTGTAATTTGATAACAGATGGCGCGCTAGTGCATCGAAATTTATCAATATTTAATTTATTCATTAATATTTGATGTTATTTTTAGTTTTCTCTATAGCTCAAATATAAATTCTACTTTACATGTATTGAATAATAAATACTTTTATGTAGTGTCTAAATTGTCTTTATCTTTCAGGGAGGACTTGAAAGACAATGAGAGCCCGTAAGTAAAATATAACATAACATGTCTTCAACAATTTTTAACTCTTTCGGCAAAACTTCCTAGATTTGTGTTGATATCTAACACTTTATATATGCTATGTGAAAGAAAATAGTAGATATAAAAAATAAAAAGGTCAGGTGTTGATATTAAAAATAACGAAGGCCTATCCTGACCAGAAGCACATGTCCTTTTCAGAAAGCAGAGCGCCATCTGGTGGAGCCGAAATCATCTAAGCATTAATTTAGCCTGTTCCCTGATATTTGGCTAACCCATTTTCTTGAAAAATCAAGAAAAGCCATCCACGAACGCGTTTCGCACTGTTGGAGCTCGTCAGCGTGGTGCAGACTGTACCACTGCGACCAAAATATCTTTTCGGTCCCAGAGGCTTCTTGAGAAACCAAGAAATGGGTATTTAAGGCCAAACTTGCGTTAATAATTTTTATATATCGTTATAGTAATAGGAAAATTTAGGTATTGATTTTACCTTAATCAGCACTCTCTAATGTTTCAAATAAAAAGTTAAATTTTGAAACCACGTGCCAATAAAATAAGCACAATATTTAACTCAAGGATAAAACCAGCTAACAAGAATTCTATATCAATTGAACAAAAAAATAAATCTTCAGGTCATTAAATTCCAATTCTAGCTCTGTCAATCACAATATGTTTTCGCTTACATAATATAGATATTATATAAAGAACAATTTCCTAATCATGATGATATATCATTTCGAAAGAGAAATATATTTATAAATTTGAATATATATAATAGGTTTCAACTATAATGTTTCAATTATTATCCCATGGGTAAGATTACACCAGGTCATAAAGGTAGAAAGCAATATATTTCTCTACTATAGTTTTGGGGTTCTTGTATAGGTCTTCCTTCTTAGCACCAATACAGTCCAGGATATGTGCTGGAGTTGCAGTTGAAGCATACTATATACAATAAATTTAGTAAGTTATTTCCAATTATTGTATTTCTATAAGTGATCAATTATTTTTCGGGTTTTGATTCATTATTAGAGTACACTCTCAATGATAACTCCACCTTTGCCGGTCCCAAGCCCGGATGAAAAAGGAGGAGGGGGAGCGGTAACAATCTCACTAAAAAACCTGAGCTCACCTGGCCCGGCTTATAGTACTCTGTAAGGGCTCCTAATCCAGAGATACAGGATGAGCAGCGTTTGTACTCTATGTTAGGAGCGGCTGCACATGGCGTCTATTCCTTATGTCAGGGGCGGCCATTTCTTTTGGAGCTAAGTCGGCCTGCCACTGAGTAGTGCTCCCAGTCTTAATGACAAAGGCAGACACATTATACTTCACCCAGTGTGGAGATAAGAAAGAAGAAGAAGACTCTCAATGAGTCAAGCATACGTCATTAAAATAAATAATACATTTAAAAAAAAATTAATTTAATACGAATTAATTTTAAAAAATTTCAAAATCACAATTATCTTGAAACACACAAACAAATTTATATATACAAAAACTACATAATAATATTAATCATATTCCTTTTATATAATACATTATTGTTCACTATAGATGGGTTGGCGCTGCTATTTCTGGAGTTAGCTGGCTTGCTAACCAAATCTCCAAATGGGGTAAGTTAAATTTGATATACTCTTTATTATTGAAGCTCTTTTATCCATATACAAATAGGTTATAATTCAGTGATATTGTTGTGTGTGTGTGTGTCTTCAATTTTTTATATTCTCTCATTGTCATAACATTACAGTAGAACCTCCCTGTAAAGGACAACACTAAAAATTACAAAATTGGAAAATGGTAATTTTGCAAATGAAAACTGCCCTCTGTAGAGAGGTGTCCGCTAGAGGGGTGTCCACTAAAGAGAGGGTCTACTGTATTAACTTCATAGTTCTTTTAACAGAGAAGGAAATAAAATTTCAATTTTATAAAAAAGATAATAGAATATTATATATGACAAAGACCATGAGGAATAAGATTTGATATTTATTCAGATAGATAACAAAAACCTCAGAAATATTGAATTGTAGAAACAGGAGATGTCATTTCTCTTTATATTCTGAAGGTTTTACGGGAAGAAATGAAATTAGGCCTAATAAGTAAAATAGGTATACAGAGATTATTTCATTTTGAGGATCATATTTGATTGGAGATTCAAGGATATTAGAGAAATGGGTCTTTGGTTTTGATAGGGAGAAAAATGTACAATATATTCTCCTGTAGAAGGGCTTTCTTGACCGGAAGCTTGAGATATTTGTAATCCTTCTTCCCATCAGAACCAAAGACCCATTACTCCAACATCACCAAAAGACAACAGACTCTGATCATAGAGTCCATCATATCCAGAAAGCACAATAGCATTAACAGAAGAATAGACATTCCGGAAATTTATAACATAATATTTCCTGAACCCTTCCGAAAACTTCCAAATGAAGATATCGCCTCTAAATAGCAAACTCGATAAGCCCGCGCAATAGAAGCCAGCGTTGATTCTGCATTGAAACAATTGTAAACACCCAAACATTTTATTTGATTTTATTTCTTATTCTATTGGAAATTCAATGTAAAATAGTATCTTCTGTAGAAGGGCTTTCTTGCCCGAAAGCTAGAGATATTTATAAATAAAATATTTGTAAAAAAGAAACTTTTTCCTAGAGGCCTAATGTTTGCATTTTAAAATTGATTCAAGGAATTATTTTATCGATTTGTAACTTCATCATATAAATATTCTTCATATTCTTAAAATATTATTACTGCCTCATAAACTTTACATGAAAACTTCTATCATATGTATGATTAGATTAGTTTCTTCTTTAGGGGGCTTTCCCTGTTTTAATATAGCTTATTTTCATCTTTGGATAATGTTTTATGTGTTTTTAATTATCCTATTCCTCTTTTTATTTATATGTTCTAAACTACTTAAAAGGGGCTCAAAATTGGTTACATCATAAAACCAGGATAATTTAGAGAGCATTCAGGATTTGAAATTCTTTGATAGTAACTTTTAATTTTAATATATTTGTCTATATGAAAAACCTTTATATATTTGAAATGTTTTCTATCGCTTGACGGGGAGATAATTCATAAATAATTGTTAATTTTTAATTGAGAATATACTTCATTAAGAAAGTGAATATTCTTTTTAAAATAACTTTTGGTACGAGGCCCAAGTATATCCATTTCATGCTCTTATTGCATTAATCTGAAAACACACTTTTGGATAGGTGAAATAAAAAAACTTTGCCCTCCTTGCCCTTCTTTGCCCTTCGAAAAGAAAATTAAAATATGTGGAATAAAATAAATATTTAGTTTGGATCAAATTTTTAAATCATATTATAATTTTTTGTAAATAAATATTAATTTTCACGCCTTTATATCATCATATAATATTCAATATAAAAATACCTTTAGAGATGAGAGAAAAATAGAATATATATTTATCGCATTAGCATGAAATTTCAAAATATTTGCTATATTATATATAAAGTATGTTTTGAATATTGTATGCATCTCAAATATAATTTTCCGTTTTTATTTTCAGTCAAAGGATAAAGAAATTTCGCTAAAAGTGGTAAGTTGATTGAAAAAAGTTATAACCTTAATAAAAAAAACTTTATAGAAATCGCCAATTTTTGAAATAAATATCAACTAAGCATCCATTCTTTTCAATAGATCAAAATTGTAGTATCAGCATATCTGTATATACATTTTTATTAAACAACGATAAGAATATTAACCGCAGTAT
Organism: Cordylochernes scorpioides; assembly: GCA_030710605.1. NCBI lineage: Eukaryota > Metazoa > Arthropoda > Arachnida > Pseudoscorpiones > Chernetidae > Cordylochernes > Cordylochernes scorpioides. The sequence goes on along the minus strand of CP092865.1, from coordinate 79,335,014 downwards.
TAGTTCCTCGTAAATTCATGTTGTTTTCCTAGGTAAATTTTATTTAGGAAAATTGGCATCATTATTATCACCTCTTTCGACTACTATGACGATACCCATTTAAAAATCAAATATATAATCTATAATCATATACATTAATTTATAATATACATATATACTATTCACATATTCATTTATATATAAGATAAAAGTTACGTGAAGGTGTTTTATTCTTGTATCTAAAAATCATCACTCGTTAGAAAAGTGCATGAAAAAAAAGAATACCCTTTTGGCATCACCCAAATATTGAACGCTCGGTGGTAAATTAGAATATGTGACAACACCAGTTTCATTATATCCATTGGGAGGAGCCATAAACTGTTGTTATAGTATCTTCATTCACACCAATAGTACATTCTGTACTGAGGTAATAACATAGTTATATCACTTTATTTGGGTTCGAACGTTGTGGCCCACTGTACGTCTTACACTCTAAACACGATGCGACACCAGCCATCTCTGTCTTGAGCTGAATGTACCATCTCGGCGACCGTTAAGCCAGTGAGTTCCTTTAATTGGTCCACGTGTCGGCGGGCGTCCAGGTATGTGTCGCCCAGGCATCTTTCCGGTCAGCATGGGTGTACTCCATTACCTTGCGTCACGCGATGTGACCGAAGAATCTCAAACAATTCCGTTGTACAGAAGTCGGTATCTTCCGAAATTGATAGTTTAATAGTATCGCTGTCCAAGGTATACTTCGCAAACGATACATCTCGAACGCATCGATTTTATTCTCCAACAATGATGTTATATTCCATGTGGGTAATAACATAAATAACCTTCATTATCACAGGATTGAATATTTCGACAAATTATCAAAAGGGTCATAAGACGTCGCAACTATTTTATTCACTTGATTAAAGAAAATTTTGGGAAAGCCCTTTTTCAGCATTCTAAAACGTAAAAAAAGTTAATGGAGAATTATTATATAGCATTTAAAAGATAACTCGTATCTTTATATAGAACATTTAAGAATTTACATAAATGAAAATTTTGAAGAATTAACTATGAGAAGGTTGATGAAATTAGTTAATAGATAAATAGAAAAAAAAACAATATTCAGTCAATTTTTTTATTCACCAAGTTCATCAACCTTTTAATAGTTGTTTATTCAAAAAATTCAATTATTTTAAATAATTCGTATGAAATATATTTACATAGATTTATCTTTAAAATGCTATATAATCTCTCCATTACCTTTTTTTTCCATAAGTTTTAGTTTGCTGAAGGACTTTCTTGAAATATTATTTAATCAAGGTAATAAAAAAAGTTGGGGCATCTTAGGCTCTTTTTTGTAGAAATAGCCTTGTTTCAGAGCAAAATGAATAAATGCCTCTTTTATCAAATGAATACCATCCTCCTTCAATTTATGTTGTATTCTAACTTGATATAATCGATCCTGTTACTTCAGAGCTTTATAAGATTGTTTGAAATTTCGACCGATATCAAAGTTCTTCTCGAAAGATATTATGAAAGCAGAGCCGAATCTCTGATCAGGGTCAATGACTAAAATAATTGTTTAATTGTGCTCTAAATTTATGAAAACCGTCTTGCGCTAAATCTTTCAGTTACCAACAAAAAATTCCTTCTGACCTGGGGTGAAAAGCTCATATACGTGCTGTGTTGCCAATTTCATAAAGAGATTAATAACTATATATAAGAATAAAAATTTACTGAACAAAGAAAATAATGAAACTACTTTTACGTTAAACCAGATGATTGGTTGGAAAGATCCAGATTTAGACGCGGAAATAACCCTTGAAGAGATTTATGATGTAGTAAAAAAACTAGCGAATGGCAAAGCAGTGGGACTCGATGGTATACCAAATGAGTTGCTAAAGAATTTACCGACACCGACTTTAACTAAATTGAAAAACCTATTCAACAAAATAATGTCCACAGAAAAATACCCGCAACTCTGGACGAACTCAATAGTACACCCCATATATAAAAGCGGTGATAAGAACAACCCGACAAATTATAGAGGGATTGCCCTCTGCAGTAATATATCTAAATTATTCACTACAATACTAAGAAACAGATTAAACAACTGGATAGAAAAAAGAGAGATTATTTTAGAAAATCAAGCAGGTTTCCGTAAGAACAGATCATGCACTGACCACATACTACTACTGAATTCACTCATCCAATTATCTTTGAGAAGAAAACGAGGCAAGCTATATGTCTTCTTCGTCGATTTGACTAAAGCTTTCGACACAGTACCACATGATTTACTTTGGCAAAAATTGCATAGAATGAGCATTAGCAATAAATTTGTAATGCTGATAAAAAACTTTTACCAAGAAGCTAAGATTACTATCCGATGGAAAGGGCAATATTCAAGTAATGTGAAAATTAATTCTGGAGTGTTGCAGGGAGAATCACTTTCCCCACTTTTATTTATATTATATATGGCCGACCTAATAGAACTTTATAATAACTCAGCACTTACAGGATTTCATCTCCCTGATTTTGGCGTTTTACACCTACTTATGTATGCGGATGACATAGCCATAATTGGAGAATCTAAAATTAACCTACAAACTAAAATCAATTTACTAAAGTCTTATCTGGACAATAACAAATTAGCTTTAAATGAAAATAAGTCCAAGGTGATGGTATTTAGAAATGGAGGAAGACCGGCAAGACACGAAAACTGGTACTGGGGGGACATCCCACTGACTGTTGCGTCCAATATTATGTATTTGGGATTTCCATTCACTACCACTAATAATAGTAAAAAGGTAGCCCTCTTTTATAAAGCCAAAGCAAATACGGCAATAAATGCAACTATTAGACTGATAAAAAGGTAAAAAATTAATTCATTAAAAGTTGCACTGAATTTATTTGACTCAGTTATTAAATCAATACTACTCTATGCGGCCCCTGTGTGGGCTTGGGACAATACCGATATTATAGACCAAATACAGAATACGTTTATCAAAAACTTTCTGAATCTGCCAAGATATATACCGGGGTATATTGTAAGGTTGGAAACAGGCAGATTATCTCTGACTTTTACAACGATCAAACTAATTATGAAATATTTCATTAGATTACAGGAATTGGAAGAAAATAGACTACCTAAGCTATGCTGGAATAGATTGAAGGAAATTTCCTTAATGACAAAAAAACCTATAGGATTCTGTAAAAATATCATGGATATCATCAATCATTGTGGACTCACACGGCTAAACCTTAGGTTAAATTATGATGACATACAGATCGAACTACCGAATATACTAAAAATAAAAATTGAACAGCTATTGCAGCAAGATCTGGCAAAATTATCTCTTACGAAAACATACTCAAACTATAGGTTACTTTATGATTCATTCATTCCAGAACATCATTTTTCATGCAATCTGTCCTCAGCTTTAGTGAGTTTTATTGCACAGATCAGGATAATATCAACATTTATCAAAGAAAATCATATCTACGTAATTAAGAAATAAGATTTGTACTGTAAGTTATGCGGAGGTCAGATAACCGATGAGATATACCATTTTACTGCCGAGTGCGGAGATCTGGAAGGTGAGAGGAAAAAGATCCTGAAAAGTCTTCCTAGACCACATTTGAACTCATTAAAGACAATAAAAACTGTTTCAGATAAGAAAAGTTGGGCAATAGAACTGTTCAACTACCAAAAATCGGTTGTAAATAAAATTGCACTCGTGGAAGAGAGAAAACAGGGGCACAATAAAAATATTTGCCATACTTTAATTGTAAATACTCCATCTCTCCTTTTTCTCTTGTGTTGAATATTGTCAGTAATTCAAAGGCGAATCTGTACAGGGCAAGATGCCCTAATAAAGCTGTTTTGTTGTTTGTTTGTAACTATATATAAGAGATTAAAAGAAAATCACCACGTTTTTATCGCCTCCATTTCAGATTAATAACTTTCCGAAATTTCTCCAGCACTATGATTTTTATATAAAAACATATTATATAATCATATTTTAGTAATTTATTTTATTATATATATTTTAAATATTTATTTTCTATTCTCCGCGAAAGGTTTCTTTTGAATATTTAAAATATCTTTCTGCAATTTCCGACACGATGGAATACTTATATATATATATATTTTTGAAAATAGAGCAATCCATACTTAATTCATTAGATAATAAAAGGCATATATCAAATCCAATATATGCCTTTTATTATCTAATATATATATATATGAGAATAGATCAATCCATAAATAAATCTTTAAATGAAAAAAAAAACAAGTTTTTAATCTCAAGTAGTTTTTGTTTTATGGACTGTCAAAGTTAGTCCCAATTTACCTGGTACACCCTGTACAAAGAATGCATCTCCTGACCACGAGCACATGTGCTTTTTAGATGGCAGAGCGCCATCTAGTGGAGCAAGAATAAACTAAACGTTTATTTAGCTTGCTCCGTGATATTTGGCCAACCCAATTTCTTGATAAATCAAGAAAAGCCATCCACGAACGCGTTTCGCGCTGTTGGCGCTCGTCAGCGTGGAGTAGGCTGTAACCACTGCGACCACAAAGATTTTTTGGTCCCAATGCCTTCCCGAAAAATCAAGAAATGGGTATTTAAGGCCAAATTTGCGTAAAGACCTTTAACACATGAAAAAACAATAGAATGTTAAGCGTCTTTACGCAAATTTGGCCTTAAATACCCATTTCTTGATTTATCAAGAAATTGGGTTGGCCAAATATCACGGAGCAAGCTAAATAAACGTTTAGTTTATTCTTACTCCACTAGATGGCGCTCTGCCATCTAAAAAGCACATGTACTCGTGGTCAGGAGATGCCTTCTTTATTTTTAATATATATATATATAACTAGACGAATGACCCGGGCAACGCCCGGGTTTTACCCGATTAAATGTTTTTATTCAAATACTATTCGTTACAATTATAAATTGGCACCGTGGACGTCACTTTTGTGAAACGTCCCGCTCCAAACTTTACAGTCAGATTAGTTACGATATACACATGTGTAAATCTTAAAATCGAGCGAGCGTCTATAAATATCTCGATTTAGATCAAGTATTCTAATTATTAAGCGAACTATTATTAATAAAATTTTGAGAAGATATCGATTTTAAACGTATTTATAACCTTGATAGAGGGCGCTGTTCGTGAGCTAAGTAGAATAATTTGAATATATAGTTTTAATATTTAATTTATATATAATTTAAAATAGCCTATCGTTTTCCTCGTATTTGTTTACCTATATATGGAAATTTTGGTACTGTAAAAAAAAAACTTTGCTTCAATAATATTTTTAAAAAAAGCACCCAGGCTAAGTTTGGAACCAAGGTTGTGGAAATACGAAGCCATACACCTAACCATTAAGCCACGCTTGGCATCATAAATATTCGCATGTAAAGCTATTTCAGGCCTTACATATTTCTAACGACCTTTTTGAAATAGGTTTTTGAAACATGGAAATTATAATACCTCAAATAAATAGAAATATAGTGAACACAAATAAAACATACCAAATATTTCGAATTAGAGCAGTTATTTTAAACGGCGAATTAGATCAGTTATATCTAAAAATGAAAATATATAAATAAATAAAACCTACCAAATATTTCAAATTAGAGCAGTTATTATATAAATATTTATATTATATGTGTTATTAAGCGAACTATTTTAAACGGCGAATTAGATCAATTAGTTATTAAGCGAACTATTATTAGATATTTTAAACGGCGAATTAGATCAGTTATATCTAAAAATGAAAATATATAAATAAATAAAACCTACCAAATATTTCAAATTAGAGCAGTTATTATATAAATATATATATATTATATGTGTTATTAAGCGAACTATTATTAATAAAATATTGAGAAGATTTAGATTTTAAACGTATTTATAACCTTTTAGTATTGATAGAGGGCGCTGCTCGTGAGCTAAGTTAAATAATTTGAATATATAGTTTTAATAATTGATTTATATATTTTTTAAAATAGCCTATCGTCACCCCCGTTATTTTTTACCTATGTATGGAAATTTTGGTTTGAATTAGTGAACTACTGCGAATTTGTATACTGGACATACCAACAGACCAACAAACAAACATACAAACATTCATTTTTATATATATTTTTTTATATATTTTTTATATATATTTTTTATATATATTTTTTATATATTTTTTATATATATAAAACGTACATTTTAAATAAAATAATATTTTTAATAATTTGCTACAATAATATAAAAGAAATGAAAAAAAAAAAACACCCACGCTGAGCCTCGAACCAAGTTGCGGGGGTACGAAGCTGTGTACCTAACCTATAGGCTAAGCTTGACGTTACAAATAAGCTCATGCGAGGCTATTTAAGGCCATACGTCTACCGCGAGGGGGCGCTGATTGCGAGTGAATTTACGTTTTATTGTAAATAAAAATGCAACGAAAGGTTATTTCTAAAGAGTAATTAGCCAGAAACCATCCCGGTAGTATAGTAAACATCTTCCCAAAGTTTCATCACGATTGGTTTAAACGTATTTATAACCTTTTAGTATTGATAGAGGGCGCTGCTCGTGAGCTAAGTTGAATAATTTGAATATATAGTTTTAATAATTGATTTATATATTTTTTAAAATAGCCTATCGTCACCCCCGTTATTTTTTACCTATGTATGGAAATTTTGGTTTGAATTAGTGAACTACTGCGAATTTGTATACCGGACATACCAACAGACCAACAAACATACAAACATTCATTTTTATATATATAGATAAATAAAAAGAGTTTCTGCGGTTATGAGATTAATTGTTTGTAGAGTAATTATTGGTCATTATTGTTGTAAAAAAAAGATTTTTGTTGATTTTTGATTATCTTGAGGATTGCTATGGTAAGGCAGTCGTGGTCAAAATCTTGAAAGTGTAATAAAAATATTAAAGATTAGAAATAGCTTTAATTTAATTAAGGAATATATATAAAACATAATTTGGTGAAGGTACCGCCTGGCTTAAGGCGTAAGAATAAAAAAAAATGCAAAAACTTATTTGCATAATGTACAAAAGATTTGAGCCGGCCATCGGGAAACAACAATAATTTTTTATAGGGGAAGCGTGACCTCTGGGTCGATTTAGCAGAGTATTTAAATCTATGAAATATAATTTTTTAAATAAATGATATTTAATTATAACATATATATTTTAATATTTCTCTGAAGTAATTTTGTGTGTTTGGTTACAGGACACATGAAGAAAACAACACTCCCTGTGAAAAACAAAAATAAATTTGAAAATAAATATTTTCATTGAATATTTTCGTTTTATTTATTTATATGACTCATTTTGAAATTTGATATATTCTCAAAAGAAGAATATATTCAAATCCTAATCATTCATTGTGTATTAATCTCAAAATAATGTATATGCCTCATATATTTATATGAAGTTATATTATTTACATTCACAAAGCCTTTATTAAGACATCAGTCAGATACAGTTTCTCCTCTCTCATTGCCGGCTTACATCGATATCCTCACGATGATCAATCACCATCATGTAGTGGAGGAGAAAACGATGAATACAAGTTCCTACTTACTGCTTTATAAAAATTAAACAGGAAAGGAGTAACCATTCGATTTGATATGATGCTGGTTAAAATAAACTGCTGGCCACCGTAAATGCAACACCCTGAAATAAGTATGCAAATAACATGAAATTTACGACATGCATTAGCGGAGGTGAGATATGCAAATGTTTAGAATTTCAGCACAGACGTACATCACGCGCGCCTGTGGCTCCACTTCAAAGCACTATTCAAGGCTTGGAGATATCGACGATTTCAAGTTCGGCAATTGTCTTTTTCTTGTGTTAAAAAAAAGGATCAATTATGCCTCGTAGAAAAGAGCGACCATCTTTCGATCAATTAATTGAGTTCGACAGAAGAAGGATAGTGGCCTACCGAGATTTTGGATTATCTTTCAGGGATATTGGTAGTCGTGTTGGACGAAACCTAACAACTGTAATGCGGATATGTGATCGTTGGATGTAGGAAGGTACGACGGACCGACGTGTTCGATCGCATCCACCTCAGTACACCACTTCACGTGCGGACAGGCAAATTGTGCTCATGGCAGTGACAGATCGCTCAGTCACATCTCGAACCGTAGCACTGCACATTTAATTTATAACGCATCATCCAGTGTCTGCGCGTACCAGTCAACGCCGTTTACAGCAGAGTGGTCTGTCCAGTGCTGGAGCCAGTTGTTCTTTCTTACCTTCAGGACTTGCCCACAGTCATATTTCAACAGGATAATGCGCGACCACACGTGACCCGCATTGTCCAAAGGTACTTCGTCAATCGCCAAATTGAATTGCTTCCCTGGCCGGCTTGCTCTCTGGATCTTTCGCCGATAGAAAACATGTGGTCCATGGTTGTTCAACGATTGACCCAGATTACATCCTCAGCTGCCACACCATATCAACTTTGGCAACGTGTGGAAGCTGCATGGTCTGCTGTACCCCAAGAATACATCCAAAGTATCTTTGAACCAATGCCGAGGCGTGTGACAGCGGTGATCTCCAACAATGGCGGCTACTCTGGCTACTGGTTCTGGCAGGAACCACACTTCGCAGAAGTCTATACATTTAATCATTTGATACTTGGTAAACATGTTATCTACAAAATAAATTTTGTTGTGATATCTATTGTCTTTCTTTGTGTTGCAATTTGGATTGCCAGCAGTGTACTTTGCACCTATTATAAATAAATAAATTATTCATATTAACCAATAATTATAGACCTCTTTGTATAAATGCATACATTTTGTTTGAGGATGCTGAAAAATAGAAATCATCTATATAAAAACAGTTTGAATATTTATTTTCAAAAATCCTAGAGACTTTTTTTTTCCTAGAAAATATTATAACGTTTTTAATATATTTCGTAGGAACCTTTACAAGCTATGTGGGAAAGAATGATGAAATAAATTCCAAATATATTCAATGCACATAGTTATTAATATTGCACATTTTCAATTACATATAATAATTTTGAGTATTTTCGCTGTACAATAGTTTTTCGCGCCTATTATATAAATTTTGTTACTTTAGTTAGATATGCAAATTTTAATTTTAGAAAACTACCAGATGGGGACAAATAAAATGAGTTTGTTTATGGTCAGTCTTCGTATCGGTCTAGTTCTTTGAGTCTGTTCTCCAATTATTCAGCGTTAGGAGATTCACCTAGTAGGAGAGAGTTGATGTTGCTGATGTAGTCAGAAGGTTTTATAACCAATCGAACGGCACTAATTTAAGGGTAATATTCAGCCTAAAAGGTCTGGCCTATCTAGGTACAGTCCGCGCTCTTCCAAACCAAAACAAAGTACTAGCCAGGCTTATAGACAAAGGAAGTAGCAAAGATTCCTAGCTATCGATGATAGGTCCTCATCCGCTACCACCCAATAGTGCTTGAACCAAAGGCGATCGATTTATATATGTTCAAATATATTATCAAAACCTTTTATATTTCTTTTAAGCGATAACTAAATACAAAGATCACAATTTTCAATCATAAATAAATTTAATCATTCTATATTATCCAATAATTCCAAATATTTGAACAAAGACTGACCAATTTCGGAGATATAATTAAATAAAAAGATTAAAAAAGATGTCGACAATATAAAAATTGAAGGAAGAATAAAAAGAGGAAAACGCTGAATGGGCTGGCTGGAAGGGGTCAAGGTAACAACTGGAGGGTGATTGGACATTCTATGAATGATAGACAAATGATAAAATTGGAGAATATTCATCCGTATACACACAGTTGGAGCCAAGCAGGGCCAGTAAATAGTACGGATGGCCACCGCTGCGTGCCGCTGCATACCGGTGGCAGGCAATCAGAACCCAATGGACATTCTAGGGTGTTGTATTTTATCTTCCTTCATAGGCTTCCTATATAAATGTAATCAATTCCTAATACTAATAAAAACTTACTTTGAAATACTTTTTGAGCCATCGCTGGACTTAATATATTGACACACCACAAGACCTTTATTGAAATTAGACTTGATGGAAACTAAAAGCAAAAAATTCATAAAAATAAGTGAACAATTTTTGTTTAACAATTAAATAGATCAATAAATTTGGCATTGGAATTAATGTTCTGCTTACTAATTATTCAATTATACATTAAAAAGACAAACATATTTCCAGAAAATAATAATTTTATGGATATTTCCAGACTATTAAATAGTAGTTTTGACATATTTGGCTTTTGAGACATTCAAATATTTCAAAGTTATGGCAGTTATATTTGCTGATTCTGAATTTTATCAGTATCTTCTGGGGAGGAAATTCAAAATTTTGACAGACCAAAAAATCTAATTAGCCTTTTCAACCCGAGTAAACCAATACCTCAAGTTTTATCACCTCGTATGTTAAGATGGTGCCTAACTCTGTCTGCATATTCATACTCTATAGAATATAAACCAGGAAGAACAAATGGAAATGTAGATGCATTCAGTAGACTTCCATTAAATGAATCACCAAGTGAAGTTCCAAACCCACCCGAAGTATTTTTCATTGGGTCAGAACATGCTGCTATTAGTTCTTCTGAAGTTGCAAAGTCAACTAATTAAGATCCTATTCTGTCTAGAATAAAATTTTGGGCAATGAATGGATGGCCTGAGCAGAGGTATGAGGAGAAATTTAAAGATTTTTCCAACAAGTCTAGTGAGATTTCAGTTCACATAGATTGCTTGCTGTGGGAAGCAGAGTGATAATTCCTGAAAATTTGAGAAGAGACATCTTAAACCTCTTGCATGACACTCATATTGGTATAGTAGGAACTAAGGCTTTAGCTCGATGATTATGCTGGTGGCCTAATATGGACAAATACAATCGAGATGGCGATTTCTAATTTCAGGATCTATAAATCTTGTATTCATGTGATCCACCAAAGACTAGTGTATACTTCAGGATTTGGCTTTTCAGACCTTGGTCAAGATTGCACATCGACCATGCTGGTCCTTTCAGGGAAATACATTTTAGAAGCAGTAGATGCTTTTTCGAAATGGACAGATGCAAAGATCGTGCCATCAACCTTAAGATAAATGTTTGCATCTCATTGTTTCCGGATGTGATTTTTTTATGACAATGGAACTTTTTTTCCATTTTTTGAACTATTTCAGACCTTGAAATGAAATAAAATTATACACAGCTTTTGTGCACCATCAACGCTACATCCAATATGCAGGTTGAAAGAGCCATGCAAACTTTGAAAAATCTTCTCAGAAAGGATGACTAGTCAACCAGGTTGGCTAGATCTCTATTGACAATGAGAAAAACAGTAAAAAAAATACAATTCAGAAATCTCCAGCTCAGCTTCTGATGAATAGAAATTTGAAATGTCTTCTGAATAAAACTCATCCAGAATTTTCTCTGAGAAAAGGAGTGAACAAGAAGACATGAAAAGGATTAAGGTTAGACAACGGAACTGGATTTGCTACTACAAACCTCGGAACATTCTTAGGCTCCAAAGCTATTAAGCATGAACTAACTGCACCATACACACCAAGAACCAATAGATCTAGTAATATCATTTTATTCGAGATCGAACGTTTTAGCCCATTGTATGCACAACATTCCAAACACCATGCGACACCAGCCATCTCTGTCTTGAGCTCGATGTACCATCTCGACGACCGATAAACCAGTGAATTCATTTAATTGGTCCACGAAGCGTGTCGGCGGGCGTCCAGGTATGCGTCGCCCAGACGTCTTTCCGGTCAGTATGGTGTACTCCATTCCCCTGCGTCACGCGATGTGACAGAAGAATCTAAAAGATTCTGTTGTACACGCCGCAGAAGTCGGTCATTTTCCGAAATTGATAGTTGTGATAGTATCGATGTCGTCGTTCAAGGTAAAATCAATGGATAAGTGTAGAAATCTAATCTAATAATATATATTGTTACACAAAGTTGCAGCTTGGCAGGGTCGTCGACCTTGGTTTCTTCCTTCTTGGTGTTATACACGTTTCCCGAGCGGGTTTCCATATTCAAAGCAAATAATAAAAGTTAATAAAAATAAATTACTTTTTAAAGTTATTGTGTTTATTTATTCGTCGTCTTCCTCGTAGGTCGTGATCCGCAGTCTTCCTCTCCGTCATCTCTCGCTTCAATAAGCAATCAAGATATATGTACAATAAAATATTACGAGAGGAATGATGATAATCTAAATAATCTGTTTTAAATAAATATTAAATATTATAGAATAATTTGAATAAATGTAGGGCGCATTAAAATTGATGCAACACTTCCCCCTCTCCAGAGGTTGTCACGTCCTCATGAATGACCTCATCCATTCTCATAATAAGGCTTGAGTCTTGAAACATGTACTATCAATGGGTCTTGGCCAGGATTATCTTTCGGCTCAATTAAGTAATTTAGGTTGGACAGCTTCTTTAATATTCGATTTGGGCCAAAATATTTTCTCAATATTTTTTCACATTTTCCGATTTTCCTGACTGGTATCCAAACTGCCACAAATGTCCTGGTTCATAGGTTCTCTCATTGCGTTTTTGTCATAGTTTCTTTTCATTCTTCCCTGAGTCTTCTCTGTGTTGTTAATGACTACCTGTCTCGTCCTTGTTATTTTATCTAAGTAATTTCCTATACATTCGTCGTAATCGTCCATGTTACTGTCCTTTGAGATATTCTCGTCGTCTAAAAGGGACATAGGTTCCTCCCAAACAACAGGAAAAATGGAGAGTAGCCTTTGGTTTCTTGAATCGTGGTGTTGTACGCGTGAGTGATAAAAGGGAAAATTTCGTCCCAGTTCTTCTGGCCTGTGTTTACATACATACTGATTATATAGATTAAAGTTCTATTTAGTCGTTCTGTTAGTCCATTAGTCTGGGGATGGTAACTCGTCGTAAAGCAGTGTTTAACTTTGCACATTTTTCATAACCTCCTTCATCAAATTGCTAGTGAATTGTGAACCTCTATCGCTAATAAGAAATCTTGGGGCCCCGTGGCGTAAAATGATATCAATTGAAAAAGCCCTGTACGATTTATAAATGAATAAAACAAAGCATCAAGGGCTGCGTATCTTTATTAGAACAAATATATACGAGCTTTCGGGCACATACGCCCTTCTACAGGAATTAATGAAACATAATCCAACTAGTTTGAAATAAGATTTATATATAAATTTAACGTGCATAGCAACTTGCAAGGTATCCCATCAGACATGTGATATCTTATACTGTGAATGAATTTGTTTTATCTTATTTTATTTAAGTCTATTGAATTATATGCTTCTGGTAAATCAATTCTGCGATTTATACTGCTATATTGTTTGGACACTATTGCTTCAATTATTAATCTTTGATATTTGTTATTGATATTGTTGTAATGTACTTTAGGTTCATTTAAGTTAAATGTGTGTCCTGTTGAATTGGAGTGCTGTACTATTAATGATAATGGGTCATTTCTGTTTATGTTTCTTCTGTGTTCAATGATTCTATTATGTAATTTTCTTCCCGTTTCTCCCACATATTTAGCATTACAATTATTACATTCTATAGAATAAATTACCTCTTTTCTGCTTGATATATATTCGGTTTGCCTGTTTTTTGTAATTGGGTTTCTTAAGATATCTGATAAGTTGGGAGAGTTGCTATAAAAGGTTTTTATTCCATATTTATCTAGTGTTCTAGAAATGTGGATGGATTTCGGGGAATATGGGATGTAGCAATTCTGCCTGTATATTTTAGGTTTTTGTGCTGACATGTTAGATGTGACCTGTGCCTGATAGAAATGTTTTAAAATAAATGTTTTGGGATAACCAGCTGATGTCAAATTATGGATAACGGTTTGCGTTTCTTGCGTTTTGTATTGATTTAAAGAACAATGAGTATAAATTCTTTTAGTTGAGTGTTTTCACTGTGTTAATTTTATGACTAATGGGGCAGAATGAATAAAATTTTATATAATTGGGGGTGAATGAAGGTTTGTAGTAAACTGTTTTTTACAATCTATTGTCTATTTTAATTATTTTAATATCTAAAAATGGCAATGTGCAATTATCTTCTTTTTCTATTGTGAAACGTAAGCTATTGTTATAATTGTTGAGTGAGGCTAAGATGTTGGGAATCTGTTTTTCTGTACAAATGCAAAATATATCATCTATATATCGTCTGTATAATATGATGTCTGCTGGATATGATGATGTGATCCAATTGTCTATTTCTCTCATAACTATTTCGGCTAATGGAGTTGATAATGGGCTTCCCATATTGATTTGTTTATATTGTTTTTTGTCAAAAGTGAATATGTTAACCTTAAGACATAATGTAATTAAATCTATTATTTTATCTATTGTGTTAGAGTCTATCATATTGTTATTTAAAAAGGTTTTAGTAGTTTCAATTATTAAGTTATGGGGGAGACTGGGATATAAGGCCTCTACGTCGAATGATACTAAAATATGATCTCTCTGATAATTGTAATTGGCTATTTCAGTGATGAATGTTGGAATATTTGCTATTGACATTGGAAATACGTTATTCTTAATTAATGACTGTAAAAATATTGTAACATACTTGGCTACTGGTGCTAGTGGTGAGCTGTGATAGGCTACTATTGGTCCTAATGGGATCCCTTGCTTGTGAACCTTGGGTTTTCCGTATATATAACTTTCAGAGTCTAAATTAGATATGAATAATTTAAATTCATCGTTTGATATCATATTGCTTTTGTACATCCTGTTCATTTCTTTCTTGAAATATGTATATGTAGTAATCCCGATGTGGAGTGTACTGGGCAGTCGTGGTAGTGGGTGCGTGATGGGATTCCCGCACGGGGACAGCAAGAGACAGAGGCAGGTCTAGATGGTAGCTCCAAGAAGTAGAGGTAGACCACGGACGTCACGGATGCCCTAAGCCTACGCGGATAGAAGGGGGGATGAGAGATCCGACCGACCGTAAAACGGCGTCGCTCTGAAAACAACTACTTTGTCTAATTTCTGGGCCTTTATATACTGGACTCCCGCATATGGTGGCGAGTTCTGATTGGTTCCTATAATCACGCCACCTGTCCGGCCACCTGTTGACGGGGTAATTGAACTCATTATCATAAACACCTGTTCGTCTGGTCTACCTTTACTCCTTTGTTTTATTTGTCACTTCCATTGTTACAGGTTCGATACATATTTTTATATAGATATGGGGTTATAATAAATATTAGAAGAAGGTTGTGAACTATCTAACTCAAAATATACTACAGAATGTGCCCCCGGTGATGAAGGTTTGGTTGGGGGAATGACATGTAATGAATGATGACCTAACAAACCTATTATAAAAAATAAAAGAAATAATTTGTATACAAATTAATAAAAATTATTATTAATCTACAAGTTAAAAAGAGAAAGATGTTGTATGGTGGTGTATCAATGAAAAAAAATCAAGGTTATAAAAATAAATACGCACAAAATGAATGATAAAAGATTAAGAGAAAGTATATAATACAAAAATGGTAAATATGGTAAAATGAATCGTACAAGGAAAATAATATCTTATTGCATAAAAGATGAGAGGAAAAATGAAGTTAGTTTATTGACTGAACGTATAATGTGACGCTAACGTTGAAAAGGGGAAAGGGGGTATCTGAGCATGTTTCTGCAAAGTAGTATCCCAAGCATTCTGCATTGCAATGCGAACTTGTTTAAGTGAGGCATTGTTTTAATTAACAGAAGGCCCAAGATATTTCGTCTGCATCATTAGTTCAGACAGTGAAAAGAGGTGGGAAGATTGATGGAGGTAAAAGAGAGAGGTAGAGGTAAGAGGGATCCCTGTTGTCCATAATGATTGTGCCCGGTTGAATTATGAAAAAAAAAGTGAAAAGTTGAAAAAATGGTGAATTGATATGATGAGACGGGCGATGAGAAAAAGAAAATAAAAAGATCGCGCTGGATATCCTGAACTCACTATTGGGAATGGGTATAGCGAGGAAGGATTTTCCAGTCGGATTAATCAATGAAAAAAAAAGAAAATGTTCGGCGAACTGGAATCCCTTGGAAGGTAGTTGGAAGTTTGAAGGATGCGGAAAAGGGGAGGTGGATGTAAGAGATTTATTGCTGTCAATTTTGATTGTGTCCGACTTGTGTGGTGAAAAGAAAAAGTTGAAAAATGGAAAAATGATGAGCCGGACGATGAGAGAAAAAAAAATCTAACTGGGTCCCCTGAGCTCACTATTGGGAATGAGTATAGCAAGGAAGGGTCTTCTAGTTAGTTTAATAAATAAAAAAAAAATAAAAAAATGGCTGACGAACAATAATCTCTTGATGGATGTAAAAAGTTGGGAGGAAAGGTTCATGGGATAGAGCTAGAGGTTGTAAGGGAAGCGTCAAAAATAACATTTTGAAAATCTATTAAGAAAAATAAAATGATAAATGTTTTATCTGTTTAAGAAATATTATAAATATTGTTAGGTGTAGGTTTTTTAAAATGGTGCCTAAAATAGTTGAAGTTGTAAAATGCTAAGTCTAAACATGATGAAAAAAAATAATAAAATAAAAATATTAAAGGTAATAATATATAAAGGTTTGATTGGTAATTGATGGCATTAATGTTGATGATTAATAAACAAAATGATATTATCGATTAATAGTGAAATGTTTATCTACATCTGTAAGTTAAAAAACAAAGTCCAACACCACAAAACTAGGTAAACTGTGAGTCTATTTACAATAAATGAGAGAAAAGTTAAAAGAAAACAACAATATTCGTTCCTGTAAAAAGGGAACATATTTACACACAATGTCTAGGTGTAGGTGCAAGATTATTGATGTCTTTCTAGTTTGGCCTACGGGGAGGCAGTGTGGCCCTATGTCGCTTTGGTCCGGTCTGAGAAGTTGGTTTTGCCAGATCTTCCCGATTATATTATGTGAGACAAGACGGGGAGCGATCTTGATCCCTAAAATGGTGTCATTGTAGTGGAAGATAGGACTTTAGGTACATGTAGTATGTAGTGCATGTCTTAGGCGCTAAAAAGATTGCAGAGCGTTTTATGCAGTTGGTCTGCAAAATTTCTAGATGAGCCTACCCAAGCGCCGGCTTGTTACGTTTGGGGAACATCATTTAAAATATTAACTTAACACAACTTTTCTCCATGTAACATTACGTTACATATGGGGAAATGAGAGGCGACAAATTTGACAAAAAGAAAAAGAAAAGTTAAAGCCTTTTTTATTCCTAACAAGGGAGCCGGTAATGTAGTGTATGTTCGTATTAAATTGTACCCAAAAGCCCTATAATTGAATGATTGTCAGGCAAGAGTGTTGAAGTAGGAAGGGATATCTCTGCTAATGGTGGATACAAAGGTCATTCCACCCCTTTAGAAGTAGGGAGGGAAAGACGAAGTAGAAAAAAAACTAGGGGGGAGTTCAGTGTGTCCTTGAGCTTTTGTCGTTGGGATGAAGACTGGAATTAATTGTCCTTTTAGGAGGCCAATATGGCATCTCTTTTGGGCTCATGTATAGGATCGATAACATTATAAAAATAAGATTTGCGATTTATGTAACATGGCTTGTTTGTCAGACTTTCAGGACCTAGATTTTCGCTAATTTTATGAGAATAGTTGGGGGGACAAATGATTAAATGGTTCGGAAAATCGATGAGCTATACTTTTTTCTATTGGACTAAACAAGTTGGGATCTAAATGTCGGAAAGGATCTATTATTCTATTTATTTTTAGGGGTTCTATATATATATATATATATATATATATAATTTGGGTGGTGAAATATAGAGGACCTCTTCATTATAATATTGTAATTTATTCACATGCACAGTATCGCTATCATTACCTGTAATCCTATTGGGTCTGTTTATACGTACGACATTATCAGAAATTATTTCAGTAATTTTATATGAACCTGTAAAGTAGGGTACTAACTTTCCGCTATTTGGATGATGATACGCCGTGATTAAAACTATATCGCCTACATCCATTGTGGGGTTTTGTGTTTATTATCATACCTAACTTTTACTTTGGCGTGCCTATCAGTTGTACGTTGTACTGATATTTATCTGCTTTCTACTATACTGGGATTTATATCATTACATAACTCGGGGAATTTTCAATTTTGGGATGTTATAGTATGGGGCGTGTCTTTATATTTATTAGTAACTATCTTGATTAACTTCGTCCACGAGGTTCTGGGATTCTCTAGGTGAAATAACCTTAGTTTCCCAGTAAGTTTTGCGTTAAGATGTTCAGACAAATCGTTAGATTAGACAAATCGTCTCCAGCCTCCGTCATCCTCTGCATGTTGCTGTCCTCAGTCATCCTGTCGACTTTAACGGGTTCTGTAGTAATCCCGATGTGGAGTGTACTTGGCAGTCGTGGTAGTGGGTGCGTGATGGGATTCCCGCACGGGGACAGCAAGAGACAGAGGCAGGTCTAGATGGTAGCTCCAAGAAGTAGAGGTAGACCACGGACGTCAGGGATGCCCTAAGCCTACGCGGATAGAAGGGGGGATGAGAGATCCGACCGACCGTATAACGGCATCGCTCTGAAAACAACTACTTTGTCTAATTTCTGGGCCTTTATATACTGGACTCCCGCATATGGTGGCGAGTTCTGATTGGTTCCTATAATCACGCCACCTGTCCGGCCACCTGTTGACGGGGTGATTGAACTAATTATCATAAACACCTGTTCGTCTGGTCTACCTTTACTCCTTTGTTTTATTTGTCACTTCCATTGTTACAAGTTCGATACATATTTTTATATAGATATGGGGTTATAATGAATATTAGAAGAAGATTATGAACTATCTAACTCAAAATATACTACATATATTCTCGTTTCTTATCACTTTCATTAACTATTGTAAAAATGCTTCTGTCTTCTAATATGTTGTTCATTTTGCTTATATAATCTGTTTTGTCCATCACTACTGTCATCCCTCCTTTGTCTGCATCCGTGATGATTATGTCTTTTCTATTTTTGAGATCATTCAAGACAGTTTTATCTCTCTGGTTGTTTGGCGGCATTTTGTTTGGTTCTTTTAGTATGTTTATTACAGAATTTCTGATAGTATTCTTTTCATAGTTATTGAGCTTACAGATAGCTGCTTCTATTCCACTAATTATTTTGATGGTCTGTGGTTTGCCTATTGGTCTATGTTTTAATCCTTTAGATAATATATTGTTTTCATCTTTGCTTAAAATTGTGTTGGAAAGATTGATCACATTAATTGCATTATCTTTTCTATTTGTATCTGGGAAATCATACTTGCGTATCCAAAATTCAATTTTATTGTTATGCCTTTTTTCTATTTTTGCTTTCAATATTGCTATTTTAGCGTTAATACTTATTATGATATTATTTAGATGTGATTGGTCGCTGTTGAGAGAGAGTAAACAAATTATGTCCTTTATGGTTTTGGTAATAATCCTGATTTTTGAATGACATCCTTTAGTTATAGATCTTAATAGTTTGTACTGAGTTTCTTGATGCACAAAACAGATTATATAAGCAAAATGAACAACATATTAGAAGACAGAAGCATTTTTACAATAGTTAATGAAAGTGATAAGAAACGAAAATATACATATTTCAAGAAAGAAATGAACAGGATGTACAAAAGCAATATGATATCAAACGATGAATTTTAATTATTCATATCTAATTTAGACTCTGAAAGTTATATATACGGAAAACCCAAATTTCACAAGCAAGGGATCTCATTAACACCAATAGTAGCCTATCACAGCTCACCACTAGCACCAGTAGCCAAGTATGTTACAATATTTTTACAGTCATTAATTAAGAATAACGTATTTCCAATGTCAATAGCAAATATTCCCACATTCATCACTGAAATAGCCAATTACAATTATCAGAGAGATCATATTTTAGTATCATTCGACGTAGAGGACTTATATCCCAGTCTCCCCATAACTTAATAATTGAAACTACTAAAACCTTTTTAAATAATAATATGATAGACTCTAACACAATAGATAAAATAATAGATTTAATTACATTATGTCTTAAGGTTAACATATTCACTTTTGACAAAAAAAACAATATCAACAAATCAATATGGGAAGCCCATTATCAACTCCATTAGCCGAAATAGTTATGAGAGAAATAGACAATTGGATCACATCATCATATCCAGCAGACATCATATTATACAGACGATATATAGATGATATATTTTGCATTTGTACAGAAAAACAGATTCCCAACATCTTAGCCTCACTCAACAATTATAACAATAGCTTACGTTTCACAATAGAAAAAGAAGATAATTGCACATTGCCATTTTTAGATATTAAAATAATTAAAATAGACAAAAGATTGCAAACAACAGTTTACTACAAACCTTCATTCACCCCCAATTATATAAAATTTTATTCATTCTGCCCCATTAGTCATAAAATTAACACAGTGAAAACATTAACTAAAAGAATTTATACTCATTGTTCTTTAAATCAATACAAAACGCAAGAAACGCAAATCGTTATCCATAATTTGACATCAGCTGGTTATCCCAAAACATTTATTTTAAAACATTTCTATCAGGCACAGGTCACATCTAACATGTCAGCACAAAAAACTAAAATATACAGGCAGAATTGCTACATCCCATTTCCCCGAAATCCATCCACATTTCTAGAACACTAGATAAATATGGAATAAAAACCTTTTATAGCAACTCTCCCAACTTATCAGATATCTTAAGAAACCCAATTACAAAAAACAGGCAAACCGAATATATATCAAGCAGAAAAGAGGTAATTTATTCTATAGAATGTAATAATTGTAATGCCAAATATGTGGGAGAAACGGGAAGAAAATTACATAATAGAATCATTGAACACAGAAGAAACATAAACAGAAATGACCCATTATCATTAATAGTACATCACTCCAATTCAACAGGACACACATTTAACTTAAATGAACCTAAAGTACATTACAACAATATCAATAACAGATATCAAAGATTAATAATTGAAGCAATAGTGTCCAAACAATATAGCAGTATAAATCGCAGAATTGATTTACCAGAAGCATATAATTCAATAGACCTAAATAAAAAATAAGATAAAACAAATTCATTCACAGCATAAGATATCACATGTCTGATGGGAAACCTTGCAAGTTGATAGGCACGTGTATCGTGAATATGCACGTTGAATTTATATAAATCTTATTTCAAACTAGTTGGATTATTGTTTCATTAATTCCTGTAGAAGGGCGTATGTGCCCGAAAGCTCGTATATATTTGTTCTAATAAAGATACGCAGCCCTTGATGCTTTGTTTTATTTATTTGTAAAATGATATGTTCGATTAAAATGTAGAGACTTATTTCACTGTTGCTTCTGATACTGCCTTTTTTCAGCATATACTTGATATAATAATCTTTCAATAGAATTATCCATTTCCTTCTTCTTTTCGTTGATGGCAAGGGGCCAACAAAGTCAATTCCGATTCTTTCAAAAGGGTATTTAGCTGGGAGAATAGGTTGCAAAAGTCCAGAAGGCGACTGATTTGAGTCTTCCCGACTTCGGCAAAGATGGCACGTCTTTAAAAATTCGGAAACATCTTTCAGCATGGAAGGCCAATAGTATTTATTCCTCAAAAGGTATGTGGTTCTGGCGACGCCCAGATGGTCATTTAGCATATGGTTGTGGTATTCACTCATGATTTTCTTCCTTCTCTTCTTTGGTACTACCATCGACCGTTTTCTACCTTCAGGATTTGAATTTTTCTTGTAGAGATACCCATTTTCTTTTTTAAAGTTATGTGTAATTAAACGCTTATTTCCACTAAGGTTCTCCTTAATATTCTCGATAAAATCATCCTTTTCGTTTATTATTTGATTCAGAAATAGTCGTTCATAATCTTCGTCCCATTCGTTTTCCGGTAAGGGTCCTCTAGATAGACCATCTGCGTCCAGATGTTTTTTCCGGATTTGTGTATAATTTCGAAATCATATTCCTGAATCTTCAGTGCCCATCGTGCTAACCGACCGGTCGGATCTTTCAGATTCTTAAGCCAGCATAGCGCGTGATGATCAGTTACGATATTGAAGTGCCTTCCATATAGGTAGGGTCGTAACTTGGACATTGGTCACACAACAGCTAGACATTCTTTTTCAGTAATCGAATAATTTTTTTCAGGTTTGCTCAATGTTCGACTCAAATATGAGATCACCTTTTCTTTATCGCCGAACTTTTGGACTAATGTTGCACCAAGGCCTATGTAAGACTCGTCAGTATAAATATAAGTAGCTGCGTTCGGATCAAAGTGCCCTAAGATTGGGGGATTTATCAATGCTACTTTAAGGGTTTGAAATGCTTTTTCTTGATTTTCTGTCCAGGTAAAAGGTACATTCCTTTTTATAAGACTGGTTAATCGGTCAGCAATTACCGAAAAACCTTTGATAATTTTTCTATATTATGAGCACATTCTTAAAAATGATTGAACTTCTTTTATCTTTTCGGGTCGAGGAAAATTTCTAATAGCCTTGATATTATGCTCCGCCGGTTGTATATCATGTTGGCTGGTTATATGGCCAAGAATCTCCAGTTCTTCGAAAGCAAATTGGCATTTTTTGTTATTCAATATTAAAATAGCCTCGTGAAAACATCTTAAAACAGCTTCTCTTCTTTTGAGATGTGTTGAAATATCCGAGCTATATATGATGACGTCATCCAGATAACAGAGGCAAATTTGCCATCTATGATTGCCAAACATATTTTCCATGCTCCTCTCAAACGTAGAAGGGGCATTGCATAGTCCGAAGGGCATTACATTGAACTCATATAGGCCATGTGCTGTAGTGAAGTCTGTCTTTTCCTTATCTTTCTCCTCAACCTCTACTTGCCAATATCCCGATTTAAGGTCTATTGCTGAAAAGTATTTGGATCCTTGAAGTGTATCCAATACTTCATCAATTCTGGGAATTGGGTAAACATCCTTCACTGTTACATCATTCAACTTTCTGTAGTCAACACAGAATCTGTACTTACCATCTCGCTTCTTGACCAAAAATACGGGGAAGGACCATGGACTCGAGGATGGTCCAATTATGCCGTCTCTGAGCATTTAATCAATTTGATCTTTTATGATTTCTCGCTCTTTAGCGCTCACCCTATAAGACTTGTGTTTGATCGGTTTCGCACCTTCTGTATCAATCCGATGTTTCGCTAAGTTGGATCTTCCTAATCCCGACGAAAACAAATCCGCGTACTTTTCCAAAACTTGTTTCAATTGCTCCTTTTCCTTAGATGATAAATTTTCGTTTATCTGAAATTGAGGTTCTTCTGTATCCTTTTGTACACTTTCTTCCATGAGATTCACTTTGGCTGGCCGGCTTCCAAAGAACAATGTTTGTTTTTTTTTAAATATTTTCAATGGTCGAGGATAAGGGTTTGTTATCCAGATATATGTTTCCTTATTCGCAACATTTATTAAGCTTCTTGCTAGTCGAAGTCCATTTGATTGAAACATTTTATGGTTCTCCTCGATGATGTATTCGCCATCCTCTGCTTTTACAAATGCCTTAATCAATTTAATAGAAAGTTCTGGTATAATGGCATATTTTGCATTTTTTATTTTCTTCTGTTAATATTCGATTACGTCACGATTTTCTGTCAAGTCATATTTGATTATTTCACGCTGCCAATCAATTTTTGCGTTCATTTTCTTAATATTCGCAAATTCGCATTCGCAAATGCGTTCTCATTATCACAAATTGATGTGTAATTGCTTTGTCATCAAATTTTATAAATAAAACAATTATTTCTACGATATCTAATTCTTTGCCATCGGTTCCGGAGCACATTTTATAAGGGTTTATTATTTCAAAACCTGTGTTAAGAGCTGTACTAAGGTCGACCACTGAAAGATCGGCGCCTGTATCAATCAAAGCTTCGCAGATACCGATTCTATTCACGGTAATGTTCATTTTTTATTTAGGGCCCAACTTTTTAATTCCATTTATGGTCGACTTGCTTTGATTGACGGACTCAGGCACGATGCTTAGTTTATATCTTCCAACGATGGCATATTTATTCCGTGTACGAATACTCGAGTACGTGCTATTACTTACGTCAGCGTAGAGCATAGGTCTCGACTTCTCAGTTCCCTTATTCATTCGAATTTCTTCTTCGACCTTGTCTTGTGCAACTATGGGGTCCTCTTCCACAATTCTTACAAACCTGACTCTGCAATACCGCGCTACGTGTCCTGGCTTGTTATACTTGAAACATATTGGTCTCCCGTCTTCTGTCCTATTCTTGTTTGAATCTGGACTCTTATTGTATGTTTTCCTTGGGTAGACCGGTTTTGTATCAGGATTGGGAGAGTAAGGTCGTCTAGGGGCAGACACCTGGGGCAGAGGCTTGTTCTGGTAGTACCTCGGAGCGGGGGCCTGGGGCTTGGAGGTGTTCTGGTATGGTCTTCTGAACGGAGCGTTCTTCCATTGTTCTTGTTGAAGGGGACGAGGAGAGCGTGGTTCATTATATAGAGCTTTTGATTTTTCTACACGTTGTTGATACTTCTTTTCCAAAGAATCCATTTTCTTTCACACGACAAGAAGTTCATCGGTTGTCTTAGAAGGGTTTAGGTAGAGCGCGAATGCATATTCTTTTTTCAGTCCTCCAATGACATTTTCGATTTTCGTTTCTTTTTCAATTGCGGGGTCAACTTTGTTGCACCACACTAGAATGTCTTCCGCGAAGCTGATTGCTGGTTCATTCCAGTGTTGCATTCTATTAAGCTTCATTCTTAATTCTTCTTTATTCGAGTTCAAAGAAAAATCCTGAATGAGGCGGATTTTAATATTTTCCCAACTCGTGAAACTAGCTTTGTGCAAATTCAACCAGGTTTTAGCGCTTCCCGTCATGTTCATGACGGCATAACGGGCAAATATGCAGTCTGCCCAATGGTAGAGGAAATCAATCTCTTCGAAGGATTCTATCCATGGGCGAGGGTCGTCTGTCCCGTCATGATTTGGGATTTCTATATTGTGGTTCAAAGCAACTGGTTCGGAAGCAGCATCTCTACCAATTGTTACACAAAGTTGCAGCTTTGCAGGGTAGTCGACCTTGGTTTATTCCTTCTTGGTGTTATACACGTTTCCCGAGCGGGTTTCCATATTCAAAGCAAATAAATAAAAGTAAAAGTAAATAAAAATAAATTACCTTTTAAAGTTATTGTGTTTATTTATTCGTCGTCTTCCTCGTAGGTCGTGATCCGCAGTCTTCCTCTCCGTCCTCTCTCGCTCCAGTAACCAATCAAGATATATGTACAATAAAATATTACAAAAGGAATGAAACTATAAAAAGGAATGATGAAATATAAATAATATGTTCTAAATAAATTAAAATTATCATAAAATATTTTGAATAAATGTAGGGTGCATTAAAATTGATGCAAAAAATAAAAAATATATATATATGTGACAATATAGTGGTAATGATGTGGTGAGGTGAGAAATAATCACACGACGAGTTGGTAGAGCAATAAACCAGGCAGCCAGACGAGAGAGAAAAAGGTAGCGAGAGCCCTGTCCGCTGAACGACTGTTTTCCCTGTGTACACAACCGGGGGGCTAACCAGGATAGTCGCCAGGTGGTGACGCCCCCCCCCCCTCAGGAATGTGGCCTAAAATGGTCGTAAGTTAGTTGTCTAAAGTGTCTCGCTTTAGCTGCTCATCTCTCTCTCGTTGGCTGTTGGTTTGTTTTATTAATCCTGGAAGAGCATATATTATGACATATGACCCCCGTTGAAGAAGGCTGAACATGGTTTAAGTATATTTAAAGCTGGAGAAGCCAGGAATAGAGAAAATAATTTTACAGTTAAAATTAGTTAAGGTAATGGTGACATAGTTTTATGTAAATAAAATATTGTATAGTACACAAGTAAATATTATTTACAAGCAGTTTTACAACACCGGGGAGTTTGACATTTAAGGAAATCTTTGAAAATATCCAGGTTATAAAAGGCTATATACAACAAAATCTAATGTACTAAAGGGAAGTGATATGGAGGAGTGTGAAAAACGAGAAGAAGAGTCACATACATATGGTGAAATTCTGAAGATCATTAAGACTGGGGAACTCTACACTTTAAGATATTTTTCAGGCGGACATGGCAAGGGGAAACTTGTCATGGGCTTTCTATGCTATAAGTGTAGAGTACGAGAAATGAGATTGAGGTTGAAAATTGCGTGAGCTCAGGCCTGAGGTAAATATCGAACTACATACAATGTTAGAATTTCGGCGAACAGAGCGAGGGGAAACTTGCTTTGGGCCAATCTAACTTATCTATGCAGTTACTTGTGTAGCGAGTCCGAGGGGAAAAGTCCCGTGTGTAGGTGAGGAAGTCGAACGGACTTATATTTAACTTGCGGAAAGTATGCGCGCACAGTGCCAAAAATTGGGACGAGGACTGCGTTGTCCGTTACAAGTGACAAGCTGCTCGGACACGAGGTGTTTGAACCGTCGTGGGAGCTTGTGCAAGGCGATGATTTCGCGGTGGGTTGAAAGTAAGACCCATGTCTGCGCGAAATGATGACGGACCGGACAAAATCAGCGACGATGTTTAACGTACCTCCGTGGGAAATATCGGAGGTAGGCTATATCGTGCTGGTTTGGACAATGGACAAACATAGATTTGAAGACAGGGTCCGTGTGGCGAACGTGTGGCGCGAGAAGAAGAAGCGAACTGTGTCGCTCGATGCAGATTGTTCAAGTGCGAACAAAAAGGGGTTGATAAATATCTAGCAGTTAGTCAATCTGCACCCTGTGACGAACACACCATTGTCTAGATGGTGTGGGTCGGTGGATAGGCTAGAGATGAACTACGAAATAAATTATCATAAATGAAGGGCGAAGGTTAGGATTTTGAAATGACAATATAGAAGTTCGATAATTGATTAATCAATAATTCTCTATAAAGGTCCTGAGCTGGTATAAAGTTAACAGAGTTGTAAGAATGAGAGGGGCATTAAGGGGAAGATAGATAAGAGTCACCAAGGGTTGGTTGTAAGCAAGGATCACGTGGTGGTTGGAATTCTTCGACGCCTGAATTACAGGGTGAATTTTGAATCGATTAGGGAAAGAAATTATTTTTCGTGAGCCGTGCTTACAAGTAGGAGAGGTCTATACAAAAGTTTAGGTGCTGGAGGCATATTTTTATAAATAATTTGATTATGAAAAATCTATTGTTAATAGTAAAAATCGTAAAGCGTTAATAGATAGAATTCCTTCTTTTTTTATGATTTTTTTTAAAGAGTTACGTTAAAATGGAAATTATTTAATTAAAATGACGATTGTTACATCTACTGGTAAGGTAACTAATTAAATGGGTTTCACATAGCTAGATATAATATGGATAATAAGATCACTGTTAATAGGGGTGGAGAGATAAATGGAAATATTAAATATTTTTACATATTCACACATATTGAGCTAATTATGAAAATATTGGGACAATCTTCAAGGAATGACTTATTTAAAGAATGAATGGTAGGAGTTAAGACAATTACACTCACGAGTTATGTTGGTTTAGGGCGCAGGTAAGTTCATTGAGCTTCGGGAGAGTTCTGTCTGTGACACTGTGCGTACCAGTGTTGTACATCACAGTAGCGGTAGGGAGATGGCGGAGTCTTGTCCATGATGGCGGGAGGTTTCCTGCTCTGGCACGGCGATCGTTCTTGAGTAGATCTAGTGCTGGAAGAAGTGAGTGGCAGCTCCATCTCCGTCGTAGGTGAATACTTCTTCGGGATCACGGTTCAAAGGTTGGCGAGGAAGGGGTTGAGGGCTCGAAGAGGAGTGGTTACAGTTGAGTTGGGTTTGGTCGATCATCGTGGCTTGGCTTCTTGTTTCTTCATACTCCGGTATATGAGGGATTCGCTTCCCGGCCAGGTCTTATCCTGTCGACTCTTCTGTAATATGATCCTGTCGACTCTTCTGTAATATGATCCTGTCGACTTTCGATGTGACAATATAGTGGTAATGATGTGGTGAGGTGAGAAATAATCACACGACGAGTTGGTAGAGCAATAAACCAGGCAGCCAGACGAGAGAGAAAAAGGTAGCGAGAGCCCTGTCCGCTGAACGACTGTTTTCCCTGTGTACACAACCGGGGGGCTAACCAGGATAGTCGCCAGGTGGTGACGCCCCCCCCCCTCAGGAATGTGGCCTAAAATGGTCGTAAGTTAGTTGTCTAAAGTGTCTCGCTTTAGCTGCTCATCTCTCTCTCGTTGGCTGTTGGTTTGTTTTATTAATCCTGGAAGAGCATATATTATGACATATATATATATACATAAATTCCATATATCTATGTGTTACATGACTATAGAGGGATCTAGGAATTTTCTATATCTTCACATATTTTCAGAGAACCTCTGTGTTAAATCACCATCTGTTAAATTATAACACAATGAAACATGTGGAGGTTTCAAATACAAAAGAACAATAAGAAGACTACAATAACATTCGGAAAACTATTTTACCGTTATCCAATATATAAGGCTCAAGCAGATACCTCCGTGTATTCACAACAAACAAAGGTATTTTACATTTTAGCTTCTCTTTCGATGTTGTTGTTCTCGCGTCCATTCATTGGAAAATGGATGCTGTTGCCACGTTAGTCACCTTGGACCAGAATTAAGTCGAATATTCCAAGGGTCCAGGGGGGACCGCAGGGAGGTGTGGTCGGACTTCTCTCCCCCCCCCCCTTTTTCTTCTCGATATCAAATTATGATATTTATCACGCCATATAAATGTTAACATTTATTGTAATACAAAGCTAACTCTTTCGAAAAAAAATACTCTACTTGCTAATAGAAGTTTTAAAGATAAAACAGGAATTTACAGATTTGTGAATGTTTACATCAAACATTTAGATAATAAAAGGGCATATAATGGATTGAATAAAATATTTATTCGCTAATATTTCGGCTTGCTGAAGGCAAACCTTTGACAAGGCATTACCTTTTTTTTATAAACTTAGAATGTAATTCAATCTAATATATGCCTTTCACCATCTAAAGATTGCTATATTATCAGAACATGCAAACGTATAAGAGTGAAAATATCACGCTTCTAGTGAAATGTTTCTTCTACAAGAAACTTTATAAATATATCTAAAATACAATTATAACAAATTGAGATTTTTTTTATTTTTTCATGACGAATATAAAAGTTTTTTTCTCGAACCGTCGTGAAAATAAAACCCTGCTCTATAGTCGAAGTGTATCTTATTTTTAAAACTATAAAAGCCAGATAGACAACCTCCATCTTCAAGATAATCTCACTATAAATATATAGAATTAAATTTATATTAAATGTAAATGTGAAACTACTATTCAAGCAATAAAAACTATATATATAGTTCTTAAAATATTAAATTATACAAGTATATTCATGTATATACATAAGTCTTTCTCACTTTTGTATGTCATGGTCCCATTATGGATATAATTCACTTTTTAATTTCAAATATTTAACTTATACGCTAATTCAACTAGGAGTCCTGAACTCGTTCTTAATGTTTCTTTTTGTAACAGTTAATTATTTGAATGAATATATCAGGCCTCTAGGGAAAAGTATATTTTCAAAAATATTTTAAAGTGTTCGGCACTAACACCCTTCTACAGGAGAAAACATGGTATAATGATTGCACCGTGTTTTCTCCTTTATAAAGGCGTTCGTTTCCGAAAGCTAGATATTAAAATGTTTTTGTAAATATACTTTTACGTGGAGGTCTGATATTTTACTCAATATTGATTCAAGGGTTATTTTATCGAATAGTAAGATTTTTCGAAGATTTGTGTGTAATTAGTCCCCATAGGTCGAGGTGATGTGTGCTCACTTTCAAATTAAGGAGGACTAGTGCCTTCAATTTGAGATTCTGGACCAGTATGATCAGGTCTCAAAAAGGCTTGATGCCGGCATAATATCCTATCGTGAGAGATCTCAGTTCATATGACTCACAGCTTAATCATCGACTATATTTGTCCACTCTTTAATTCACAAAAAAAAAGCTTGAATTAATTAGATAGTAGTTAAGGTAATTTAGTATCTGTATCACCAAAAATATTTATTCGAACGTCTCTACGAATTTCAATAATTTTCTAAAGAACAAATGGTTCAAAATATCTTTATTTGCAACAAGGTTTTGGTTCAGAAGGTGTAAAGTAATTATAAAGGTGAATCTGATCATTTTAATTTTATTTTCCAAAAGTTTAACAGATATATTCCACAATAGTTTATTATCCTCTTTCATGTTTTCTAAGAATGCTTTGCTGTTTGAACATCCCTATATCAATTTATAAAGGGTTTAGAATGCTAGATGGTGAATTCAAAAAAGGATCATTCGTGTTAAAATTGATGAAATTATTTTAAACAATGGGTGGTACCATTGTCAGTTTGTAGAACCTTTAGTATATCCTATGATGATAATTTCACATTTTTTTTCAAAATACTACTTTCCTTAAGAAATTCTTTAGAATATTTTTATTCACCTGCTTGAATTGTTCTTTAGTTTAAATTTATTGAGAATTAAGATGTCGCATTATACTCGAATGAATCCAGTGTCCAATTTGATATCAAATATTTCAAAGGAAAAATAACCATTCACAAATAAACATGCTCATGTTGGCTTTTTTTTAATTTCATTTTTCTATTTTAAATATGTAATTTATATTGTTTCAGACACTCAGATCATGTTGTATATGTTGTCTAATTGAGAGAGTGAATTGAGGGAGATAATTTTGTATTCAAAATACAGAAAGAGCGCTATTTATATAAACAACTTTATATCACAGCAGTATATAAAATTTGAATATTTAAGTCTTCTGACGGGCTAATTTTACAAGTCTCCAAATTTCTAACAATTGTATCAATGTTTTAGATGAAGGCCTTCATTGTTCTGGTGACCCTTGCCGTACTTGTAGCTGTTGTTACTGCTGAGTATGACAGTGAGTATGGTTTGATGTTCTCTAACTTTGGATTCTATTGATTATGTATATATAAATAAATTACTATTTTAAAAAGCTATAATAAACAGAAATATTTGAAAAAGCTTCAACGAAAGCCAGTTATATGAGATATTGTTTTAATCTATGTGTTCAACGATTATAATCCGAACACATGTTATATTTTAAATATTTCATCTTTTATATGTTAACTTTTAATATATATACAGTTAGAATCGTTTTTTTTTTGTGACGTCGTGTGTATATTACTTTCCTTTTGACACATAATATTATAATGTAATGATTTTAGCGTATTCGCAAGGATACAACAGTAACTAAGCCCGAATTATGTAAATTGATTTTAAAAATAGAGAAATCATAAAAAGATAAAATTTACAATATAATGATTCATCTATTTAAATTTACATATCAAAATTTGCTCTGAATAAACAAAAATGAAATTATTCAAGTTATATAAATATTTTTTTATCCTTATTTTCTAACATATTTTTTGAATATTTTTATGCATTTTTTAAAAACATTTATTAAAGATAAATATAACAACAACAACAACAACAAAAGCCTTTATTGAGGACCTCTCGTCCTATACAGGATTCGCCAGTTTACAGAGTAAAAGAAGAGAACTAAGAATGCAGAGAGAAACCCACATGTAGTAGGTATAGTATAGTATTTTCTACACTGTGACTATATACAACAGCAGCAACAAGCCTTTTACTGGTCTACGTTATTCTAATTCTGACATAGATTATTTGCATATAATTATTTACATCAATTAGATTATGTATATCGCCTCCTCTTCTCTTCAGCCGTCTTCCAAAATTTGAACAACGCAAAAGCTCCAGCTCTGTTTCTCACCACCTCATTCAACAGGAGCTCCAAAGAGAGTCCCTCGAGGCCTATTCCACTGAGGAGCACTTCTCGTTCGTCTTTCAGCCCCATACATGAGAGTAAATGGTGATATTAAAGATAAATATTTCAACCTTCATAATTGAAACAAAATTGAAACATAGTTAATCAATTAATATAATTCTGTACAGACAAAGCTCCCTCATTGGAAGAACTTGAGAGCGAACTGAACAACGTGTTGTAAGTATTTTAATATTTTATAATATAAGAAATTTTTAGAATTTATTTTGACGATTTTTCAAATAAAACAATTTTCTACAGCCCTTACTTCAATTATATATTAATGGGAGAGCTAGATACATCAATGGTGAAACCTCCCAATAGGTTTGCCAGTTTAATACACAATTACACTGTAATATTGCATTGGGCCGTTTTGATTTTATACCAATACTGAACCTGACCTCTTTATAAAGGTATTTTGAATTAATTATAGATATAGGCTTTGACAAGAGTATAAAGACATATAAATATAAATATATATTATACGTCGAGCATTGTTTTGTCCGCAAATAAAAAAACAAAGGTATTTTTAAAACAATTATAACATAATGCATTATCATCCAATCAGTTATAAGAAATTTTACCTATTTTCGACATGTATTTTTACGACATCACTGATGAGCCAGGTCATCTTATTTATTTATCATTGAAGAAAAGGCAGTTGAGAATTTATAAAGATATTGTCAAGTAGCTCCATCCAGATGGGACAACTTTCAATCATCCCTGGACCCCGGGGGGGGGGGGAGACCACAGGTGTGGGGGCTTCTGGGAAGCTGATCTGTAAATAAGGAAAACGGGACGGTGGCTAACGCCGGTCATTAGGATTAACTTTTAACTTGGGGTAAGTTGTACAAAACCCTCTCTCCCTATAAATACCCCTTATAATAAATTATTTATTCCCAAATTTGCCCTTGCTTTATTTATCTCCGCGACAATGTTTTTAAAATGATCATACACGTCAAAAATATTTCAAATTTCATATTACAGATGGCGTACTAAAGAATTTTAATATATAGAATTTTTAAGTTTTAATTAGACAATTTTAATTTATATTTTGACATTTTTCATTTTAATTTAGACAAAAGGAATTTTTATAGAAAAATTCCTTTTGTCTAAATTAAAATGAAAAATGTCTAAAATAAATGAAAAATGTCTAAATATAAATTAAAATTCTTTAATTAAAAGTTAAAAACCTATATAGAAACCTATATATTGATAAAATTAATTTCTTCAAATAAAAGACACTTCGACCAGTAAATCTTTTTATTGTCTCGACAAAAATCTTTTGTCCTCGTCAGGAGCGAACAAAAATTAAAACATTTGGCAAAGCGTTAGAAATTATTCTAGGCCGGCCAGGCAGCCTCTATCTTTATGATAAAATTAAGTTTGATAAATGAACTAGTATTTAATATTTAAATATATATATGTTCAAAATTTCAATACTAAAATGTTTCCTTGTTGAGAACAAGTGTCTAATGATGAAAAATTAAAAAAAGCGAATATACCATTATATTTCTCAAAACTTCTAATCACACACCTTCTAATAAAGTCGACACTTGTTTTAAAAATTATATTATTTAGTTAAGACACTATAATTTACAGAGAGAAAAATATTTTATGCAAAAATATAACTTAGTTTTCAATATATTCCTATGTTTAAACAATATATGCAAAAATATATAGGAACATTTTTTAAAATGTTGAACATTGGAATTTAGCAGATGTAAAACTGGTGTTTTCTGTTTAAATGACAATTATTGTATTTTCTAGACATGACAATATTTATAATTAGTCTGTGATGTGGTATTGTAAATAAATAGATGTCGTTTGTTAGTTTATAGAGTGCTCCCTTTCTTTTAGTGTGAGAAAGGTTAGTGACTTTGAATGCAAAGTCATTGTTCAATAAAATCTTCCAGTAATCAATCCAGGTATCAAAACTGCCTTTTTGTTTAAAGAGAGCAACGCGCGAAAGGGTACAGCTAGGTGGAGCAGAGTTTCAAACATAAAGTTATCTTGACAAGTATAGATTCAGTAGCGATTGGATGTTTGCTACAATCGTTTTAACAAATGTTCGTTAAGCAAACTTTTACTCGGGTAAAAACAGAGCGAAGCCGGGGGGTATTTGCTAGTAGTTTATATTTTAAGAATACCCCACGTGTTTTGTAAGTTTTATTTATATTATATTAAAAAATGTTTTTTTTTGCAATGTTTATCTAAAGTCTGGGCAAATTGTTTTTAAAATTAACATTTTATATAAGTTTTTTTCTTTTATACTTTATAGCTTAATAATATATATTTCTAAATTTATAAATATTAAATACATTCCTCTATAATTTTATAATTTATTTTATCTTTCAGGGAGGACTTGAAAGACAATGAGAGCCCGTAAGTAAAATGAACCAAAAGATATCTTAAAATATTTTGTCTCCATTTTATAATAGTTAAATATGAAAAATATATATTTACAGCATTTTATAACATTATGCAAAATAGTATCCGATTATATTTTAACGCGTGTTCTATTGGCGAATCTTTATACCATGTTTTCTCCTGTAGAAGGGCGTTCGTGTCTGAAAACTAGAGATTAAAAAGGTTTTTAAGAAGAGATACTTCAACCTGTAGGCCTGATATTTTTTCTCAAACATATTCTAACAACTTTAACTTTCTTGACAACACTACGTATGTTTAATATTTATCGCATACTATCGAGGTAATAGAAGATTTCGCTAAATATTGAATTACCTTTATAATCTGTAGTGTATTTGCATGTTTTGGATATTTGTAAAAATACAAATATCCTTTTTGCATATCAAATTATCTTAAAAATTGTATATAAATAGCGGCACCATTCCAGTCAGTCAGTAGGATGTATGAATTGTGATGTTAAAATAAACTATATTCCCTAAGTCCGTGTCCTAAGCAACACCTTATCCTGGCTACTCTTAAATTCTAGTGACACAACATATTCAAATAAAATGTTACATATTTAACCTTTCAACTACCCCATTTATTCCCTCCAGAGAAGAACGATCAAAAGCAGGCGTCACTACCCACTATGACACCAAATAAACTGGCATAATAAAAAAAATAACAAAGAATAAATTACTAAACATTGCTCAGAAACTGGCTCATATATATATATCAGGGATGACTAATTGGACGAGTACTTTAACAAGTTGACGAAAACATAAAATTTCTAAAGAACATCATTAAGAGGAATTTGATAAATAAAGTAACGATTATGAACTGAAAAAATAAATAAAAATAAAAAATGGTGTTAGAAATTTAAGAACCTAAAGAGACACCACAACATAAGTAGCCAATTACCTAGATGGTACGAGTATGTCATCCAAATAAATTGAACGTGAAAAGTAAAACCCATTTCCGCGAGTTAAAACGATAATAAAAATAATTATACAAGTTTTCCAGAAATCATTGATACTCAATCACCACCTGATCATTATCAAATTATCTAAAAGGGAGTTCCAAGAAATAACTGAAGTTAAAATTATCTGTCAAAATGTGGATTTCTTTAGAGAAGGTCTTGACAAAGAATAGAAGTTCATCTGACGTGAATGCGAATGAAATCTTAATGACATTATAAACAAAATTTCTATTCAAATAGACTTTTTATAAAAATAATTAAAATTACAATAGTTTTATAACCTACCATTAAAATAAAACTACACGTACAAAACCTACATAAGACATTTAACCACATCATTATCAATATGGTAAATATTTGTTTACTATAGATGGGTTGGCGCTGCCATTTCTGGAGTTTCTTGGCTTGCTAACCAAATCTCCAAATGGGGTAAGTTGATTTTAAAATACTCTCTCTATTTTAGAAAATCTGATATTTTACACTATTTATTGAATATATTTTTATAAGCCATCATCAGTTCTCAGTAACATAAAAAGGGAATGAATTACTTCTTGAATTGAATTATGAGTACAGGACAATCTATAAGGCTGTCCCAAAAGTTCGTGTTTTTCTTATTACCTGGCGAATAATATCACTACGGCGAATACATAATAATACATAATACAATTACTATATAAAACGACACTTGAAGTTACACCGCATGAGTTTCTTTTCAAAGAAAAATTAAAATTTTATTTCAAGGTGAAATATCGACTATTTCTAACCTTTTTGGATGAGGTATGAAAGGGTGAATTATGAAGAGTAATGACGAAGCCTAGTGGACATGGCATCTGCCCGGTAAGCGGAACATTGTGGGTTCGTTTCCCATCCCTGGACACTTTTATTTTTCCGTTCGTCATTACTCTTCATAATTCACCCTTTCATACCTCATCCAAAAAGGTTAGAAATAGTCGATATTTCACCTTAAAATAAAATTTTAATTTGTCGTTGAAAAGAAACTCATGCGGTGTAACTTCTAGTGTCGTTTTACAATCACAGGCCGCAGTGTATTATATTGTATTACAATATATATTAATAAAATGCAAATTTCATAAGAGGACATCACTAAAAACTTTCGTTACAATGCATCAATTTCGACCAAATTTTCAACATTTATGTAAAACGAGATGGAGCAGGTTTTGCTTAACGTCAAAATATTTTTCCCTAACATTAACATTCGTAACTTCGCTGTTATCGATAAAATACAAAAAAATCAACAGAGTTAATTTTATTTATATATAAATACAAAATTAAATTTCAACAGAGTTAATATTTTTACATACTAGCTAATAATCTCAATCTAAAAATATAATATAAAAAGCCAACAATGAAGAGTAAATGTAATATAAAAAGCCAACAATGAAGAATGAATGTAAGATAAAAAGCCAACAATGAAGAGTGAATGTAATATAAAAAGCCAACAATGAAGAATGAATGTAAGATAAAAAGCCAACAATGAAGAGTGAATGTAAGATAAAAAGCCAACAATGAATAGTAAATGTAATATAAAAAGCCAACAATGAAGAGTAAATGTAATATAAAAAGCCAACAATGAAGAATGAATGTAAGATAAAAAGCCAACAATGAAGAGTGAATGTAATATAAAAAGCCAACAATGAAGAATGAATGTAAGATAAAAAGCCAACAATGAAGAGTGAATGTAAGATAAAAAGCCAACAATGAATAGTAAATGTAATATAAAAGCCAACAATGAAGAATGAATGTAAGATAAAAAGCCAACAAAGAAGAGTAAATCTACTTATATAATTGCCTTATTCTGTCTGTGTGAAGTTCACTGTGTGAAGTTCACAGATAGATTTTGGTCAGAATATAATATAAAAAGCCAACAATGAAGAGTAAATATGATATAAAAAGCCAACAATGAAGAATGAATGTAAGATAAAAAGCCAACAATAAAGAGTAAATGTAATATAAAAAGCCAACAATGAAGAATAAATTTAAGATAAAAAGCCAACAATGAAGAGTAAATATAATATAAAAAGCCAACAATGAAGAATAAAGGCAATGTGACACGGGAAAAAATGTTCACTAGATAAAACTATGATTTTCTAATGTAGAAAATTAGGAAAGACAAAATTCAGGATGACACGGCACACAGGGACCGGGAAAAAATGTTCACTTTATCGAGAGATTCAAATTTACGAGTTTCAAATTATCAAAATATATATATTTTTTTAAATAAGTTTTTAGAGAATTGTTTTAACAAATGTTCGCTAGACAAACCTTTACTCGGGTAAAACCCCGGGAGAAGCCGAGTACGTTTTATAAGTTTATAGAGAATTGTTTTAACAAATGTTCGTTAGACAAACATTCACTCGGGTAAAACCCGGGCGAAGCCGGGCACATCCGCTAGTTATATATATTTTGTATTATACAAAGATATTATACATAACGGCGAATAATATGATGGTGAATAATATTGGTTTATCAATTTTTTTTGCAAGTGTTTACGAACTTTTGGGACAATCTTGTATCATATTTAAACCATCTTATCACATAGAATTTCAATATCGAGCATTTCAATAACCGTTTCTTTAATTTCTCACGAAACCTCTAAGATCAGTTTCTTTTATTGTTGAGATTTAGTGTATATAATGATAAGGAAGATTAACAGGCTGATATGCAAACGTGGTTTCCTTTTTGATATTCAACAACAGAGGATTTGACTAAAATTTTGTGAAGGATAATAGAGATAAATCTACAAATATTTTATATCTATTCTTTTTTTTTCGAATCCCGGTCGTAGCGGTTGAAAACCAACGGTTTAGACCATCCCTATATATCTATTCGGATTTATAGAACCAAACCTTAGCAAATTTAGGCCATAGTATCAGTAGATGATATTCCTGTTTAATATTCTGAGGGTTTCAAGATAATTAATATAATCACGCCTAAGCAGAGAGAGAGGGAGAGAGATTGAGATTGAAACTGAGTTATTACAATATTCATATAAGATTAATACAGAATAAATATAAATATGATATAAATAGGGAGAGAGTAATATATGTATATTGAGATTAATATTAATCAATATACCTATAGAAAAAATATTATATAGCATTATCATAATGTATTATAATATTTGATATATTTTAATCAGTGTATGTTTGAATATTTCATTATATGTATGTTTAATATTTATTTTTTCCAGTCAAGGGATAAAGAATCTTCACCAAATAAAAAGGTAAGCTGTTATCGAATTTAATGAAATACTGTAAAAATAAATTTCTGACAATGTGTTTCGTTTTATCTCTAAAGATCTTACTACAATGATAAACGTTATTTAATGAAAGGGATTAGGTTATTAGTAGTGAACTCTCTCAGCGGTTTCACCAAATTAATCTCCAGACCGCTCTATTATTGTATTGGATTGGTTTTCTTATATACCCTACATTTCATATAGTTAAAATAACACATTTTCAGAATTTTATTGTTACAGAATCAGTCGATAGTTGGCAATTAGATTTATTAATGTCAGTTGTTGTATAGTTATTATTTAATTTATTAATTAAACATTACTCACCAGATGAAATTATTTTATTACAATTATATATATTTAAAAGGTTACATTTATTTTATTTTCCAATTTTCTTTCTATTCGAATCCAATGTTTTTCGCTTCACGCGCTCTATGATGATATATTGTCTATCTTTAAACACAGAATACTACATCAGTAATAGTTACCTAAATGTTATTTGGAAAAAGAAGAAAAAAAATTAAGGTGAAGAGTTTCTTTTAATTTTGATTTCGCAAGCTTTCTAGCAAAATATCTGCTCTTCAACGAGCGAATACTTCTATTTACAATATAAAGATGATCTTTGTCTATCTATATTATGTGCCTTTAATTAATATTAAACTGTTTTCTTAATTCTTTTCAAAATCACTATATTAACATTTCTACAAAGAGAGGTTTATAGAATTGTAATACATGTTTTGACAGACGTAGTATCTTTACTTTTTAAGGAAACATATCCGTGAAATTTATCCAGTTCTAATTTTTTTAATTAGAAATTCATCTGTTTAAAAACGTAATTATATATTTTTGAAAATATTTATAATATGCCTTTTGTGTTTACAGATATGGAGAAAACAATACTCCGTGGAAAATAAAAATAAATTCAATAAAAAATATTTTATCTGAAAATATTTTTGTTTATTTTCCTTTTCTGACTCATAATTACAATTTAATATATATTGAAGATATACGTTGTCTGGCCGGCATTCATATTTCTTTTTAAAAAATAGACACTTCGGTCAGTTAAGGTTTTTTTTTTCTCGATGTTTCAAGTCAGAAACTAAGGGTACGAAGGCCAAAGGGGGGAGGGGTGGAGTTCTATTGGAGCGTAGAACAGGTTTAACCAAGTCCGAACGAGAGGACCTGGACGGCAACCTGCCTAAGAAACTCTCGAAATCGCCTATGGGTGCCTGGTCGACTCCAATGAGCTAGACCATAAAGGTGGGCGCAAGGGGCCATACAAATGACCGCTCGGTGCATGAAGAATTCATCATTCATTTGGCTGGGTGACTGGAGGAGGTAACCGGGATGTAAGGACCACAGGAGTAATATTGTCACGAAATTTGTTTATATAAAATGTAAAGCAAATATCTCTATTAGTAAATATGTAGAACTTTTATGTTTAATGTTATTTTCTGCGCCTGGCTATGTAAATAAATTGCCAGGCTGCATTGTTCTATAATCATGTAAATTTTTATTTCTTTCTTTAATTATGTAAATATATATTTGTGTATAAAAGGAGTGAAAGATATAATAAGAAGTTGGTCAGCTAAAACAGTTAGGTGTCTTTCCTTTATTCAAACAGCTTGCTACATCTCAGCTTGCGAAGGGACAAGATTCTCAGTAGTGAGTCCGCCGGTCTGGTCTCATAAAGTACAGTCAACAACAAGCTCTGCCAGATATAATCATCACCTGAGACCAGACAAAAGGCTAAAGGAGCTAAAGGAAGTCCTGTCTAACATTGTCAGGAACCAAGCTCCAACACTTATATAAGGAAGGTATGTATATTCTATAACTGCATTCTTCATTTCTAGTTTTGTTGTGAGGAAAACATCACTCACAAAGTGTATGAATTGATTAATAAAACTCTAATATGAAACTGTGACAATATGTTGACAAAGTCAGAAAAATTCTGTTGAAACGTTGAGAAAATAAAAACTTAACTGGACGAAGTTTCTATATTTTTTAAAGAAATAATTTTATCTATATGGAAAGAAAGGCATGTTAAAATTATAGTATTTTTAATTCATGATGAGAGTGGTCCATCAGAGTTGTCTTCATCAACTGGCGTACATCTTTCTATAGGTATTTTTACTGATTAAATTGTTTGTTCAGCCTTATCTGTTAGATACTGCACTTGTATTGATTTTTTCAATTCAACAAATTGAGGGAGCTGTTATATAGGCTCTCAGTTAGCAGTTTTATAATATAAATCTCTATGAATTGAGATATCTCACAGTATTACACTACTTCTATTTAAAAATGTTCTCGCCCATTTCTGTTGTGACAACCTGCAAAGAAACTGTTATATAATGAAGAATTATAACACTATGCGGCGCTGAGTTTGTTTATACAAAAATGTAATGCTTTGATAAAGATTGGCGTTCAGCTAACCGAAATATTGACAAATAAATCTTTTATTCAATCCAATATATGCATTTTATTATCTAATAATGAAGAATGTAATTTTTAGCGGTACATGCTTCTTTTTCCATTTTGGCATGTTCATCTTTATATACTTCCAACTGTACACCATTCGGTCTCTAATATTTCAATCGTTAACCTTTGTATTGTCTTTCATTGTCGCATATATAGATGGCATGGAACAATACATCTTAGAAACAGATGGGCCCCCAGAACTTTAGGTCCATAAGCTGGCATGCAAAGCCTTCCCTTCGCTGCTATCTTCCTCGATTATTAGCCACGGAACGGTATCCAAAATGGTGTTTGGATATAGTACTTGGAAAAACCACCTCCCAGACAACGCCTGGAAGGAAATGGAACAATATAGTATGAGAGGTTTAAAATACGGTTTGGTTGATTAAATTAATAAAAGCCTTC
The DNA here is from genome assembly GCA_030710605.1 of Cordylochernes scorpioides. Classification (NCBI taxonomy): domain Eukaryota; kingdom Metazoa; phylum Arthropoda; class Arachnida; order Pseudoscorpiones; family Chernetidae; genus Cordylochernes; species Cordylochernes scorpioides. The sequence continues at coordinate 79,293,564 of CP092865.1, read as the reverse complement.
TAAGGAATCACAACTGATAAACCGAACCTTTTCAGCGGTTTCGCCAATATAAACTACCAGTCCGCTCTTTATACCTCTAAACTGATTTTATCATTTCGATTATATATATACGACAATGAAGATGGAATCTTAGGTATGGTATTTTACAAAACTATGGACATGAGGTTTGAAGGCAGTAGACTAACATATGTATATTTGCATCGAGCGATGCTTTTACGCAAACATTAACTATAATAGTTTAACACATTCGATTAAATGTCAACAATGCGCGCCCTCTATACACAAAAATTAAAACCACTGAGCACGAATGTATATTTTGCAAATAATAAATATTTCTAGTGTTCTAACTGCAATTGAAACTATAGGAAAGACTTGGCTTATCTGTTTTGAGCTCTCTAAACGATTTCACCAATATAATCCACCAGACCACATTTCAGACCCTTCATAATATATTGTTCCATTTCATCTATATATGCGACAATGAAAGACGGAATCTTAGGGAAATTGTTTCAGAAAACTATGGAAATATGTTTAGGGCACAGTAGATCAACATAAATATTTGTGTGCATCGAGCAATGCTCTTCCTCAAACAATAAAGTTGAAAAACAACAACGCGCCATCTATAAAAGCACTTGGCACTAATTTTTTTAAACAAATATATTTATAGTTATATGCGTAATCATGCAATATAGTAATATTAGTGGGTTAACAGAAGATCATCAAGATACTTAATGTGTCTTAACCTTTCATATTAATTCATGAAATGGGAATAAGCCCGCCTCAGTTCATTATCTTTATAACGACGTCTTTTAAGAGAGATCTGCTGGTGAATATAAGAATTGAGAGTTGTTACGAAATAGGTTTGTGGTTTCACTACAGGCACAAACGGGAGGGATACCACATAGTGTCAATTCGCCATGTATCGGAATTTTATTTTGATAGATAGTTTTGCAGAACTATTCTATTTTTGACAGTTAGTTGCTTGATGGCACTGTAGTGTGTCGATTTATTAGTCCAGCGATGGCTCAGAAAGTCTCTCAAAGTTAGCGTTTTATTGGTATTACTTATTAGCTACATTTATATGGGAAGGCAAAAAGGACAAATCCCTAGAATGCACATTCTGGGCCTCTCTGGTTTCCACCGCTGTGCCGCCCTGGCGCTGCGGTCGTCATCTCCTGATTTATGGCGCCGCTTGTATGTTTTTGTTGACGGCGCGGTGCGTCATCCAGCAGGCTGGAAGGAAATCTCTCAGCCCCCACAGCACCTCTACTGAAACGTCTCAATATCTCATCGGTGCTCTCTTTGCAATGAATGAAACTGATGAGAGAGAAAACCTTAGTGGGATCCGTCATAACTTCCGGAATAACCTTGTCCTTTATATACAGCTTGGTCTTCTCAATTCTTTGGACCTGTAGCAATAACAAGAAGTCATAGGCGTTATCTCCTATGATTAGGTCTATTATTCCACTCTTTTCTAAATAGGGATCTTCCAGTTCGATATTCGCAAACGCTCTCAGTAATACGCCACTTATATAAAAATGAGAAGTAACTTTTATACCTTTATTTTCTAAACCACCTTTCCTCATATTTCTTTGCAAATACAATTTCGAGAAACGTGCGTCCTTTTCTAAAATAGCTTCGTCTTCCAATAGGTAATCCTCATTATGAGAATATATTGCTCTGATTAAACACTTATATAACCTTTAATGTGTTTTATTCCTATTGATTCCTTAGAAGTAATTCTATTTTTTGCTCAGCTTTAATTCATGCTGTGGTGATTTAAGTCCTTTAAACATCGTTTATTAAAAGCTCTCTTCATTTTAAAATATGAAAAACAATGGAAAATAATTTCTAATTAGTAAATTTAATCTTTAAAATTTAGTAATTTGGGCTTATTATATCAAAGCACTTTCAAACCTTTATATTTATTGGCCGAAATTACAAATATTTTCTTTTATTCACACTTTTAGGATTTTTTTTTTCTATATTTTAAAATATATAATTTACATACCTTCTTTTTTCAAAATTATCCAAATCAATCCTGATTCTATCCTTTTACTAAATCCGGCCAGAGATACCAATATGTTTTGATTTTTAGAAAGTATGAATCAACTAGCAAATCCAATTTTTAATTGTCGTGGTAAACAAACTACGCCTAACGCCAACAACGTTTTTTTTTACAGGGGTGCCGAATCTTTTCGGAGAGTGCGCTCTCTAACAAAAATAATATCAAAATTATAATTTATTACACTATATAATATAAAAATGCAATATATATTTTTTTAAACACACAATATTTATAAATTATTTGTCATTCATACATACAAAAGAACGAGAAAGAGATAATATCCAAGTTAAAACATTTGCAATTAAGATGTGTGATATTTTTCAGCGTTTATTTCGTAGGGAATATCTTATACAGGTAGGAATTAATTAATTTCGTTTTTCCATGGTAAAATATATTTAGTTTAAAATAGTAATTGTTTCAAAATTCAGCAACCCAATTTTTTTATAAGCCGTCTTTGATGAATTATCCATTCATTCAATTTGATCATAACAACTTGGCTTCAACAAATAACATGCGGACATCTATAAATAAACGAAATAGTTATTGTTATAAGCCTTTTAAGGTAAAATTGGCAATTTAAAATGAAGTTTGAATCATATTAACATTTAGATTTATCTTCCAAACTGTGAATATTTCATATAAAAAATTTATATAAATTTATTTTATTTCGACCTAGAGCATCATGTCCTCCTAGTGACACTTGCACTTTAAAGGTAAACTGAACATAGAAAGAAAGATATTTGAAATAAGAACAGAATTAGTATGCAAGTTAGATGAAAAGAGAAAAAAATACCAACACAATTGAAATATGTATTAAACGGTTGGTATGCAAATTTAGTTAAATGAAATCGAATTGTAAGCTAGTGTGTGTATTCGAGAAAAAATATATACAGATTGTAGAAAGTTATAAGGAACATTTTAGAATAAAAATATGCAAGATATTAAAGAATTATTCAATTAAAACTTATATTTTTATAACTTCAAAGAAGAAGATGGATTTATTCGTAAAAAGAACCCAAACGGTACCCCTTGTCTACTTGTTGCGCCAAAAAGCAGAAAAGAGGAGTTATTAAAGAATACTATGATCAATTAAAACTTTCATATATAAACAATTGTCCTATAAATTAGTTGTGATTACAATATCAATATATATATTTTTTAATTTTTAACTCTTTTATGTCACCCCCCCCCCCCTTCAAAAACCTTGTCCATTGGATGAAGTGAATTATTCCTTATTCTAATTATCGTCGTGACACTAATAATCAAAATCTTCCAAAACCATTATTTTATAAACCGGGTCCTTAGAAACCCCCATCACTAAATCTAATAGACGAAAGGTTTTCACCAAGGCCGTGAGATTGTCATATCACACCTTGTGATTAAACTAGATCATCAATTAGACTTGACATAGAAGACAAAACACGAAACCTAATGGACAATTTTCATATTCTATCAAATTTCTTCATAATATGGTTTCCTTTTTGATTACTCTAGCCTCAAATATAACCTCGATTTATCAAAGATATATATTTATGTTTACTCAATGGATTGATATAAAGCAAAAAAGGGCTTAAAATATAGTTATTATTTTTAATTAAAAAGGCATATATTTGAACAAAATATCCTTTATCTTACCAATATTTCAGTTGGCTAAACGCCAACCTTTTTCAAGATATTAAAATATATACGTATATGAGTCATCAACAATCAATTCTGTCATCGTTTGCTTTTGTGAATGAAATAAATGCCCAAATATGGCCATTTCTTATGAGCATTGGTGGTTCAGTGGTAGAATGCTCACCTGCCACGCCGGGTTCGATTCCCGGCCGATGCATTTTTTTTTTACAATTTTTGAAACTCATTTATATAATTATTAAAATATACAAGTATCAGAGTCATCAATTCTGTCATCGTTTGCATTTGTGAATGTATGTAAATAATGGATTTCATATTTTTTATTAATTTTTTTCTGGCCTTTATTTGTTTAAATCTCTTCATAAAAATCGTTTAAAATGCAGTCGTAATCATTAGCGAACACATATGTTTGCCTAATACACTGGTCCGCAAAATTAAAGGAACAACACATTTTTAAGAAAAAGAAAAGTTATATCAAGGGATATATATCAAGTTTTGGTATATTCAGAAGCTTCCGTGAATTAAGAGAGTATGTAAAACATAAAAACAAATAAAGTTGTTCCCAATATACCAAATACCACCCTCTACGTTGACTCCGCCTCCAGCACGTGCCTGAGTCTTTCTCAAAGCGTCCTAATTTTACGCTCCACTAGATTTTTATTGAACCTTTTTGTTTTTTTAAATTTTCATGGCTTATAGGCACCAATTATCACAAGAAAAAAAAATGGCAAGCTATTGGAAGGATGGAAGCAGGTCAATCATAGGCAGAAGTAGCAAGATGGCTTGGAGTGATAACAAACGTTGTCTCAAGGCTTTGGAAAAAAAATTCAAACGACAGCTAATGCTGCCAGAACACCCGGACAAGGACAGCCAAGGGTCACAACGTTAAATCAAGACCGTTATTTGAGTCTCCTTGAGCGTCGCAATAGAAGAATGACAGCATCGCAACTACGAAGTGACCTCAATGCAGCTACAGGAGTCTTAGTATCAACTGATACAATACGCAGAAGGCTTCACAAGAAGGACCTCTATGCTCGACGACCCATAATTTGTGTGCCATTGACACCACCTCAAAAGAGAGCAAGGAAACTTTGGTGCAGACAACATGTCGCCTGAAATTCAGATGAATGGAGGCGTTTAATCTTCACATATGAGTCCAGATTCTCTCTAAACAGCTATTCTCGTCGTGTCTTTGTCTGGAGAGAGGTAGGAACCAGAAATAATCTCCGGAATATGGTTGAAAGAGATCCCTACAGAAGCCAAGGTTTTATGGGCTGGGCTGGAATCTTCTTGGGCGGTCGCACGGCACTCCATATTTTTCGGCAAGGAACCCTGACTGAACTGAGGTACCGGGACGAGATCTTGGCAGCATATGTGATGCCTCAAGCATTGGAAATGGGACAAAACTTTCTTATAATGGATGATAATGCCCGTCCACATAGGGCTGGTGTGGTCGACACTTTTCTCCAAAACCATGCAATTGCTCGGATGAATTGGCCAGCTCGATCCCCAGACCTAAATCCTATTGAGCACGAATGGGACAACCTAGGACGGCGGATCTTATCCCTCCAACCCCCTCCTAGAAACACTCATGAGCTAGAAACAGCCTTAACACAAGAGTGGGCGTTGCTTCCACAAGAGCTGATAAACTCCCTAATTCTTAGTATGGGTCACCGATGTAGAGCCTGTCTATCAGTTAAAGGCGATCACACCCCATATTAACAACAATATCCAAGATATTTATGCACTGATTGCAAGTAGATCATTGCTTGTTCGGCTAATTTGCATAAAATACGTGTTAGAATTCTTCGATTTCGGGTATTCTAATCAATAATGGAATAATAAATTTGTGTATAAAATTTCATTGATAAATGTTCAATGAAATTTGAGATAAATAAAAAAAAATATGTTGTTCCTTTAATTTTGCGGACCAGTGTATTTCCATATGCTCTTTCATTTTTTTTACAGAAAAATATTTACATGCCAGTATTTTGGATTAATTTTTTTATAAACCTTTTTTTTTTAAATTCTTACTGAGAAGATGGGCATTACAGTCAGGATTATTTACAGTCTGTCACTCAACTCAGGCAATTTCAAAGGTTAATGGGGGTTTGGTGGAAAAGCTGCAGTCTATTTAAACTATATTAATTTTGAAACAACTAAATGTTTTGCAAAAAATAATTAAATCAAATACCTAAACACTAACATAATACAATTTTTGCCATTACACACTTTTTTTCCTGTAGTTTATGTGTTTCTTCTGTATTGCTATTCTATGGCACTTCTACTATTTATTATTGATGTACTTTCAGTATGAAGGATACTCCACTCGGGAGATTTCTCGGGCGAAGCCCGGGTCATTCTTCTAGTTATAACATATTAATGTGCGTCAACAACAAATATGTGGCGCTGAGTTTGTTGTTGACACACATCAATATGTTATAATACCTTGATAAAGGTTGGGGCTCAGCCAACTGAAATATTGGTAAAATGATTAGTATTTTGATCCAATATATGTCTTTTTAATTGAAGAGTTATTATTGTATATAGTATTTTTATTGAGTGAATAAGGTTAGTGAAAAGGATTGCGTTTTGATTTTAAGTAGGAAATTAGAATTTGTGTTTTGAGAAACAAACTTTCCAAGAATTCAATTAATTATTATTAATTCATTACCAATAATAATTTGTCGCCACATGCATTCTTTTAATAATAATCATTATTATAAGTAAGCAAGGAATATACCTAATAATCTAATTCTACAACACTATATTTTTTATGTATAACCATCATTTCAAACCAATTTGTACACAAATTATTCCCCCCAAAGTAATTACGTTATACCTCCATCTACCCTCACCACGAGCTAATTTTAATTACCCGGGTCATACACTTTATATATATTGTTGCACCAGGTTGCGGCTTGGCAGACTCTTCAGCCTGGATTCTCTCCTGTGCTGGGTCTTGCATCTTACCAGAGCGTGTTTCAACCATCCTACAAATTTATAAAAGGGAATAACGAGATAAGTCTTCTTTAAGTAGCCACCAGAATCCTTTATTTATTTTCTCACATCAAAGAGAGCAGTGAAGTCACACGTGTACCTAAATACAAATGATGACAATCTAAATAATCTGTGTTTTAAATAAATATCATAGAATATTTTATATAAAGATAAATAAATATATAATTTAAATTTCAAATATATTAAAAATAATATAAGAAATACGCCATTAATCATGATGTAACACTTCCCCCTCTCCAGAGGTCGTCACGTCCTCGTGAGTTACCTCATCAATTCTCTCAAAATAGGGTTTGAGTCTTGAGACATGGACAATCAATGGGTCTTGGCCAGGATTATCTTTTGGCTCAATTAAGTAATTTACGTTAGACAGCTTCTTTAATATTCTATATGGGCCAAAATATTTTCTCAGTAGTTTCTCACACTTTCCTATTTTCCTAATTGGTGTCCAAACTGCTACTAATTCTCCTGGTTCGTAGCTTCTTTCCATGTGTTTCTTGTCATAGTTCTTTTTCATTCTTTCTTGAGTCTTTATTGTGTTGTTAATAACTAATTTTCTTGTTCTGTTTATTTTGTCTAAGTGATGTTTAATGTATTCATCATAATCATCTTTGTCAATGTCCACCGAGATATTCCTGTCGTCCAAAAGAGACGTGGGTTCTCTTCCAAACATCAGGAAAAAGGGAGAATATCCTGTGGTTTCCTGAATTGTAGTATTGTAAGCGTGAGTGATGAATGGGAGTATTTCGTCCCAATTTTTCTGATCAGTGTTCACATACATACTGAGCATATTGATCAATGTTCTATTTAACCGCTCTGTCAATCCATTAGTCTGGGGATGATAGCTCGTTGTGAAGCAATGTTTAATCTTGCACGTTTTCATCACCTCTTTCATTAAATTACTGGTAAATTGAGAGCCTCTGTCACTAATAAGATATTGTGGGGCTCCGTGCCGAAGAAAAATATCCTCTACTAGAAATTTAGAAACTTCTTTCACTGTTGCTTCCGAGACTGCTCTTGTTTCTGCATATCTAGTGTAGTAGTCCGTCAGCACGATTATCCATTTTTTCCTGTTTTTCGTAGATGGTAGTGGACCAACAAAGTCAATTCCAATTCTTTCGAAAGGAAAGTTGGCTGGGGGGATGGGCTGTAGTAGTCCAGAAGGTAATTGGTTTGAGCCTTTCCTACTTTGGCAAAGGTGACACGTCCTAACGAATTCTGAGACATCCTTTAGCATGGATGGCCAAAAGTATTTACTCTTTATTCGGTACATGGTTCTGGCGACGCCCAGATGGCCATTCGACATATGATTGTGATATTCTTTCATAATTTCTCTCTTTTTATTCTCTGGAACCACAAGCAACCACGCCCTGCCTTCAGTGTTCGGGTTTCTCTTAAAGAGGCATCCATCTTCTTCTTTAAAGTTTTGCGCAATTGATCGCCTGCTTCCATTAAGGTTTTTCTTAACACTTTCGATAAATTTATCCTCTTCGTCTGTTATTTGATTTAAAAATAGCCTTTCAAAATCCTCATCCCAATCAGTTTCTGGTAAGGGCCCCCTAGATAAGCCATCGGCGTCCAGATGCTTCTTTCCCGATTTATGTATTATATCGAAGTCATATTCTTGAATTTTCAATGCCCATCTTGCCAATCGACCTGTTGGATCCTTCAAGTTTTTGAGCCAGCATAAGGCGTGATGGTCTGTTACTATTTTAAAGTGCCTTCCATAAAGGTAGGGTCGTAATTTTGACATTGACCAGACAACGGCCAGACATTCTTTTTCAGTGGTTGAATAATTTTGCTCCGCTTTACTTAGGGTACGACTCAAATATGAGATCACCTTCTCTTCACCACCGATGTCTTGGACAAGTGTTGCACCTATGCCGATGTTGGACGCATCAGTATGAACATAAGTAGGTGCATTTGGATTGAAGTGACCTAAAATTGGTGGACTTAATAGTGCTGTTTTTAGGGTTTGAAACGCTTCCTCTTGTCTTTCTGTCCAGGTAAATGATACACTTTTTTTTATAAGGTTGGTCAAAGGGTCAGCAATTTTTGAAAAGTCTTTGATAAATTTTCTATAATATGAACACATTCCCAAAAAGGATTGTACTTCTTTGACCTTTTTGGGCCGAGGAAAATTTCTGACAGCTTTGATGTTATGTTCCGCGGGTTTTATACCATGTGTGCTCGTTATATAGCCGAGAATCTCCAATTCTTCAGAAGCAAATCGGCATTTTTTGTCGTTTAACCTTAAATTAGATTCACGAAAACATCTTAAAACAGCTTCAAGTCTTTTGAGGTGCGTTGGAAAATCCGGGCTATATATGATAACATCATCCAGATAACACAAACAAATTTGCCATCTCAGATTTCCAAGCATATTCTCCATATTTCTCTCAAAGGTAGCAGGCGCGTTACAAAGTCCAAAAGGCATCACGTTGAATTCATATAATCCATGCGCTGTAGTGAAAGCTGTTTTCTCTTTGTCTCTTTCTTCGACTTCAACTTGCCAATATCCAGATCTGAGGTCTATTGCTGAGAAGTGTGTAGATCCTTGGAGAGTATCCATAACTTCGTCTATTCTAGGGATCGGATAGACATCTTTTACTGTCACATTATTCAGTTTTCTGTAGTCCACACAAAATCTGTATTTACCATCTCGCTTCTTGACCAATATTACTGGAAAAGACCAGGGGCTAGAAGATGGCCTAATTATGCCTTCTGTAAGCATCTCGTCAATTTGCTCTTTTATAATATCTCGTTCTTTAGCACTTACCCGGTAAGGCTTGTGTTTAATTGGCTTCGCGTCTTCTGTGTCTATCCGATGTTTTGCCAAATTGGTTCTCCCTAATCTCGATGAAAAAAGATCTCCATACCTTTCTAAAACTTGTTTTAACTCCTTCTGTTCCTTTGGTGAAAGATTTTCGTTTATTTGGAATCTAGGTTCTTCGTTCTTTTCTACCTCTCTTTCTCGACTCACATTTATTTTCGCTGGACTACTTCCAAAAGCCAATGTTTGGTTTTTCATTATTTTTAACGGTCGAGGATACGGATTAGTTATCCAGATGTGTGTTTCCCTATTTATAACATTGATCAAGCTTCTTGCTAGACGAAGTCCATTTGTTTGAAACATTTTGTTGCTCTCCTCGATAATATATTCTCCATCCTCTGTTTCTACCAATGCCTTGATCAATTTCATGGAACATTCCGGTACAATGGAATCCTTGGCACTCTTTATTTTCAACGTTTCAAAATTGATTTCGTCATGATTATTCGTCAAATCATATTTTATAGTTTCTTGCTTACAATCTATTTTTGCGTTCATTTTCTTAAGGAAATCTCTCCCAAGAATTAATGTCCGTAAATGCGTTTTCAATATCACAAAGTTGTGTGATAATGTTTCGTCATCAATTTTTATATTTAAAAATATACTTCCTACCATGTCCAATTTTTTTCCATCGGGTCCTGCACAAATTTTTGCGAGTTTACTTATACCATGGCCTGTATCGAGGGCCGTTCTGAGGTCGACCACTGAGAGGTCAGCACCTGTATCAATCAAAGCTTCAAAAGTCCCTATCTTGTCCACATTAATTTTTAATTTGTATTTAGGGTCCAACTTCTTGATTCCGTTTATGGTCGACTTGCTTTGATTGACAGATTCAGGCGCGACGCTTAGTTTAAATCTTCCAACACGGAATATCTATTCCGGGTAGGAATATTTGTCTGTGTGCTATGACATACATCAGCATAAAGCCGAGGTCCTGATTTCTCTGATATTTCATTCATTTGGCATTTTTCTTCGACCTTCTCTTGGGTATCTGCTGGATCCTCTTCTAGGATTCTTATAAACTTGACCCTACAATAACGGGCCACGTGCCCTGGCTTGTTACATTTAAAGCAGATTGGTCTTCCATCTTCCGTCCTATTTTTGCTCACTTCTTGGCTTTTATTGTAAGTGTTTCTCTGAAGGTTTGGTTTCGGCACAAAGTTAGGATTATAAGGACGTCTAGGGGTAGAGGGCTGGGGAAAGTTGTTTCGATACTGTCTGGGGGTAGGAGGGGAGTCGTTCTTGTAATTATTGGAAACAGGGGCTTGGGGCCTGGAAGTGGTCTGGTAGTTTCGTGCGGCAGTCGGCGGCACGTACCTCGATTGTTGTTGGGGTCTAGAATAGCGTGGACCGTTATATAGGTTTCTGGATTTCTCCACACGTTCCCGATATTTGTTTTCAAAAGAATCCATTTTCTTGCACACGACAAGAAGGTCATCGGTCGTTTTAGGAGGGTTCAGGTAGAGCGCGAATGAGTACTCTTTTTTCAGTCCTCCAATAACATGTTCAATTTTTGTTTCTTCTTCCATTGCGGGGTCAACCTTGTTGCACAACACTAGAATGTCTTCCGCGAACCTGATTGCTGGTTCATTCCAGTGTTGCATTCTGTTGAGCTTCATTCTAAGTTCTTCTTTATTCGCGTCCAAAGAAAAATCCTGAATGAGGCGGATTTTAATATTTTCCCAGCTCGTGAAACTAGCTTTGTGTAAATTCAACCAGGTTTTAGCGCTTCCCGTCATGTTCATGGCGGCATAACGAGAGATAATGTAGTCTGCCCAATGGTACAAGAAGCCAATTTCTTCAAGAGATTCAATCCATGGGCGAGGGTCTTCCGTTCCATCATATTTGGGGATGTCGATGTTGGGATTCAGGACAACTGGGTCGGAACTAGCATCTCTACCAATTGTTGCACCAGGTTGCGGCTTGGCAGACTCTTCAGCCTGGATTCTCTCCTGTGCTAGGTCTTGCATCTTACCAGAGCGTGTTTCAACCATCCTACAAATTTATAAAAGGGAATAACGAGATAAGTCTTCTTTAAGTAGCCACCAGAATCCTTTATTTATTTTCTCACATCAAAGAGAGCAGTGAAGTCACACGTGTACCTAAATACAAATGATGACAATCTAAATAATCTGTGTTTTAAATAAATATCATAGAATATTTTATATAAAGATAAATAAATATATAATCTAAATTTCAAATATATTAAAAATAATATAAGAAATACGCCATTAATCATGATGTAACAATATATACTATATATTTCACAATATAATGCGGCCTAGGATTGTAGAACGACGTTTGACAATTTTACCGCAAATGTTTCTTTTGAACGAAAAATAGTAATTTATTTTAAGGAGAAATAACGACAATTTTCATTTTTAGGAATGAAGTATGAAAGTATGTATTGTGAAGAGTAATAATGAAAGGAAAAAAAGAAAGTCCAGGGGTTCCCATCTCTGAGCACTCTTTTTTTTCGTTTATCATCACTCTTCACAATTCATACTTTTATACTTCATCCCTAAGAATAGAAATAGTCGTTATTTCTCCTCAAAATAAATTACGATTTTTCGTTCACAAAAAAAAACATTTGCGGTAAATTTTCAAACGTCGTTCTACAATATATACTATATATAATAATATTTACACTATAATTTCATATGTACCATAATTATAAAAATTATAACAACCCTAAAATGTAGATATAATTCAACGTATCAGTTTAGCCATCATGTAATCATAAACAAAGCAATAAAGTTTTATCGAAACAGCCGCACTTAAGTCAAGCCAGGTCCGAGGGGTCCAATTCCGTCAAAGATTATTAATTTCTTCACAGAATAAGTTCCAATAAGTTTTACGACCGCCAATAGACACCAACAAAAGGACGGACAACAACAGATTATCTCTGTCTCTCATGTAGATCACACCTTACTGGATCTTGTCCCCGTCTTCGGCGTTGGTCTCTCTTCTAAGTGACATCCAACCTGCCTCGTCCTTTATGTTACCTATTGACGCCTGAACACGAGGTCCCATGACTGCTATCTTTGTGTAATACCACATATATACAGTTAAACCTGTCTAGAGCGCCCCCTCTAAATAGCGCCTCCCTCTCTATCGCGCCCGATTTTAAATACGTAGTATGATGCGATTTACATTAAAAGTGACCTGCCTATAGCACCCCCTCTCTATAGCACATTATTTAGGTGAGTCTCAAAAGGGGGCGCTATAGACAGGTTTAACTGTATATAAATACAAGGTATGTCCCATAAGTTCCCGGACTGGGTCCATAAAAAATAAATAAATGAAAAATGTAAATATACTTGACTGTTTATTATAGAAAAAATATCTGGCAACACGATACTACCAATATCGAGGCTGTACGTGCGCGCGCGCCAAGGTCATTCTAATTTATTTAAAGGTTACACCTAGCGTTGCAGCGATTTTACGATGGAACAAAAATTAAAGCAGAGGATTTGCATAGAATTTTGTGGGAAACTTCAAAATCAGCAACCGAAACTTTTGAAATGCTTAATAAAGCATTTCCCAATGACCCTCCAAAGAGAACAACTGTTTTTGAAAGGCATTCTAGATTTAAAGCTGGCAGAATTTCCATTTAAGATGATCCTCGTCAAGGACGCCCAAAATTTAAAGGACTGATGAAAATGTGCAAAAAATCACCGATTTGATAAAAGAAAATCCTCGAACCACTTTGCTGGTGCTAGAGTATGATACAGGCATCTCTTAAACAACGATTGGAAGGATCGTAACCGAAGATTTGAAGCTCAAAAAGACTCCTGCAAAATTCATCCAAAGATTCCACACTAATGAGCGAAAACTGTGTCGGCTTGCAACCTGTGAGAGCATGTTGGAAATGACAAGAACGGATCCGGAATGGAAAGACAAGATAGTCACAGGCGACGAGACATGGGTCTATGGCTATGACCTTGAAACCAAGCGTCAATGTGCCGAGTGGAGAGGTCAGGGTGAGCCTAGACCAAAAAAAAATCCAGGATATTGAAATCCAGTAACAAGGTGTTGCCAGTCGCCTTTTTGGATAACAAGGGAATTGTTCATCACGAGTATCTTCCTGCAGTCAAACAGTCATTAAGGAAATGTATTTGGGCATTCTTCGCCATCTAAGGGAAGTGATTCGAAAAAAAGGCCAGAAAAATGGTCTAATGGTGACTGGATCCTACACCATAACAATGCCCGCCCTCACACAGCGCACATGGTGACGAGTTTTTTTACTAAAAACGGGACAGAAATCCTACCTTAACCACCCTATTCCCCAGATATCGCACCAAATGACTTTTTTCTGTTCCCCAAACTTAAAGCAGTTCTAAAAGGAAGACATTTTGACACCAGGGATGACATAATAGAAAAATCGCTGTTGGCATTGAAGAGCATTCTAAAAGAGCCCTATAAAAACTGTTTCGACAATTTGGAGAAACTATGGCGCTGGTGCGTTGAAGCAAGGGGGGATTACCTTTAAAAGTTCTAATATATATTTTTTAATATCTTACCTTTTTTATGGACCCAGTCCGGGAACTTATGGGACATACCTTGTAATTTTTTTAATCAAAGAGGGCATATCCTGACTATGAGCACATGAGCTTTTTAGATAGCAGAGCGCCATCTAGGGAAATATTAATTTTATTTTTATCATTTGAATTATTTTTTTACATATATATAGATAGATTTATATATATATATACGTTTAAATTTCATAAACATATGTGTAAATTATAAATATGAATTTATATATGAATAAACACAAAAGTGAATTTGCTTTCAAATATTTTTATTTTGATATTTGAATTTTGTTGTCCACAAAGGATTGCATCTTCAAATATCTGTAACAATAAAAGAATGTTAGAATATAAAAATGTGTAAACATCACTTCAAACAGATGATTTAATTACATTAAATTTAGAGCTTAAAATTTTACATGGAGAATAATAATTATTGAAATTGAACGACACCACTCCCCCTAAACATATTCTACAAATTATATTAAAATAGACACTTGAAAAAATAGAGAATAAAATAAGAATTATTCTTAATATGAAAGAGGACAAGTTTTTTGGCAATTCCTTTTAAAGAGTGATGACTACAGATAATAAAGCAAATTATAAATTTATAAAAAGAATATTAATGAACAAATTCTCCACTACAACATTCTACAGCATTCTGTAAAAATGAAAATTTAATATAATAAATATAAAATATAAGAGAAAGACTTTTCACTTCCTTAAGTGTTTAGTCAATAAATGTATATCTGTTGACTTTGTTTAGAATTTGTAATGAAACTGATTCCAAGAATATTAATCAAACATTATATTTATTGATTTACAAGAGGGAGAACAAAATATAAAAGGGAAATTAATATTAAAACAAAGGAACTTTTTTTTGGTTAGCGCCTATTAACTTGTGATTATACACACATACTCTGTGGGAATAAATAATAAATTAAAATATATATATTATATATTAAAAAATTGAGATTTCTGTTGATTTTTGGAATTAGATTGATATATAGAATCATTATTATATGTTGCTCTATTTTGGTATACATGAGTATATTATAATATTGTTCTGCAGTCGTGGCAATAATTAAATAAAATTAGTTATCAAAAATAGCTTTAATTAAGCTATAGGAATATATATAAAAAAAAACATAATTTGATAAAAGTAATGCCTGGCTTAAGGCGTAAGAATCTAAAAAATGAAAAAGTTATTTACATAATGTACAAAAGATTTGAGCCGGCCATTGGGAAACAAAAACAATGAGTTTTTATAGGGGGAGCGTGACCTCTGGCGGTCAATTTAACAGAGTATTTGAATCTATAAAATATTATTTTAAATAAAATAACATTTTAATATAACATATATATACAACAATATCCCTATTTAATATTTATAAAATTTTTAATTTTAAGCGTATTTAATCTGTTCTCTAAATTCCATTACCATCCCCTCTGAACTCGCCGTGACAAAATTAAGTCTTAAAAGAATGAGGGATTCCTGATCAGTCAATCAACTTTAATAATATAAAAGTATGCATTATTTGAAGGAATATAACCTAAATAAACAACTAGCACTGCTTAATTATATATGAAAATTTCAATATTCTAAAAATATAAACTCAGATGATCTTATATCATATAGATGGAACTTTGCTAAGATCCCAAATTGATATTTCATGGAGTATTTTGTTTAATCAATTTTACAACTTACCTTTTTTCTTAGTATTTCTTCACTGAAAAAACACAATATTTTAAAACACAGATTATAATAAGGCGTTTTTATGCTTTGTTAAAAGGGAAAATGTTTTTGGAAAGAGAGAGGTATGGAATTCGTGTGTTTAAATATTAATTATAAATTAAATTAAAATAATACATCTGAAAATTCTACGCGCACAAGGTTTTTCATATCTTAAATCATATATATCATATTATCATATTTGGGAGTTAATATCAAACTTTCTTTAAACCTTCTTGGGATAGTCAACCTAAGTAAGCCTATGTCCATAATTTGCTTGAATATTATTTCTAAGATTCCACCCTTCCGTGTACCATATATAAGCAGCATGATTGAATACAGTATTAGAGCTCTAAAGGAGCGGTCTGGTGGATAAAATTGTCGAAACCGCTGAGAGGGTTTACCACTGATGAACTAAGCCCTCCCAAATTTTTTTCATTTCAGTAAGGACAGTAGAAGTTTGATTTATTTGTGAAAAGAAATATTCGCGTTTTGGTGTTTTCATTTGTATTATGTAGATGGAACGTTATTGCTCTGTATTAATAGTTAACTTTGCTCAGCTGCAAATCTTAGCCATTTATATTTCAAAACAATCCCTATATTTGCATATATTGGGGGAATTTAATCTATTTTCGTTAATAACAAACTTATATTTTGGATTATATTAGACTTTTCTTTTATATTTTATTGATATCTTTCCAATTATTTATATTGCTTTAATATAAATAATATTTAATATATAAAGTTTCTATTCTAAATATGATAAAGTAATGTTCGAAATACCGTTATCTCTAAGCGCTTTTTACATTTAATATTCTGATGCGCGTTATCTGTTATGAAAATTCGAAACTATTATAGATGTGTATGATTCTTTTAAAAATTAAACAATCTCTACTGTCCTTATTGCAATGGAAAATTGATGGGAGGGCCTGGCTCATCAGTGGTGAAACCTCCCAGCGGTTTCTCCATTCTAATCTACCATACCGCTGTTTATTGCATTTTTCGATACTCCTTTTATAGTGATACAGATGCTAGACTCTTGGAATTGGTATTGTAGATCAGGATATAAGCTTTGGGGACAGCAGAATTACATACAATTTTAAAATTCGTTTTGAAAATAGAGCAATCCATATTCTATTCATTAGATAATACAAAGGCATATATTGAATTGAATAAAGATTTATTTGCCAATATATCGGTTGGCTCAACGCAAAACCTTTTCAAGGCATTACAGTTTTATATATAAATACAGATACAAAAATGTAATGCCTTGATAAAGGTTTGGCGTTCAGCCAACCGAAATATTGGCAAATAAATATTTTATTCATTCTAATACATACCATTTTATTATCTAATTTTAAATATATATTATGCTTCGAACAATTTTTTTTCCGCAAATTTAATATTGTATAAAATTTCAAAACTGTTCTCATCAAAGAATTAATTAGAAATGACTCACCCCAATTAATGAATTTGTCAGCTAGCCACTTTGCTCCTCCAAGAGCGACGCCAATGAATCTGACAAAAACATAATTTTTTTGAAAAATGAATGACAGATATTCTTCTGCTGGTTGTTTGTAAAATTAAATGTTGGTTTCCATATAATTTGTGATTATCGAATTTATAGAAGGTTATTATACACATATTGGAAATTATTAAATATATTTCATTAAAATAATAGACACTTCGGCTAGTTAAAGTTTTATTTTTTTCAACGTTTTAACAAAAATCTTTCGTTTTATTTATTTTTCCTGAGAGAGAGACGAAGACAAAATATTTTTGTTGAGATGTTGAATTAATAAAATTACAAGCGACCGAAGTGTCATTTTTTAATGAAATATGAATACCGGCCAGGCAACCTCTACCTTTACGATAAAATATTATTTATATATAAAATAGATTTTATACTGTGATTAATTAAAGTTTTATAGCAAACCGTATTTTACAAACTAATATACTTTTTTTAATATCATTCAAAATTCAGTGACTCAAAAGAAATATTAGATATGCTCAATCATTATTCTTATGTATGCAGACCTATTTTAATTATCTTCGAGTTACCCTAAATGTGTGCTATTATATTTTACACTTTTATAAATTGATATATTTGCATCCAAATATTATATGAATTATAATTGGAGAAATATATATCCTCTTATATACAGATATAAAGTATCAGCGCAGGAATTGGACCAGTAATCTAGTAATGAAGAAATATTTACATACTAGGCGATAAAATAAAGGAGCCTGAAGAATTTTTAATTATCTTTGTTTTGATAAATTTAAACGGTAGCTCTTGGCACTTTTATTGGCTTGTAGTGAAATATGATGTAAAATATATTTGGTTATATTATATAATATTCTTATTCGTGTTGAAAATAGAGGATTATAATAAATATGATAATTATAATTAGCTATCAATACCATCTTAGTAATTGAGAAAGTATCAACAATTGTTAATGAGGGTATGTAATGTTGAATTTTACTTACGGGCTCTCCTGTTCTTTGAATCTCTCCCTGAAAGATAAGTAAAATTTAGCTGCAATATTGAATATGTAAAATGTTGAAAACATATATCCAAAAGCACGCACACAATTATACAGAAAAACGAGATATTTTATATACACTAGATGTGTGAACATGATAATAAACCTGTATGTAGAATTTTTTTTTATTTTCTTTTCTTATCTTCTTCATTCATTTTACCAAAATTTCAGTTGGCTTAACACCAACCTCTAAATAGGTATTATAACATTTTAATATAATACCTTGATGATGGTTAGCGTTCAGCCAACTGAAATATTGGTAAAATAAATGAAATTTTGATCCAATGTATTACCTTTTATTTAAATAAGTGAATATATATTATAATTATTGCAATTTATATATTATTTATATAATAATTCAGAAGGGATATTGAAAAATAAATATGCGCACGATACATGCACGTATATACTTGTTAGATAGTAAAAAGGCATATATTGGATTTAATAAAATATTTATTTGCCAATATTTCGGCTGGCTGAAACGCCAACCTTTATCGAGGCGTAACCTTTTGTAAACACAAACTCAGCGCCGCATAGTGTTATAATATCACAGTTGAAATCATTTAAATACTTGTATATTGAAATTGGTAAATTTCTTCTTAGAATATTATAGTGAAAACACAATTTTCTTTAGTCAATATAAATATATCTCATTAGTTAAATGCTGAATGAATTTAATAGAATTATAAAACATTTTTAATCTCTGATTTATTGTAACAATAAATTTATTCGTACAATTCCTTAATAGAATCTTTCTCAGCACAATACATATAAGTAAAAATGTAATGCCTCGATAAAGGTTGGCCTTCAGCCAGCCGAAATATTGGCAAAATAAATATTTTATTAAATCCAATATATGCCTTTTATTATCGACATATAAGTATGCATGTCTATTTTATATTATTTGAATCAATATAAATTTTAAGACTTCAAAAATTCAATCCCAAGTGAAATAGAAATTCGGTTTACTGTGTGGTAATGGTTCACTTTATAGAATTACTAGTTTTGATTAGTAATACAGTTTCGTTAAATTAATAAATTCGTTATATTTTCTGGTTCAAATTATCGAGGTTTAACCGTATATTGAAAATAGTATTTAAGAAGCTTCTTCACGACAAAGATTGATAAAGATAAAGTATGATATACCTTTTTTTTGCGTATCCCTAGTACACGTGGTACATGCCATGATAATCATGGTGGGTAGTTAGCGACTACTTTTACTGTAAGCGCACCACATGTCCACACATGTGAAAAACAATTCGACTTTGCACTTACAAATGTGCCATAGCCCCGTTTGGTTACTTGCACTCGCTGTGGGGTTGGACTTTTGTAAGAATCGGGGGCCATTGGAGCATTTTTTTAAACAGAAAAAAGTTCAATGCGGGAATCGAACCCGGGTCGTAGTGGTCGAAAACCAAACGGTTTAACCAGCCTTCCACCGACCCCCTATATCTATGAAATGCCTATGAAGTGTTACAATACAATATTTGTAGTATATGCAGTCTTCTATATAAACCACAATAGATCTCGAATTGATTAAATTTAATTTGAAATCTCGTGATATCATTCAACCATCACATATCATCCACCATGCACCTAAATTTTAAAATTTGTTTTTCACACACAAAGAATGTAACATATATTTTCTCCCCCTTTCAATATCATAAATATTTAAAATATGTAAATAATATTTGTAAAATAAAAATAGTATATATCATCAATTTATTATCGTAATACTCCTGTTGAAGGTCTGACAAGTCCGAAAGCTTGAAAATAAAAGGTTGAAAAAGAAACTTAGCCCTGGAAGAATATTTATTTTATAACAATACAATATAAAAAATCTAATATTGAACACACAAAATATTGGAATTTTCAGGATATATGGAAAATTATTATCCAATATTGAAATATATTCTTGATCAATAGTTTAAAATAGTAGAACTGTCTTATTTTTCAAGTTTTTTAAAGTATCTAATTCATTTTTTTTTGCTTATTCCTAGTACACGTGATACAGGTCATGATAATCATGGTGGGTAGAAGTAGGCGACTGTTTTAATTGTAAGTGCACCACATATTTACACATGTGAAAAGCAGTTCGACTTTGCACTTACAAATGTGCCAGGGCCCCGTTTGATTACTTGCACTCGCTTGTGGGGCCACCGGAGCATTTTTTTTATCAGAAAAAAGTGCCCAATGCGGGAATCGAACCCGGGTCGTAGCGGCCCAAAACCAAACGGTTTAGACCATCCTTCCACCGACCTCATATTATTCATTGAATATATAATGGTATTGAATATTACGATAATTGTAATTAACTATTTATTCTTCTTACATTTATCCATATTATAAACCGCATCTATGAAAAGTCAGCAATAAAATATTTTTACTTTAATAAAATGTTATTGTAATATATGTTAAATACTGATTCATTGATACCATTTCCTTTTAATTATACAAGTTTAATTATAATGCATCATTAGTATACAAGTATATTTCAATAATCCCTTGTATCAATATTGATTTAAAATATCAGGTCTCCAGGGAAAAGTATTTTTACAAAAACATTTTAATTTCTAGCTTTCTGGCACGAACGCCCTTCTACAGAAAAAACACACGGTCTTCATTATAGCAATTTTTATCCTGTAGAAGGGTGTTCATGCCTAAAATCTATAGATTAAAATGTTTTTGTAAAAATACCTTTTCCTGGAGGCCTGATATTTTTTTAATCGATACAAGCATTATATATATAAAATTGTTGACACACATTAATAAGTTATAATACCTTGATAAAGGTTGGCATCCAACAAACTGAAATATTGGTAAAATAAATGATATTTTGATCCTATATATGCCTTTTTATTTAAATATATCAAAATACTTACAATTCGCTCTCCAATTCGCTTTCAAGTTCTTCAAGGGATTGAACTTTGTCTGCAAACCATTCAAATTATTAATATCTATATTTTTAATATTTCGGCGCAAATATGTAAAGGATAAAATTTATCTGTGATATATGATTTAATTTATTATATTCACATGAAGTTTTTCAGCCAATGGTTCAACTTCTATTATGATATCTGTAATAAAGGAATATATGCGATAAAGTTTTATAATGAAAAATGTAAAAAATTTAACTGAAATTATAGATAGATTTCTGTATATAGCAATCGAAAAATATATTCTTTATATTCAATAAATGAAGAATTTTCAAATAGAGTAAATAGGTATTTTGTGAGTTAAATACATTAATATTTTAATTCTTGGCATAATTTATAAATAATAGTGGAAATACATCTCAATGACGCAAAGAATATTTTCCTTATTTGTAAATTAATTAGCATTTTCAGAAAATATCCAGAAACATAGATTATAACATTACGAATGCTTATTCTGCTAATTCATATCTGTAGTTTATTTAAAAGTTTAATTTGTTTAAAGTGTAATAAATAAATTTAAATAACTGATCACAATTTTATACCCCTAAATTCATAGAAAATTGAACTTCACACAGAATAAATATAAGTAAATACTTGTATCTCCAATCTTTAAAATGTAATTCTAAAATATATTTGCTTCTATTTAAAGGATGGTGCACACATGAACAAATCCAAGGTAATTCTTACCTCCATTCCTGGATCTAAATCAGATGATTTTTTTTTTCCACAAAATATATATCCTTAAATTATATACTGTTGTTTACCTTTATATCTTAGATTTTTTTCCAAACCTCACAAACAGGCAATTGTTATAATTTAGAATGTCAAAAAGAAAAGATAAACAATAGTTATGTATCATAGTTTGGAGATAATCACTTAGATCAGTGAATTATTAATACTTTGAAATAGTTAGAATAATCTTTACGTTTCACGATTTTATACTATCAATAATAGTTCTGTGTTGTTTACATACTCCTAAAAGATATATACGTGTTTTATCTAAACTTACCTTTAATATTTTTATGTTAAATATCTTAAATATACTATACCTTAATTAAATAAAGCTCAATTAATATAAATCTCCTGGATATTAATCAAACAAATGGTAAAGATTTCTGGAGATGAGTTTCTTTTATATTTATTAGATGTGATCTCGAGCTTTCTGGCAGCTCTGTTGAAATCTAGTAGAAGAGTAGAGATGCTTGAAAACTCGAGATTACGTTTAATAAAGATAAAGAAATTCATCTCCAGAAACCTTGAGCATTTTTTTATAAAATAAGGATACAAAAAATATTAAAATAGATTTTAAAAAATCAAAATAATATTTTAATCATAAAAGCGTGAGCTCTTTCAATGTTTACCGATATTTTTTTTTTACTTTACAATATTATTAATAATTTTTAAAAATAAACTACTCAATATATACCTAATAACTATTATCAAATAAGTTAGAAATATTTAAAAAACATACTTACTAGTATACTCAGCAGTAGCGACTGCTAGAAGTACGGCAAGGGTCACGAGAAGAATAAATACCTTCATCTGAAACATATATGCAAATATATAATAATTAGAGAGAAAAATAATATAAAAGTAGAAAATATTATTTATTAAAATAACTAACATAAGTAACTCCGCCTTTGCCGGTCCCAAGATCGGATGAAAAAAGAGGATGGGGAGCAGTAACAAGCTCACTAAAAACCTGGGCTCAGCTGGCCCGGCTGATAGTACCCTGTAAGGGCTCCTAATCCAGGGATACAGGATGAGCAGCGTTTGTACACCATGTTAGGAGCGGCTGTATATGGCGTCTTTTCCTCATGTCAGAGGCGGCCACTTCATATTGGAACTAAGTCGACCTGCCACTGAGTAGTGTTCCCAGTCTTAATGAAAAAGCCAGACGCATTCTACTTCACTCAGTCATGATGGTTGTCAAGTCTCAAGCTCTACAAGCTTGTTACCCTAATATGATTGAGTGGAGATAAGAAAGAAGAAGAAGAAGACTAACATAAGTATACGCTTACATTAATAATTATAAAGTTTGAAATAAAATCCAATCAAGCTTTATATAATTTATATAAAATAAGGTTTTATTCTGTACACTTTTAACTTTCTCTAATTTATTCTTATGATAATATATGTATAACCTTCATAGCGCAAAGTCTGGGTAATTCAGTCGCAGACTTCTAAATTCTAAATATGAAAATTAGTTCAAAGCGCTGTCTAAATTTAAAGATATCAAGTTTTTCACACACATATTTTACAATATTAATATATCATTATTTTGACATTTTTTATTAATATAACATTATATATTTTCACAATGATTGTGTAATCTATTTATTCGAGTGTTAATTTATCATCTATTCAATATCCCAATCAATATACATATTATTTATTATTATCAAATTGTCTATTAAATATTTTCAAAAAATATTTTCCAGACAACCTTTTGCTAACAATAGCATGCATAATCTCCTTTCAGAAACTTTTCAATTGAACAATCAACGACTAAAATACTAAATTACAGCAATGAGAAGTGATAGAATACCATATTTACAGCTTGCTACCCATTCAATATTCTGGCTGGATAATCAAATATTAAATATGAAATGTTCATTAGTGTTTGAGGGGTGATTTTCTATTGCAAATATTTTGGAATCAATTAGTTGTTGAAAATAATTTGTCTTTTCCTTCACATATCTTGTAATTCATTATTCTAGCATCGAGCAATTTCGAATTTTTAATTCTAAGAACGTAGGCGAAACAATGAATCTCTATAGATACGAATTTAAATAGAGTTAGATTACACCGATCCTTTCTTGATTTAAACATTGTATGTAGAGAATAAAATAATAGATACGTTGTATATGATTCAATAAATTTTAAAATAAATATTATATTTATAGATTTGGTTTATATATTCGCCTGGAACAAATTCATAGAATGTTTATAACTGTTTCTGTTTGAAAAAATGTAAATCGACGCAATCATCCCTAGCCAGGATATCGCGTTTTGTGTGTTGAAATAACTAAATAAATAAATTCATAAAAAGCGCGAAATCATAAGGCAAAAGGTTTCTTCAAAGTTTTTACTATTGTTTTTCCGAGATTTCAAGCATTTCTACCCTTCCACAGGAGATAAATTGAATTTTTATCCTGTGGAAGGGCAGAAAGGTTCGAAAACTCGGAAGATTAATAATAAAAACTATGAAAGAAATATTTCCTTAGGGATTTCGCGCTTTTTATGCTTATAGATTTAACTTTATTTTTCAGTAGATGGGTACAAAAATAATGAGAATAATTTGATTAAGAACCTAGGAGAAACAATGTACCTTATATTCGATTTTGAAATCATTGATATGATCATATTTTATATATGGTATCAGATAAGAACTACGATATATATAATTTAGAAGAAGTTTTGATTTAGATAATTATGAAGAATTATTTTATAATTAGCGTAAATCACTATGTAGGCGTTAAAGTTTAAACATCGCTATAACAATGGCAGATTATATTTGATTGTAAAATGAAAGATATGACAATAATAAGCCTCAGAAACAAGATAATTCATATAGAAAGTTTTTTCAGGGATTATAATAATATAATATATATAATAATATATAGATTATTAACCTTTGGTGGTGATTGCTTCCTGGAAGATACTGTTCCATTCTTCAACTGCCTTTATATATTGGATTTCAAGGATTGAATCTTTCTACTTATGTAATACTTCTCTTTGTCCTTTTGTGTTTCAGAAAACAATATGTTTCTTTGTATTGAAATTTAACAGATTGAAAGTTTCCAAATATAAGATTATTAATATATCGAATAAAGTACTTCTATATTCTTTGATGGTTATAATATAACATGGATATATGTTAAATATATGTACAGTATAACTTGGATAAATTGAAAGTCTCTAATTCGAAAACGTCTTTATTCCGAATATATGTCTTGGTTCCTAGAATTTCCTATAAATATATTTTCCGTTTTTAATTCGATTTTTGAATAATATGATTCTTTGTTAGGTCCCTTGGGCTTCGATTTATCTAGGTTTGACTGTATTATGAAAAATAATGTTTATATTTTTAATAACACAAATTATAAGTTTATAGATCTTATTTAAACAGAATAAATTCTCAATATATTGTAACAAAGTATTTATTATATTTTATTAACAATGTAAAATATTTTGATGTTTATAATTTGCTACTCTTTAAACTTCCCCATTGCTTATCTTTTATTTTATCATTCATAGTTTGTTCTTGCCTTAAATAAATTGCTGTGTCATCCTGAAGTTGTCTTTCTTAATTTTCCACGTGGCAATATTCAGCCGATATATAAATTTTGCATCAATAATGTACACTGATAGCGAATACAAAATCTTCTCATTTATGGCAACTTTTGGCCGAAATAAGAAATAAATTTAATAACCTAAATATTTATCATTGTATATATATATACTTAAAGAGAAATCAGATGAATTTATAAATTAAATATAATCATATTTCGTAACACATTCATGGACAAAATTAAAGAAAGTTTACTTTTATCATGTTTTAACAGGATTCAGACAATAATTCTTAAAGATATTACAGTGACCTTTATTGAAGATACACGAGATATCCAAGTATGAACTACACACATGGACAAAACTTAAGGAGGTTGTACCTTTCAGCATGTATATCGGGATTCAGAAAATAACTCTCTAAGATATTACAGTGACCTTTATTAAAAACACACGAGATAACCAAGTGTGAACTACACACATAGACAAAAATTAAAGAAGTTGTACCTTTAGTATGCATATCAGTATTCAGACAATAACTCTGAAAGATATTACAGTGACCTTTATTGAAGACACACGAGATAACAAAGTGTGAACTACACTCATGGACAAAACTTAAGGAAGTTGTACCTTTTAGCATGTATATCAGGGTTCAGACAATAACTCTGAAAAATATTAAAGTGACCTATATTAAACACACGTGAGATAACCTAGTGTGAACTACACTCATGGACAAAACTAAAGATAATTTTACCTTTTAGCATGTATATCTGGATTGGGACAATAACCCTGAAAGATATTACAGTGACCTTTATTGAAGGCACACGAATAAACCAAGTGTGAACTAAATTGCCTCTGTCTACTTCAGAAAAACAGAGAACCGGTGACAACAGACTTTTTAAACTTCCTCTACATTTTAGAGCACAATATTTATAAAAAATATAAAGTTTATTCACATATTTTATAGTTTTTGATCGATCGATGATATTCAATATATTGTAATAATTAACCACTAAATTAATGAAGAAGAGAAATATAGATTTTTTTAAAATACTAGACTATACAAATTGAAGCTAGAATATCAATTCATTAGTGTAGTATAGGTCCACGGTAGTTGAGATAAAGTCCGCAGAACCTGTTTAATTTTCTATTATCTTATTTAATGTGGAAACCATTTAGACTAAAAATAAGCTGTTCATTTGACATTGTACTCTCAAAACTGAAACAAGCGGGCACCGAATTGAAATATGCTCAGGGGTTTGATCTTCTCGGTCATATAATCAGATTGAATTCGGCCAATTCTGTATAAGTATGTGTTAAAGTATCCATGCCTCGTAAAAATAGTATATTATACAAATTTGAATGGATAAATTTGGTAACCTTGAGTTTTATAAAATGATTATCTGAAAATATCATTAGAATCTATTCTCTCATAGTATTTTTGTAGTTTTATTTATAAAATTAGATAATATCATTATTTTTGCTGATCATTACTATTACAATCTATTTAAAATTTAAATATGCGGGAAAAAATGAAAGTATTCTTGCGAAAACTTGTGGGCATTTCGAAGATGTCATATTGTAAACATGAATATAGTGTTTAAGAAATTTATACCGTTATGAATCTAATTTGTTTTTAGATCTATTGTTCATATATGGGTAACGAGATTATTGAGCCATAAGATTTTATGCTTCTAAATATGGTTTTATATAATGTTAATGATCACCTGCTATCCAATCCCCAAATTTCTTCGTTAAACAAAGAAGATATCCACTAGCTCTAGTTGTTTTTGCATTAACATTGTCGATGTGAGACAAAATCTAATTTTCTTGTTTCGATGATTTTTAAAAGTCAATCCTAGTATTCTTAAATGTTCAACTAGTTTAATAAGTTTATTGCATCGTTTTTATGAGTGAATGAATATAGATCTTTGTTTACTGTCTTTATATTTTAATTATATTGTTTTCACACCACATTTTTATTTTTCCAATTGCATTTTCAATTATGAAATCAAGATTTGCTACATCTGTATTTCAACATATTAACGTTAGATCATCTGCATGACCAATAATTTAGTTATTTATTTCCTGAAAGTTGGTTGAAATAGTATTCATTATAAAATTTCAAATTGTCGGAGATAATAGTTCTTCTTGCGGACATCCTTTGCTTAGTGAATTCATTCGAAGAGTACCTAAATCTTTCGGTTAGTGAAATAGGATTTAAGGTGTTTTATTATAGGTGCTGGTATATTGTCTTCATCGAGTCTCTTTCACACTACTGGCCACCAAGTATTGTCAAAATCTCCACTAATATGAAAATGAAATCAACAATTTCTGAGGTTGTGAAAAACGAGAATTGTTCAAGCTGCCATCATCTTTGATTTAAACTGTCTTCTTCTTCTTCTTCTTTCTTATCTCCACTCAATCATATTAGGTTATCAAGCTTGTTTGAGAACCATCATGACTGTGTGGTGTAGAGTGTGTCTGCCTTTGTCATTAAGACTGGGAGCACTACTCAGCGGCAGGACAACTTAGCTCCAAAAGAAATGGCCGCCTCTGACATTAGGAACAGACGCCATGTGCAGCCGCTCCTAACATGGAATACAAACGCTGCTCATCCTGTATCCCTGGATTAGGAGCCCTTACAGGGTACTATCAGCCGGGCCAGCTGAGCCCAGGTTTTTTTAGCGAAC
This sequence comes from Cordylochernes scorpioides, assembly GCA_030710605.1. Taxonomy (NCBI): domain Eukaryota; kingdom Metazoa; phylum Arthropoda; class Arachnida; order Pseudoscorpiones; family Chernetidae; genus Cordylochernes; species Cordylochernes scorpioides. Next base: position 79,265,287 of record CP092865.1, on the reverse strand, counting down.
TTGTTACTTCTTCCCCTCCTCCTTTTTCATCCGGGCTTGGGACCGACAAAGGCCGAGTTGATTTAAACTGTGAATATCTGATATTAGCAAGAAAGAACACTAAGACTACTGTTAAAATTAACACATATTAACAAATTATAAAATATCGTAAGTATACAAATAGCAAAAAAAGAATAAACAGAACTAGGCTATCTCTATTAGTGTTCTTTAGAAATATTTCTTTTTAAACCGCGATAAATAACTATTCTTAAAAAGGTATTTGAGATTACACAGGTCAACAAGATTTTTGCACAAGAGAACCTGATTATGTTTCTAGTGTAACTTCTCATGCTGAACTCAAATATCTAATCAAAAATTTCCCATCACCTATGGTTTTTGCGTGACGGTCTTTTTTTAGTATTGGATTAATACAGTAAAAAATGCAAACATTGTTACGTAAGCAGTTTTGCATAATCCTTATTACATTACACTGGTTTATCCAAAAATATTTTTCTTGGTCCACAAAGAAATAGCATCTTATCTACATGTCCTGAATCCAAATATACCATTAGTTTTTTCTATTAAGCAATATTTCTGAGATACACCTACTTGAAATTTGGAAATATTGTTAATATATAGGCATATATGAACGAAACATATTTATTTATTGAAAAGCAGTGACAGTGGATTTTCTTCTATATTTGCTTGTGGTAGATCCCTCTTGAGTGTCCAGCAGTAGTCGGCAAGCATAGCGGGACTCCATTTACCTTGGTACCGCTTCTCCATGCTTGATATATCTTGATGAAACCTCTCACCATGCTCATCGCTAACTGCGCCAAGATTGTCTGGAAAGAAATCTAGATGTGAATGCAGGAAATGGATCTTGAGGGACATGTTACATCCCAGTGCCTTGTAGGAAAGCAACAGATCATTAACTATGTCTCGGTAATTTTCAACCTTGACACTTCCTAAAAAGTTTTTGCAAACGTTTCTAGAGGAATTCCATGCTGCTGCTTCAACTTCATTCAAACTATTTTGAAAATTTCCATCCTGCTGCAATTCTCGAATCTGAGGTCCAACGAAAATGCCTTCTTTAATCTTCGTTTCACTTATACTAGAAAATTTTTGTTTTAGGTAGGCAAATCCACTGGCATTTCGATCTTCAATTAAGTTCTTCATTAATCCCAGTTTAATATGTAATGGTGGTAAGTAAATATTTTCTGAATCGATCAGGGGTAGATTTGCAATATTTTTATATCCTGGAGTAAAGATTTTACGTTTTGGCCAGATATTTTTAATGTAATGCCTTTCCCTATCTCTGCTATCCCACTCACACAGAAGACAACAAAATTTTGTATATCCAACCTGTTAAAGGAGAACAGCTTTCATACTAATTTTTGAAGAATCAATGAATAAACGCCACTCTTCTGTATCATGTTCATGACCAAGCGCTTCCATTAGACTAACAACACAATTGCAATATGCTAAATCATTCTCTTGTGAAAAGAAGCCTTGAAATTCATCTTGACGCTTGCGAAAAAAGCATACCTTTGTGCCTTTATGCAGCAGATTCCAGCCTTTTAACCTAGAGCCTAAAAGTTCACTGTTTTTTGGATAAATCTAAATCACGTACGAGGTCGTTCAAATCTCCTTGGGTTAATAAATGAGGTTCAGATAAAGCACCTGCTTCAAAATTTGTGTCATCCTACTTTTGCTCTCGTCTATCTGAATCATCGTCACAAAATATTACATTTTCAGGAGGCTGTGGAACAGGTAAAATATCACTATGAGGAACCGGTCTCATAGCAGATGGCAAATCTGGATATTCAACTGTATGTCTAGATTTGGATGTAATACCTGTAGTCTTTGTCAAACAAAAATAACAGTCTGAAGAATGGTCTTTAGGTTCCCTCCATATCATTGGAACCGCAAAAGGCATATGACGTTCACCTTTAATCCACCCTGTAAGATGTCGAACACAAATTACACAGCAATGGTGAGGAGCCCAAGTCTTATCTTGGTCACCGACTTTAAAGCCAAAATAAAGTTCATAGCACTTTTTGATGAGCGGTGTAAAGTTTCGCCTTTGAACTTTGAAAGTTAATTCCCCACAAATATAACAGAAAATATCAGGAATATTAATGCAACGCCTCGGCATATTGACACAGTCTAGTGCACACGATTTATAAAAGCAAATCGATAGAGAAGAATAAACTAATCACTTCAAATTTACCTGTCACTTCTGCTGCAAATCTATTAAACAAATCGTTAGGTTCAATTTAAATATATATATTAAAACTGTTAATGAGCAAATAGCATTACAGAGCTTGTCGTTATTTTTGAGTTGAGAGCAAAACAGATTATAATATTATATAATAATAAATTATATATATTCAATTAAAATTTCAATAATTTGTTATTTAAATTAATATTTATGATTCTTAAAGAGCAAAATTTAATTAATAACCAATAAAATAAAGCTTTTGGCTCCACATACCAACTCTTCTTGTCAAAAATAAAGCGCTAGCTTAGTTAATGATGTAACTTTAAAAATGCTTACGTAACATTGATTGCATTTATTACTGTATTTATCCCAATACTAAAAAAAGACCATCAGGCAAAAACCATGGGTGATGGGAAATTTCTGATTAGATTTTTGAGTTCAGCATGAAAAGTTACACTAAAAACACCATCAGGTTCTCTTGTGCAAAAATAAAGTTTTTTTTTTGTAGACCTGTGTTATCAACATAACAAATAGAAGTTTACATCAACTTTTCTTTTTTTTTTTTGCTTTACCTAGTACACGTGGTACAGGCCATTATAATCATGGTGGGTAAAAGTAGACGACTGCTTTTACCGTAAGTACACCACATGTCTACACACGTGAAAAGCAGTTCGACTTTGCACTTACAAATATGCCAGAGCCCCGTTCTTTTATCATATCCTCATACGTCCCTAGGGCTATCCCCTCATCTTTGATTTTCTTCCTCTATCAACCTAAGGACGCGAGCAATCTCATTTGACAACAACAGTTTCATCTCAAGTTTTAACTTCCCTTTCCTCGTTAAAGTGCTCACAATGTAACAGAAGGCGTTGGATTCTTACTGTAAATATCCAGCGGGAATGTCTTTAAAGATGATTGTTCAATAACTTACGTTTTTGATATAGCTACTCTTGCTCTTCCATATCTTATTGAATTTAGTTCTTAAAATAAATGATACTTTCGGCAAGTAAATCTTTTTTATTATAATTACGTGATATAAATAGGTTTGAAAATTCTGAACTATTATAGACGCGTATGATTATTTCAAAAATAAAACAATTTATACTGCTCTTACTGCAATGGGAAAAATTAATGGGAGGGCCTTTCCATTGCAGTAAGGACAGTAGAAATTGTTTTATTTTTAAAAGAATCATACGCGTCTATAATAGTTTCGAATTTTCATAACAGATGGCGCGCTAATGTATCATAAGAAATAGGTTTATTTATACTCTTGTGAAATCTTTGCAAATATTATTAGCATTTTTATATTTATTTTTGTTGATAATTTCCCATTATATATTTATTTATTATAATATATTTCAAAGATTATAGTCTTTTGAGAGTTAAATATTTGTTTTTTGACTCGTGCTTTAGATGTGGTACAAAATTTGAAATATCGTCAGAACGCCCTTTCAGCTTTAGAATAATATTTGACGCTTTGCCAAACGTTTTGTTGACGAAGACAAAAGATTTTTGTCGAAACGTCGAGATAATAGAAAGATTTACTGGCCGAAGTATCTTTAATTTGAAGAACTATGAATGTCGGCCAGGCAGCCTCTATCATTGTAATTAGTTCTACTGTCTTAAAATTAGTCAACCCATTTAATGTTTCCATTGGCTCCCATAAGAACAACATTTTGTATCTCTATAACAAGGGGATAGTTGTTCTTTCTAAATTTATAAATTAGAAGTCTCGAAAGTGATTTTGTAAATCTCTATCGCCCTTCCTCTCACTGATGTTGCACGATTCTGATATTTTTAAAAATCCATTCCATTCATAGAAAATGTTGCGAAAAGTATAGATTCGTAGAAGAATAGAAATATCCTTTACTACTTAAACATATAAAACAATAAAAGAAGGACAAAGAGATAAAATTATATATAAATCAGCAGCCTATCAGGGGCCTGCCCTATTCAAATAACCGCTAACCAACTAACAATCCAACAAAGCTGCGCTATATAGTCAGAGATGTCAATTAGCATAGACAATACTGACACTATGCAAATATCTGCATATCAAATATCTTAGAAGTATCTGCAATCGTCAATTTCAACAGAAAATAAATAAATATATTTTGTAGAGACTCAGCTATGTTAAATATGAAGAGGTCTTCAGAGTTACAATGGTCAAATTTTGAAAGTGGTTGATTGGTTCGAATTATTCCATCAATTTCAATATACATCGTTCATTTTATTATATTTCCACGTGGAAAATTAGGAAAGACAAACTTCAGGATGACACAGAAATTTTATTTTAGGCAAGAACAAACTGAATTATAAACAAAAGATAATCAAAGAGGAAAGTTTACAGAGTAGCAAAATATAAACATGAAAAATGATACTCTGTTAATAAAATAATAAATACTTGGCTACATAGCTCCTTCCCTAAGGGAGCTGTGACCCACAGCTTGCAATATTGTAGTTACTGACATGGATATGACGTGCTTCTGCCAAGGATTCGGATTGCTTGCGGTGAGAAGAGCGGATTTGTCGTCGTATCGTCTATAAGGACATCGTCCTTTGGAGGAACATCTTGGCTGTACACGGCGGTAGAATCATGGAGACAATCTGGAGGAGAATAAATGTCGTTTTGGATGTGGAAAAATGAGAAATTTGGCCAAGGACTACTACAGGTTGATAGCAAAATATGTACAAATAAATTATCTATTATTTATTATGAATATTCTGGTGCACTTTTAATTCCGAATGGCACTCATAAATATCGATATAGAACCTTATGTGAGTTAATTGTGAATTTACACGATTTATCCAATTGTAATTGCAAGTATAATCACTTTTTATATCTCTAATATCGTTTATTATTTCATTATTATTATCCTGAAAATAAAGGTTGCCTGGCCTTCATTCATATTTCTGTGAAAAATAGAAACTCCGGCCAGTTAGAGTTTTTTTTTTCCTCGACGTTTCAACAAAAATATTTTTTCTTCGTCAGGAGAAATCCTTATTATTAATTATCGTTAACTACTTCCCTGAAAAAAAAGGTGAAAATGTATTTTTGAATCGACAATGGTTAAATGGTGGAATATGAAAATTGGATCTAATTCTAATCAGTATCCTTTAGCCTTACCACTAGTGGGGGGAACTTCGGAAACTGACAAGAAACGCTCCTGTGTAGAAAGTTTCAACCTCAGTTGTATCCAGCAAACATATCGCGGCTAGGGGGAGAGACTGAGGTATGGCAGATCAATGTAGTAATAATAAGTACCAGAGAAATTGTTGACTACTAAAAGAAGAAATGTAACGAATTCTTTTACATTAGATTTTGCATAATTTAATAATATATTGGAGAAATGGATACTAGCTAGAGATATTAATAAAAATAAGAAAACACACATTTCTAACCTAATAATATTTGGTAAAAATTATCTTTCTTTATTATAAATGCAAATCGAGTTCTATAAGCCCTGATATTTGTTGATATTCCATAATTGGCATACATGCAATTGATTCTTGATACTGTGTTTTTATTTAGTGACTATTTTGAATCGAACTAAAATACATCTTCAAATATATATAATTTTAAAATATTGCATGATTATAAAAGTATTTTAACTTCTAAACAATCCCATGAAAGATTTATGAGAACTTTAGGAGAAAAACCTCCTTCTATTAAAACTGTTTTCAATTGGTTTGAAGAATTTAAATTTAGAAAACCCAACCCTGAAGATGAACCTCGTTCAAGAATAAATTGAGCAGGTAAGAATTTTACCTAGAGAAGATCGAAGAAATACGTATCAGCAGTTAGAGAAAGGTGTGGGCATTGGATCAACAGCAATCAACACCATCATTAATGATCATTTAAAATACAGAAACTTGTTAGTAGAGATTATACCTCACAGCTTGACTAAAGACCAAAAACCTGGTCACGTTAAAGGGTGTAATTTCATGTTGAAAATTTTGATGAAGGCAAATCAAATTCTGGTTTAATATTATTACAGGTGACGAAACTTGGTTTTGCTATTTTGATCCAGAAACAAAACGGCAATCTACTATTTGGTCCTCTTCAAAATAATTTCCTCCTAAGAAAGCTCGCAGTTGCTTGTTTTTTTTTTTTTAATAAAAGGTTTTTTTAATAGTATTGTGAAGTTAGAAGATCGAAAGAAAGTTAATAGTGACTGGTATACAACAATATGCCTTCCAGCAGTATTTGAAAAATCAAGCAAAGCAGACCAAGAGCTCAACTTGGACGAAGTGTTTGAAAAACAATGGTCACTTGTTTTTTTTTTAGAAAAGTGCTTTCATTGATATTGTGAAGTTAGAAGATCGAAAGACAGTTAATAGTGACTGGTATATAAAAATGTCTTTCATCAATATTTGAAGCAATAACAGATCAAATGAAGCAAAGCAGACCAAGAGCTCAACTTAGAGGAGTCCTTTTTCACCATGACAATGCAAAACCGCACAACTCATCCCGAACATTAGACCTTTTAGCCAATTCTAGTGTCCAATTATCTCTTCCACCATATTGACCAGACCTAGCACCTTTGACTCTTTTATTTCCAAAAATAAGTTATTGTTGAAAGGGATAAAATTTGACACTGACGATAAATAATTGCAAGCCTTTATCAATGCTGTAAATTCCATTCCAAAGATGACTGATGTAAGTTCTTCAATAATTGGGTTTCCCGGAAGAAATCTTGCATAGGTACTAAGAGTGAATTCTTTGAGGAACTCTGAAAATTTGAAGGTTTCAGCTTCAATAAAAATAAGTGATTGCAAAACCTTTGGAGTGACTCTTGTATTTTATTTCGCTAATTAAATGCATATTTCTTTCTGGTCAAAAGGTATAACTGATTATTTATCCTCACTTTTTTTATTCTATGATTAATTTTATATTTCTTCGAATGTTTCATTCATCATTAGGGAAAATTGAATTATTTTCAAAATTCAAAGAATCTTCTTATAGTTTTAACCATTTCTCTATCTTTCTCGATTTTTATATATTATATGATTTAAAAATATATTCTACTCTATTATATTCTTTTTGTATGTCCGCGTTCGAAATAATAATGAAAGGGTTAGTGAACAAATGTTTATTCACACACAGCTACATAATATAAATATGTGATATCAGAAACAAATCTGCACTAAGTGCTAAACAAGACAATTAAAAGAAAAAGAGAAAACTGGCCGTGACTAGCAGGCAACACCCATTGGTCAATTTAAAATCAGCACCATCTCGCTTACGCTGTTTGCAACGCAGGTCCACACGCTTCCTCCTACTAACAGTTTTATAAAACTTCAATCTCTTTTAAATTATTAGAACTATAATCCTCAATTCGGAATAATTAAAATCAACAACTGCAATAACCAAAATGCATTAATTTTACAAAAAGGTGATTGGATACAATCTACTAAGAGCAACTCTTAATGCAATACTCCTATTCATTGTTTTAAATATTTATAATGCATTACTTTATTATCCCGTTGAATTACAAATAATTTTATTCCCAGATATAATAGCATTAGATGGAAAATATAAGCCTAATTAAAGCGCATATATATATGTTAAAAGTCAAGAAATTAAAAATAAGGAAGTGTTAATTTTGCCTTTACATATATATATATATGTCATAATTTTTATAATATTGATATGTATGAGTTTTTTTCGACAAAATAAGTATGTAAATATGTAAAGCTTGTGTTAAAATGTAAAAATGCAAATTCATCCATCTATAAAAACTGTACAAAAAAAAACGTGGCAGACATCGCGGGCGAATGCTACGGCACGTCGCGGTTGCGCTGCTCACTTGGCTGGAACTAATTCTTGGGATAGGTAAGCATAACGGTTGCACCCTTCCATTCGAACACGACATATATATATATTTTTAAATATAAAAAGGCATATATTCGATCAAATATTATTTATTTTACCAATATTTCAGTTGGCTGAACGCCAACCATTTTGTTATAACTTTTTGTTATAATACCTTGAAAAAGGTTGGCCTTCAGTCAACTGAAATTTGGGAAAATAAATGATATTTTTATCCAATATATGGCTTTTTAATTGATTTTTTTAAGGGTTGCTCTAATATAAATATATATATTATATGGGTAAATATTTGAATATGATCGTGATCGAAAATTTAATGTATTATAATATAGATATGGAAATCAATTATAATCCAAGCTAATTTTTTTTTTGCGGCGGTGTTTGTGTGGGACGGAAAATAATCAAGGACAAATATTCCATTATTTATAGCAAGTCATATTTTTCAAGTCACTGTTTATTCCAAGATTGGTCATGTGACACACTTATGATATATTAAAATTAGTCTTTTCTTATATTTTCACTCACATTTATATATATTAAATGATAAAATGCATATATTGTATTGAATAAAAGATTTATTTGCCAATATTTCAGTTGGCTGAACGCCAACCTTTATCAAGGCATTACATTTTTGTATACACAAACATTGGCAAATAAATATTTATTCAATCCAATATATGCCTTTTTATTATCTAATGATTTAAGTATGGATTGCTCTATTTTCAGAACAATTTATATATATAAAATTATATATATATGTGATGATTTAAGACCATGGAATTGTTGTAAATAGTCTAGATATCTACTACCACATGTTCCACCCCATGACTGTATATAACTTCTTATGTACTGCCAATAGAAAGCCTCAACTAACATCAATCTGTACCGCGTAAGAATCTATTAAAGTATAGCAACTGTACAGATAGAAGGAATGGAGACTAACAGGAGAAATTTAAGGTTAAAACTAATCAGGCTTAGGTGAGAGTAGAAGTAAGACCTAGGAAGTAGGCTTAGAAGAGAACACCACTATTAATAAATTTACAGTCAATTTTATTATCGCGGAAATCATAAAAGCTAAGTTTAACGGCCAGTATTTCCTGGGCCAGGCCGGATATATCTTCCGACAAAAGCAGCAGCAAAGACCAATTAGAAGGTAACGCCTAAGTAGGTCAACCAATAGCCAACGGCCATGTGACATATTCCTACCAATTAGGAAAGAATCACCTACATAGGTCAACCAATAGAAAACGGTCATGTGACAGCTTCCTACCAATTAGAAAGAAGAAAGGTCTTGGTGTTAAATCGAGAACCTAGGTTAGGCAGTCTTCGCTTGGATCCCAACGGTAACACTTGCTCTAAAGATCTCTCTCTCCACTCGTCCCATTCCTTCTTGACGTTCAGACGCTTCTTAGTGGAATCTCTGTTTGTTTATTCCACCTTTGGCCCAGCTGTGTCGCCTTCCACCACGACTGCACGGTAGAGTTGACATCGAGGTTCGTCTAGCATCAGGTAACACTGGTCCCAGAGGTCCCAAGATATCACATATATGTGTTATTTATTTTTTTATAACATTTAAATTCGCTATACCCCTTTATTGAAAATTATGGAAATGTATAAATTTTTTATACGTTGAAATTTTGCCGGGAGGATATTGATCTAAAGAGACAAAGGTCACTTCTCCCGTCAAAATAGACGTCAAAACTAGACGCCATCTATTGACCGTCGCCGCAACTAGAGGCCTCGGGTCGGTGACAAAGCCACAACCCCAGCTTTGGCAAACTGAGAAGCGTTCACCTAGAGACCATGGTTTCGGGCTAAAGGTCCTCGAAGGCCTAGGGCGGACTTTATTCCATGAGATCCACACGGGATCTAATGAAATCTTCACAATATACCAAAGAGGTGTTTAGCTGGCAAAGTGGCTGGGCCAAAGCTGGTGTTGTTGTTTTGTCACCGACCCGAGGCCGCTAATTGCGGCGACGGTCAATAGATGGCGTCTAGTTTTGACGTCTATTTTGACGGGAGAGGCGCCCTTTGTCTCTTTAGATTTTTATACGTGTTAAACGTATTAAAATGTTCGATTTTTCATTTTTCAAGCCAGAACCCTGTGTTTGGTTACTTTGACTTGCTGGTCAAGTTGGGCATGTGTATCATGTTCACAGAAATGAGTGTATTAGAAAATTTTCAACATTACAGATGCCATTTTTCTCGGGCTGCTAAATCACCTGGCATGTCACCCATTGAAAATGACAGGGATTTTATCATTGGGTGATTTGCTCTTAGAGATAATGAAATTACAAGGACTGGTACATTAAAATCGGATAGAAGCAATCTGTAAGATATCTCTCAGGAAAATATTTTGAATGAACACCACAAAGTGTGTTGAAATTCATTTAGGAAAACTATAGTTCAACAATTATTTTTATTACAAGAGAAGGATTCGCTAGACATCATTTTGAAGAAGAAATTAAATTTTTCAGCAACGAGTTTCTGTTAATGGTGCTGTATAATCGGTAAGCTTTCGGACTTTGACGTCTTGCAACAGGCTACTATCCAAGATACTAGAAATTTAGTTTCTTGGAAAGTTACCTGTTGAAAGACGTCAAAGTCCGAAAACTTGCCGATTATACAGCACAAATAAAAGAAACTCGTCTCCGTAAACTTTGATTCCTTCTTCAAAATTATTTTTTATCATTTTTATTTATTTATTCTGTAAACTTAAAAATATGTGTTAAATCATTATTGGCTATAGGTAGAATATATTTTTTCACATCTATTAAATATACAATTAAACCCGTCTATAGCGCCCCCTATAAATAGCGCCTTCCTCTCTATAGCGCCCGATTTTAAACATTAAAATGTTTGCATTAAACCATTTTTGGCTATATGTAGAATATATTTTGTTCACATCTATTTAATATACAGTTAAACCAGTCTATAGTGCCCCATCTAAATAGCGCCTTCCTCTCTATAGCGCCCGATTTTAAACATTAAAATGTAAACATTTTACATTAAAAGTGACCTATCTATAGCACCCTATTTTGATGAGTCCCAAGAGGGGCGCTATAGACAGGTTTAACTGTATATACTTTAGAGTGTTTGTGTGTGTGAATTATAATTAGAAATAAGAATAACTATAAGGAAACCATTATATTTTCAACCAAATTTATTTATAATAAAATTTAATTTTTCGTTTTTCACAGTTTACTCTTCCTTCACATAGGTCTGTAACAAAAATTTAAATATTAGAAATATTTTAAAATACAAACATACTACTTCCTTCGAAATTTATTTTTAAAATATGGTTAATATTGTAGCGTGGGTAATTTATTTACATAATATTTAGATTGTATTGATTTACATAGCTTTGAATTATGTAATAGCTATATAAATGCGTGTAGATACGATTTTAAGGTAGACCATTGTTACACACACAGAGAATAAAGTGTTTTTATGTTTACCTCGCGTCTATTTTGCAACGCGACAATATGAATAGATATTTTCAAATCGGATTTTTGTGGCTGTTCAAAACACCATTTGCATATATCAACTAGACCCTTCAGTTACCAAATATACATATTGTAGCGTGGTTGATTTTATTTGCATAATATTTAAATAGTATTATTTTACATAAATTTTTAATAAGTCATATAGTTATATAAATGCGTTTTAATACAATTTTAAGCTAGACCGTTGTTACAGAGAATAAAGTGCGTTTATTCTTTACCTCTTCTCGCGTCTATACGCGATATAAAGAGACATTTTCAAATCAAATTGGATTTTTGTGGCCGTTCGAAAACCATTTGCATATAACAACTAGACTCTTCCGTTACCAAATATGCATATTAACAAAAATAAGGATGTTCTGATTAGTCAGTATATCGGTGATATAGAAACATGTATTATTTGAATAAATATTCCCTGAAGAAATATCTAGCTTTACAGTTGTAATGATTCCATATGCAAATTTTATTCTTAAAGAAAAATGCAGCATATATGTAAATATGTATTAATTTTCTGATAGAAAATTAAATATGTAAAAATGATTGGATGTATATAGAGTGTAAGAGGAGAGTTAAAGTATCTTATTTATAGAAATAAATGGCTTATACCTTATAGTGTTCGTCAAGTGCTATTTTTGTTAGGTAGAGAACACAACAATAGAGGGGAGAATTAACCGCGCAAACTCTTACTTGGTAGTCAAACCCGATTTTTATGATAATTCTTAATAAAATATATGCCGTGTTTCTGAAATTTTAAAACCTACGTTTTGTTGATCTATACAATAGTTGGCGTTTCGCCAAGATCCCTGTGATATTTTATCAATAAGACATTCGAATATTTAACTTTACATCAACTTACCTCTTTTCTCAATATTTCTTGGCTGAAAAAAAAAAACACAAAGTAATTTAGAATGGGCAGTATAGTAAAACACTCTAATGTTTTGTTTATATATGTGAATAATATTTTTCTATTAAATTTATAAGGAATTTGTGTTCAAACCTATTTAAATGTACACTATTTATCATAACATCAAAACATTCCGTATATAAAATATGCAAATAGAAATTTTCAAATTTTAAACGTTTTTTGTAATTTTTGACATGACAAATGGATATAGCCCTTATTTTATATCACATTTTGAATTTTAAAGCGCCTATTAAATACTTTTAATCTCAAAAGCGTTCTTTCAACCTTTATTAAAGGACCTTTCATCGGTAATCTAAAACTTTTATTATGAAATAATACTCTTTACTTATATTACTTTTTTTGGGGATATCATTTATTTATTCTATTTAGAAAACTATATATGATTCTGTTTTTATATTTTAAGTTATTAATCATTGAAATCTTTCCAATATAATTTTAATGAATATTGTTTATCAATATAAAATTGATATTTGATATATAGAACTTCTAATCTTTAAATTCATATAGATATTTTCAAAATAATGCAGAATATATCTTAGAGCCCATTGCACTTAACATTGTAAAAAATTGAGACACCACTTTATATATATATAAAGTTAAATAGAAATTACTTACCCCAATTAATGACTTTGTCAGCTACCCATTTTGCTGCTCCAAGAGCAACGCCAATGATTCTATCAAAAAACAGAAAATATTTAATTTAAAAAAAATACATGTCGAATTATCTTATGTTGGTTGTGTGCGAAAGAAAAATGTGGTTTTACAATAAATTGTGTGATGATTATGTATTTGTGGAAGAAAATCTCTAGTTTCTCAAAGAATTACAATGTTTTATAATGATGTCAGCCTATCTAGGAGAGGCAACATTAAATTTAAATTTATTATATGTTCATATATATGAACATTTTTTCTCCCCATTGAATATAACAAAATATTTTAAAAACATAATTCTTTTTTTTTTCTTATCCCTAGTACACGTGGTACAGGCCATGATAATCATGGTGGGTAGAAGTAGGCGACTGCTTTTACTGTAAGTGCACCACATGTATACCCATGTGAAAAGCAGTTCGACTTTGCACTTACAAATGTGCCAGAGCCCCGTTTGGTTACTTGCACTCGCTGGTGGGGTTGGACTTTTGCAAGAATCGGGGCCTATTGGAGCATTATTTTTTTAACATAAAAAGTGCCCAATGCGGGAATCGAACCCGGGTCTTAGCGGTCAAAAAGCAACGGTTTAGACCGTCCTTCCACCGACCCCCAAAAACTTAATTCTGTTGACGTTATGACGCGCTGAGTTATAACACCTTGATAAGGTTGGCGTCAGCCAACTTAAGTATTGGTAAAATAAATGATATTTTGATCCAATATATGCCTTTTTAATTAAAAAAAATATATATATATATCTGTATTGAAGACAAAAATATTAATACTAAATATATTCTCAAACATACACCATATATTGCCTTATCTTCAGAATAAATTTCTAAACTTCTAAATATTATTATTATATAAAACCTGTTTATAAATTGAGATCTACTTCTATCGTTTTTATCGTTATTATATTATATCGTTTATATCATTGATGAAATATTTTGATGATTAACTGAACTAATGAGAATGTTATATCTTTGTTCGGTTGAAATACGCGATAGGTCTTGCCACTTGAATCAGCTTAGATTGAAATTTTGGTTCTAAATATGCAAATCTATTCTAATATGCAACTTTATTGCTAGTTGAAGGCAGAGGATTATGATAAATGTCATACGATATTAGCATTTGAATATTAATTCAATCTCATGCATGTTAGGTGGCAAGAGATATAAAAGATGATAAATGTATGTTATTTTAAAATTTACTTACGGACTCTCTTGTTCTTTGAATTTCTCCCTGATAAGAATATAAGTTAATAATTAGTGTTAATATTAAATATACGAATGTAGAAAATAAATATTTAGGTATAAAGAAAAGCTAGAACTTTTGAAAATACTGGATGGGTAAGAATTATGTATATATATATATATATATATATATATATATAGTATAGTTATGAAAATTTTAAGATTAATTAATTTTTTATTTAATTTAAATGTGTGAGGTTTTTTTTTTGTAATAAATAATTAGTTAGATTATATTTAAAAAAAAAAAAAGAAAAAAAGTAACACCAGCAAAGCATCGGCAGTTACGCGTCATAGGCTGGGTGAAAAAAGGAATAAGCGAAGAGAAAGTTTTAAAGAGAAGAGCAAAGACAGAACCAGGATAATAATTTTCCAAATCTACTTATATATTTGCCTTATTCTGTCTGTTTGTCTGTATGTCTGAAGCTCACGGATAGAATGCGCGCCCATTGGCTGCCAGCGAACGCGTGGCCTCCCCGCCCCCCACTAGACAACCCTGTTATCAGCTGTGCGATACATACACCTGTCTATAGCGGCCACTCTAGACAACCCTGTTATCAGCAGTGTGCTACATCCACCTGTCTAAACAGACCACTCTGTCTATAGCGGCCACTCTAGACAACCCTGTTATCAGCTGTGTGATACATCCACCTGTCTATACAGAGCACCCTGTCATAGCGGTCACTCTAGGCAACCCTGTTATCAGCTGTGTGATACATCCACCTGTCTATACAGACCACCCTGTATATGGCGGCCATTCTAGACAACCCTGTTATCTGCTGTGTGATACATACACCTGTCTATAGCGGCCACTCTAGACAACCCTGTTATCATCAGTGTGTTAAATTCACCTGTCTATACAGACCACCCTGTCTATAGCGGTCACTCTAGGCAACCCTGTTAACAGCAGTGTGATACATACACCTGTCTATACAGACCACCCTGACTATAGCGACCACTCTAGACAACCCTGTTATCAGCTGCCTGTCTATACAGACCACCCTGTCTACAGCGGTCACCTTAGGCAACCCTGTTATCATCAGTGTGTTACATTCACCTGTCTATACAGACCACCCTGTCTATAGCGGTCACCTTAGGCAACCCTGTTATCAGCAGTGTGATACATCCACCTGTCTATACAGACCACCCTGTCTATAGCGACCACTCTAGACAACCCTGTTATCAGCTGTGTGATACATCCACCTGTCTATACAGACCACCCTGTCAATAGCGACCACCCAAGACAACGTTTTTAAAATATATTCGCACTCGGGTAAACCCCGGGCGTTGCCCGGGCCTTTCGTCTAGTATAAAATAAAGCTAATTAGAGAGAGAGAGAAGTCTTTTTCTGTTCATTTTCTCTCTTGATGAGAGAAGATAGATTTTGGTTCTGTCTTTGCTCTTCTCTTTAAAACTTTCTCTTCGCTTATTCCTTTTTTCACCCAGCCTATGACGCGTAACTTCCGATGCTTTGCTGGTGTTACTTTTTTTTTAAATATAATCTAACTAATTATTTATTACAAAAAAAAAAATTAAAAAAACCTCACACATTTAAATTAAATAAAAAAATGTATTGATCTTAAAATTTTCATAACTATACTATTTGATACAGAATTAGCTTGCTGTTCTGACTCAAAATTAATTCAAAATCTGTAGTTCTTAATAGTTTACTTTTCCTCTATTTTCCAAATATAAAAAATTACTATTAATATATATATATTTAAATTATTTCTTTTTATTTTAGTATATTATTGAGATATATGATTATTACTTGCTGATGCTGATTGTTTCGAGTAAATAAGCATTTTGGTACTGGTTTGCAGTCGTGATATTTTGAAAATTTAATAAACACAAGTTTTATTCACAATTTGCCTTATTCGAGTTGTTGAAAATAATTGACAAAGAAATGTCTGACTTAAGGCGACAAGAATAGAGAAAACAAAATACGTAATATTATTATATACCACTTAAAATTTTCAAAATATATCAATATACTTACAATTCGCTGTTCAATTCGCTCTCGAGTTCCTCAAGGGAAGGAACTTTGTCTGCAAAGCATTCAAATCATTATTATCTATATTTTTCAATTCTCTCTTTGGCGCGAATATATAATGGATAAACATTATCAGTGTTATATGGTATAATATATAAACGGTTTCTACCCAATTATCCTACCTATTGTTATGTAACATTTAAAAATGAGAAATATGTGAAATATATTTGATTATCAAGTTCCCGTACTCACTTATTGAAAACCGAATAATTTTGAATAAAATATTCTGTTTTTATTAGATATTAAAATATCTAGCTACCTCGGAATTTTTTTTTTAACCCGGATTAGCCCACGTGCTATTTTTTATTGTTCAATAAAATTATATTTAGAACAAACGTAGCTTCAAGCTTAAGCTCAACACATTTTGCGATGGAATTTTCTATTGAACATCGGGTATGTTAGTAATTTTGTTTCAAATTCGGTAAATCGGTTTCTGAAAGTTTTCTAATGATTTAAAAAATGTTCAGAGAAGATGCTATTAAAAGAAAAGAATTTAAGAAGTTGTGACGTCAGTATTTGATGAGCAAAGGTTGGGAGACCACAGACTGTCCACACCGCTGCAAATGTTGAAAAGATAACGGTTTTGATCATGAAAAAAATTGTCGAATAACAAACAGAGATATTTCTGAAGCGAACGTTATATCATTTGGGCTATACAAGGGAATCATTCACAAATATCTAGGTCTGAAATGAACTGCAAGGGAGTTTCTACCTCGTGGGTTAACCTCAGAGCAAAAGGAGACACGTTTAAGATCAGTCAAATCAAAAATAAAATATATTTTTAGTTGATATCTTAATCGCAATATATTTCAAGCTAATATTGATATATTATTTTTAAATTATTGAAAGGTATATGCCGTCGTTTGTGTGCAAATGTTGATACTTCTTTTCCAACGCTGCTAATCTCGCAATCAATCTCCTCTATTATTAAAAAAATAGGTAAAAAAATAATTATATGTATTTGGACACACACTCTAAAATTATCTTTGTTAATTCAAAATGATATTTTAATACATTAGGGGTGCATAACTAATATCGAATATATCTCTATTAAATAATAAAGTTAAAAGTTTGCTAATAATGATAAATTTAGAATACCGTGAAACTTATCAATTAGTTCCATTTTCATATCATGAAACAAGTGAACTTTCCAAATTGTCCAAAATTTCAGTTGTAATATATTTCTATAAATTTTGAATGAGTCATTTCTCAAAATATATACCTAATAACTATTATCAAATAGGTTTGAAATATTTGAAACATACTTACTAGCATACTCAGCAGTAGCAACTGCTAGCAGTACAGCAAGAGACACAAGAAGAATAAATACCTTCATCTAAAACACATAGATATAAATAATTAAGAATTGAGTATAAGAATATAAGAGTTAAATATAATGATTATATGAATAATAAATATTGGCAAACTTCATTGATAATTATAAAGTTTCGAATATTAACTGTAATTACGCGTCTCTAAAATAGTTTCTAATTTTCATTAACTGTAATGCAAAATTATGTTTTTTCTGAATTTTCTTCTAATTTATATTATTTTTCATTTGACAGAGCACCTATTAATTTAAATAATAGGCTCCTTGGAAGTATACAAATAATGAGAATTGTGTAACTAAGAAACACTAGGAAATAAACATGGCTCTTTATATTCTATTTTAAAATAGAGTTAGCATGATGAAACATCTTTGATATGATCATATTATGTTTATGGACCTTAGATAAGATACAGTATTTCTGTAATTCATAAGTTGGGGCTCGAATACAAAGAGTTTTGAAGAGTGTTCTATAAAGTTAGAGTATATATAAGCATCTATTATACGTTGAAATTTTAAACATCAGCCAACAATGGTAAAACAATTTATTTGTATTTTAAAGGTAAAGTAGTTGAAATACAGATGCTAGATAGTTCCTATAGAAGTTTTAATGATTAGTTTATTATAATCCCTAATAATAAATAAATTTCTCCTCCTTTCTTATCTCCACTCAATCATATTAGGGTATCGAAGTCGTGACCCATGTTGGTGTCTGTTTGACAACCATAACGACTGGGTGAAGTAGAATGCGTCTGCCTTTGTCATTAAGACTGGAAGCACTACTTAGTGACAGGCCGACTTAGCTCCGAAAGAAATGGCCGCCTCTGACATGAGGAACAGACGCCATGTACAGCCGCTCCTAACATGGAGTACAAACGCTCCTTATCCTGTATCCCTGGATTAGGAGTCCTTACAGAGTACTATCAGCCGGGCCAGCTGAGCCCAGGTTTTTTACTGAGCTTGTTACTGCTCCCTTCCTCCTTTTTTATCCGGGCTTGGGACCGGCAAAGGCGGAGTTAATAAAATGAATATCTGACATACCTTTGGTTGCTTCCTAGAAGATCCAGGTCCATTCTCCCACTGGCCTTATATATTGGATGACAAGAATAGATTGTTTCTACTTATGTAATATTATCTTTGTCCTTTTGTTCCCAGAAACACAATATGTTTCTTTGTATTGAAATTTAACAGATGGAATGTTTACACCTAGGATTAGAGAATATATATTAAATCAGGAATTTTAAGATTATATTATGGGGTGTTGTAATAAAATGAATATGCAGGATATATTTTCTTATGAACGAATGTTTCTCTCTCTCTCTTTGATATACTGCGAATTTATAAATTAGAATATTTTCAAAATTTATTATTATAATATAAAATCATCTGAAATTAATGTTAGCCATTATT
This sequence comes from Cordylochernes scorpioides, assembly GCA_030710605.1. Classification (NCBI taxonomy): domain Eukaryota; kingdom Metazoa; phylum Arthropoda; class Arachnida; order Pseudoscorpiones; family Chernetidae; genus Cordylochernes; species Cordylochernes scorpioides. The sequence goes on along the minus strand of CP092865.1, from coordinate 79,246,138 downwards.
CATATACACAAATAAATAATTTAAATTTACTAATTTATGGTATTTTTTACAATAATATTAAATTAAAAAAACTTTATTATTTTATTATATATATCCTTTATACGAGGGGTGTCCCATAAGTCCGTAGCCCGACCATGAGAAAGAAATATTAGAAACTGATAAAGTTTACCATATATACCTTAAAGCCTTGTATAAAGATATGTAAATTTTTAAGTTTCTACAACTATAACCGTTTTTTAGTTATAGGTTTTGAAAGAGGACAAGAAACAGGAATCATCTAAAACGTAAGCAAACGAGATTCGTGCTGTAATAAAATATATTTGTAAGAAAGGAATGTCTCCTAAGGAAATCTATGAGGATATGGTGGATACATTAAGGGAAGATGCTCCTTCCTATAGCACAGTAAAAAAATTGGGTAGCTGCGTTTAAATTAGGGAGGATCAGTACCGAAGACGAACATCGACCAGAAAGATCTGTTGAGTCAGTTACTCAAGAAAACATCGACAAGATACATGATTTGGTTATGTTGGACAGAAGAATGACAGTTCGTCAGATAGAAGAGACCTTGGGTATTCCAAAACCAACAGTGGATCGGATCATGAGAGAACATTTGGGCCTCAGGAAGCTTTCTGCCAGTTGGGTTCCCAAACTTTTGACACCCCATCAAAAGGCTGTAAGGAGAAAGTTATCTTCGGACAATCTTGCGTTATTTGAAGCCAATCCAGAGGAATTTGTTAATAGATTTGTTACCATGGATGAGACTTGGGCCCATCACTTTACATCAGAGTCCAAGCAACAATCCATGCAATGGAGACTCTCCGGTTCCCCTCCCCCCAAGAAAACCAAGACAGTTCCATCAGGGAAGGTTATGGTGTCTGTCTTTTGGGATTCCGAGGGTGTACTTCTTCTAGACTTTCTGAATAAGGGTCAAACCATCACCGGCAATTATTATGCAAATTTTGTGAAGCAAATACGAGAAGCTATTAAAGAAAAGAGAAGAGGAAAGTTGTCCAGGAAGATTGTTTACCATCAAGACCATGCTTCGAGTCATCGGTCGCTGCAAGCCATGGCTGCTATTCATTATTCTGGCTTTGAACTTTTATCACATGCACCCTATTCACCAGATCTAGCTACATCTGACGTCCACCTATTTCCTCATTTGAAAAAATCACTTTCTGCCATTCATTTTAGGTCAGATGAAGAGGTCATTGATGCTGTAACCTCATATTTTGAGTCACTTGGAACATCGTTATTTTTGATGGCCATAAAAGCATTAGAACATCGCTGGAAAAATGTATAGACCTTAAAGGGGATTATGTTGAAGAATAAATCATAATCATTTTATTAGTCATTTTCTTTATATGTCGGGCCACGGACTTATGGGACACCCCTCGTATATAAAAATGATATCCAAAATCGATTTTGTTATCGCGTTGCGCGAAATCTACAGAATCAATCATTATGAAATTTCGCATGTAGGTAGCTGAAGTTTTCATTTAACATATAGGCTATTCAAAAAACTAAAGAGTTTAATGTGCTTTTCTAAAAATGTAAACCAAAAAGCGTTAGTTCCAGCCTTATACCGCTTGGCGCAGCACTGGTCGCGACGATAAATGAATTTGATTGGTTAATAATTTTACACGTAGATTGTTTACACGATGAATGTTTTTAAAAAGTAAGATTATCCAATCGCAGTGACTCTTTATGAATTCATTTGCTATACTACAGGGAATATTTCTGGTTTGAATTTGATTTGAAATAAATATTCGTAGCAATTTTATTTGCAAATTTCTACTTTCACTCGCAAGCAGCGCCTCTCGCGGTTTCTGGTTAAATCTAATTTATAAAGTGTAAAAATTCTAAAATATGTTCCAAGTATAATAAATTTTATATTCAATTTGAGGATTTAGTAATATAATTTGCCCATGACGTTGTGAAAAAAAAAAAACTTGGCATTCCAATATTAATATATAATTTTAAAAATATCTTATTTAAAATTAATAAATGTTTTCAGAAAAAAAAAACATGTCTTTCAAAAATATATTTAAACGCATATAACAATATTTATATACGTTTATAAATCTATATATAGGTCGATTGAATGTGTTTTCAAGAATCGTTTTAACAAATCATCAAAAACCGGCGAAGCCGAGTACCAATTAATATTGATTTTATTCAACTTGTCGGGTATTTTTCAAGGGACCGGGAAAAAAAATTCAAATTATCGAGAGTATAGACAAGTATAGATTCAGTAGGGATTGGATGTTTGCTAGAATCGTTCTAACAAATGTTCGTTAGGTCAACTATTTCTTCGGGTAAAAACCGGGCGAAACCGGGAACATATATATGTTTGTCGGCATGCACGCCTTTAATATGTAACTAATCTCGCTGAAATTTGAACAGGACATAGATTTAATTCTGGAAGAGATTTTTGTCGCACTTTTAACTAAGAAAAATTATAATTAACCAAGTACTGAGCAACAATATATTTTTAGTCAGAAATGATGATGACAATATTGCTGTATCATGCTTGATTGACATAAACAAAATTCTTTTGGGGAATATTCACTAAAGCAGACCACGAGCAAAGCCAGATAATAATTCTTAGTAGGCGGGAACAAAATTCTACCAGATAAACATTCACTCGAACAGAAGACACACGAAGCCAGGTCATTTCTATATATAAAATATCGTTTCTCGGCCTTTTGGCTAAGATCATGTAGTACATTTTATTTATATATATATATATTTTTAAAATTTATTCAATAGAGAGAGTGGATATATTTGCTCAAAAAATATATTTCCTATATTATATATATTATCATAATATATCATATGTTCTTTTGAATTATTTTATAATATTTAATATTTTCATATACTCTTTATGAGATTTGGTTTCTCATAATCAATTATTTCAGGAGGACTCCTCGCAATAATCAAAACTGTTGCTGGCGGGCTTTGAACATCATGTTTGATCATATCATGCAGGTTGGGAGATACAGTTCTGAAATAATAGCAAGTACCACACACAGTTTAGCACTAAAAAGCAATTTATTGAATTATTCAACAATATTACATAATATATTAATATATCAAATAAATGGTTACTGAAGAAATATAATTTATTAATATTTAGGAGTCAAATCAATATATATATTCAAAAGAATACATTTATATATAAGGTGGATATATTCAGATTATTTAAAATTGGATACAATAAATGACATTTATAATTATTTACCTTATATATGTACTAACTCTCCAGTGATCAAAGTCATTTCTGTGGAATTCTTTTTGGATAAAAACTATATAATATATAATTATATATAATAACATTACATAATTAAGGAAGGGTTACTTCTTGTTACTTTGCTAGTACTTTCTCTCTCTTATTATATATATATGTGGCAATATAGTGGCAAATGTGGTGAGGAGAGAAATAATCACACGACGAGTTGTTAGAGCAATCATCCAGGCAGCCAGCCGAGAGAGAGCGAGCGAGACGTTATCCGCTGAACGACTGTTTTTCCTGTGTACACAACCGGGGGGCTAACCAGGATAGTCGCCAGGTGGTGACGGCCCCCCCCCCCCCCTCAGGATTGTGGCCAAAAATGGTCGTAAGTTAGTTGTCTAAAGTGTCTCGTTTTAGCTGCCCAGCTCTCTCTCGTTGGCTGTTGGTTTGTTTTATTAATCCTGGAAGAGCATATATTATGACATATGGCCCCCGTTGAAGAAGGCTGAACATGGTTTAAGTATATTTAAAGCTGGAGAAGCCAGGAATAGAGAAAATAATTTTACAGTTAAAATTAGTTAAGGTAATGGTGACATAGTTTTATGTAAATAAAATATTGTATAGTACACAAGTAAATATTATTTACAAGCAGTTTTACAACACCGGGGAGTTTGACATTTAAGGAATCTTTGAAAATATCAAGGTTATAAAAGGCTATATACAACAAAATCTAATGTACTATAAGGGAAGTGATATGGAGGAGTGTGAACAACGAGAAGAAGAGTCACATACATATGGTGAAATTCTGAAGATCATTAAGACTGGGGAACTCTACACTTTAAGATATTTTTCAGGCGGACATGGCAAGGGGAAACTTGTCATGGGCTTTCTATGCTATAAGTGTAGAGTACGAGAAATAAGATTGAGGTTGACAATTGTGTGAGCTCAGGACTGAGGTAAATATAAAACTACATACAATGTTAGAACCTCGGCGAACAGAGCGAGGGGAGACTTGCCCTGGGCCAATATAACTTATCTATGTAGTTACTTGTGTAGCGAGTCCGAGGGGAAAAGTCCCGTGTGTAGGTGAGGAAGTCGATATGGATTTATATTTAATTTTCGAAGATAAAATAGTTCTAGATGCAAAGGTAGAATATAGGCGGACAGAGCGAGGGGAAACTTGCTTTGGGCCACTCTACCTTAATTATTTAGATCCTACTGGGTTCGTAAAGTCTTGTTGTCAGGTTAGAAATTGGTAAAGATTTCAGGGGATAAGTGGTTCAAATATCTTTGATCATCTTGATTGTAAGTGTAGTCATGTTGCTTTCGTGAGTTAATAGCCGTTTTAGTATGGATTAGAGTGTGATTGAAGTGTTTATATGGGAAATTGAAGGTATTTTTGGGTTGGTCTCGATCATTTACGGGCGGTGAAATAAATTGTTCGTTTTCTGTATAGTGTTTTAATTTGTTGACATGAATTGTATCTGTCTCACGACTTAGAGGTCGGTTGGAGCGGTTGATCCCTACGATTTGAGGGGAAATTATCTCAAGTATTTCATAAGGTCCTGAGAAGAAAGGTGCCAGTTTACCAGTGTCTGGATGGTGGTATGTTTTTGCCAAAACGAGATCGCCTACTTCAAAATCGGAAGCTCTATGTGTTTGGTCGAATCTCGCTTTGTCGCGTAAGTGTCGATCGTGTGTCCTTTGATAGGCCAATTCTCTGAAGTCGTCGATTTTTGGGTAGTTTTGTACATGCTCGGATAGTTGTAGCGGGAAACTACCTAACAAAAGGTATGACGGTGGAAACCCGGTCACAGAATGTGGGGTATGGTTATAAGCCTGAAGGACCTGAGGTAGTAGTTTGGTCCAGGCCGTCTTAGGTTGTTGGAGGCGCAACAGTTTAAGTTTGCCAGTAATCGTGGCGTTTAGTCGTTCACTTAATCCGTTGGCCTGAGGGTTGTTGCTTGTCGTGAGAAGTTGGCCAATGTTATGTCTAATCAAAAATCTACGAAATTTCGGAGAGGTGAAGGCAGGGGCTCTATCCGTCAAAAGTCGTTTAGGAGAACCAAACTGCATCACCTTTTAAATCACTTGGGTATAGGTGAGAATGCTGGTGGACCGCGATGGAAATGCCCACGCGTACCGTGTGGCATGGTCCACTACGACATGTAAGCAGGTCTGAGAATTTCCATATTTCGCGAATCCAGAAATAGTATCTAGTGACACTAGTTCGTACGGCAGGACCGCTGGGGGAAGTTGTCCCAATTCTCCGTAGATAGGTCCTTTTGGTGGTTTGACCAATTGGCATACTGAACAGGTTCTTACATGTGTCCTGATGTCATTTGTCATGCCGTCCCAATAGTATTGGGCTGCGATCAGTCTGGTCATCTGCGAAATGCCGGGGTGATTGAAATCGCGATGAGCTCGTTGTAGTAGGGTGCCACGGAGTGATGGTGGAACAATTATTTTAGTGACACATCGTCGTATGATGGTCATAAGGTCCTTGTCATTGAGGATATACCTTGTGTCCCTCCGTAATTCGCCCTGATGATCTTTTATTTGACCTGTGGATAGGAATCCGCAGAAAGGGTTACGGGAGAGTAGGTCCGCCTCGTACTGACGCGAGCCCTTGAGGTATTTGACCTCATAGTCGTAAGCTGAGAGTCGAAGGCTCCAACGAAAGAGGCGTCCGGTGGGGTCTTTTATGGTCTTTAGCCATTGTAAGGCGTGATGATCCGAGTAGATGACAAACCTTGCACCTAGGAGGTACACTCGGAATTTGTCAACGCACTCTACAATGGCTAAGCACTCCAGTTCAGATATAGTGTAATTACGCTCATAGGAACGCAACGCGCGACTGTAATATTGTACAGGGTAGATGTTACCGTCAGGATGTACTTGTTTGAGTACACCTGCGATGCCCTGCGTGGAAGCGTCGCAATAGACCTGGCATGGGAGCCCTTCTTGAAATAGATGTAACACAGGTTGTGTTGCGAGGTGTTGCTTCAATTTATCAGAGGCTTGTTGACAATTCGGGCTCCAAAGCCATTTGGCGTTCTTTTTTAGTAATTGATTTAAGGGGTGGCGAAGTCTAGCATATTCTGGGATGAATTTATGATATACGTTGACGGCTCCTAAAAATGATTGTAGGGTTTTAACGTTGATAGGAGTTCTAATAGCGTTGATTATTTCGGTATTTTTAATATTAGGTGTGTAAGTCCCTGCGGTGATGTGGTAGCCGAGAAAATCTATTTCATTTTGATAAAAATTACATTTTTTAAGGTTAAGTTGGAGATTTTCCTCTAAACAGAATTTAAAGAAAAGTCGAAGGTGCGTAAGGTGTTGTTCTGAGGAGTCAGAAAAAATAACGAAGTCGTCATAATAATGGGCTATGAAAGAGAGGTGGTGTTTGTGGATCAACTGGGTAATCACACGTTCGAAAATTTGGGGTGCTGATTTGAACCCAAAGGGTAAGCGTTTGAAATTATATTGCCCTTGTTGAGTCACGAAAGAGAGTAGTGGTTGACTCTCCTCCGCGATGGGGATTTGATAGTATGCATTGCTTATGTCAACGGTGCTAAATATTCTGGCTTTCGACAGGTTTTCCAGTACCGTTTCTATCAATGGCAAAGGATGCAAATCCGAGGGTACTAGTTCGTTCACGCGACGGAAGTCAATGCAGAGACGCATGGTGTTATCGCGTTTGCGAACGAGTGTCACAGGAGAGGAATATGGGCTAGAGGAGGGGGTGATTATGTCATGTTTTAGAAGTTGAGATATCTGGTCCTGAATTTCCTTCTGGTAGGCATAGGGAGTTCGGTATGGTCGGAGGGAAATAACCTTATCGGAAATAATTTTGAGTTTTACAGGGGTTATGTTGAGTGGTAATACATTGAATTTATTGATAGGGAAAATATCTTTAAAAGAATACAATAATTGCTGATAAGGGATAGTCAGTTCTGGGCGTTGTTCGATAAATTCTTTAATCATTAATTCTCTAGAGGCGCATGGGCTGGTAGGAATGCTATTAAGGTTGTAAGGGTGAGAGGGGCATTCAGGGGAAGGTTGATAAATATTACTAAGGGTTGTTTGTAAGTAAGGCTCACGTGGAGGTTGAAAATCGTCAACGCCTAAGTTAACCGAGTGAATTATGGGTCGTTTAGGGTTAGAAGTTATTATTCGCGAGCCGTGCTTACAAGTGGGAAGGTCACATACAAAATGGTACGAATGTTTAGGTACTGGAACACTATTTTGAAGTATCAATTGATTATGAAAATCTATTGTTAATCTTAAGAATTGCATAACATGAATAGATAGGATACCATGTTCAAGGGGTGAATTTAAAATATAAAATGTTTCGTTAAAATTAAAATTATTAAATTGTATTGGTAAGGTAACTAATCCGATTGGTTTGGCATGACTAGATATAGTACGGATAATAACATCATTGTTAATAGGGGTGGAACAAATGAAACTATTAACATTTTTAATATATTCAAATTGGTTTAAACTAATTATGGAAACATTGGCTCCAGAGTCAATTAGGAATGACATCTTTAAAGAATGAATGATAGGAGTTAAAATAATTGCACTTACAGGCGTATGCTGGTTTAGGGTGCAGGTAGGTTCATTGAGCTTCGGAGGAGTTCTGCTGCCGAAGCTGGCATTACTTGGTTTCTCCCGAGCTCGTCGTTGCTGCGGTCTCGTAGACACCTGCAGGCCCAGTCGATCTTTGGGGTTGCTCGACGCTGTGGACCGCAGGTGTAAAGGTCCGAAAAGTCCGCTGGTAGGGCCCTCGCTGCTGACACTGTGCGTGCCAGTGTTGTCCGCCACAGTAACGGCAAGGATATGGTGGGGTCTTGTCCACGGTGGTGGAAGGTGTTCTGCTCTGGCGCGGTGATCGTTGTTGGGCAGCTTTAGTGCTGGTGTTATCCCCTTCGTAGGTCAGCTGTTGTGCTAAGCACAACCATTCTTCTGGTCCCGAGGGTTGTGCCATCTTTAAAAGGTTGCCATAGTTACGTGGCACACCGTTGGATAGTGCTTGCACGATGGCACTCTTAGGGAGGTTGATCGCCAATCCTATTCGGACCTTGTTCTTGTAGTAGGTCTCGATCTCGGCCATCGACGTGAATTTAAGTTCATAGAACTCTTGAAGGGTGAAGCTAGGGCGTCGGGGATAGACGGCGCAGAGTGACTCTTTGACCTCTTCATAAGTCTTATTGAGTAGCGCTAAGTCTTGTGCAATTTTGCGAGGTTCGCCTCTGAGTGATGATAGAGCCTTTTGAACTTGGCGTGCTGGCTCTAAGTTGTGGAAGTTCGGCTGAGACTCAAGTTGTGAGAAGAAGTGTGCAGCAGGTTCATCTCCGTCGTAGGTGATTGTTTCTTCAGACTCACGGTTTAAAAGTTGGTCGAGACAGAGGGTGAGAGTTCGAAGGGAAGCGGCTACAGTAGAGTCGGTCGTTGGTTCTTGTGGAACTTGGTTGTGGGTTTGTTCGATCATCGTGGTATTGCTTCTTGTTTTCTTCATACTCTGGTATATGAGGGATTTGTTTCCTGGTCAGGTCTTATCCTGTCGACTTTCAATGTGGCAATATAGTGGTAAGTGTGGTGAGGAGAGAAATAATCACACGACGAGTTGTTAGAGCAATCATCCAGGCAGCCAGCCGAGAGAGAGCGAGCGAGACGTTATCCGCTGAACGACTGTTTTTCCTGTGTACACAACCTGGGGGCTAACCAGGATAGTCGCCAGGTGGTGACGCCCCCCCCTCAGGATTGTGGCCAAAAATGGTCGTAAGTTAGTTGTCTAAAGTGTCTCGCTTTAGCTGCCCAACTCTCTCTCGTTGGCTGTTGGTTTGTTTTATTAATCCTGGAAGAGCATATATTATGACATATATATATAATAACCTATAACCTATTTATTTGGAAACCGGCCTGTAGCCCACCTTTAACATATTGGCCCAAAGGGTCCTATTCTAGCCTCCTCAACACCATAGATACCCACTACTCAATGTGGAACTTCTTACTCCAAGAATTATCCTTTAGCCTTACCGTGGTGTTGGGGGATATTAAGGATTGTAAAGAAACCTTCCTGAGTCAAGGGAAATTTTAAACCTCAGTAGATTCTCTCAACCTGAACTAGGCTGGAGGAACAGACTGAAGTCTGGCTAATCAATGTAGTAAAACCAATTATCACAGACATGTTTATCTTTTTAGTAAGGCGATATAAGGATTTTTACAATATTACATAATTCGAGTATATATTAAAGAAATGGATACAAGCTAGCCCCATACTGTAAATAAGGAACACCACACATATTTTTAGACTTATATTTTTTCATAAAATTTCAATAGAAATGTAAATCGACTTCTATATTTTATTTTTATAAATCATTTCTGTAAAACCTAACATTTTTAATTGCACAATAAAAAGAATATCTCATTAAATTAAAGTATTATATAATTTCACCAGTACATACCAAAAATAAAAATATTTGGAATAACAATTAAGAATTATAGAAGAAAAAACAAATTAAGTGTTGCTTTATATAGAGGTAATGGGGATCAAAGATTAAACCTTTTCTTGGGATTTGAGCTCCCAAAAAAAGAATTACATTCTATAAATCTCTATTCAGACCAACATATGGTTCAGCGATATGGTTCAAACTTTTGAATAAAAAATCTCTACAAAAATTAAATTGAATACAATATCACAAAACTCACACAAAAGCCTTATTAGGGACTTGCCCCATACAGATTCTCCTAATTGGGTAAGGTAATAATTATCTTGTGTTATTTACATATAAATTGAACTGGCTTTACTCTTCGTCTCAAAGTCATTCACTTGTTGACTGGTTCTTACATAATGATGATCTAAAATATTTATAGTAAGTTATTGCCTTATATTTGTTTGCTGATATATTTTCAAGCAATACGTAGGGTGAAGTGTTCGTACATTAATTTGTTGATAAAGAACCTTCCTCTCTGCAGCAAGGGCTGTACAATTAAGCAGGTAATGGGAGAGTCCTTCAGTAATAATTGAATACAATATCAGATATTACTATGGAGTATACAAACTTACAAGACGATTCCGTACAATAGTATTCACTGTTTGGTGAAAAATCCTTTGAGTACAGATTATATTGATTAAAAAAATTTTGAAATACGACTTTACTAATTTTATCGTTAGAAGAAAAGAAATAATACAATATTGATATTCCTTTTATGATAATATCTTATATAGGCTAAAATAATGTCGTTAATATTGATAATACAAATTTTATGAAACAAGGTATTCCAATTTATTTTCGCCCAAATTTCTACAACACACAATTTTTCGACAAACTTGGTAATTTGAAGAGTTTTCTAGAAATAATTCTTGCATATATATATATTCTGAAAATAGAGCAATCCATATTGTTATATTTGTTTATAAAGGGCACATCTTGGATTCAATAAATAATCTTTTTATTTCCGATATTTCGATGGGCTAAACGACCATCTTTTTCTAGGATCTCATCCTTTTTCGTTGGAAGACAGAAATAGTATAAACCGAAAGATCGATATACCGGACATGTACACACAATTTAGATGCTCCTAGAATAGGAACCTTTATGTATATATGAACCTCAGTGGAATGTCTTCATTCATAATGCAATAGCCGAATATTTATTTTGTATATATAGATATTTGCTTTTCACTCTATTTATTCATTTATTTTAATTAGTGTTATACGATATTTATTTGCATACATTACTTTTTCATTTGGATGATTTTCGCCTGAGAGATTGTGAGACGCCCGTGTCTCAAGTGTAACGCGCGGCTTGCCGCGAAAAAGGATGAGATCCTAGAAAAAGATGGTCGTTTAGCCCATCGAAATATCGGAAATAAAAAGATTATTTATTGAATCCAAGATGTGCCCTTTATAAACATATATATATATATATATATATATATATATATATATATATATATATATATATATATATATATATGGTAGTTCCAAGCTGTTTTTGTGGATACAGAGTTCAGGATTCTACTAATCTTCAATTCAAGTGCCCCCAGAATTTCAAGACTACAGACATAATAACGGTATTCAATATACTGATCCAAGAGAACGGATATCTAGCAAAGTTTCATATATTAAATTCAATAGATTTTGTAAAAATATAAATCAGACCTTTTAAATAATACCCAATGTTAAGTATTAATTATAATTCATTGTAAATAGCTCAACTTGATCAACTTTCTCTCTCCACGATACTAATTATTACAGATAACTTCATTATATCAACTTCCATCATTGCTTAACATATTGTAAATAACTACCTTGCGATTTCTTCTATCTGCTTATGATGTTGCTTATCTGATTAATTGTATAACGAATCAAAAGTTTTACGAAGAAGCATCTTTTTATTATAGTTGTGCTAGCTTTTGGCCAAAAACAATACACTGATGCCGCGCAGCCACCGTATTCCCCAGATCTGGCCCCCTGTGACTTTTTCTTGTTCGCTTAACTGAAGAGGCCCATGAAAGGACGACGTTACGCTACGCTTGACGAGATAAAGACGGCATCGAAGGAGGAGCTGAAAAAGATTTTTTTTAAATGATTTTTTGAAGCGCTTCAAAGATTGGAAAACCGTTGGCACAAGTGTATAATATCTCATGGGGATTACTTTGAAGGGGATAAAATAGTTATTCATGAATAAATAAATAATATTTGAAAACACAAAAGTACTGATACTTTTTGAACACACCTCGTATATGGGTAACCAGATTGTTGAATCATAAGTTAGTGTGTTTCTGAATATGTGGTTTTATATATTGTTAATGACCGCCTACTATCCAATCCCCAAAATCCATCGTTAAACAAAGAAGATAAATCCACTAGCTCTAGTTGTTTTGCAATAACACTGTCGATATGAGATAAAATCCAATTTTTCTTGTTTCGATGATTTTTGAAAATCAATACTTGTATTTTAACAAGGTTATCGTTCAAGTTATTTACATCGTTTTTATGATTGGATAAATATAAATCTTTGTTTTCCGTCTTGATATTTCAAGTTTGTTGTTTTCACACCACGTATTTATTTTTCCTATTGCATTTTCAATTATGATCTTAAGATTTGTTACATCTGTGTTCCAACATATAACCGTTATATCATCTGCATAACCAATAATTTCGTTATTTATTTCCTGAAAGTTGGTTAAAAGATTATTCATTATATATAAATTTCCAAATTATCGGAGATAAGGCTCCTTCTTGCGGACATCTTTTGCTTAGTTTTTTAGTGAATTCATTCGAAGAGTGCCTAAACTTTATTTTTCCTTTAGTGAAGTAGGATTTAATGAGTTTTATTATTAGTGCTGGTATATTGTCCTCATCGAGGTTTTTTTACACTACTGGCCAACAAGTATTGTCAATATCTCCACTAATATCGATTGTAATTCGCGGTGAAAATGAAATTAACAAATTCTGAGGTTACTAAATACGAGAATTGTTCAAACTGTAAGTCATCCTTGATTTAAGCTGTAAATAACTTGTATTAGTAGGAAAGATCACTAAGACTTCCGTTTAAATCAATATATTATGAATTTCGAAATTATGCAAAGTGTACAAATAGCAAAAAAAAAATAATAATAATAACTAAACTGTCTCCATTAATGTTCTTTAGAAGTATCTCTTTTTACACAGCGATAAGTAACTCTTCGTGAAAACAATTTTGAAACTATTAACATAACAAACCGAAGTCTACATCAACTGTTCTTTTATTATTTTATTTTTTGCTTATCCATAGTACACGTGGTTCAGGCCATGATATTCATGGTGGATAGAAGTAGGCCACTGCTTTTACTGTAAATACACCTCATGTCTACACACGTGAAAAGTAGTTCGACTTTGCACTTACAAATATGCTAGATCCCCGTTCTTTTATTAAATCCTTATATGTCCCCAGGGCTATCCCTTCATCTTTGATTTTCTTCCTCTATCAACCTAAGGACGCGAGCAATCTCATTTGACAACAACAGTTTTATCTCAAGTTTTAATTTCCCTCTCCTCGTTAAAGTGCTCACAATGTAACAGAAGGCGTTGAATTCTTACTGTAAATATCCAGCGCGAATGTCTTTAAAGATGATTGTTCAATAACTTACGTTTTTGATGTTGCTACTCTTGCTCTTCCATATCTCATTGAATTTAGTTCTTAAAATAAATGATACTTCGGCCAGTAAATATTTTTATTATAATTACGTAATAGAAATAGGTTTGAAAATTCTGAACTATTATATACGCGTATGATTATTTTAAAAATAAAACAATTTATACTGCTCTTACTGCAATGAAAAAAAAGGAAATGATGAAAGGCAGTAGAAATTGTTTATTTTTAAAAGAATCATACATGTCTTTAATAGTTTCGAATTTTCATAACAGATGGCGCGCTAATGTATCATAAGAAATAGGTTTATTTATACTTTTGTGAAATCTTTGCAAATATTATTAGCATTTTTATATTTATTTTTGTTGATAATTTCCCATTATATATTTATTTATTATAATATATTTCAAAGATTATAGTCTTTTGAGAGTTAAATATTTGTTTTTTGACTCGTGCTTTAGATGTGGTACAAAATTTGAAATATCGTCAGAACGCCCTTTCAGCTTTAGAATAATATTTGACGCTTTGCCAAACGTTTTGTTGACGAAGACAAAAGATTTTTGTCGAAACGTCGAGATAATAGAAAGATTTACTGGTCGAAGTATCTTCAATTTGAAGATCTATGAATGTCGGCCAGGCAGCCTCTATCATTGTATTTAGTTCTACTGTCGTAAAATTAGTCAACCCATTTAATTATTTCATTGGCTCCCACAAGAACAACATTTTGTATCTCTATAACAAGGGGATATTTGTTCTTTTATTTCTAAATGAGGAGTCCCTAATGTACCTTTTTAAATTTGTGTCGCCCTTCCCCTCATTAATGTTGCACGATTCTGATATTTTTAGAAAATTTATTCCATTCATAGAAAATGTTGGGAAAAAGTATAGATTCGTAGAAGAATAGAAATATCCTTCACTACTTAAAGATATAAAACAATAAAAGAAGGACAAAGAGATAAAATTATATATAAATCAGCAGCCTATCAGGGGCCTGCCCTATTCAAATAACCGCTAACCAACTAACAATCCAACAAAGCTGCGCTATATAGGTAGAGATGCCAATTAGCATAGACAATACTGAAACTATGCAAATATCTGCATATCAAATTTCTTAGAAGTATCTGCAATTGTCAATTTCAACAGAAAATAAATAAATATATTTTTCAGAGACACAGCTATGTTCAATATGCTGAGCTCATTGACATCTTCAGTTACAATGGTCAACGTTGAAAGTGATTGATAGTTCGAATTATTCAAACAATTTCAATATACATCGTTCATTTTATTATATTTCCACGTGGAAAATTAGGAAAGACAAACTTCAGGATGACACAGAAATTTTATTTTAGGCAAGAACAAACTGAATTATAAACAAAAGATAATCAAAGAGGAAAGTTTACAGAGTAGAAAAATATAAACATAAAAAAATGATACTCTGTTAATAAAATAATAAATACTTTGCTACATAGCTACTTCCCTAAGGAAGCTGTGACCCACAGCTTGCAATATTGTAGTTACTGACATGGATCTGACGTGCTTCTACCAAGGATTCCATCGAAGTCTTGGAACATTGTTCCTACTACCTTTGCGTCCTTTTTCTTGCGGTGAGAAGAGCGACTTTGTCATCGTATCGTCTATAAGGACATCGTCCTTTGGAGGAACATCTTGGCTGTACACGGCGGTGGAATCATGGAGACAATCTGGAGGAGAATAAATGTCGTTTTGGATGTGGAAAAATGGGAAATTTGGCCAAGGACTACTACAGGTTGATAGCAAAATATGTACAAATAATTTATCTATTATTTATTACGAATCTACTGCTGCACTTTTAATTCCAAAAGGCATTCATAAATATCGATATAGAACCTTATGTGAGTTAATTGGGAATTTAGTGAATTTACACGATTTATCCAATTGTAATTGCAAATACAAGGTATGTCCCATAAGTTCCCGGACTGGGTCCATAAAAAATAAATAAATGGAAAATGTAAATAAATTTGACTGTTTATTATAGAAAAAATATCTGGCAACACGGTGGTACCAATATCGAGTCGGTAGGTGCGCGCGCGCCAAGGTAATTCTGATTTATTTAAAGGTCACACCTAGCGCTGCGGCGATTTTACGATGGAAAAAAATTGAAGCAGAGGATTTGCATAGAATTTTGTGTGAAACTTCAAATATTAGCAAACGAAACTTTTGAAATGCTTAATAAAGCATTCCCCAATGACGCCCCAAAGAAAACAACTGTTTTTGAATGGCATTCTAGATTTAAAGCTGGCCGAATTTCCAAAATACTGATTAACATTTAAAAAATCCCATGAAAGATATATGAGAGCTTTAGGAGATAAAGCTCCTTCTATTAGAACAGTTTTTAATTGGTTTAAGAATTCAAATTTAGAAAAACCAACCTTGAAGAAGAACCATGTTCAGGTCGACCCAAGAAAAAAATGAGCTGGTAAGATTTTTATTTAGAAAAGATCGAATAATTGCGCATAAGCAGTTAGAGTAAGGTGTGGGCATTGGATCGGCAGCAATCAACACCATCATTGATGATCATTTAAAATACAGAAAAACTTGTTAGTAGATGGGTACCTCACAGCTTGACTAAAGACCAAAAACCTGGTCGCGTTAAATGGTGTAATTTCATGTTGAAAAATTTGATGAAGGCAAATCAAATTCTGGTTTAATATTATTACAGAAAGCGAAACTTGGATTCACAATTTTTATCCAGAAACAAAAAGGCAATCTACTCTTTGGTTCTCTTCAAAATAACCTCCTCCTAAGAAAGTTCGCAGTTGCTTGTTTGTTTTAAATAAAAAATGGTTTCATTGATATTGTGAAATTAGAAGATCGATAGACAGTTAATAGTGACTGGTATACAACAAAATGCCTTCCAGTAGTATTTGAAAATATCAAGTAAAGCAGACCAAGAGTTCAAAATAGAGGAGTCCTTCTTCACCATGACAATGCAGAGCGCACACCTCATTTCGAACATTAGATTTTTTAGCCAATTCTGGTGTCCAATTAGTCCCTCATCCACCCTTTTCACCAGACCTAGCACCTTTTGACTTTTAAATTTCTAAAAATAAGTTATTGTTGAAAAGGATAAAATTTGACACTGACGATGAAGCACCGCAAGCCTTCATCAATGCCTTAAATTCGATCCCGAATATGACTGATGTACCATCAGTACTTAAGTAAGTGCTAAGGTGAGTGCTTCGATAATTGGTTTTCCCGGAAGAAATCTTGCATAGGTGCTAAGAGTGAATACTTTGAGGAACTCTGAAAATTTGAAGGTTTCAGCTTCAATAAAAATAAGTGATTACAAAATCTTTGGAGTGACTCTTGTATTTTATTTCGCTAATTATATGCATATTTCTTTCTGGTCAAAAGATATAACTGATTATATCGCTCTCACCTTTTTTATTCTATGATTAATATTATATTTCTTTGAATGTTTCATTCATCATTATGTATAATGGAATTATTTTCAAAATTCAAATAATCTTCTTATAGTTTTAACCATTTCTCTATCTTTCTCGATTTTTATATATTATTGATTTATAAAAATATATTATACTCTATTATATTCTTTTTGTATGGCTGCGTTCGAAATAATAATGAAAGGGTTAGTGAACAAATGTTTATTCAGCTACATAATATAAATATGTGATATCAGAAACACATCCACACTAAGTGCTGAACAAGACAGTTAAAGGAAAAAGAGAAAACTGGCTGTGACTAGCAGGCAACACCCATTGGTCAATTTAAAATCAGCACCATCTCGCTTACGCTGTTCTCAACGCAGGTCCACACGCTTCCTCCTACTAACAGTTTTATATAAAATTTCAATTTCTTCTAAATTATAAGTATTACAAGATTTACTTCGGAATAATTAAAATTAATAGCTGCATAAGCATACAATGCATTGCTTTTACAAAAAGGTGATTGGATTTCAATCTATTTGGAGCAACTCTTAATGCAATACTCCTATTCATTGTTTTAAATATTTATAATGCATTACTTTATTATCCCGTTGAATTTCAAATAATTTTATTCCCAGATATAATAGCATTAGATGGAAAATATAAGCCTAATTAAAGCGCATATATATATGTTAAAAGTCAAGAAATTAAAAATAAGGAAGTGCCAATTTTGCCTTTACATCCTTATATATATAAAAATGAAATGCGAAATCGATGTTTGTTATCGCATCACGCAAAATCTACTGACTCAATCATTATGGAATTTCGCATGTAGGTAGCTGAAGATTTCGTTTAACATATAGGCTATTCAAAAAACTACAAAGGTTAATGTACTATTTTTAAAAATTATTTAACTGAAATGGATTAGTTCCCGCCTTTTGCCGCTTGGCGCCGCACTGGTCGCGACGAATTTGATTGGTTAATAATTTTACACTTATTTTGTTTGTTTACACGCTGCATTATTCAAAAGGTAAGATTATATATATTTATTTAAACTCTTTGGAAATATTATTGTTTAGAAATATTTTTCTAATTTAATTGCTACTACGTTTTTTTAGATAAGGTATATATTTCTCATAAGGAATATTCATTTTATATTATATATTCATATAATCATTTACGATTTAGATTATTGTTTAGAAATATTTTTCTAATTTCTAATTATGTTTTTTTCTGTATAGCTTGCTACATATATTTTACTATATATGTTTGCTCCATGCAATAGTTTTATACTTATTAGCATTTATATTGTAAGCAGCTTCTATGCATTTTTAATAACTGCTTTTTTTTTAGGGGTAGGCTCAATTTATTGGGCAGTTTTTTCAAACAAATTAGACAAAGGTATACTGTTTGATTCTCATAAGGAATATTACGCTCCAGGAACCTGGGTTACTTAAATAAATAATAAGGAATATTCATAATATATTATAAAATCATATAATCATTTACGATTTAGATTATTGTTTAGAAATATTTTTCTAATTTCATAATTATGTTTTTTTTTAATATAGCTTGCTACGTATATTTTACTATATATGTTTGTTCCATGCAATAGTTTTATACTTATTAGCATTTATATTGTAAGCAGCTTCTATGCATTTTAATAACTGCTTTTTTTAGGGGTAGGCTCAATTTATTGGGCAGTTTTTTCAACCAAATTAGACTTTTTTTTGGGCCTTCTTCCATTGTCTTTTTTTTTTGTTTTGCTGTCATTTGTTTAGGTAGTATTTATATTTATCTGCTTCATAATATGTAGCTGCTCATATATATTTATATAGGCTCAATTTATTGGGCAGTTTTTTCAACCAAATTAGACTTTTTTTTTTAGGCCTTCTTCCATTGTCTTTTTTTTTTTGTTGTTTTGCTGTCAATTGTTTAGGTAGTATTTATATTTAACTGCTTCATAATATGTAGCTGCTCATATATATCTATATATGTTCTACTCATATTTATTGTACATATTTTTTCAGCAAATTATACTTTTTTTTACGACTTCTTCCATTTGATTTTTTTTATTCAGTTGTTTTACGTTTTCATTGAGTTTTATGCATTTTTCCCCTCCTTTCAGATTATTTCTATGAATTTTTTTATTTTGGCCTTAGTCATGAGTCGAGCTTATTTTAATACACTATTTTTAATTTTTTTCTTCATTCTCAGCCCTTGATGTTTAACATTTTTCAGTTATCCTTATTTTTATTTTTACTAATGCTTTGTGTTTGTAGGTATGCCAAGCCATAGAAGACGCAATCTTTCTCAGCGTTCCAATAGCTCTAGGGTTCAGCATGCTTACAGACTGCGCGAAACCAGAGGACAGAATATTCGAAGATTGCGTGCACAGTCCGCGCGTCAAGCCGCTGTGCGGTCGTTAGAGACACCTGATCCCATCCATTCTCGCTTACAGGCGCATTCAGAAATATATTCTTCTACTCGGAGGAATACTAGAACAAATATTTTTTTCAGCAGCGTTTGGTCTTCTATGGAAAATGCAGGTTTTAATTATTCTGTTGCTGTTGAATACTTTAAGCACCCTTTAATTTCCCTTGGGATGATGGACACTACATGCAGGTTTTGTTAGGGCCTTAAGATGGAAAGATGAGTCTTCTGGAATGTGCTGTTCAAACGGGAAAGTCCGTTTGCCATTAATTGACTTACCTCCCGAGCCACTTCACAGCCTATTATCTGGAGAGAATTCTGATTCAGTCCATTTTTGGGGTAATATTCGCAAATATAATTCCTGCTTTCAAATGCCATCATTTGGAGCTGAAAACCAAACCCACTCTGTTACTTTTCCAACCACATTTTCTATCCAAGGCCAGGTCTACCACAGAATAGGTTCACTTATGCCATCTGAGAACCAGCCAAGTAGATTTCTTCAGATCTATTTTGTGGGCAATGAGGATGATGATGATGATGATATTCAGACTGATCGAAGATGCCAGCAAATACAGGGAGTACGTCGTAATATTGTACAGGGTTTGCAGCGCATGTTGCACCAACACAATCTACTGGTTCAACAGTTTAAAACTGCACTTGAAAATCTCCCCAGTGATGCATACAGAGTTGTTGTAAATGCTGATCGGACACCTCCTGGTCAACATCCTAGACGGTATAATGCTCCTACAGCTAATGAGGTTGCGGTTGCCTTAGCTGGTAATCAGTTTGGCTCACGTGACATTGTTTTACATCAGCTAGATAATTTGCTGAAACATGTTAGCGACACACATCGCTTTTATGATGCCCTTCAATATCCTTTAATTTTCTGGAAAGGCCAAGAAGGATATTCTTTTCATATTCCTCAGATCGACCCAAACACTAGACAGCCTTTGTCAAGTAAAGTGTCTTCTATGGATTTTTATGGCTATTTTATTATGGTTCGCCGAAATAGTCCAAATGTCATTGTTCAATTTGGCCAGCTCTTTCATCAATTCCTGGTCGATATGTATGCTAAGGTAGAAAGTGAACGTTTGCGCTATCTTACGCTTCTCCAGAGAAACTTGCGTGCAGAGAGTTATATTCATTTGCGCAATGCCCTGTCAACTGATGCAAATATTAACCCTAATAGCTTGGGTCAAAGGATCATTTTACCATCAAGTTTTGTCAATAGTCCCAGGTATTTGGCGGAATAAACGCAGGATGCTTTTTGTTATGTTCGGCAAATTTGGGCGTCCAGATCTTTTTATTACTTTTACAAGTAACCCCTCTTGGGAAGAGCTATCTGCAGCGTTGCTACCAGGACAAAAACAGCTGGATAGACATGATATCACAGCTCGGGGTTTTCGGCAAAAATTAGTTAAATTTATTGGGGCTCTAACAAAAGGCCAATTGTATGGAGCAACAGTTGCGTGGATGTATTCTGTTGAATGGCAGAAAAGGGGACTCTCTCATGCTCACATATTAGTTTGGCTAGCAAATAAGCTCCGTCCCACTCAGATAGACTCTGTTATATGTGCTGAGTTTCCAGATCCTATTACATGCTGTTTGTTTTTAGACTAAATTGATACACATCAAGTTAGCATTTTTTCATGCTTCAAAAGTTAAGATTATATTTTTAACGCTTCATAATACTTTTCAAATTAAAGCCGGAAATAATATTGCTTTTTCCCATCCTGCAGGTGTACATTACACTGCAACATGCTATCATAACTCTGGCTTTTGGCATTGATATTTATATAATGTGAAAGTACTGTTTGCTACCTTAAGCTCTGGAGAGATTATATTGTGTCTACAGATCCATCATGTGGAAATCACACCATAGTGAAAATGGATTTAGCTGGTAGCAATGTATCACATTTGTAGAAATGTGGTGCGCTTACAGTAAAAGCAGTCGCTACCTACCCACCATGGTTATCATTGCCTGCTTCATTTATGATTTTTAGAATTGCATTATTTTTATGCATATTATTTTTAAAAATTTGTGCTAGCAAGACATGGAATATTGTTAAGTTAATGTAATATTAACAGAAACTTTACCAACCCGTGAAGCGTTAGCTCCAGTCTTTTACCGCTGGGGGCAGCACTGTTAGAGCTAATAAATGCTTTCGATTGGTGCTTACTTTTACATGCTGTTTGTTTTTAGACTAAATTGATACACATCAAGTTAGCATTTTTTCATGCTTCAAAAGTTAAGATTATATTTTTAACGTTTCATAATACTTTTCAAATTAGAGCCGGAAATAATATTGCTTTTTCCCATCCTGCAGGTCTACATTACACTGCAACATGCTATCATAACTCTGGCTTTTGGCATTGATATTTATATAATGTGAAAGTACTGTTTGCTACCTTAAGCTCTGGAGAGATTATAATGTGTCTACAGATCCATCATGTGGAAATCACACCATAGTGAAAATGCATTTAGCTGGTAGCAATGTATCACATTTGTAGACATGTGGTGCGCTTACAGTAAAAGCAGTCGCTACCTACCCACCATGGTTATCATTGCCTGTACCAGGGATAATTAAAAAAAAAAGGGAAGCAAGACCGAATACAAATAATTACATTATGTGTGGTTTCAGTTACATTTTGGCTATCTTCAGACAAAGGTACTGAATACATTCAGTAATTTTGTCTTTATATGGCAACAATGCTGTTACTGAAACATCACACATATATTATAATTTTTTTTATTTGGTCTTGCTTTTTTGTTATTTTTAAAATTGCCCTTGACTATTAGAAAATTATGCAAATTTCCTTTTTATTTTTTATACCATTTTGAAAATTATATTCTTTTGTTAAAATATTCAATTTCCCACACTTTTCTAAAACTGCAACAATAACTAATACAAAATTCTTCCAAGTCCAGGTATTTCAATATTGCAGAAATAAATTACATTTATAAAAGTTGCTTAACTATTTAGATATGTAAATGCCGGATTAGGTGCCCTTTAAAATGTTTGCTCTGGCTGTTTCTTCTTGGACAGCCGAGAGTGAAGTGGACAAAGTGAAATTTTCAGGTTGTGCCGACCATTTTCCTTTATTCACACTAATCATTATATTTTTTTTTTAAATTTTTAAGAATAAAAGCCCAGTTTGGTTACTTGCACTCACTGGAGGGGTTGGAATTTTTCAAG
The DNA here is from genome assembly GCA_030710605.1 of Cordylochernes scorpioides. Taxonomy (NCBI): domain Eukaryota; kingdom Metazoa; phylum Arthropoda; class Arachnida; order Pseudoscorpiones; family Chernetidae; genus Cordylochernes; species Cordylochernes scorpioides. Next base: position 79,223,700 of record CP092865.1, on the reverse strand, counting down.
AATCAGGAGCCATTGGGGCAATTTTTTTTTTCAGAACAAAGTGTCTGAATCTGCATTCGATGATCCCGGGTCATGGTTTTTAAAAATTAACAGTTCAGACCACTTCTCCAAACAGCACTCTATTCATTATATGTGTTTGTGAAATGGAACCTATATTTCAGATTTTTTTACAAGCATTTTCGATATTGCTGTTTGCAATTTATCTCCATTTTGCTGAAAGAAAATTCATTACATTGAGTTTACAAACAGTTGGGGCCTCTATTCATTCATGAGTAAACCTCGCTCGAACACTACCCAGGCGAAGCCGGGTCCAGTCGGGAGAAAACCCGGGCGTTGCCCGGGCCATTCGGCTAGTATATATATGTAGTAATCCCGAGGTGGAATGTGCTGGGCAGTCGTGGTAGTGGGTGCGTGATGGGATTCCCGCACTGGGACAGCAAGAGACAGAGGCAGGTCTAGATGGTAAACTCCAAGAAGTAGAGGTAGACCACGGACGTCACGGATGCCCTAGCCTAGAAGGGGGGATGAGAGATCTGACCGACCGTATGACAGCGTCGCTCTGAAACAACTACTCTTTGTCCCATCTTGGGGGACCTTATATATTGGCCTCTGACGAGTTCTGATTGGATCCCGTAATCACGCCACCCGTCAAGCGCTGGGTTATTAATTATGTCTGGCCACGTGTCGGCCACCTGCTGACGGGGGAATGAACTCATTAGCATAAACACCTGTTATTCTGGGTTGTTTATCATGTCTGGCCTTTGTCGTCTGGACTATGGCGTCGTCTGATCTACCTTTACCTCTTTGCTTTATTTGTCACTTCTATTGTTCGATACATATTTTTATATACAGATATGGGGTTATAATAAGTATTAGAAGAAGGCTGTGATCTATCTATGTCAAAATATACTACAGAATGTGTCCCTGGTGATGAAGGTTTGGTTGGGGGAATGACATGTAATGAATGATAACCTAACAAACCTATTATAAAAAATAAAAGAAATAATTTGTATACAAATTAGTTAAAATTATTATGAAGTTACAAGTTAAAAAGAGAAAGATGTTGTAAGGGTGGTGTATCAATAAAAACGTACAAAATGAATGATAAAAGATTAAGAGAAGGTATATAATACAAAATGGTAACTATGGTAAAATGAATCGTACAAGGAAAATAATATCTTATGGTATTAAAGATGAGAGAAAAAATGAAGTTAGTTTATTGACTGAACTTATAATGTGACGCTAAGGTTGAAAAGGGAAAGGGGGTATCTGAGCATGTTTCTGCAAAAGTAGTATCCCAAGCATCCTGCAATGCAATGCGAACTTGTTTAAGTGAGGCATTGTTTTCATTAACAGAAGGCCTAAGATGTTCCGTCTGCATCATTAGCTCAGACAGCGAAAAGAGGTAGGAAGATTGATGGAGATAAAAGGGGGAGGTAGAGGTAAGAGGGATCCCTGTTGTCCATAATGATTGTGCCCGGTTGAATTGTGAGAAAAAAAAGTGAAAAGTTGAAAAAATGATGAATTGATATGATGCGTCGGGCGATGAGAAAAAAAATAAAAATATCGCGCTGGATATCCTGAACTCATTATTGGGAATGGTATAGTGAGGAAGGATTGTTCCAGTCGGATTAATCAATGAAAAAAAACAAAAATGTTCGGCGAACTGGAATCCCTTGGAAGGTAGGAGGTTTGAAGGATGCGGAAAAGGAGAGGTGGGTGTAAGAGATTTATTGCTGTTAATTTTGATTGTGTCCGGCTTGTGTGGTGAAAAGAAAAGTTGAAAAATGAAAAAATGATGAGCCGGACGATGAGAGAAAAAAAAATCTAACTGGGTCTCCTGAGCTCACTGTTGGGAGATGTACAGCGAGGAAGGGTCTTCTAGTTAGGTTAATCAATAAAAAAAAAAGAAAATGGCTGACGAACAATAAACTCTTGATGGAGGGAAAGGTCGGGAGGAAAGGTTCATGGGTTAGAGTTAAGAGGTTGTAAGGAAAGCGTCAAAAATAACATTTTGAAATCTACAAAGAAAAATAAAATGATAAATGTTTTATCTGTTAAAAAAATAGTATAAATATTGTTAGTTGTAGGTTCTTTTAAAATGGTGCCTAAAATAATTGAAGTTGTAAAATGCTAAGTCTAAACATGATGAGAAAAGAGAAAATAAAATTTAAATAAACATATTAAAGGTAATATTATATAAAGGATTGATTGGTAGTTGATGGCATTAATGAACAAAATGATATTATCGATTGATATTGAAATGTTTTATCTACATCTGTAAGTTAAAAAACAAAGTCCAACACCACAAAACTAGGTAAACTGTAAGTCTATTTACAATAAATGAGAGAAAAGTTAGCAAACCTATTAAATGGTAAATAATTTGGGGCACAAATTAGTTACTAGAATAAAAATAAATATAAAGGGGAGTAGTGGTGACACATTGATATAATATTATAAAACTACAAAAAATATATAAGAGGAGTACATAGGAAGGATAAATATAAAGTGAACACACAATAGCTAAAGTAAATATTTGGGAAAGTTGGTATACTATTTACAGCTTTTTGTTACTTAAGGTGCCTTGAGTATTTACAACATAGTTTCAGGGATGTAATACAGGAAGGAGGAGAAGTAGAGATAATAAAAGTAAAATAAAATATAAAAGAAAATTGACTTAAGCAAAAGGTTTGCGATAGGTAGTGACGCAGTGAGGATTAAAGGAAGAAAGAAAGAAGGTCTGAATTGGTTTCTGCAAATGACATCTCAGGAGTACTGCCCTGCAATACGAGCTTAGGAGCGAAGTATTGTTTTCAAGGTTCAGCAATCTCAAAATGCTCTGTAAGTAGCATTAGATCAGATGGGCAAAAGGCGTGAAGATCGAAGGAGAGGTAGGTAATGGGAAAATATGGGAAAGAAATCTTTTCTGAGAGAGGTTAAAAGAGATGGTGGCTCAAGAGCTGCGCTGCTGTCGGTGATTGAGCTCGACCAGATGAAAAATAAAATTAAACGAAAATGAGTGGGCGCATCGTGATGATGGTGGCCTGAGTCGAGCGTTAGAGAAAAAAAAATATCGCTGGTTACCCAAGCTCTCCGTGTGGAGTTAACATGGGGAGGAAGAGTGTACCAGGTCGATGAATCATTAAAAAATAAAAGTAAAAAATGTTGACGAGCAGGCGTCTCAGGAACCGTTGAAGAGGTTAGAGGATGGAGGTAGGTTGTGAAAACAGGGCTCGACTGTTGCCATTGATTGATTGAACCCGAGTTTGAGGAAAAAAGAATGAAATAAAGAATGCTGGGACGGCGACCTGGGCGTAAATAAAAAAAATCGGCAAACAGGAACTCTGCAATGGACGAGGGGAGGTTAGAACGAAGGCATAGAAGGCTAATAGAGAAGGCTAAGAGAAGTATGGAAGGTCTATAATTGAATGATTGACAGGCTGCTAATGGTGGGTACAACGGTCATTCCACCCCTTTAGAAGTAGCAAAAAAAACTAGGGGGGAGCTCAGTGCGTCCTTGAGTTGGTTGTCAACTATCTTAATTAACTTCGTCCACGAGGTTCTGGGATTATCTAGATGAAATAACCTTAGTTTCTCGGTAAGTTTTGCGTCAAGATGTTCAGACAAACGTTAGATTGGAGATTATTAGCGGTGATTAGGTTTAGAAAAATTATAAAATAATGACTTTACGAAATTTTTCTGAGAAAAGGTTATGGCATGGGTACAAAATTCGGTAGAGTTTCGTAATTAACAAGTTAACACAGGCAGGAATGGAATGCAATGGGATATGGAAATTTTATGGTATGTTATTTAGTTTTCGCCTATTACATTTATAGTTGTATTTGTAATTTTGGGAAAAATGGGAGGCACATTTTGAGATGAGATAATTTAAAATTGATATTTATAAGAATACAAACCTAGGACTAATTTTAAAACTTTTAAATATTGAGAAATATCAATTGAAATAGTAATAGGTTAAGTAAAATAAAGAGCGTAATAAATTTAATTATTAATACTATGGCCATAAATAAGGTATTAGAAAAAACACACAAATAGGTTTAGAAAATATGATTCGAGTAATTAAAACATAATATGATTTTTTATGTGAAGTTGAAAGTTGCATATTCGGATAATGCCATTTTAGGTGAATTTAAGAAAGGCATGTAAGATTAATAAATTGGCAAAAATGCGTGATTGAATATTTTTAATAATAAAATTGAAAATGATTAATTAAAATTTATAATTTGATTAAAATAAAGTAAAAATGATAAATGAGAGTGTGAAAGTTTTAAAATTTGGATAAAAATGTTATAAGAAAGGTTATAATTGATTTTAAAATGCTTAAAGTGAAAATACAAGTATAAAATTTATGGGGAAAATGTCAGAAACAAAGTTTAAAATACCTTGAAATGGCTGATGCTGGCTGGAGTTGATCTCTGGAGATGGCTGTATGTAAGAAGGCTGCTTGATGCGTGGGATGCGTCGAAAGAGGAGATGAGGGCCTCCTCCGCACGAGGCACGGCTAGTCCCCGAATGGCGTCTGTTGGGCGGTTTACTCGGTCTTCGCAGTGGGGCTGCATGTTGGTGAGGGCATCCGCGACGTACTCGTCTCCAGCCTCCGTCATCCTCTGCATACTGCTGTTCTCAGTCATCCTGTCGACTTTAACGGGTTCTGTAGTAATCCCGAGGTGGAATGTGCTGGGCAGTCGTGGTAGTGGGTGCGTGATGGGATTCCCGCACTGGGACAGCAAGAGACAGAGGCAGGTCTAGATGGTAAACTCCAAGAAGTAGAGGTAGACCACGGACGTCACGGATGCCCTAGCCTAGAAGGGGGGATGAGAGATCTGACCGACCGTATGACAGCGTCGCTCTGAAACAACTACTCTTTGTCCCATCTTGGGGGACCTTATATATTGGCCTCTGAGGAGTTCTGATTGGATCCCGTAATCACGCCACCCGTCAAGCGCTGGGTTATTAATTATGTCTGGCCACGTGTCGGCCACCTGCTGACGGGGGAATGAACTCATTAGCATAAACACCTGTTATTCTGGGTTGTTTATCATGTCTGGCCTTTGTCGTCTGGACTATGGCGTCGTCTAATCTACCTTTACCTCTTTGCTTTATTTGTCACTTCTATTGTTCGATACATATTTTTATATACAGATATGGGGTTATAATAAGTATTAGAAGAAGGCTGTGATCTATCTATGTCAAAATATATTACATATATATGTCATAAATTTTATAATATTAAGATGTATGAGTTTTTTTCGACAAAATAAGTATGTAAATATGTAAAGCTTGTGTTGAAATGTAAAAATGCAAATTCATCCATCTATAAAAACTGTACAAAAAAAACGTGGCAGACATCGCGGGCGAATGCTACGGCACGTCGCGGGTGCGCTGCTCACTTGGCTGGAACTAATTCTTGGAGAAGGTAAGCATAACGGTTGCACCCTTCCATTCGAACACGACATTTATAATAAAAAAAGTAATTATAATTTCAATATTATAAAATACTGTAATATAAATTCTAATATATCATTAAATTGCTGTAAAGGTATATATTTTGGTCAGTTTCTAAGATTTTATAGAATAAATAATATATTAGAAAATTTCATAGAAGATGTTAAAAATTTAAACATGGAATTTATTAAAAACAAATTTAGTATCAGACAAGTAAAATATTTCAACAGTATATCAATTATAAAATACTTTTAAAAAAATAAATGGAAGTATCCATTTAATAAATCAACTTTCTATAATTTCTCTCAATAATAACTAATACAAATTTATAATCTTTAACAGTTAATTAAACTTAAATTAAATAGCTGATTTGAAGATTTTTTTTCGCAAGATTTTTAAAGTAATATTGTATAGAGTTCATTTTGTTTAATCTCCAATTTCTGGGGAGGAGAATGGAAATTAAATAAAAGTGAATTTTCACAATTAATAGCTTTATTAAACTCTAATAATTTGCCTTTTTAAAGGAATATTGAAAGATGAATAAGTGTTGAATCAGTTATATTGATATATTTAACTGTGAAGATTATAAAGTTTGTCTTTCTTCCCTTAACTATTTTTTCTTTCTTCTTTGGTTGTCTTGTTGTTCTAAAATTTCAGAATAAGCGGTCTAATTTTGAAGGAACGACATATGCCCCCCCCCCCCCGCAACATGTGTCTTCCAGAAATAGCTATTTACAGAGGAGGAAGTCGCGGACGAGGTAGGTTTACAGTTGGAATTTGTTAACACTTGTATTTGTTATATCTGTTCATATAAATGTTTCACTGAAGTAACTTAATATTAACACATAAAATCCGGTTGAAAAGAGATCTATTGACATAATAGAGAAGGGATGAAATGCCAGCTGGACTTCTATTTGAGAATTCCCGGTCCAGCAGATCACTTTTTCCAATAATTATTTCAATTTAAATTTTTTTGTATATGTCTGGTCTACCATTAGGGTTTCAAAACATAATAACCAAACTTATAACAAAAGTCAATTCATATTATAGATATATTACTAAATACAACTATTTATATTCATATTATAAAATAAAAAAAAATTAAAAAATCATTAAAAAAAAAAAGGATAAAATATAAATTTATAAAAATATATATATATATACTAACAATCTTATCTACCTTCTTTACAAAACTTTTCTTTTTCTTATTATTAGTTTGACTAAAAGTGCATGGTTCTGTCTTTCTCTCTTTTCACTAACTACTAAAATTTATAATATTATATATATTCTCACTTCTATTATTCATATATAGGTTAGAGTATGTCTAAATGACGTGTAAAAGCCGATGCAAAAGACGTTACGTTGTTAAATTTTATTGTTATTAATTATAAATATATAATTAACTGAATGATGTGTTAGAAGTAAAGGATTTTTTTTTCTCTCTCTCTCTACTAAATAATAACAATTTACAAATTTTATAATTTGAATTTAAATAATCAAAATAATGAAGATAATTTTAATACAAAACTAAACCATAAAACTAAACAACTATTTATTGTTATAATTAATTTAGATTTAGCCTGCTAATCTAATCAAATCTACTTGATATGAGTTATCATTCTTATCAGTTTGCTCCTTGAGTTTTAAATGTGGAATCACTGTTATATTTTTGTCATATAGTTTTTACACTATATATATATATATATATATATATATATATATAATTATAAAAAGGCATATATTCGATCAAAATATTATTTATTTTACCAATATTTCATTCGGCTGAACGCCAACCATTTTGTTATAACTTTTTGTTATAATACTTTGAAAAAGGTTGGCCTTCAGCCAACTGAAATATGGGAAATTAAATGATATTTTTATCCAATATATGGCTTTTTAATTAAAGATTTTTTCATGGGTTGCTCTAATTTAAATATATATATTATATGGGTAAATATTTTAATATGATCGTGATCGAAAATTGTATGTGTTATAATATAGATCTAGAAATCAATTATAAGCCAAACTATTTTTTTTTTTTTGCGGCGGTGTTTGTGTGGGACGGAAAATAATCAAGGACAAATTTTTCACTATTTATAGCAAGTCATATTTTTCAAGTCACTTTTTATTCAAAGATTGGTCATGTGACACACATATGATATATTAAAATTAAAGTATTTTCTTATATTTTCACTCACATTTATATATATTAAATGATAAAATGCATATATTGTATTGAATAAAAGATTTATTTGCCAATATTTCAGTTGGCTGAACGCCAACCTTTATCAAGGCATTACATTTTTGTATACACAAACATTGGCAAATAAATATTTATTCAATCCAATATATGCCTTTTTATTATCTAATGATTTAAGTATGGATTGCTCTATTTTCTGAACAATTTATCTATATTAATAAAATGCAAATTTCATAAGTGTTGTTCACTAAAAACTTTCGTTACAATGCATCAATTTCAACCAAATTTTCAACATTTATGTAAAACGAGATGGAGCAGGTTTTGCTCAACATCAAAATATATTTCCTAACATTAACATGCGTAACTTCGCTGTTATCGATTAAATACAAAAAAATCAACAGAGTTAATTTTATTTATATATAAATACAAAATTAAATTTCAACAGAGTTAATTTTTTTACATACTAGCTAATAATCTCAATCGAAAAATATAATATAAAAAGCCAACAATGAAGAGTGAATGTAAGATAAAAAGCCAACAATGAAGAGTAAATGTAATATAAAAAGCCAACAATGAATAATAAATGTAAGATAAAAAGCCAACAATGAAGAGTGAATGTAATATAAAAAGCCAACAATGAAGAATGAATGTAAGATAAAAAGCCAAAAATGAAGAATGAATGTAAGATTAAAAGCCAATAATGAAGAGTAAATATGATATAAAAAGCCAACAATGAAGAATGAATGTAAGATAAAAAGCCAACAAAGAAGAGTGAATGTAATGTTAAAAGCCAACAATGAAGAATGAATGTAAGATAAAAAGCCAACAATGAAGAGTGAATGTAAGATAAAAAGCCAACAATGAAGAATGAATGTAAGATAAAAAGCCAACAATGAAGAGTAAATATGATATAAAAAGCCAACAATGAATAAAAAGCCAACAATGAAGAGTGAATGTAAGATAAAAAGCCAACAATGAAGAGTGAATGTAATATAAAAAGCCAACAATGAAGAATGAATGTAAGATAAAAAGCCAACAATGAAGAGTGAATGTAAGTTAAAAAGCCAACAATGAATAGTAAATGTAATATAAAAAGCCAACAATGAAGAATGAATGTAAGATAAAAAACCAACAAAGAAGAGTAAATCTACTTATATAATTGCCTTATTCTGTCTGTGTGAAGTTCACTGTGTGAAGTTCACAGATAGAATTTGGTCAGAATATAATATAAAAAGCCAACAATGAAGAGTAAATATGATATAAAAAGCCAACAATGAAGAATGAATGTAAGATAAAAAGCCAACAATAAAGAGTAAATGTAATATAAAAAGCCAACAATGAAGAATAAATTTAAGATAAAAAGCCAACAATGAAGAGTAAATATAATATAAAAAGCCAACAATGAAGAATAAAGGCAATGTGACACGGCAATGTGACACGGGAAAAAATGTTCACTAGATAAAACTATGATTTTCTAATGTAGAAAATTAGGAAAGACAAAATTCAGGATGACACGGCACACAGGGACCGGGAAAAAATGTTCACTTTATCGAGAGATTCAAATTTACGAGTTTCAAATTATCAAAATATATCTTTTTTTTTTTTTAAATAAGTTTTTAGAGAATTGTTTTAACAAATGTTCGCTAGATAAACCTTTACTCGGGTAAAACCCCGGGCGAAGCCGAGTACGTTTTATAAGTTTATAGAGAATTGTTTTAACAAATGTTCGTTAGACAAACATTCACTCGGGTAAAACCCGGGCGAAGCCGAGCACATCCGCTAGTATAATATGAAAAGCCAACAATGAAGAATGAATGTAAGATAAAAAGCCAACAATGAAGAGTAAATATGATATAAAAAGCCAATAATGAAGAATAAATGTAAGATAAAAAGCCAACAATGAAGAGTAAATGTAATATAAAAAGCCAACAATGAAGAATGAATGTAAGATAAAATGCCAACAATGAAGAGTGAATGTAATATAAAAAGCCAACAATGAAGAATGAATGTAAGATAAAAAGCCAACAATGAAGAGTAAATATGATATAAAAAGCCAACAATGAAGAGTGAATGTAAGATAAAAAGCCAACAATGAAGAGTAAATGTAATATAAAAAGCCAACAATGAAGAATGAATGTAAGATAAAATGCCAACAATGAAGAGTGAATGTAATATAAAAAGCCAACAATGAAGAATGAATGTAAGATAAAAAGCCAACAATGAAGAGTGAATGTAAGATAAAAAGCCAACAATGAATAGTAAATGTAATATAAAAAGCCAACAATGAAGAATGAATGTAAGATAAAAAGCCAACAATGAAGAGTAAATCTATATATATAAAATTGAATGTCTGTCTGTCTGTACTCTATAGATTCAAAAACCATACATCCAATCGCCGTGAAATTTTGGGATATTATTAGGTATATCACCGGGAAGGTTTTTGAAAAATAATTTCATGAATATCTTGAATATCCTTAGAGTTATTTGCAGATTTCTAGATTTAACTCGCAAGCAGCGCCCCCATTGTGACGATGTTAACAAGTTTTCTTATCACTAAGTTTGTTATCTTAAATATTATTTATCAAAAGTAAGGTTATCTCAGGATGACACGGCAATTTATTTGAGACAAGAATAATGATACAATTCCAAGGCGAAGATACTATTCCTTTAACTTCCAATTACCGAGGGAACCAATTAATATTGATTTTATTCAACTTATCGAGTATTTTTCAAGGGACCAGGAAAAAATGTTCACTAGATAAAACTATGATTTTCTAATGTAGAAAATTAGGAAAGACAAAATTCAGGATGACACGGCACACAGGGACCGGGAAAAAATGTTCACTTTACCGAGAGATTTAAATTTACGAGTTTCAAATTATCAAAATATATCTTTTTTTTAAAATAAGTTTTTAGAGAATTGTTTTAACAAATGTTCGCTAGACAAACCTTTACTCGGGTAAAACCCCGGGCGAAGCCGGGTACGTCCGCTATTATATATATAAAATTATATATATATATATATATTTGTAAATTATTTTTTATAACATTTAAATTCGCTATACCCCATTATTGAAAATTGAGAAATGTATAATATTTTTATACGTGGAAATTTTGCCGGGAGGATATTGATCTAAAGAGACAAAGGTCGCCTCTCCCGTCAAAATTAGACGCCATCTATTGACCGTCGCCGCAACTAGAGGCCTCGGGTCGGTGACAAAGCCACAACACCAGCCTTGGCAAACTAAGAAGCGTCCACCTAGAGACCATGGTTTCGGGCTAAAGGTCCTCGAAGACCTAGGGTGGACTTTATTCCATGAGATCCACACGGGATCTAATGAAATCTTCACAATATACCAAAGAGGTGTTTAGCTGGCAAAGTGGCTGGGCCAAAGCTGGTGTTGTTGTTTTGTCACCGACCCGAGGCCGCTAGTTGGGGCGACGGTCAATAGATGGCGTCTAGTTTTGGTCTATTTTGACGGGAGAGGCGACCTTTGTCTCTTTAGATTTTTATACGTGTTAAACGTATTAAAACGTTTGATTTTTCATTTTTCAAGCCAGAATCCTGTGTTTGATTACTTTGACTTACTGGTCAGGTTGGGCATATGTATCATGTTCACAGGAATGAGTGTAATTGAACATTTTCAGCATTATAGATGCCACTTTTCTCAGGCTTCTAAATCACCTGGTATGTCACTTATTAAAAATGACAGGGATTTTTCCTTTGTTGATTCGCTCTTGAGATAATAAAATACAAGGACTGGTACATTAAAATCGGATAGAAGCAATCTGTAAGATATCTCTCAGGAAAATATTTTGAAGGAACCCCACAAAGTGTGTTGAAACTCATTTAGGAAAACTATAGTTTAACAATTATTTTTATTACAAAAAAGAGAAGGATTCGTCAGACATCATTTTGAAGAAGAAATCAAAATTTTCAGCGACGAGTTACTTTTATTGGTGCTGTATAATCGGTAAGCTTTCGGACTTTGACGTCCTGCAACAGGCTACTATCCAAGATACTAGAAATTTAGTTTCTTGGAAAGTTGCCTGTTGAAAGACGTCAAAGTCCGAAAACTTGCCGATTATACAACACCAATAAAAGTAACTAGTCTCCCTAAACTTTGATTCCTTCTTCCAAATTATTTTTATCATTTTTATTTATTTATTCTGTAAATTTAAAAATATGTGTTAAATCATTATTGGCTATAGGTAGGATATATTTTTTCACATCTATTAAATATACAATTAAACCCGTCTATAGCGCCCCCTATAAATAGCGCCTTCCTCTTTATAGCGCCCGATTTTAAACATTAAAATGTAAACATTTTACATTAAAAGTGACCTGTCTATAGCACCCTATTTTGGAGTGTCCCAAGAGGGGCGCTATAGACAGGTTTAACTATATATATTTTAGAGTGTTTGTTTGTGTGAATTATATAATTAGAAATAAGAATAACTATAAGGAAACCTTTTTTTTTTTCAACCAAATTTATTTATAATAATTTTTTTTTTCACAGTTTACTCCTTCTTCATATAGGTCTGTAACAAAAATGTAAATATTATAAATATTTAAAATAAAAACACTACTTCAAATGCTACAACCCCAATATTGGCAAAATCAAAAATTAATTCATTAAACTCTGCAATGAAACTTTTTGACTCTATTGTGATGGCTGTTTTGATGTATGCTGCTCCAATTTGGGCAACAGAGTATAAAGATTTATTAGACCATATATAAGATACATTTATTCGTAGGTTTTTGAATTTGCCTAGATATACACCAGGATACATAATAAGACCAGAAACAGGCCGCGTCTCATTAATAATAACAGCTCTGAAATTGACCTTGAAATATTGGCTGAGGGTGCTGAGTATGGATACAAATACACTGCCTCGAATATGTTTAACTAGAATGAGGCAATTATCCTGTGCTACAGGTGCGCCCATCGGTTTTATAAGACAATTAAGCAATTTACTTAATAATAACGGATCCTCGTGGCTTACTTATTGTAATGATCCTGATTCACTAAGGAATGCTATCCCTGGAATATTAAGAACTGCGATAGAGCAAACAATACAAAACGACTTAACAAGAATAACCCAATCAAAGTTATATTCCCACTATAGAGACATATATACAACGTTTACCACCGAAGAATACTTCTTAAGTGAACTCCCTTTTTCTATCATCAGATTAATTGCACAATTTAGAACCCTTTCAATTTTTTTCAGAGAACACCATTTGATTTTATCGAGGCGTGAAGACCTGTAATGCACTTTCTGTGGATCAGGAATAAAAACGGAGATGTTGCACTACTTATTTGACTGTGCTGCTATGTCTGAGGAAAGACGAAAACTAAATGATAAAACGGGGCAACTTTGTCCTTCATTTCCGGCACTGATTAATGAAATATAAAAGAATAGGTATATAGCGATGGCGATATTTGGATTCCACAAGACTATATCCCGGAAAAAGGCCTCACAGTGTTCTCCCTATCCCTTGTGAACTGGCGAATCCTGTATAGGGCGAGAGGCCCTAAATAAAGGCTTTTGTTGTTGTTGTAACACTACTTCGTTCGAAATGTATTTTTAAATAATGGGTAATATTGTAGCGTTGTTAATTTATTTACATAATATTTAGATTGTATTGATTTACATAGCTTTGAATTATGTAATAGCTATATAAATGCGCGTAGATACAATTTTAAGCTAGACCGTTGTTACATACACAGAGAATAAAGTGCTTTTATGTTTACCTCGCGTCTATTTTGCAACGCGACAATATGAATAGATATTTTCAAATCGAATTGGATTTTTGTGGCTGTTCAAAACACCATTTGCATATAACAACTAGACCCTTCCGTTAGCAAATATACATATCGTAGCGTGGTTGATTTTATTTGCATAATATTTAAATAGTATTGTTTTACATAAGTTTTTAATTAAGTCATATAGTTATATAAATGCGTGTAGATACAATTTTAAGGTAGACCGTTGTTACAGAGAATAAAGTGCGTTTATTGTTTACCTATCCTCACGTCTATTTTGCAACGCGACAATATAAAGAGACATTTTCAAATCGAATTGGATTTTTGTGGCCGTTCGAAAACCATTTGCATATAACAACTACTCTTCCGTTACCAAATATACATATTAACAAAAATAAGGATGTTCTGATTAGTCAGTATATTGGTGATCTTGGTAATCAAACCCGGTACTTGGTAATCAAACCCGATTTTTATGATAATTCATGATAAAATATATATGCCGAGTTTCTGGATTTTAAAAACTACGTTTTGTTGATATATACAATAGTTGGCGTTTTGCCAAGATCCCTGTGATATTTTATCAATAAGAAATTTGAATATTTAACTTTACATCAACTTACCTCTTTTCTCAATATTTCTTGGCTGAAAAAAACACGAAATAATTTAGAATGGGCAGTATAGTAGAACACTCTAATGTCTCGTCTATATAAGCAAACTATCCGAATGACCCGGGCAACGCCCGTGTTTTACCCGATTGAATGTTTTTATTCAAATACTATTTATTACAATTATAAATTGGCGCCTTAAATAAATGCATATATTAGTTAATAACTATAGCCTATGTGCTTTATCTGTCTATGTACTGTTGGCTTCCGTAGGCGTCTCATACTGGAAAAAAGAAAGAGAAGATTCCATTTATTTATTAACTAATATATGCATTTATTTAAGGAGCGCTCCGCTCCAACACAATAGTTACAAAAACGAAAAAGCGAGTGGGGGAGGCATGATGGGGGGGGGGGGCAAAGGTGGCGTGTTCGTAGCCAACCAATAGGAGGGCGCCATTCCAAAAAAAGCAAACGGTGACAGAGTTGATTAGGAGACGCTCGTAACTGTATATAGAATATTATTTTTCTATAAATTTTTAAGGAATTTGTTTTCAAACTTATTTAAATATACACTATTTATCATAACATCAAAACATTCCGTATATAAAATATGCAAATAGAAATTTTCAAATTTTAAACGTTTTTTGTAATTTTTGACATGACAAATGGACATAGCCCCTATTGTATATCACATTTTGAATTTTAAAGCGCCTATCAAATATTCTTCATCTCAAACATTCTTTCAAAATTTATTAAAGGACCATTCATCTGTATAATCTAAAACTTTTATTATAAAATAATACTCTTTACTTATATTACATTTTTTGGGATATCATTTATTTATTCTATTTAGAAAACTATATATGATTCTGTTTTTATATTTTAAGTTATTAATCATTGAAATCTTTCCTATATAATTTTAATGAATATTGTTTATAAATATAAAATTGATATTTGATATATAGAACTTCTAATCTTAAAATTCATATAGATATTTTCAAAATGAAGCAGAATATATCTTAGAGCCCATTGCACTTAACATTGTAAAAAATTGAGACACCACTTTATATATATAAAGTTAAATAGAAATTACTTACCCCAATTAATGACTTTGTCAGCTACCCATTTTGCTGCTCCAAGAGCAACGCCAATGATTCTATCAAAAAAACAGAAAATAAAACATTTAAAATTTACATGTTTCTCAAAGAATTACAATGTTTTATAATGATGTCAGCCTATCTAGGAGAGGAAACATTAAATTTAAATTTATTATATGTTCATATATATGAACATTTTTTCTCCCCATTGAATATAACAAAGTATTTTTAAAACTTAATTCTTTTTTTTTTTCTTATCCCTAGTACACGTGGTACAGGCCATGATAATCATGGTGGGTAGAAGTAGGCGACTGCTTTTACTTTAAGTGCACCACATGTATACCCATGTGAAAAGCAGTTCGACTTTGCACTTACAAATGTGCCAGAGCCCCGTTTGGTTACTTGCACTCGCTGGTGGGGTTGAACTTTTGCAAGAATTGGGGGCCATTGGAGCATTATTTTTTTCAACATAAAAAAGTGCCCAATGCGGGAACCAACGGTTTAGACCATCCTTCCATCGACCCCCAAAAACTTAATTCTGTTGACGTTATGAGGCGCTGAGTTTGTTGTTGACACACTTTAAATGTTATAACACCTTGATAAAGGTTGGCGTCAGCCAACTGAAGTATTGGTAAAATAAATGATATTTTGATCCAATATATGCCTTTTTAATTAAAAAATAATTATATATATATATATGGTAATTTGAACCAACAACCTCATATTGTGTAGATAACTTATAACAAGATTGCCATGTTGTATATAGAAACACATCTATAAATAATTATGCGCATGATTAATCTGTGTCATTGCATCACCTATGTAATGTAATTTGTACAAAGTGGATAAATAAATAAAATCTGTAATAGATTTAAAAGTTGAGCTAAAGCAGAGATCGAGCATAGAATTGCCAAAACAACAGAGTCTAAAGATGGGAGTCATAAATCAGGTAGATTCACAGTTCCCACGACAGGCCACCCACACTGTCACATGTGGTGGAATGCAGAGACCCCTCTCACACCTGGACAGGTAAAGGCGCCCTTTCTCAAACGCCCCTGTCACATAAGGTCACCCCTTCTTTAACCTATAAATCATCACCTTACAGGGACTTGACAGTTCAGACAGTTCAGTCAGTTGAGTTTAGTTCACCCTTAGCGTCAGCTCACGTCGGTCGTACCTTATGTCGATCTCAACTATCATGTAGACGAGTAAGAAACTTCTATGTCTCCATTTTTCGCTCCTGGCTCAACTTTTATCTGTTTACGACACTTTCTTAGTGCAACTGTGTCTTCGTTTTTTGTGTGGATATCCCCAAGCTTTTCCACTCTGCCTCGACCATGACTGCCTGTATTTTGTGAGAACTTTTAAAGGTCTTCCAAGGTGCAGAGAGGTACTGGAAAACTCTACATCCTGACTGTTCCTCTCGGTCAACACAGTACAACAATAGCTACCAGGACTTCAACATTATTTCAGTAGTCGACAGGATCTCTACAAAAGCTACTGGAATTCTCATCTCATTACATGAGTCGACAGGATCTCATCACAGATAAGTCGACAACAACTCATCATCACATTTAAGCCGACAGGATGACCAAAACGAAGAATGACACAACGAAGAAGATAAGAAGACTGTTCAGATAGAAGCGAGAAAGTGCAAAGATGGAGGAACAAACCGACCATTCCAACGAAACGACCAAGCAATCTCTCCCCAAGATATTTACGAAAGAAACGCCGCCCCAACGGACTTCCGCATACCCGCTAACCGATCACCAACGTCGGGAGCAAGCTGACCGCGCCAACGACAGCCCTGATATTCCCGCAAGTCATGAAAACCGAACAGCGATGTGGCCCAAACCCTGTGACAAGTTCCACACCTTCGACTTGACATCGTCGAGACAATGCTCAAGGCAACAAGCCACAATCAACTTCACAGAAGCTACAAGCGTCTACAAGCTCTACATGGAGGGCCTTCAACGTCAGCAGGAATGCAAGCCAAGACCAAGTTTCCTGACTGAACTTTCACACAACTGTAAGTTTTTAAAAAAACCTACCTTAACTTTATCCTCAAGTTCAAAACTTGATTCCCTATAAATTTTGTATTTATATTTTCACTTTAAGCATTTTAAAATCAATTTTTACCTTTTTTATACCATTTTTTAATTCAATTTTTAAAACTTTCACATTTTCATTGATCAAATTTACTTTAATTTTTAATCAGATTATAAATTTCAAGTTATTACTCTCAAATTTACTTAAAAAAAAAAATTCCCCAATACACATTTTTACTAATTTACTAATCTTACATGCCTTTCCTAAATTTACCTAAAATGGCATTATCCAAAGCTACGACTTGAAAAAAAAATTCATTATTATTATTTAAAAAAAAAAATCTCATTCATCATAATTCTCAACTTATTTTTGTTTTACTTATTAGTTATCTTTATATCAAAAGACCAATATCTTTATCAATTCTTAAAATTTGGTAATGTTCACCATTTTAAGTAAGCGCCCAATTCAAATTTTTGTAACTCTCACGACATTGCCCTTTTATAAGAATCATTTTAATTATCATAATCAACAATTTAAAAAGTATATTCAAATTTTAAATATAAATTAACATAGGTGAAACGCATTTTTTTTTAATTGCAAAAATCGGAAGATACAATATCTTCAAAAACACCACTAGGGAAAACAACTATCTTTCCCAAAACAAGTTAGGAATAAAGATTCACTCCACTTCACCGCCAGTAGCTAATTTAAGTCACAGCCTTCCAAAACGATTACAATCGTTAATATTCGAGGATAAATACACTCCCTCGTCTTTTCCTTTTTACAAACGTTACAACACCCTCACACATCACTTTCTCCAATTGGCAACAATTTTTTGTGCGCGACTTAACACGCAAATCCAAATCTTGAGCCACACAAGCTCCACTTAGCTCTATATCTCGTCGCCACAATAAAATAATTTCACATTAAGCGTGCCACATCCTCTAACAGTCAAATATTCTCTCGATGTGTTTCATACAACAACCACCCATGACTTTATTAAATTTGTTATTCATGGTTAAACAGGTTAGATTTGTACCAAACTAAGACTACACGTGACACCTTTTCATTCACATTTCTCACTTCGTGTCACAGTGCCACACCACAAAACTTTTTCACTTTTCAGGCCAAAGACGCCTTCACGCCTGTGACACCACATCTCAACTCAAAGCGTGTCCACGTTGAAAGTCGAACTTTCACCACACATCTAATCCTGACATCACCTAATAACATTTTTTCTAAGTCTAAACTAAATGCGAAACACAACAATTACAAACACCGAGAAAATCATATCTTTCAATTATAGCAGAAAATTGCCAACTCAACAAAAGGAGAATATCTTCTCTCCCCCCTCAAGCAGTCATCTTGACCGCTAGCTTCATGATCGCCATTTTAAACAAATGTTTCAAACCAACCATTTAGATTTCCTCGAGAATCTCACAAATCTCACCAACGAGATATCACAACACAACATACATTAAACATTTTACATGTTAAATTGATAACACCAATTAAAACAATTTGGTTAAGTCTTACATATACTTTATAACGCGCGAAAGAGAAATCATTCTCTACATACCAGCCTTGTGGACAAACGAAGGGATCATTTCACATATTCCCAGTTTCAGAGAGTCATAAAAACACCAATGTTTACCAATGGGATATGATCTACACACAACAATTGTAACTTTTCTTCAAAAGAGACAATATTGTTCAATTTCCCACTACTTAACATTTATCTAATCATTATAATAATATTTAATTATATTGTTATTTGTATAAAATCTTGAATAAATATCCTTATTCTTACCTTTCAATTATATGAACAAAGTTTTTAATCCAACATTAAAAAAAAAAAAAAAAAAACCTTTAATCAAATTTTTTTTATTTTTCATGATATTATTTTAGTATTGTAAAACATCTAATTGTTTCAAAAATTATTTTTATTTTATTATTTATTATATATTTTATATATTACAGGTTTAATTTTGTCCACTTACACTTTTTGTACCCGCAATCATATTTCTATATTTCTATTCACTATATTTTATTTGTTTAAATACCTTTATTATCTGACAAAGATTATCATCCACTATCGGGCATCTACAACAATCGTTTTCAACAATCATATTCTTTAACCAATTCCCTGTATTTTTCATCACTATCTTTGCAGTCATTGCGTCACATCAACGTAGAAAAACGACAGCACTGCTTGACAATTTATTTTTTGATTTCGTAATTCAACAAACTCTTTGAAAACACCGTTCCCCAGACTTACAAATCCAAACTTCTGGTCTGAACACGTTTCAAAAGTTTATTTCATTTCATCCGCAGAGCAAATCACCAACGCATACACAAAGCGTTCACTTTTTTCAACTTTCAACTTTTTTTTTCAGCTCTAGCGGACCACATTCAACCTTTGATTTCGAGTCAAGTCAGATCACCTACTGTCGCTACAATTCTACTTATCGCATGGCTCTATTTCACTCCTTTCTCAATCATATTAATAAGCAACTTTTCTTCAACAACTTTTAACTCAATAATCCTAAAATTGTGACAAAACACTGTAACCCTTATATAGGATCGCAAGTGAAACATTGCCAAGGAAGACAGCTCAAGTCTATATCCTCGCTTTGCACCTGGATCTGAGTATTTGGTTTACATGAGCACTTCTAACAATTACATATTCTTCAACAAATTTTCAACCCAATAACACTACAATTGTGACAAAGCACTGTTACCCTATACAGGATCACAGGTGAAACATTGCCTAGGAAGACGCTCAAGTCCATATCCTCGCTTTGCACCTGGACCTAAGTATTTGATTGCATGTGTAAATCTCACAATTGCTTATTCTTTAACTACTAACCCTGTCCAACGCCCACCAATATTCTCTTAGAATGTGAATTTTTATGTCATCATTTTATTTTAATCATCTTTTTTGTTAATCAAACAAAATGTCATTTTTATTTCACTTTTATATATCCAACAAATATCATCTTGTTATAGCCTTTTTAACCCTCACAGTTTGAATTAATTAAAAGAAATTTTAATTACTTACCTGTGTTAGAGAGGCTTTACCCGCCTAAACCCGGATAAACCCTTTCACTCCCGGGGCCCATCTATGGTAATTTGAACCAACAACCTCATATTGTGTAGATAACTTATAACAAGATTGCCATGTTGTATATAGAAACACATCTATAAATAATTATGCGCATGATTAATCTGTGTCATTGCATCACCTATGTAATGTAATTTGTACAAAGTGGATAAATAAATAAAATCTGTAATAGATTTAAAAGTTGAACTAAAGCAGAGATCGAGCATAGAATTGCCAAAACAACAGAGTCTAAAGATGGGAGTCATAAATCAGGTAGATTCACAGTTCCCACGACAGGCCACCCACACTGTCACATGTGGTGGAATGCAGAGACCCCTCTCACACCTGGACAGGTAAAGGCGCTTTTTCTCAAACGCCCCTGTCACATAAGGTCACCCCTTCTTTAACCTATAAATCATCACCTTACAGGGACTTGACAGTTCAGACAGTTCAGTCAGTTGAGTTTAGTTCACCCTTAGCGTCAGCTCACGTCGGTCGTACCTTATGTCGATCTCAACTATCATGTAGACGAGTAAGAAACTTCTATGTCTCCATTTTTCGCTCCTGGCTCAACTTTTATCTGTTTACGGAACTTTCTTAGTGCAACTGTGTCTTCGTTTTTTGTGTGGATATCCCAAAGCTTTTCCACTCTGCCTCGACCATGACTGCCTGTATTTTGTGAGAACTTTTAAAGGTCTTCCAAGGTGCAGAGAGGTACTGGAAAACTCTACATCCTGACTGTTCCTCTCGGTCAACACAGTACAACAAGAGCTACCAGGACTTCAACATTATTTCAGTAGTCGACAGGATCTCTACAAAAGCTACTGGAATTCTCATCTCATTACATGAGTCGACAGGATCTCATCACAGATAAGTCGACAACAACTCATCATCACATATATATCTGTATATTATATATTGAAGACAAAAATATTAATACTAAATATATTCTCAAACATACACCATATGTTGCCTTATCTTCAGAATAAATTTATAAACTTCTAAATATTATTATTATATAAATCCTGTTTATAAATTGAGATCTACTTCTATCCATATTATATCGTTTACATTATTGATGAAATATTTTGATGATTAACTGAACTAATGAAAATGTTATATCTTTGTTCGGTTGAAATACGCGATAGGTCTTGCCACTTGAATCAGCTTAGATTGAAATTTTTGTTCTAAATATGCAAATCTATTCTAATATGCAACTTCATTGCTAATTGAAGGCAGAGGATTATGATAAATGTCATACGATATTAGCATTTGAATATTAATTCAATCTCATGCATGTTAGGTGGCAAGAGATATAAAAGATGATAAATGTATGTTATTTTAAAATTTACTTACGGACTCTCTTGTTCTTTAAATCTGTCCCTGATAAGAATAAAAGTTAATAATTAGTGTTAATATTAAATATACGAATGTAGAAAATAAATATTTAGGTATAAAGAAAAGCTAGAACTTTTGAAAATACTGGATGGGTAAGAATTATATATATATACACTGCGTGACATTGAAAATGGAACACCAAGAAATAGTGGCCAGAAAATTATGCAAATTTCAGGGTAGACGCGCTTAACCGAGTTATGCAAATGATGTAAAATGCGCAGCTCTCGTGCGCACATGGAGTAAGATATAAGGGAAGGAACTTGCAGAAAGGACAGTATTCGTGTCGTTATTTCTTCAAGGAAAATCATTGTAGATTTTTTTTTCTTGTGTCAAAAGACACGTGTAATAACAGAGAATGCCAGGTCATCGTAAACGGAGGCAGTTCTAGCAGACAGACGCTTTTACGAGGGGCATGGTGATCGGACTGAAAAGGGCAGGTTGGTCCATACGTCAAATCGCAGCTGATACACACCTTGGTGCGTCCACGGTGCACCGACTGTGGAGAAGATGGTTGGAACAAGGAAATGTGGCAATTAATAGGAATGTCGGTGCAACCAGAGTGACGTCAGCACGTGTGGATCGGCGTATCCTTCGACAAGCAGTGGCGGCCCCACAAGTCACTTGTACCGCCATCCTGCAACATGTGCAAGACACCCTAGATCATTCCATCTCGACCAGAACCATTTCCCGTCGATTGGTTGCTAATGGCTTGCACTCATGCCGTCCGCTAAGAAGACTGCCATTGACCCCACCGAATAGGCGCCAACGTTTGGAATGGTGCCGGGCTAGATCGACGTGGATGACGGAATGGCACAGGGTCGTGTTCTCAGATGAGTCGCGTTTCTGCTTGTCCAGTGATAGTCGCCGTGTACGCGTGTGGCGTCGACGTGGAGAAAGGTCCAATCCGGCAGCAATTGTGGAACGCCCCACCGTGCGACAACGTGGAATCATGGTTTGGGGCGCAATCGCGTATGATTCCAGGTCACCTTTACTTCGTATTCAGGGCACTATGACGGCCCAACGATACGTTGATGATGTGCTGCGACCGGTGACACTCCCCTACCTTCAGGGGGTACCCAATGCCCTTTATCAGCAGGATAACGCCCGACCGCACACTGCTAGCATTAGCCAACAAGCTCTGCAAGATGTACAGATGCTTCCCTGGCCACCGTACTCTCCTGATCTCTCACCAATCGAGCACGTCTGGGACATCATTGGACGCCGTTCGCATGCCTTGCCACAGCCGCGTTCAGAAGACGAACTGTGGCAAATGGTTGAGAGGGAATGGAGAGCCATCCCCCAGGACGCCATCCGTACTCTGATTGACTCTCTACCTAGACGTGTTGGTGCGTGCATCGCCGTCCGCGGTGGTCCTACTTGCTACTAAGCCGACGCCGTTCTCGCTCTGTAATATGACTATCATTTTGAAATAAAGATCACTTATTGTTCGTCCCTGTCTCTCTCTGTCTGCCGAGTTTCATCACTTTCTGGCCACTATTTCTTGGTGTTCCATTTTCAATGTCACGCAGTGTATATATAGTATAGTTAGGAAAATTTTAAATTTAATAATTCTTTTTATTTAATTTAAATGTGTGAGTTTTTTTGTAATAAATAATTAGTTAGATTATATTTTTAAAAACAAGGAAAAAAAGTAACACCAGCAAAGCATCGGCAGTTACGCGTCATAGGCTTGGTGAAAAAAGGAATAAGAGAAAGCGAAGAGAAAGTTTTAAAGAGAAGAGCAAAGACAGAACCATGATAATAATTTTCCAAATATAAAATAAAGCTAATAAGAGAGAAAGAGAAGTATTTTTGCTCTATTTTCTCTCTTGATGAGAGAAGATAAATTTTGGTTCTGTCTTTGCTCTTCTCTTTAAAACTTTCTCTTCGCTTATTCCTTTTTTCACCCAGCCTATGACGCGTAACTGCCGATGTTTTGCTGGTGTTACTTTTCTTTTTTTTTAATATAATCTAACTAATTATTTATTACAAAAATCTATTAAAAAAAACTTCACACATTTAAATTAAATAAAAAAAATTATTAATCTTAAAATTTTCATAACTATACTATTTGATACAGAATTAGCTTGCTGTTCTGACTCAAAATTAATTCAAAATCTGTTGTTCTTAATAGTTTACTTTTCCTCTATTTTTCAAATATAAAAAATCACTATTAATATATATATATTTA
The DNA here is from genome assembly GCA_030710605.1 of Cordylochernes scorpioides. NCBI lineage: Eukaryota > Metazoa > Arthropoda > Arachnida > Pseudoscorpiones > Chernetidae > Cordylochernes > Cordylochernes scorpioides. The sequence goes on along the minus strand of CP092865.1, from coordinate 79,199,820 downwards.
AATTATTTCTTCTGATTTTAGTATATTATTGAGATATATGATTATTACTTGCTGATGCTGATTGTTTCGAGTAAATAAGCATTTTGGTACTGGTTTGCAGTCGTGATATTTTGAAAATTTAATAAACACAGTTTTATTCTCAAATTGCTTTATTCGAGTTGTTGAAAATAATTGACAAAGAAATGTCTGACTTGAGGCGACAAGAATAGAGAAAACAAAATACACACGTAATATTATTATATACCACTTAAATTTTTCAAAATATATCAAAATACTTACAAATCGCTGTTCAATTCGCTCTCGAGTTCCTCAAGGGAAGGAACTTTGTCTGCAAAAATTTCAAATCATTATTTTCTATATTTTTCAATTCTCTCTTTGGCGCAAATATATAATGGATAAACATTATCAGTGTTATATGGTATAATATATAAACGGTTTCTACCCAATTATCCTACCTATTGTTATGTAACATTTAAAAATGAGAAATATGTGAAATATATTTGATTATCAAGTTCCCGTACTCGCTTATTGAAAACCGAATAATTTTGAATAAAATATTCCGTTTTTATTAGATATTAAAATATCTAGCTACCTCGGATTTTTTTTAACCCGGATTAGCCCACGTGCTATTTTTTATTGCTCAATAAAATTATATTTAGAACAAACGTAGCTTCAAGCTTAAGCTCAACAAATTTTGCGATGGAATTTTCTATTGAACAACGGGTATGTTAGTAATTTTGTTTCAAATTGGTTAAATCGGTTTCTGAAAGTTTTCTAATGATTCAAAAAATGTTCGGGGAAGATGCTATTAAAAGAAAGACGGTTTTGAATAGTTTAAAATATTTAAGAAGTTGTGACGTCAGTATTTGATGAGCAAAGGTTGGGAGACCACAGACTGTCCACACCGCTGCAAATGTTGAAAAGATAACGGTTTTGGTCATGAAAAATCGTCGGATAACAATAAGAGAGATTTGTGAAACGAACATTATTTCATTTGGACTATGCAAAGAAATCATTCACAAATATCTAGGTCTGAAAAAAACTCAAGCAAGTTTGTGCCTCTGGGTTAACCTGAGAGCAAAAGGAGACACGTTTAAGATCAGTCAAAACAAAAATAAAATATATTTTTGGTTGATATCTTAATCGCAATATATTTAAAGCTAATATTGATACATCATTTTTAGTGATTGAAAAGTATATGCAGTCGTTTGTGGCCAAATGCTTGTACTTCTTTTCCAACGCTGCTAATCTCGCAATCAATCTACTCTATTATTATAAAATAGGTCAAATATATATATATATATATATATATATATATATGTATTTGAAAACATACTCTTACGTTATCTTTGTTAAATTAAAATGCTATTTTAATACATTAGAAGTACATAAATAATAGCGAATATACCTCTATTGAATAAAGTCAAAATTCGCCAATAATGATAAATTCAGAATAACGTGAAAATTAGCAATTAGTTCCTTTTTAAAATCATGAAACAAGTGAACTTTCCAAATTGTCCAAAATTTCAGTTGTAATATATTTCTATAAATTTTGAATAAGTCATTTCTCAAAATATATACCTAATAACTATTATCAAATAGGTTTGAAATATTTGAAACATACTTACTAGCATACTCAGCAGTAGCAACTGCTAGCAGTACAGCAAGAGACACAAGAACAATGAATACCTTCATCTAAAACATATAGATATAAATAATTAAGAATTGAGTATAAGAATATAAGAGTTAAAATATAATGATTATATGAATAATAAATATTGGCAAACTTCATTGATAATTATAAAGTTTCGAATATTAACTGTAATTACGCGTCTCTAAAATAGTTTCTAATTTTCATTAACTGTAATGCAAAATTATGTTTTTTCTGAATTTTCTTCTAATTTATATTATTTTTCATTTGACAGAGCACCTATTAATTTAAATAATAGGCTCCTTGGAAGTATACAAATAATGAGAATTGTGTAACTAAGAAACACTAGGAAATAAACATGGCTCCTTATATTCTATTTTAAAATAGAGTAAGCATGATGAAACATCTTTGATATGATCATATTATGTTTATGGACCTTAGATAAGATACAGTATTTCTGTAATTCATAAGTTGGGGCTCGAATACAAAGAGTTTTGAAGAGTGTTCTATAAAGTTAGAGTATATATAAGCATCTATTATACGTAGAAATTTTAAACATCAGCCAACAATGGTAAAACAATTTATTTGTATTTTAAAGGTAAAGTAGTTGAAATACAGATGCTAGATAGTTCCAATAGAAGTTTTAATGATTAGTTTATTATAATCCCTAATAATAAATAAATTTCTCCTCCTTTCTTATCTCCACTCAATCATATTAGGGTATCGAAGTCGTGACCCATGTTGGTGTCTGTTTGACAACCATAACGACTGGGTGAAGTAGAATGCGTCTGCCTTTGTCATTAAGACTGGAAGCACTACTTAGTGGCAGGCCGACTTAGCTCCGAAAGAAATGGCCGCCTCTGACATGAGGAACAGACGCCATGTACAGCCGCTCCTAACATGGAGTACAAACGCTCCTTATCCTGTATCCCTGGATTAGGAGTCCTTACAGAGTACTATCAGCCGGGCCAGCTGAGCCCAGGTTTTTTACTGAGCTTGTTACTGCTCCCTTCCTCCTTTTTTATCCGGGCTTGGGACCGGCAAAGGCGGAGTTAATAAAATGAATTTCTGACATACCTTTGGTTGCTTCCTAGAAGATACAGGTCCATTCTCCCACTGGCCTTATATATTGGATGACAAGAATAGATTGTTTCTACTTATGTAATATTATCTTTGTCCTTTTGTTCCCAGAAACACAATATGTTTCTTTGTATTGAAATTTAACAGATGGAATGTTTACACCTAGGATTAGAGAATATATATTAAATCAGGAATTTTAAGATTATATTATGGGGTGTTGTAATAAAATGAATATGCAGGATATATTTTCTTATGAACGAATGTTTCTCTCTCTCTCTCTCTCTCTCTCTTTGATATACTGCGAATTTATAAATTAGAATATTTTCAAAATTTATTATTATAATATAAAATCATCTGAAATTAATGTTAGCCATCATTCATATACACAAATAAATAATTAAAATTTACTAATTTATGGTATTTTTTTTTACAATAATATTAAATTAAAAAAAAACTTTATTATTTTATTATATATGTCCTTTATACGAGGGGTGTCCCATAAGTCCGTAGCCCGACCATGAGAAAGAAATATTAGAAACTGATAAAGTTTACCATATATACCTTAAAGCCTTGTATAAAGATATGTAAATTTTTAAGTTTCTACAACTATAACCGTTTTTTAGTTATAGGTTTTGAAAGAGGACAAGAAACAGGAATCATCTAAAACGTAAGCAAACGAGATTCGTGCTGTAATAAAATATATTTGTAAGAAAGGAATGTCGCCTAAGGAAATCTATGAGGATATGGTGGATACATTAAGGGAAGATGCTCCTTCCTATAGCACAGTAAAAAAATTGGGTAGCTGCGTTTAAATTAGGGAGGATCAGTACCGAAGACGAACATCGACCAGAAAGATCTGTTGAGTCAGTTACTCAAGAAAACATCGACAAGATACATGATTTGGTTATGTTGGACAGAAGAATGACAGTTCGTCAGATAGAAGAGACCTTGGGTATTCCAAAACCAACAGTGGATCGGATCATGAGAGAACACTTGGGCCTCAGGAAGCTTTCTGCCAGTTGGGTTCCCAAACTTTTGACACCCCATCAAAAGGCTGTAAGGAGAAAGTTATCTTCGGACAATCTTGCGTTATTTGAAGCCAATCCAGAGGAATTTGTTAATAGATTTGTTACCATGGATGAGACTTGGGCCCATCACTTTACATCAGAGTCCAAGCAACAATCCATGCAATGGAGACTCTCCGGTTCCCCTCCCCCCAAGAAAACCAAGACAGTTCCATCAGGGAAGGTTATGGTGTCTGTCTTTTGGGATTCCGAGGGTGTACTTCTTCTAGACTTTCTGAATAAGGGTCAAACCATCACCGGCAATTATTATGCAAATTTTGTGAAGCAAATACGAAAAGCTATTAAAGAAAAGAGAAGAGGAAAGTTGTCCAGGAAGATTGTTTACCATCAAGACCATGCTTCGAGTCATCGGTCGCTGCAAGCCATGGCTGCTATTCATTATTCTGGCTTTGAACTTTTATCACATGCACCCTATTCACCAGATCTAGCTACATCTGACGTCCACCTATTTCCTCATTTGAAAAAATCACTTTCTGGCATTCATTTTAGGTCAGATGAAGAGGTCATTGATGCTGTAACCTCATATTTTGAGTCACTTGGAACATCGTTATTTTTGATGGCCATAAAAGCATTAGAACATCGCTGGAAAAATGTATAGACCTTAAAGGGGATTATGTTGAAGAATAAATCATAATCATTTTATTAGTCATTTTCTTTATATGTCGGGCCACGGACTTATGGGACACCCCTCGTATATAAAAATGATATCCAAAATCGATTTTGTTATCGCGTTGCGCAAAATCTACAGAATCAATCATTATGAAATTTCGCATGTAGGTAGCTGAAGTTTTCATTTAACATATAGGCTATTCAAAAAACTAAAGAGTTTAATGTGCTTTTCTAAAAATGTAAACCAAAAAGCGTTAGTTCCAGCCTTATACCGCTTGGCGCAGCACTGGTCGCGACGATAAATGAATTTGATTGGTTAATAATTTTACACGTAGATTGTTTACACGATGAATGTTTTTAAAAAGTAAGATTATCCAATCGCAGTGACTCTTTATGAATTCATTTGCTATACTACAGGGAATATTTCTGGTTTGAATTTGATTTGAAATAAATATTCGTAGCAATTTTATTTGCAAATTTCTACCTTCACTCGCAAGCAGCGCCTCTCGCGGTTTCTGGTTAAATCACATTTATAAATTGTAAAAATTCTAAAATATGTTCCAAGTATAATAAATTTTATATTCAATTTGAGGATTTAGTAATATAATTTGCCCATGACGTTGTGAAAAAAAAAACTTGGCATTCCAATATTAATATATAATTTTAAAAATATCTTATTTAAAATTAATAAATGTTTTCAGAAAAAAAAACATGTCTTTCAAAAATATATTTAAACGCATATAACAATATTTATATACGTTTATAAATCTATATATAGGTCGATTGAATGTGTTTTCAAGAATCGTTTTAACAAATCATCAAAAACCGGCGAAGCCGAGTACTTTGCTAAATAAAGTTATTTACAAATATTCGTCTGTGGCAATATACTATTCCTTCAAAATACCGAGTGGACCAATTAATATTGATTTTATTCAACTTATCGGGTATTTTTCAAGGGACCGGGAAAAAAAATTCAAATTATCGAGAGTATAGACAAGTATAGATTCAGTAGGGATTGGATGTTTGCTAGAATCGTTCTAACAAATGTTCGTTAGGTCAACTATTTCTTCGGGTAAAAACCGGGCGAAACCGGGAACATATATATGTTTGTCGGCTTGCACGCCTTTAATATGTAACTAATCTCGCTGAAATTTGAACAGGACATAGATTTAATTCTGGAAGAGTTTTTTGTCGCACTTTTAACTAAGAAAAATTATAATTAACCAAGTACTGAGCAACAATATATTTTTAGTCAGAAATGATGATGACAATATTGCTGTATCATGCTTGATTGACATAAACAAAATTCTTTTGGGGAATATTCACTAAAGCAGACCACGAGCAAAGCCAGATAATAATTCTTAGTAGGCGGGAACAAAATTCTACCAGATAAACATTCACTCGAACAGAAGACACACGAAGCCAGGTCATTTCTATATATAAAATATCGTTTCTCGGCCTTTTGGCTAAGATCATGTAGTACATTTTATTTATATATATATATATATTTTTAAAATTTATTCAATAGAGAGAGTGGATATATTTGCTCGAAAAATATATTTCCTATATTATATATATTATCATAATATTCCATATGTTCTTTTGAATTATTTTATAATATTTAATATTTTCATATACTCTTTATGAGATTTGGTTTCTCATAATCAATTATTTCAGGAGGACTCCTCGCAATAATCAAAACTGTTGCTGGCGGGCTTTGAACATCATGTTTGATCATATCATGCAGGTTGGGAGATACAGTTCTGAAATAATAGCAAGTACCACACACAGTTTAGTACTAAAAAGCAATTTATTGAATTATTCAACAATATTACATAATATATTAATATATCAAATAAATGGTTACTGAAGAAATATAATTTATTAATATTTAGGAGTCAAATCAATATATATATTCAAAAGAATACATTTATATATAAGGTGGATATATTCAGATTATTTAAAATTGGATACAATAAATGACATTTATAATTATTTACCTTATATATGTACTAACTCTCCAGTGATCAAAGTCATTTCTGTGGAATTCTTTTTGGATAAAAACTATATAATATATAATTATATATAATAACATTACATAATTAAGGAAGGGTTACTTCTGGTTACTTTGCTAGTACTTTCTCTCTCTTATTATATATATATGTGGCAATATAGTGGTAAATGTGGTGAGGAGAGAAATAATCACACGACGAGTTGTTAGAGCAATCATCCAGGCAGCCAGCCGAGAGAGAGCGAGCGAGACGTTATCCGCTGAACGACTGTTTTTCCTGTGTACACAACCGGGGGGCTAACCAGGATAGTCGCCAGGTGGTGACGGCCCCCCCCCTCAGGATTGTGGCCAAAAATGGTCGTAAGTTAGTTGTCTAAAGTGTCTCGTTTTAGCTGCCCAGCTCTCTCTCGTTGGCTGTTGGTTTGTTTTATTAATCCTGGAAGAGCATATATTATGACATATGGCCCCCGTTGAAGAAGGCTGAACATGGTTTAAGTATATTTAAAGCTGGAGAAGCCAGGAATAGAGAAAATAATTTTACAGTTAAAATTAGTTAAGGTAATAGTGACATAGTTTTATGTAAATAAAATATTGTATAGTACACAAGTAAATATTATTTACAAGCAGTTTTACAACACCGGGGAGTTTGACATTTAAGGAATCTTTGAAAATATCAAGGTTATAAAAGGCTATATACAACAAAATCTAATGTACTATAAGGGAAGTGATATGGAGGAGTGTGAACAACGAGAAGAAGAGTCACATACATATGGTGAAATTCTGAAGATCATTAAGACTGGGGAACTCTACACTTTAAGATATTTTTCAGGCGGACATGGCAAGGGGAAACTTGTCATGGGCTTTCTATGCTATAAGTGTAGAGTACGAGAAATAAGATTGAGGTTGACAATTGTGTGAGCTCAGGACTGAGGTAAATATAAAACTACATACAATGTTAGAACCTCGGCGAACAGAGCGAGGGGAGACTTGCCCTGGGCCAATCTAACTTATCTATGTAGTTACTTGTGTAGCGAGTCCGAGGGGAAAAGTCCCGTGTGTAGGTGAGGAAGTCGATATGGATTTATATTTAATTTTCGAAGATAAAATAGTTCTAGATGCAAAGGTAGAATATAGGCGGACAGAGCGAGGGGAAACTTGCTTTGGGCCACTCTACCTTAATTATTTAGATCCTACTGGGTTCGTAAAGTCTTGTTGTCAGGTTAGAAATTGGTAAAGATTTCAGGGGATAAGTGGTTCAAATATCTTTGATCATCTTGATTGTAAGTGTAGTCATGTTGCTTTCGTGAGTTAATAGCCGTTTTAGTATGGATTAGAGTGTGATTGAAGTGTTTATATGGGAAATTGAAGGTATTTTTGGGTTGGTCTCGATCATTTACGGGCGGTGAAATAAATTGTTCGTTTTCCGTATAGTGTTTTAATTTGTTGACATGAATTGTATCTGTCTCACGACTTAGAGGTCGGTTGGAGCGGTTGATCCCTACGATTTGAGGGGAAATTATCTCCAGTATTTCATAAGGTCCTGAGAAGAAAGGTGCCAGTTTACCAGTGTCTGGATGGTGGTATGTTTTTGCCAAAACGAGATCGCCTACTTCAAAATCGGAAGCTCTATGTGTTTGGTCGAATCTCGCTTTGTCGCGTAAGTGTCGTTCGTGTGTCCTTTGATAGGCCAATTCTCTGGAGTCGTCGATTTTTGGGTAGTTTTGTACATGCTCGGATAGTTGTAGCGGGAAACTACCTAACAAAAGGTATGACGGTGGAAACCCGGTCACAGAATGTGGGGTATGGTTATAAGCCTGAAGGACCTGAGGTAGTAGTTTGGTCCAGGCCGTCTTAGGTTGTTGGAGGCGCAACAGTTTAAGTTTGCCAGTAATCGTGGCGTTTAGTCGTTCACTTAATCCGTTGGCCTGAGGGTTGTTGCTTGTCGTGAGAAGTTGGCCAATGTTATGTCTAATCAAAAATCTACGAAATTTCGGAGAGGTGAAGGCAGGGGCTCTATCCGTCAAAAGTCGTTTAGGAGAACCAAACTGCATCACCTTTTTAATCACTTGGGTATAGGTGAGAATGCTGGTGGACCGCGATGGAAATGCCCACGCGTACCGTGTGGCATGGTCCACTACGACATGTAAGCAGGTCTGAGAATTTCCATATTTCGCGAATCCAGAAATAGTATCTAGTGACACTAGTTCGTACGGCAGGACCGCTGGGGGAAGTTGTCCCAATTCTCCGTAGATAGGTCCTTTTGGTGGTTTGACCAATTGGCATACTGAACAGGTTCTTACATGTGTCCTGATGTCATTTGTCATGCCGTCCCAATAGTATTGGGCTGCGATCAGTCTGGTCATCTGCGAAATGCCGGGGTGATTGAAATCGCGATGAGCTCGTTGTAGTAGGGTGCCACGGAGTGATGGTGGAACAATTATTTTAGTGACACCCCGTCGTATGATGGTCATAAGGTCCTTGTCATTGAGGATATACCTTGTGTCCCTCCGTAATTCGCCCTGATGATCTTTTATTTGACCTGTGGATAGGAATCCGCAGAAAGGGTTACGGGAGAGTAGGTCCGCCTCGTACTGACGCGAGCCCTTGAGGTATTTGACCTCATAGTCGTAAGCTGAGAGTCGAAGGCTCCAACGAAAGAGGCGTCCGGTGGGGTCTTTTATGGTCTTTAGCCATTGTAAGGCGTGATGATCCGAGTAGATGACAAACCTTGCACCTAGGAGGTACACTCGGAATTTGTCAACGCACTCTACAATGGCTAAGCACTCCAGTTCAGATATAGTGTAATTACGCTCATAGGAACGCAACGCGCGACTGTAATATTGTACAGGGTAGATATTACCGTCAGGATGTACTTGTTTGAGTACACCTGCGATGCCCTGCGTGGAAGCGTCGCAATAGACCTGGCATGGGAGCCCTTCTTGAAATAGATGTAACACAGGTTGTGTTGCGAGGTGTTGCTTCAATTTATCAGAGGCTTGTTGACAATTCGGGCTCCAAAGCCATTTGGCGTTCTTTTTTAGTAATTGATTTAAGGGGTGGCGAAGTCTAGCATATTCTGGGATGAATTTATGATATACGTTGACGGCTCCTAAAAATGATTGTAGGGTTTTAACGTTGATAGGAGTTCTAATAGCGTTGATGATTTCGGTATTTTTAATATTAGGTGTGTAAGTCCCTGCGGTGATGTGGTAGCCGAGAAAATCTATTTCATTTTGATAAAAATTACATTTTTTAAGGTTAAGTTGGAGATTTTCCTCTAAACAGAATTTAAAGAAAAGTCGAAGGTGCGTAAGGTGTTGTTCTGAGGAGTCAGAAAAAATAACGAAGTCGTCATAATAATGGGCTATGAAAGAGAGGTGGTGTTTGTGGATCAACTGGGTAATCACACGTTCGAAAATTTGGGGTGCTGATTTGAACCCAAAGGGTAAGCGTTTGAAATTATATTGCCCTTGTTGAGTCACGAAAGAGAGTAGTGGTTGACTCTCCTCCGCGATGGGGATTTGATAGTATGCATTGCTTATGTCAACGGTGCTAAATATTCTGGCTTTCGACAGGTTTTCCAGTACCGTTTCTATCAATGGCAAAGGATGCAAATCCGAGGGTACTAGTTCGTTCACGCGACGGAAGTCAATGCAGAGACGCATGGTGTTATCGCGTTTGCGAACGAGTGTCACAGGAGAGGAATATGGGCTAGAGGAGGGGGTGATTATGTCATGTTTTAGAAGTTGAGATATCTGGTCCTGAATTTCCTTCTGGTAGGCATAGGGAGTTCGGTATGGTCGGAGGGAAATAACCTTATCGGAAATAATTTTGAGTTTTACAGGGGTTATGTTGAGTGGTAATACATTGAATTTTTTGATAGGGAAAATATCTTTAAAAGAATACAATAATTGCTGATAAGGGATAGTCAGTTCTGGGCGTTGTTCGATAAATTCTTTAATCATTAATTCTCTAGAGGCGCATGGGCTGGTAGGAATGCTATTAAGGTTGTAAGGGTGAGAGGGGCATTCAGGGGAAGGTTGATAAATATTACTAAGGGTTGTTTGTAAGTAAGGCTCACGTGGAGGTTGAAAATCGTCAACGCCTAAGTTAACCGAGTGAATTATGGGTCGTTTAGGGTTAGAAGTTATTATTCGCGAGCCGTGCTTACAAGTGGGAAGGTCACATACAAAATGGTACGAATGTTTAGGTACTGGAACACTATTTTGAAGTATCAATTGATTATGAAAATCTATTGTTAATCTTAAGAATTGCATAACATGAATAGATAGGATACCATGTTCAAGGGGTGAATTTAAAATATAAAATGTTTCGTTAAAATTAAAATTATTAAATTGTATTGGTAAGGTAACTAATCCGATTGGTTTGGCATGACTATATATAGTACGGATAATAACATCATTGTTAATAGGGGTGGAACAAATGAAACTATTAACATTTTTAATATATTCAAATTGGTTTAAACTAATTATGGAAACATTGGCTCCAGAGTCAATTAGGAATGACATCTTTAAAGAATGAATGATAGGAGTTAAAATAATTGCACTTACAGGCGTATGCTGGTTTAGGGTGCAGGTAGGTTCATTGAGCTTCGGAGGAGTTCTGCTGCCGAGGCTGGCATTACTTGGTTTCTCCCGAGCTCGTCGTTGCTGCGGTCTCGTAGACACCTGCAGGCCCAGTCGATCTTTGGGGTTGCTCGACGCTGTGGACCGCAGGTGTGAAGGTCCGAAAAGTCCGCTGGTAGGGCCCTCGCTGCTGACACTGTGCGTGCCAGTGTTGTCCGCCACAGTAACGGCAAGGATATGGTGGGGTCTTGTCCACGGTGGTGGAAGGTGTTCTGCTCTGGCGCGGTGATCGTTGTTGGGCAGCTTTAGTGCTGGTGTTATCCCCTTCGTAGGTCAGCTGTTGTGCTAAGCACAACCATTCTTCTGGTCCCGAGGGTTGTGCCATCTTTAAAAGGTTGCCATAGTTACGTGGCACACCGTTGGATAGTGCTTGCACGATGGCACTCTTAGGGAGGTTGATCGCCAATCCTATTCGGACCTTGTTCTTGTAGTAGGTCTCGATCTCGGCCATCGACGTGAATTTAAGTTCATAGAACTCTTGAAGGGTGAAGCTAGGGCGTCGGGGATAGACGGCGCAGAGTGACTCTTTGACCTCTTCATAAGTCTTATTGAGTAGCGCTAAGTCTTGTGCAATTTTGCGAGGTTCGCCTCTGAGTGATGATAGAGCCTTTCGAACTTGGCGTGCTGGCTCTAAGTTGTGGAAGTTCGGCTGAGACTCAAGTTGTGAGAAGAAGTGTGCGGCAGGTTCATCTCCGTCGTAGGTGATTGTTTCTTCAGACTCACGGTTTAAAAGTTGGTCGAGACAGAGGGTGAGAGTTCGAAGGGAAGCGGCTACAGTAGAGTCGGTCGTTGGTTCTTGTGGAACTTGGTTGTGGGTTTGTTCGATCATCGTGGTATTGCTTCTTGTTTTCTTCATACTCTGGTATATGAGGGATTTGTTTCCTGGTCAGGTCTTATCCTGTCGACTTTCAATGTGGCAATATAGTGGTAAATGTGGTGAGGAGAGAAATAATCACACGACGAGTTGTTAGAGAAATCATCCAGGCAGCCAGCCGAGAGAGAGCGAGCGAGACGTTATCCGCTGAACGACTGTTTTTCCTGTGTACACAACCTGGGGGCTAACCAGGATAGTCGCCAGGTGGTGACGCCCCCCCCCCCTCAGGATTGTGGCCAAAAATGGTCGTAAGTTAGTTGTCTAAAGTGTCTCGCTTTAGCTGCCCAACTCTCTCTCGTTGGCTGTTGGTTTGTTTTATTAATCCTGGAAGAGCATATATTATGACATATATATATAATAACCTATAACCTATTTATTTGGAAACCGGCCTGTAGCCCACCTTTAACATATTGGCCCAAAGGGTCCTATTCTAGCCTCCTCAACACCATAGATACCCACTACTCAATGTGGAACTTCTTACTCCAAGAATTATCCCTTAGCCTTACCGTGGTGTTGGGGGATATTCAGGATTGTAAAGAAACCTTCCTGAGTCAAGGGAAATTTTAAACCTCAGTAGATTCTCTCAACCTGAACTAGGCTGGAGGAACAGACTGAAGTCTGGCTCATCAATGTAGTAAAACCAATTATCACAGACATGTTTATCTTTTTAGTAAGGCGATATAAGGATTTTTACAATATTACATAATTCGAGTATATATTAAAGAAATGGATACAAGCTAGCCCCATACTGTAAATAAGGAACACCACACATATTTTTAGACTTATATTTTTTCATAAAATTTCAATAGAAATGTAAATCGACTTCTATATTTTATTTTTATAAATCATTTCTGTAAAACCTAACATTTTTAATTGCACAATAAAAAGAATATCTCATTAAATTAAAGTATTATATAATTTCACCAGTACATACCAAAAATAAAAATATTTGGAATAACAATTAAGAATTATAGAAGAAAAAAACAAATTAAGTGTTGCTTTATATAGAGGTAATGGGGATCAAAGATTAAACCTTTTCTTGGGATTTGAGCTCCCAAAAAAAGAATTACATTCTATAAATCTCTATTCAGACCAACATATGGTTCAGCGATATGGTTCAAACTTTTGAATAAAAAATCTCTACAAAAATTAAATTGAATACAATATCACAAAACTCACACAAAAGCCTTATTAGGGACTTGCCCCATACAGATTCTCCTAATTGGGTAAGGTAATAATTATCTTGAGTTATTTACATATAAATTGAACTGGCTTTACTCTTCGTCTCAAAGTCATTCACTTGTTGACTGGTCCTTACATAATGATGATCTAAAATATTTATAGTAAGTTATTGCCTTATATTTGTTTGCTGATATATTTTCAGGCAATACGTAGGGTGAAGTGTTCGTACATTAATTTGTTGATAAAGAACCTTCCTCTCTGCAGCAAGGGCTGTACAATTAAGCAGGTAATGGGAGAGTCCTTCAGTAATAATTGAATACAATATCAGATATTACTATGGAGTATACAAACTTACAAGACGATTCCGTACAATAGTATTCACTGTTTGGTGAAAAATCCTTTGATTACAGATTATATTGATTAAAAAAATTATGAAATACGACTTTACTAATTTTATCGTTAGAAGAAAAGAAATAATACAATATTGATATTCCTTTTATGATAATATCTTATATAGGCTAAAATAATGTCGTTAATATTGATAATACAAATTTTATGAAACAAGGTATTCCAATTTATTTTCGCCCAAATTTCTACAACACACAATTTTTAGACAAACTTGGTAATTTGAAGAGTTTTCTAGAAATAATTCTTGCATATATATATATTCTGAAAATAGAGCAATCCATATTGTTATATTTGTTTATAAAGGGCACATCTTGGATTCAATAAATAATCTTTTTATTTCCGATATTTCGATGGGCTAAACGACCATCTTTTTCTAGGATCTCATCCTTTTTCGCGGCAAGCCGCGCGTTACACTTGAGACACGGGCGTCTCACAATCTCTCAGGCGAAAATCATCCAAATGAAAAAGTAATGTATGCAAATAAATATCGTATAACACTAATTAAAATAAATGAATAAATAGAGTGAAAAGCAAATATCTATATATACAAAATAAATATTCGGCTATTGCATTATGAATGAAGACATTCCACTGAGGTTCATATATACATAAAGGTTCCTATTCTAGGAGCATCTAAATTGTGTGTACATGTCCGGTATATCGATCTTTCGGTTTATACTATTTCTGTCTTCCAAAGAACTCCAACTCTCCAAGAATAGCCTGCTGTGCTTTTCTTTTATATCTTGGTATATTATTGAGGTTTGTTCAAAGTATACCAATATATAAAAGAAAAGCACAGCAGGCTATTCTTGGAGAGTTGGAGTTCTTTGGAAGACAGAAATAGTATAAACCGAAAGATCGATATACCGGACATGTACACACAATTTAGATGCTCCTAGAATAGGAACCTTTATGTATATATGAACCTCAGTGGAATGTCTTCATTCATAATGCAATAGCCGAATATTTATTTTGTATATATAGATATTTGCTTTTCACTCTATTTATTCATTTATTTTAATTAGTGTTATACGATATTTATTTGCATACATTACTTTTTCATTTGGATGATTTTCGCCTGAGAGATTGTGAGACGCCCGTGTCTCAAGTGTAACGCGCGGCTTGCCGCGAAAAAGGATTAGATCCTAGAAAAAGATGGTCGTTTAGCCCATCGAAATATCGGAAATAAAAAGATTATTTATTGAATCCAAGATGTGCCCTTTATAAACATATATATATATGTTGAATTGAAGATTAGTAGAATCCTGAACTCTGTATCCACAAAAACAGCTTGGAACTACCATATATATATATATATATATATATATATGGTAGTTCCAAGCTGTTTTTGTGGATACAGAGTTCAGGATTCTACTAATCTTCAATTCAAGTGCCCCCAGAATTTCAAGACTACAGACATAATAACGGTATTCAATATACTGATCCAAGAGAACGGATATCTAGCAAAGTTTCATATATTAAATTCAATAGATTTTGTAAAAATATAAATCAGACCTTTTAAATAATACCCAATGTTAAGTATTAATTATAATTCATTGTAAATAGCTCAACTTGATCAACTTTCTCTCTCCACGATACTAATTATTACAGATAACTTCATTATATCAACTTCCATCATTGCTTAACATATTGTAAATAACTACCTTGCGATTTCTTCTATCTGCTTATGATGTTGCTTATCTGATTAATTGTATAACGAATCAAAAGTTTTACGAAGAAGCATCTTTTTATTATAGTTGTGCTAGCTTTTGGCCAAAAACAATACACTGATGCCGCGCAGCCACCGTATTCCCCAGATCTGGCCCCCTGTGACTTTTTCTTGTTCGCTTAACTGAAGAGGCCCATGAAAGGACGAAGTTACGCTACGCTTGACGAGATAAAGACGGCATCGAAGGAGGAGCTGAAAAATATTTTTTTTAAATGATTTTTTGAAGCGCTTCAAAGATTGGAAAACCGTTGGCACAAGTGTATAATATCTCATGGGGATTACTTTGAAGGGGATAAAATAGTTATTCATGAATAAATAAATAATATTTGAAAACACAAAAGTACTGATACTTTTTGAACACACCTCGTATATGGGTAACCAGATTGTTGAATCATAAGTTAGTGTGTTTCTGAATATGTGGTTTTATATATTGTTAATGACCGCCTACTATCCAATCCCCAAAATCCATCGTTAAACAAAGAAGATAAATCCACTAGCTCTAGTTGTTTTGCAATAACACTGTCGATATGAGATAAAATCCAATTTTTCTTGTTTCGATGATTTTTGAAAATCAATACTTGTATTTTAACAAGGTTATCGTTCAAGTTATTTACATCGTTTTTATGATTGGATAAATATAAATCTTTGTTTTCCGTCTTGATATTTCAAGTTTGTTGTTTTCACACCACGTATTTATTTTTCCTATTGCATTTTCAATTATGATCTTAAGATTTGTTACATCTGTGTTCCAACATATAACCGTTATATCATCTGCATAACCAATAATTTCGTTTTTTATTTCCTGAAAGTTGGTTGAAAGATTATTCATTATATATAAATTTCCAAATTATCGGAGATAAGGCTCCTTCTTGCGGACATCTTTTGCTTAGTCTTTTAGTGAATTCATTCGAAGAGTGCCTAAACTTTATTTTTCCTTTAGTGAAGTAGGATTTAATGAGTTTTATTATTAGTGCTGGTATATTGTCCTCATCGAGGTTTTTTTACACTACTGGCCAACAAGTATTGTCAATATCTCCACTAATATCGATTGTAATTCGCGGTGAAAATGAAATTAACAAATTCTGAGGTTACTAAAAACGAGAATTGTTCAAACTGTAAGTCATCTTTGATTTAAGCTGTAAATAACTTGTATTAGTAGGAAAGATCACTAAGACTTCCGTTTAAATCAATATATTATGAATTTTGAAATTATGCAAAGTGTACAAATAGCAAAAAAAATAATTAATAATAACTAAACTGTCTCCATTAATGTTCTTTAGAAGTATCTCTTTTTACACAGCGATAAGTAACTCTTCGTGAAAACAATTTTGAAACTATTAACATAACAAACCGAAGTCTACATCAACTGTTCTTTTATTATTTTATTTTTTGCTTATCCATAGTACACGTGGTTCAGGCCATGATATTCATGGTGGATAGAAGTAGGCCACTGCTTTTACTGTAAATACACCTCATGTCTACACACGTGAAAAGTAGTTCGACTTTGCACTTACAAATATGCTAGATCCCCGTTCTTTTATTAAATCCTTATATGTCCTCAGGGCTATCCCTTCATCTTTGATTTTCTTCCTCTATCAACCTAAGGACGCGAGCAATCTCATTTGACAACAACAGTTTCATCTCAAGTTTTAATTTCCCTCTCCTCGTTAAAGTGCTCACAATGTAACAGAAGGCGTTGAATTCTTACTGTAAATATCCAGCGCGAATGTCTTTAAAGATGATTGTTCAATAACTTACGTTTTTGATGTTGCTACTCTTGCTCTTCCATATCTCATTGAATTTAGTTCTTAAAATAAATGATACTTCGGCCAGTAAATATTTTTATTATAATTACGTAATAGAAATAGGTTTGAAAATTCTGAACTATTATATACGCATATGATTATTTTAAAAATAAAACAATTTATACTGCTCTTACTGCAATGAAAAAAAGGAAATAATGAAAGGGCCTTACCATTGCAGTAAGGGCAGTAGAAATTGTTTATTTTTAAAAGAACCATACATGTCTTTAATAGTTTCGAATTTTCATAACAGATGGCGCGCTAATGCATCATAAGAAATAGGTTTATTCATACTTTTGTGAAATCTTTGCAAATATTATTAGCATTTTTATATTTATTTTTGTTGATAAATTCCCATTATATATTTATTTATTATAATATATATCAAAGATTATAGTCTTTTGAGAGTTAAATATTTGTTTTTTAACTCGTGCTTTAGATGTTGTACAAAATTTGAAATATCGTCAGAACGCTCTCTCAGCTTTAGAATAATATTAAACGCTTTGCCAAACGTTTTGTTGACGAAGACAAAAGATTTTTGTCGAAACGTCGAGATAATAGAAAGATTTACTGGTCGAAGTATCTTCAATTTGAAGATCTATGAATGTCGGCCAGGCAGCCTCTATCATTGTATTTAGTTCTACTGTCGTAAAATTAGTCAACCCATTTAATTATTCCATTGGCTCCCACAAGAACAACATTTTGTATCTCTATAACAAGGGGATATTTGTTCTTTTATTTCTAAATGAGGAGTCCCTAATGTACTTTTTAATTTTTTATCGCCCTTCCCCTCATTAATGTTGCACGATTCTGATATGTTTTGAAAATTCATTCCATTCATAGAAAATGTTGGGAAAAATGAATATAGATTCGTAGAAGAATAGAAATATCCTTTACTACTTAAAGGTATAAAACAATAAAAGAAGGACAAAGAGATAAAATTATATATAAATCAGCAGCCTATCAGGGGCCTGCCCTATTCAAATAACCGCTAACCAACTAACAATCCAACAAAGCTGCGCTATATAGGCAGAGATGTCAATTAGCATAGACAATACTGAAACTATGCAAATACCTGCATATCAAATATCTTAGAAGTATATGCAATTGTCAATTTCAACTGAAAATAAATAAATATATTTTTCAGAGACACAACTATGTTCAATATGCTGAGCTCATTGACATCTTCAGTTACAATGGTCAACGTTGAAGGTGATTGATAGTTCGAATTATTCCAACAATTTCAATATACATCGTACATTTTATTATATTTCCACATGGAAAATTAGGAAAGACAAACTTCAGGATGACACAGAAATTTTATTTTAGGCAAGAACAAACTATGAATTTTTAACAAAAGATAAGTAAAGAGGGAGGTTTACAGAGTGGCAAAATATAAACATAAAAAATGGTACTCTGTTAATAAAATAATAAATACTTTGTTACAAAGCTCCTTCCCTATAGGAGCTGTGACCCACAGCTTGCAATATTGTAGTTACTGACATGAATCTAACGTGCTCTTGCCAAGGATTCCATTGAAGTCTTGGAACTGTGTTCCTAGTACCTTTGCATCCTTTTTCCTGCGGTGTGAAGAGCTGCTTTGTCGTCGTATCGTTTATAAGGACATCATCTTCTTGGATGGAAGTCTTAGCTTTGATACGGCGTTGGAATCCTGGAGCCAGTCTCTGAAAATGTAGATCACAGCACCCAAGGCCTCTAGGCCTTCTCAGCAATCTTCAATTTGTCCTCCCTAATTTACCCAGCATCTCCACCAAAATGCCACGTAGAAAATTAGGAAACACAAACTTCAGTAGACAGCAATTTTATTTTAGGCAAGAACCAACTTTGAATGATAAACAAAAGATAAGCAAAGGGGGGAGTTTACAAAGTAGGAAAATAGAAACATAAAAAAAATGATACTCTGTTAATAAAAATAATAAATATTTTGCTACATAGCTCCTTGCCTATGGAAGCTGTGACCCACAACTTGCAATATTGTAGTTACTAACATGATTCTGACGTGCTTCTGCCAAGGATTCCACTGAAATCTTAGAACACTGTTCCTACTATGACTATGAATGATAAACAAAAAATAAGAGGGAAGTTTACAGAGTAGTAAAATATAAATATATAAAAATGTATACTCTGTTAACAAAATAATAAATACTTTGCTACAATATACCAATATCTTACACCATAAAACTTTAATAATTCGAATCATTTGTTTCTAAAATGCCTCTTATCAGACTGAAGTGGGCTAATTGAATATTTCTCTAATTTTTCGCCTATAGGTTTTAATTTGAATCTTATCCCAAGACAATTTCGAGAAGAGAAAAAAATGTTTGATAAAGTCTTAATATTTTAAAAATTGCAAATATATCTTGGTAGCAACAATCAAAAATATATTTATTGATAGGTTTTTACTCAAAAAATTAATTGTCACCGAATAATCTGTGGTGGTCTACTCGGTTTATCATCATCAGTCCCGTGACGTCATCATTTTATTTGTAAATATTTTGTTCAGATATATCTCAGTTTAAGATAGAAAATAATTGTAAATACTTTCCTTGTTGGAATAACTTCGTTTCATGAATTTGGTTATGTTCTGGTCTCACTTATAATATTGATATGGAACCATCGAATATTGACATGAAGCCAATACCCCAGGACGGTGCAACAATATCCTCTATTTCAAAGGTTTAACACAATTACCTATCTGGTTATCTATTAAAGATTTCTTTGGTAAAAGAACATTATCATCTTATAGTATTTCATATATATAAATTTAAATTAATTCATTTTATCAAAAGGATAATATTTCATTCTGAGTACGATTATTTTGGAAAATGTATATATTCACCTTTAGATTTATTCTCTCCGATTGACAGTGTACAATTCTCATTTTAAAAGGAAATAATTTGAAAGCACACACTTTTCTCTGAAAGGTTATATTTTATGTTTTTTACCTACTTATTCATTCGACAAAATATTTTCAAGCCCTTCTTTTTAAAAAATAATTATTTTCAGTTATTTATCTCTCTAATTAACATACTTAATGTAGTATCTAGCATCTAGTCCAAACATACAATAATGATAAGTTTTTATTTACATTTCAAAATTCAAGAATGTTTTAGCATTGGCTAACATGAGAGGATAACAAGGTGGATGATGATAGATATCAGAATACAGAGTTCACATTTTAAAAGAGTTTCCATTTATAAATCACATCCACCTTCTCTATCTTCAATCTTTCTGGTGGTGGTCTGTTCCTAGGTGAGTTACCTTTGGGCAAGATCTCCTCTTGAGCTGTACTCACATGGTGATAATTTTATTCAACGGAATATATATATATATATGTGTCAATATATTTATACATTGTAAAAAAATGAGTGGGGCCGACAACGTCACATTGGGCTCCTCATCCAAAATACAGTCATGGGCCAGAGTGGAAGCGCACTAGCCTGAAGACAGATAAAAACGACACGCATGTGTGAATGTGGTTACCTCGGTTTAAGGGTGTTTCCCGGGAAGGGTGAGCCTAAGAGGGAGTCCTGGGACCGCTCTGGTCGATCGGGTAGCATGGCAGCTAACTATTCTCCTACCCTACTCATCTGTGATGGGTATCTCCCCGTTCCTTTCTCTCCCTGGTATCTTTTTTATTGTCACCATTTTGTAATTACACATGAGTTCGATTTTATATACAACATACAAAATATACAATACGACATATATATATATTTTTCTCATCTTGTTACCTGTTTGCGTCATAGTGCCTACGTTGACATTTCTTCTTTGGTCTAAACTTGAACAACCTTTACATCTCTACGTGCTTATACTTTCTCTCCTTCATTTATTAAAAAAAAAAAACATTTAATACACTCGCGCAAGCTTTGTTTTTGTTTTCCATTTAATCCTTTTGTTAATTTTGCACTTTAGTAAAACTAAAGTTCACATATAGATGTTTTTGTGATAATTGCACTAGCAATTATGATTATGAGAGTGAATGCCAATAAGTTAGTAAAAAAACGCTTTATTGACTAAGCCATTTTTTCGACTTAGAAGCAAGAAACGTTGCTCTTCGTATTTTCTCACCCTAAAAGAAAAAAGAAGATGGATATTTCTGATAGATCCACAAATATCAATAAGTTGAATAGCCTCAATTATTCTACTTGGTCATATCAAATAACAATGTAATTTTGATGGATTGTGATCTACGATAGATCCAGGCGAGACTAAGCCCGAGGAAGCAGATCATGCGCGATTTGTCAAGATTTAATTCAAGGCAGAACAAAGCATTAACGAAGATCTGCCTGTCCATTGGTGATGAATAGCAGCAGCATGTTAAAAATATAAATTCAACAAAAGAGGTTTAGGCTAAACTTGAAAAATTGTAGGCACCTATGAATATAATATTTCGTATTTTGACACTATGACGAAAACTACCCACAGAAATAAACGCAGCATTCAAGTATAAACTCATATTTGGCAAGTATCAATTTTATTGTAAGTGGAGATTTAGCCATAATTTAGCCATTTAAGATGAAGATTTAGCCATGATTATCCTCTGTGGTATGCCATAAGATTGTTAAAATGTTTTCTCCACTTTTTGTAATTTTCTAGAGGAAAAATATCCTTGCGCCATAGTGAAACGGAATCTTTTAGAAGAAGTTGAACAACGCTATGTTTCATCAAATGGATAAAAGCCTGTATTATCAGCAGAAGTCTCATAGAAAAAAAGAACATAGGATAAATCTCAAAGTTGGAAGGAGAATAAATTTCATTCTGGATGTGGCAAAATGGAAAATTTGGCCAAAGACTTCTACAAGTTGATAGAAAAATATATCAAAATAATTTATCTATTACTTATTATAAATATACTAGTGCACCGTTAATTCCAAATGGCATTCAAAAATATTGATATAGAACCTAATGTGGGCTAATTGTGAATTTAGTGAATTTACACGATTTATCCTATTGTAATTGCCAATATACCCACTTTTAAGATCTCTAATTTCGTTTATTATTTCCTTATTATCAATTATCGTTAAATAATTGCCTGGAAAAAAAGGTCAAAATGTATTTTTAATTCGGCAATGGATAAATGGTTGAATATGATAATTGGCTCTCATTCCAATCAGTATCCTTCACCCTTACCACTAGTGGGGGGGACCTTTGGGAACTGACAAGAAGCTCTCCTGAGTAGGAAGCTTCAATCTCAGTTGTATCCAGCAAACATATCGCGGTTAGAGAGACAAACTGAAATATTGCTCATCAATGTAGTAATAACAAGTACTAGAGACAAAATTTTCTCTACTAAAATTAGAATTTTATCGAATTCTTTCACAAAATAACATAATTTAAGAATTTTGAAAATAGAGCAATCCATACTTAATTTATTAGATAATAAAAGGCATATATTGGATTTAATAAAATATTTATTTTGCCAATATTTCGGCTGGCTGAACGCCAACCTTTATCGAGGCATTACAATTTTGTATATACATTTTGTATTTTCAAAACGATTTTAACCAGTTTTGGTACCGACGCGCTTCGCCTAGCCAGAACAATGGAAAGGCTTAGACCTTCTATCAACAGTTGGAAATTACACTTACATTTTAATCACCAGTGTCTCTCCGCAAACATAATTTACGGCGCTGAGTTTGTATATACAAAAATGCAATGCTTCGATAAAGGTTGGAATTCAGCCAGCCGAAATATTGGCAAAATAAAAATTTTATTTAATCCAATATATGCCTTTTATTATTTAATAATTTTAGAATATATTGGAGAAATGGATAATATAGCTAGAGAACACAATATAAATAAGGAAATACACATATTTCTAACCTCATAATTTTGATAAAATGACTTTTTTAAATTATAAATTTAAATCAAGTTCTATAGACCCTGATATTTGTTGATATTTAATAATTGGAATACATACAATTGATTCTTGATACTGTGTTTTTATTTAGTGACTATTTCAAATCGAGTTATAATTCATCTTTAAATGTATATTATTTTTAAATATTTTATATTTATAAAAGTATTTTAACTTCTAAACAATCCCATGAAAGATTCATGAAAGCTATAGGGGATAAAGCTCCTTTTATTATAACAGTTTTTAATTGGTTTAAAGAATTTAAATTTAGAAAACCCAACTTTGAAGATGAACCTCGTTCAGGTCGACCCAAATAAAAATTGAGCTGGTAAGATTTTTACTTATAGAAGATCAAAGAATTACGTATCAGCAGTTAGAAAAAGGTGTGGGCATTGGATCATCAGCAATCAACATAATCATCAATGATCATTTAAAATACAGAAACTTGTTTGTAGATGAGTACCTGACAACTTGACTAAAGACCAAAAATTTGATCACGTTGAAGGTTGTAATTTCATGTTGAAAACTTTGTAGAAGGCAAATCAAATTCTAGTTTAATATTATTACAGGTGACGAAACTTGGTTTTACTATTTTGATCCAGAAACAAAACGGCAATCTACTATTTGGTCCTCTTCAAAATAACCTCCTCCTAAGAAAGCTCGCAGTTGCTTGTTTTTTTTTTAAATAAAAAGTGTTTTTAATAGTATTGTGAAGTTAAAAGATCGAAAGACAGTTGATAGTGACTGGTATACAACAAAATGCCTTCCAGCAGTATTTGAAAATTCAAGCAAAGCAGAACCAAGAGCTCAACTTGGACGAAGTGTTTGAAAACAAATGGTCGCTTGGTTTTTTAGAAAAAAAAGCTTTCATTGATATTGTGAAGTTAGAAGATCGAAAGACAGTCAATAGTGACTGGTATATAAAAATGTCTTTCATCAATATTTGAAGCAATAGCAGATCAAATGAAGCAAAGCAGACCAAGAGCTCAACTTAGAGGAGTCCTTTTTCACCATGACAATGGAAAACCGCACAACTCATCCCGAACATTAGACATTTTAGCAAACTCTAGTGTCCAATTATCTCATCCACCATATTCACCAGACCTAGCACCTGTGACTCTTTTATTTCCAAAAATAATTTATTGTTGAAAGGGATAAAATTTGACACTAACGATGAAGCATTGCAAGCCTTCATCAATGCCTTAAATTCGATCCCAAAGATGACTGATGTACCATCAGTACTTAAGTAAGTGCTAAGGTAAGTGCTTCGATAATTGGTTTTCCCGGAGGAAATCTTACATAGGTGCTAAGAGTCAATACTTTGAGGAACTCTGAAAATTTGAAGGTTTCAGCTTCAATAAAAATAAGTGATTGCAAAACCTTTGGAGTGACTCTTGTATTTTATTTCGCTAATTATATGCATATATATTTTTGGTCAAAAATTATAATTGATTATATATCTTTCACCTTTTTGTTCTATGATTATCTATATATTTCTTCGAATGTTTCATTCATCATTATGTATAATTGAATTATTTTCAAAATTCAGAGAATATTCTTATAGTTTTAACCATTTCTCTATCTTTCTCGATTTTTATATATTATTAGCGGATGTACCCGGCTTCGCCCAGGTTTTTCTCGAGGGAATGTTTGTAGTCTAGTAATAAGAAAATATACTACACCTAAAAACTATCAGAGAAAAGAGAAACCACGGAAGGTGAACAGAAAAATGCTTACAATGGATGTTATGTTTACGATATCAAGTTAAATAAAAACAAAGATAAAATTTGCATATGTTGGTCACTATAAATTTGTATATTTGTTAGGCGAAATTAGAAACCTGATAAAACAATTGTGTATTTAAAAACAAATGTATAAATAAAAGTTGAAGTATAATAAACAATGTTAAAGATTAGTTTTAATTAATAATCAAGATTGTGTGTGAATATGTTAGAAAGATGTAATATCGTTGTTGTTTTCTTGGCCGACTGTTTTACATATGGTGTTATCTTAAAATTGCTTGTTTTGAATATTTTTTAGATTGAGATTATTAGCTAGTATGTAAAAAAATTAACTCTGTTGAAATTTAATTTTGTATTTATATATAAATAAAATTAACTCTGTCGATTTTTTTTTGTATTTAATCGATAACAGCGAAGTTACGCATGTTAATGTTAGGAAATATATTTTGATGTTAAGCAAAACCTGCTCCATCTCGTTTTACATAAATGTTGAAAATTTGGTTGAAATTGAGGCATTGTAACGAAAGTTTTTTAGTGATGTCCACTTATGAAATTTCCATTTTATTAATATAGATTATTTAAAAAATATATTCTACTCTATTATATTATTTTTGTATGTCCGCGTTCGAAATAATAATGAAAGGGTTAGTGAACAAATATTTATTCAGCTACATAATATAAATATGTGACATTAGAACCAAATCTGCACTAAGTACTGAACAAGACAGTTAAAAGAAAAAGAGAAAACTGACTGTTGCTGACAGGCAACGCCCATTGGTCAATTTCAAAGCAGCGCCATCTCGCTTACGCTGTTTGCAACGCAAGTCCACACGCTTTCTCCTACTAACAGTTTTATATAAAATTTCAATTTCTTCTAAATTATTAGAGTTACAAGCTTTACTTCGGAATAATTGAAATTAATAGCTGCATAAGCATACAATGCATTACTTTTACAAAAAGGTGATTGGATTTCAATCTATTTGGAGCAACTCTTAATGCAATACTCATATTCATTGTTTTAAATATTTATAATGCATTACTTTATTATCCCGTTGAATTGCAAATAATTTTATTCCCAGATATAATAGCATTAGATGGAAAATATAAGCCTAATTAAAGCGCATATATATATCGTAATATTATGCGGGGTGATTGATATTTGTTGGGGGTGGTGACGCAGTCGTGGTGGCTGAGTAAGAAAGGATTACACACAAGGGAAATAAGCCAGGACACTTGATGGGTTGAAAATAAAAGGCAACTGGTTTGGAGGAAAGAAAGGTTTAGAGAGAAGGCGGAGCGGTTTTTGACTTATTAATTATCTGATCACATGGCGATGATTGGACTGAGCTATGGAATGAGCGGAGAGAGAGGTCTCTAGAGCAGATGTTACCTCCGTGGGGTCGAGTCGAAGACTATTCTAGATGCTGTCTCGGTGGGAGCGAAAGCACTACTCCATAGGTGTTGTCCCGATGGAAGCGAGTCGACCGACTAACTATCCTAGGTTCTCGATTTAACACCAAGACCTTTCTTCTTTCTAATTGGTAGGAAGATGTCACGTGGCCGTTTTCTATTGGCTGACCTACTTAGGTGTTGTTTCCTAATTGGTAGGAATATGTCACGTGGCCGTTTTTCTATTGGTTGACCTACTTAGGTGTTGCTTCCTAATTGGTCCTTGCTGATTCCTTTGTCGTAAGACATGTCCGGCCCTGCCCAGGAAATACTGGTCGTTAAACTCAACTTTTATGATTTCCACGATCATAAAATTGGCTGTAATTTTATTAATAGTTGTTCTAACTTTAAGCCTCTTTGCTAGGCCTGACTTCTACGCTTTCTGTCCTCCAGTTACCTTATTCTTTATTAAATCTTTGAAACATACATTGTACATACATATTGGGTCGAGGTTGTATACAGCTCTGTACAAATTATGACATATATATGTTAAAAGGCAAGAAATTAAAAATAAGGAAGTGCCAATTTTGCCTTCACATATATATATGTCATAATTTTTATAATATTAAGATGTATGAGTTTTTTTCGACAAAATAAGTATGTAAATATGTAAAGCTTGTGTTAAAATGTAAAAATGCAAATTCATCCATCTATAAAAACTGTACAAAAAAAAAAACGTGGCAGACATCGCGGGCGAATGCTACGGCACGTCGCGGGTGCGCTGCTCACTTGGCTGGAACTAATTCTTGGGATAGGTAAGCATAACGGTTGCACCCTTCCATTCGAACACGACATATATATATTTTTAATTATAAAAAGGCATATATTCGATCAAATATTATTTATTTTACCAATATTTCAGTTGGCTGAACGCCAACCATTTTGTTATAACTTTTTGTTATAATACCTTGAAAAAGGTTGGCCTTCAGCCAACTGAAATATGGGAAAATAAATGATATTTTTATTTTATATATGGCTTTTTAATTAAAGGTTTTTTATGGGTTGCTCTAATTTCACTATATATATTATATGGATAAATATTTTTATATGATCGTGATCGAAAATTTAATGTATTATAATATAGATATAGAAATCAATTATAAGCCAAACTATTTTTTTATTTGCGGCGGTGTTTGTGTGGGACGGAAAATAATCAAGGACAAATTTTTCATTATTTATAGCAAGTCATATTTTTCAAGTCACTGTTTATTCAAAGATTGGTCATGCGACACACTTATGATATATTAAAATTAAAGTCCTTTCTTATTTTTTCTCTCACATTTATATATATTAAATTATAAAATGCATATATTGTATTCAATAAAAGATTTATTTGCCAATATTTCATTTGGCTGAACGCCAACCTTTATCAAGGCATTACATTTTTGTATACACAAACATTGGCAAATAAATATTTATTCAATCCAATATATGCATTTTTATTATCTAATGATTTAAGTATGGATTGCTCTATTTTCAGAACAATTTATATATATAAAATTATATATATATGTGTTATTTATTTTTTTATAACATTTGAATTCGCTATACCCCTTTATTGAAAATTGTGGAAATGTATAACATTTTTATAAGTGGAAATTTTGCCGGGAGGATATTGATCTAAAGAGACAAAGGTCACCTCTCCCGTCAAAATAGACGTCAAAACTAGACGCCATCTATTGACCGTCGCCGCAACTAGAGGCCTCGGGTCGGTGACAAAGCCACAACCCCAGCTTTGGCAAACTGAGAAGCGTCCACCTAGAGACCATGGTTTCGGGCTAAAGGTCCTCGAAGGCCTAGGGCGGACTTTATTCCATGAGATCCACACGGGATCTAATGAAATCTTCACAATATATCAAAGAGGTGTTTAGCTGGCAAAGTGGCTGGGCCAAAGCTGGTGTTGTTGTTTTGTCACCGACCCGAGGCCGCTAATTGCGGCGACGGTCAATAGATGGCGTCTAGTTTTGACGTCTATTTTGACGGGAGAGGCGCCCTTTGTCTCTTTAGATTTTTATACGTGTTAAACGTATTAAAATGTTCGATTTTTCATTTTTCAAGCCAGAACCCTGTGTTTGGTTACTTTGACTTGCTGGTCAAGTTGGGCATGTGTATCATATTCACAGAAATAAGTGTATTAGAAAATTTTCAACATTACAGATGCCATTTTTCTCGGGCTGCTAAATCACCTGGCATGTCACCCATTGAAAATGACAGGGATTTTATCATTGGTTGATTTGCTCTTAGAGATAATGAAATTACAAGGACTGGTACATTAAAATCGGTTAGAAGCAATCTGTATGATATCTCTCAGGAAAATATTTTGAATGAACACCACAAAGTGTGTTGAAACTCATTTGGGAAAACTATAGTTTAACAATTATTTTTATTACAAAAAAAAAAAAAGAAAAGGATTCTTCAGACATCATTTTGAAGAAGAAATCAAAATTTTCAGCGACGAGTTACTTTTATTTATGCTGTATAATCGGTAAGCTTTCGGACTTTGACGTCCTGCAACAGGCAACTATCCAAGATACTAGAAATTTAGTTTCTTGGAAAATTGCCTGTTGAAAGACGTCAAAGTCCGAAAACTTGCCGATTATACAGCACCAATAAAAGTAACTCGTCTCCCTAAACTTTGATTCCTTCTTCCAAATTATTTTTATCATTTTTATTTATTTATTCTGTAAATTTAAAAATATGTGTTAAATCATTATTGGGTATAGATAGAATATATTTTTTCACATCTATTAAATATACAGTTAAAAACCTGTTTATAGCGCCCCCTATAAATAGCGCCTTCTTCTCTATAGCGCCCGATTTTAAACATTAAAATGTAAACATTTTACATTAAAAGTGACCTATCTATAGCACTCCCTATCTATAGCACCCTATTTTGGTGAATCCCAAGAGGGGCGCTATAGACAGGTTTAACTATATATACTTTAGAGTGTTTGTGTGTGTGATTTATAATTAGGAATTAGAATAAATATAAGGAAACCATTATATTTTCAACCAAATTTATTTATAATAAAATTTAATTTTTGTTTTTCACAGTTTACTCCTTCTTCACATAGGTCTGTAACAAAAATTTAAATATTAGAAATTTTTAAAATACAAACATACTACTTCGTTCGAAATGTATTTTTAAAATATGGTTAATATTGTAGCGTGGTTAATATATTTACATAATATTTAGATTGTATTGATTCACATAGTTTTGAATTATGTAATAGCTATATAAATGCGTGTAGATACGATTTTAAGGTAGACCGTTGTTACACACACAGAGAATAAAGTGTTTTTATGTTTACCTCGCGTCTATTTTGCAACGCGACAATATGAATAGATATTTTCAAATCAAATTGGATTTTTGTGGCTGTTCAAAACACCATTTGCATATAACAACAAGACTCTTCCATTACCAAATATACATATTAACAAAAATAAGGATGTTCTGATTAGTCAGTATATCGGTGATATAGAAACATGTATTATTTGAAAAAATATTCCCTGAAGAAATATCTAGTTCTACAGTGGGGAGGATCAAGCGCGCAAACTCTAGCCTGGTAATCAAACCCGATTTTTATGATAATTCTTAATAAACTATATGCCGTGTTTCTGATATTTTAAAACCTACGTTTTGTTGATATATACAATAAATGATATTTTATCAATAAGAAATTCGAATATTTAACTTTACATCAACTTACCTCTTTTCTCAATATTTCTTGGCTGAAAAAAAAACACAAAGTAATTTAGAATGGGCAGTATAGTAAAACACTCTAATGTTTTGTTTATATATGTGAATAATATTTTTCTATTAAATTTATAAGGAATTTGTGTTCAAACCTATTTAAATGTACACTATTTATCATAACATCAAAACATTCCGTATATAAAATATGCAAATAGAAATTTTCAAATTTTAAACGTTTTTTGTAATTTTTGACATGACAAATGGATATAGCCCTTATTGTATATCACATTTTGAATTTTAAAGCGCCTATTAAATACTTTTAATCTCAAAAGCGTTCTTTCAACCTTTATTAAAGGACCTTTCATCGGTAATCTAAAACTTTTATTATGAAATAATACTCTTTACTTATATTACTTTTTTTGGGGATATCATTTATTTATTCTATTTAGAAAACTATATATGATTCTGTTTTTATATTTTAAGTTATTAATCATTGATATCTTTCCTATATAATTTTAATGAATATTGTTTATCAATATAAAATTGATATTTGATATATAGAACTTCTAATCTTTAAATTCATATAGATATTTTCAAAATAATGCAGAATATATCTTAGAGCCCATTGCACTTAACATTGTACAAAATTGAGACACCACTTTATATATATATAAAGTTAAATAGAAATTACTTACCCCAATTAATGACTTTGTCAGCTACCCATTTTGCTGCTCCAAGAGCAACGCCAATGATTCTATCAAAAAACAGAAAATATTTCATTTAAAAAAATACATGTCGAATTATCTTATGTTGGTTGTGTGCGAAAGAAAAAGGTGGTTTTACAATAAATTGTGTGTGATGATTATGTATTTGTGGAAGAAAATCTCTAGTTTCTCAAAGAATTACAATGTTTTATAATGATGTCAGCCTATCTAGGAGAGGCAACATTAAATTTAAATTTATTATATGTTCATATATATGAACATATTTTACTCTCCATTAAAAATATAACAAAATATTTTTAAAACTTAATTCTTTTTTTTGCTTATCCCTAGTACACGTGGTACAGGCCATGATAATCATGGTGGGTAGAAGTAAGCGACTGCTTTTACTGTAAGTGCACAACATGTATACCCATGTGAAAAGCAGTTCGACTTTGCACTTACAAATGTGCCAGAGCCCCGTTTGGGTACTTGCACTCGCTGGTGGGGTTGGACTTTTGCAAGAATCGGGGGCCATTGGAGCATAATTTTTTTTAACATAAAAAAGTGCCCAATGCGGGAATCGAACCCGGGTCGTAGCGGTCAAAAACCAACGGTTTAGACCGCCCTTCCACCTACCCCCAAAAACTTAATTCTGTTGACGTTATGAGGCGCTGAGTTTGTTGTTGACAAACTTTAAAATGTTATAACACCTTGATAAAGGTTGGCGTCAGCCAACTGAAGTATTGGTAAAATAAATGATATTTTGATCCAATATATGCCTTTTTAATTAAAAAAAAAATATATATATATATATATATCTGTATTGAAGACAAAAATATTAATACTAAATATATTCTCAAACATACACCATATGTTGCCTTATCTACAGAATAAATTTATAAACTTCTAAATATTATTATTATATAAATCCTGTTTATAAATTGAGATCTACTTCTATCCATATTATATCGTTTATATTATTGATGAAATATTTTGATGATTAATTGAACTGATGAAAATGTTATATCTTTGTTCGGTTGAAATACGCGATAGGTCTTGCCACTTGAATCAGCTTAGATTGAAATTTTTGTTCTAAATATGCAAATCTATTCTAATATGCAACTTTATTGCTAGTTGAAGGCAGAGGATTATGATAAATGTAATACGATATTAGCATTTGAATATTAATTCAATCTCATGCATGTTAGGTGGCAAGAGATATAAAAGATGATAAATGTATGTTAGTTTAAAATTTACTTACGGACTCTCTTGTTCTTTGAATTTCTCCCTGATAAGAATAAAAGTTAATAATTAGTGTTAATATTAAATATACGAATGTAGAAAATAAATATTTAGGTATAAAGAAGAGCTAGAACTTTTGAAAATACTGGATGGGTAAGAATTATGTATATATATATATAGTATAGTTATGAAAATTTTAAGATTAATAAATTTTTTATTTAATTTAAATGTGTGAGTTTTTTTTTTTTTATAAATAATTAGTTATATTATATTTTAAAAAAAAAAGAAAAAAAAAGTAACACCAGCAAAGCATCGGCAGTTACGCGTCATAGGCTGGGTGAAAAAAGGAATAAGCGAAGAGAAAGTTTTAAAGAGAAGAGCAAAGACAGAACCAGGATAATAATTTTCCAAATATAAAATAAAGCTAATTAGAGAGAGAGAGAGAAGTATTTGTTTGTTCTATTTTCTCTCTTGATGAGAGAAGATAGATTTTGGTTCTGTCTTTGCTCTTCTCTTTAAAACTTTCTCTTCGCTTATTCCTTTTTTCACCCAGCCTATGACGCGTAACTACCGATGCTTTGCTGGTGTTACTTTTTTTTTTAATATAATCTAACTAATTATTAATATTACAAAAAATATAAAAAAAACTCACACATTTAAATTAAATTTAAAAAAATATTAATCTTAAAATTTTCATAACTATACTATTTGATACAGAATTAGCTTACTGTTCTGACTCAAAATTAATTCAAAATCTGTTGTTCTTAATAGTTTACTTTTCCTCTATTTTCCAAATATAAAAATTACTATTAATATATATATATATATATATATATATATATATATATATATATATAGTTAAATTATTTCTTCTGATTTTAGTATATTATTGAGATATATGATTATTACTTGCTGATGCTGATTGTTTCGAGTAAATAAGCATTTTGGTACTGGTTTGCAGTCGTGATATTTTGAAATTTTAATAAACACAGTTTTATTCACAAATTGCTTTATTCGAGTTGTTGAAAATAATTGACAAAGAAATGTCTGACTTAAGGCGACAAGAATAGAGAAAACAAAATACGTAATATTATTATATACCACTTAAATTTTTCAAAATATATCAAAATACTTACAATTCGCTGTTCAATTCGCTCTCGAGTTCCTCAAGGGAAGGAACTTTGTCTGCAAATAATTCAAATCATTATTATCTATATTTTTCAATTCGCTTTTTGGCGCAAATATATAATGGATAAACATTATCAGTGTTATATGGTATAATATATAAACAGTTTCTACCCAATTATCCTACCTATTGTTATGTAACATTTAAAAATGAGAAATATGTGAAATATATTCGATTATCAAGTTCCCGTACTCGCTTATTGAAAACCGAATAAATTCGAATAAAATATTCCGTTTTTATTATATATTAAAATATCTAGCTACCTCGGAATTTTTTTTTTAACCCGGATAAGCCCACGTGCTATTTTTTATTGTTCAATAAAATTATATTTAGTACAAACATAGCTTCAAGCTTAAGCTCAACAAATTTTGCGATGGAATTTTCTATTGAACAACGGGTATGTTAGTAATTTTGTTTCAAATTGGGTAAATCGGTTTCTGAAAGTTTTCTAATGATTCAAAAAATGCTCGGAGAAGATGCTATTAAAAGAAAGACGGTTTTGAATAGTTTAAAGAAATTTAAGAAGTTGTGACGTCAGTGTTTGATGAGCAAAGGTTGGGAGACCACAGACTGTCCACACCGCTGCAAATGTTGAAAAGATAACGGTTTTGGTCATGAAAAAAAATTGTCGAATAACAAACAGAGATATTTCTGAAGCGAACGTTATATCATTTGGACTATACAAGGGAATCATGCACAAAGATCTGGGTCTGAAAAGAACTGCAAGCGAGTTTGTGCCTCGTGGGTAACCTCAGAGCAAATGGAGGCACGTTTAAGATCAGTCACAACAAAAATAAAATATATATTTGGTTGATATCTTAATCGCAATATATTTCGAGCTAATATTGATATATTATTTTTATATCATTGAAAGGTATATGAAGTCATTTGTGTGCAAATGTTTGTACTTCTTTTCCAACGCTGCTCTAATCTCGCAATTAATCTACTCTATGATGTTAAAAAATAGATAATAATAATTATATGTGATATCTTGGGACCTCTGGGACCAGTGTTACCTGATGCTAGACGAACCTCGATGTCAACTCTACCGTGCAGTCGTGGTGGAAGGCGACACAGCTGGGCCTAAGGTGAAATAAACAAACAGAGATTCCACTAAAAGCGTCTGACGTCAAGAAGGAATGGGATGAGGAGAGAGAGATTTTAAGAGCAAGTGTTACCGTTGGAATCCAAGCGAAGACTGACAATTCTAGGGCCTCGATTTAACACCACGACCTTGCTGCTTTCTAATTGGCTGACCTATTTAGGTGATTCTTTCCTAATTGGTGGGACTTTTTCACGTGGTAGTGGGCTATTGGTTGACCTACTTAGGTATTGTCTTCTGATTGGGCCTGGCTTATCTCTTTGACGGAAGAATACGTCCGGTCTTGTTCCGGAAATTCGGGGCGTTACTCTTAGCTTTTATGGTTTCCGCGATATCAGATACGCCCTGTCCTGTCAGGAAGTATTGACTTGTAAATTATTTATAGTTGGGCTGGTTTTAAGCCTCTTTTGCTAGGCCTTGCTTCGACTTCTGTCCTAAACCTGATTTGTTTTAACCTTAACTTTCTCCTGTCTCTCTCCATTCCTTCTATCTGTACAGTTGCAATACTTTATTAGATTCTTACGCGGTACAGATTGATGTTAGTTGAGGCTTTCTATGTGCAGTACATAAGAAGTTATATACAGTCATGGGGTGGAACATGTGGTAGTGGATATTTAGACTATTTACAACAATTCCATGGTCTTAAATCATCACAGATGGCCCCGGATGTGAGAGGGTTCATATGGAGGGATTTAAGAGAGCGGAATAGGAAGACTGTTATTAAGGAAGTAATTTTTAAAAATTAATTGAAATGAGTTGGTATATAACATGGGGTTGATTTCTGTATATCCATAAGAGATAATAAAACATAAACAACTAATATTAAACATACAAGTAAAAATAAAAATATGAATAAAATATTTAATAGGGAACATATAATGATTATAGGTAAAAATATAAATGATTGGATGGGTAAATCATGATCTTTTCGTGATGGGCGTTAGAAAGGGTTGAGGGGTTAGTTATTACTTGGTTGAGGCAAGGTCACTTTGACTCAAGTCCCAAACCATTTAATGTGCACGGCGCGGAAAACCTAGGCCATGTTTCACATGTAAATTTAAGGACCTAATAAAGTTACAGTACCACAATCGAAAAGTAAGATAAGGGGATTGTTATGGGTTTTAGTAATTAGTCGTTAAGACGTACGCATGCAGGATAAAGAGGGCGAAGATCAGTGACCAGAAATCAAAGTTTTAATTAGAGTCGTCAGGGGCTTAGCGAGAAAAAGAGTAAAATAATAAAAAAAAAATGTGCCAGCGTGTGGCATGAGAGTGCCCTGGAATAAAAAAAAAATACAATTTGCACGTATCCAAGCCAGAAGTTGGGATAAGGTAAATCTGGGGGACGATGTGTCAAGATTGTTAATTACGAAATCAAAGTAGGTCAAGTCTAGCCTGCGAAGGAGTTAAAAGTTCCTGCGGAAAAGGAATGTTAGTAATTCTTACGAAGTAACCTTTAAAGTGGTTGTTTAAGAGGTTATTGAAGATTGCCCTGTTTTTAGATCGTGATTTTTAGTTTGATTATAAAAGAATATATCATTGAGATATGAAATTGCGAAAGTAAGGCTTTGCATATAGCGTTAAAGGATTTGAAAAATCGAAAATAGAATTGCGAAGTTAAATGCAAAGTAATCTTTAAAAAAAAAAGTAAAAATAGTGATGATATGATACAAAGATTAACACACTACAGCAGTATATAAGGGGTAATAGAAAGTGAAAATATTAAATGAAAAAAAAATAATGAGCAATAATATACTCGATAGCATTGACATGGTAGCGGAAGGTGAAACAATGTAAATAACATCTAATTTATAAAGTGAGAAAAAATATAAAATGATAAATGCAAATTAGTGATATAAACATGAAATATAAACTTGAGATTATTAGATATGATATGAAAGATAAAATATAAAGTTGATTATAAAATAGAGTCATAAAGCAAAAGTAAATAAGTTTTGGTAAAGAAAAATAAAAAAAGACAATAATCTAAACTAATTGGTTGACGTAAAAAAAAAAACAATTATAAGAGCTATATAATGATTATATAAAGGATATTAAAATGAAAAATTTTTACAAAATGTTCATCGAGAAGGAAGAGCAAGTAAGATTATATATAGAAATTATATATCGTGAAAGAATGGAAAGTTGTAGGCCAAATGTAATGTTCCTGTTTTTTTTTTTTTTTTAGGATGGGTAGAGAGAGCTTTAAATTGTCCTCGATTGATATCTTTGGTCTTGTTGGCCTAAGTTGTTCTAACTTATCGAATTTGTTTTAAGTTTGGTGCGACTCGTGGATCATATTGTTTCTAACTGTGAAACTTACTGAGTCCTAATGTTGTCGTTTTTTTAAACTTATGTGGGTGTGTGTGATTTTTGTAGGTAAAGTGTTGTCTTTGGCACGCACTAATATTTAATTTAATAGGTGGCGAAAGTTCATTAGAGAACACGGGGTGGCGACGGATGTAACAAGATGTCGGCTGTTTGTTTGCTCCGGGGGGCGAGGGGGAGCGAAGCTATTTTTAATGCGATTCCGGATGTAGGTCAGGGAGGCCTTTTGCGAGGCTGCTTGCTTTCTTTCAACTTATTGGAAGTTAATTCGAACTACGTTCGGAGATATTATTTCTAAAATTGTAAACACAAAAGCGTTTTGATTTGTCACGTTTGGTGACAAGCGTTATGGGATTGACATAGGGAGATACAGAGGTTATAATTATCCTGTGTGTTCAAGCATTTGTTCGATTTGTGTTTGTATTTCGAAAATTCGGATATTGTATCTGTTGATATTAAATCGACTGGTTGTTGTGTTTCGATATTTTGCGGACTTAGTAAAATGTTATTCATGGATATCGGGTTAGAATTGAATGAAATTGCGACTATCTACGTGGACAATGTGTGATTAAAGGTGTCACAGGCGTGATGAAGGCGTCTTTGGCCTGAAAATTGAAAGAGTTTAGTGGTGTGGTGCTGTGACACGAAGCGAAAAAATTGTAAGTGAAAAGGTATCACGTGAAGTCTTTGTTTTGTACAAAATCTAACCTGTTTCACTAAGAATAACAAATTTACTAAAGTCATGGTTGTTGGTTGTACGAACATATCGATAATTTTTATATTGTTAGTGGATATGACACGTTTAATGTGATTTTTTTTGTGTGTGTGTTTAGTAGGGCGACGTAATAAAGCTTGTGTGGCTCGAAATTAGATTTGGGTGTGAAGTCGCGCACTAAAAATTTGTTGCCAATTAGAAAAAGTGATGTGAGAGGGTGTTGTTTATTTTGTTGAGAGCGATTTGTCGATATTTAAATATGCATGTAAAAGGAAGGAGTGTAGTTATGTGGGAAGTTAACGATTGGAATAGTTTTGGAAGGCTGTGACTTAGGTTATTTCTGTCTAAAGCTATGAAAGAAAAGGACATAGGGGCGTTGAAAATGGGATTAGGAACATTATAATGAGGTTAAATAAGAGTGTTGGAGTTCACCACGTGTGAGCAACTCGTTCCAGGAGGGGAAAATTTAGAAAATGGGACAGTTGTATTAACCTGTCCATGGGACACGTGTTGCTTGCACGAAGTGAATTGGTAAAAGGTAGTAGGTAGAGGCACATTATCTTGATACAGGAGTATCTGAGAACAGTTTATAATTAGTAGAAATCGTTTTATGGAATTAAGGAATAAATGATAAAAGGCAATGGTGTATCGATTATATGGAATTTTGGATTCTGCGTTATGTTACTTATTTTTAAGTTCAAAAAGATATAATCTATGATGAAAATATTGTTAGCTATGGCATTAATAGTTAAGTTAAATGGATGGACAGGCATTTTCTTTTACAAACTGGTTTCTACTATTTTAAAAGTATTCTGCCTAATTATAGCGATAGATGCTTCTGTATCAAGTAGTAGAGTAGGTTTACATTATTGGACAGTGCAGCTCGAACGAGCAGTTGTTCAACAAAAAATATAGAAGGAGGAACCTACTGTTGTGTTGTCTTGTATGTCGGGACAGTCCTGGTCTTGTGCCATAGTTGGAGGTTCAATAGGACAGTTAAGAGTTCATTGTCTTCGCTGGGCTCGTGGTTTAGAGATGGTCGGGGGAGCAGGTAACATACGCTCGCGTGTTGGTAACTCGGAGGGGTGCTTGCAAGAGGTTTGGTGGCTTTCTTAGTCTTGTAGAGTATTGTAGTTGGGCCCGATCTGCTTGGGCGTCGTAGTTGGTGAAGAAGCTCTGCGCCTCGTACGAACCATCGTAGCGATAGCTCCACATCTCGCGAGAGCCCTGTCGCCGAGGAGAGCTGATATATCGTCCTGGCTAAACTCCCCAGGACATCTGACACCGGCGGCGGGGGTGTGACGTCTTCCTGGCCGGGGGGAACTTCCTGCGTCCTACCGAGAGTGTTTTCTTTCTTCGGAAAAGTGGGGCTTCCGCCACTTTCGGAGTCGGGATCGGACTCCATTGGTTCCTTTGGATTCTCCTCTCTTCCCTGTTCCATCTTTCTGTACAGACAGTGGTCTATTCGCTTACTTGTACCTTGGCGTCCACTATCCTGTCGACTCTTCGTTACGGGGGAGTCTGTGATATCTTGGGACCTCTGGGACCAGTGTTACCTGATGCTAGACGAACCTCGATGTCAACTCTACCGTGCAGTCGTGGTGGAAGGCGACACAGCTGGGCCAAAGGTGAAATAAACAAACAGAGATTCCACTAAAAGCGTCTGACGTCAAGAAGGAATGGGATGAGGAGAGAGAGATTTTAAGAGCAAGTGTTACCGTTGGAATCCAAGCGAAGACTGACAATTCTAGGGCCTCGATTTAACACCACGACCTTGCTGCTTTCTAATTGGCTGACCTATTTAGGTGATTCTTTCCTAATTGGTGGGACTTTTTCACGTGGTAGTGGGCTATTGGTTGACCTACTTAGGTATTGTCTTCTGATTGGGCCTGGCTTATCTCTTTGACGGAAGAATACGTCCGGTCTTGTTCCGGAAATTCGGGGCGTTACTCTTAGCTTTTATGGTTTCCGCGATATCAGATACGCCCTGTCCTGTCAGGAAGTATTGACTTGTAAATTATTTATAGTTGGGCTGGTTTTAAGCCTCTTTTGCTAGGCCTTGCTTCGACTTCTGTCCTAAACCTGATTTGTTTTAACCTTAACTTTCTCCTGTCTCTCTCCATTCCTTCTATCTGTACAGTTGCAATACTTTATTAGATTCTTACGCGGTACAGATTGATGTTAGTTGAGGCTTTCTATGTGCAGTACATAAGAAGTTATATACAGTCATGGGGTGGAACATGTGGTAGTGGATATTTAGACTATTTACAACAATTCCATGGTCTTAAATCATCACATATATGTATTTGAACAAACACTCTAACATTATATTTGTTAAATCAAAATTATATTTTAATACATTATGGGTGCATAACTAATATCGAATATACCTCTATTAAATAATAAAGTTAAAAGTTTGTTAATAATGATAAATTTAGAATAACGTGAAAATTATCAATTAGTTCCTTTTTCATATCATGAAACAAGTGAACTTTCCAAATTGTCCAAAATTCCAGTTGTAATATATTTCTATAAATTTTGAATAAGTCATTTCTCAAAATATATACCTAATAACTATTATCAAATAGGTTTGAAATATTTGGAACATACTTACTAGTATACTCAGCAGTAGCAACTGCTAGCAGTACAGCAAGAGACACAAGAACAATGAATACCTTCATCTAAAACATATAGATATAAATAATTAAGAATTGAGTATAAGAATATAAGGGTTAAAATATAATGAATATATAAAATAAAAGGATTTAAAAGCGCGACTGTTTCTTTTATACATAAAACGAACTTCTACTGTCCTTACTGCGATGAAAAAATATATTGGGAGGGCTTGGCTCATCAGTGGTGAACCCTCCCAGCGGTTTCGCCAATTTTATCCACCAGACCGCTTCTCAGAGCTCTAATACTGTATTGGATCATTCTGCTCTTATATGCTACACTGAAGGATGGAATCTTAGGAATGGTTTTCAAGTAAACTATGGACATAAGCTTGTAGGACAGTAGAATTACATTCAAATATTTGCTTCGAGCAAATATAGCTTCGAGCAGCCCTCCCAATATATTTTTTCATCGCAGTAAGGACAGTAGAAGTTCGTTTTATGTAAAAAAGAAACAGTCGCGCTTTTAAATCCTTTTATTTTATATGTATAGATGGCGCGTTATTGCTTTGTGTATAATGAATATATGAATAATAAATATTGGCAAACTTCATTGATAATTATAAAGTTTCGAATATTAATTGTAATTACGCGTCTCTAAAATAGTTTCTAATTTTCATTAACTGAAATGCAAAATTATGGTTTTTCTGAATTTTCTTCTAATTTATATTATTTTTCATTTGACAGAGCACCTATTAATTTAAATAATAGTCTCCTTGGAAGTATACAAATAATGAGAATTGTGTAACTAAGAAACTATGGAATAAACACTGTCTCCTTATATTCTATTTTAAAATAGAGTTAGCATGATGAAACATCTTTGATATGATCATATTATGTTTATGGACCTTAGATAAGATACAGTATTTCTGTAATTCATAAGTTGGGGCTCGAATACAAAGAGTTTTGAAGAGTGTTCTATAAAGTTAGAGTATATATAAGCATCTATTATACGTTGAAATTTTAAACATCAGCCAACAATGGTAAAACAATTTATTTGTATTTTAAAGGTAAAGTAGTTGAAATACAGATGCTAGATAGTTCCTATAGAAGTTTTAATGATTAGTTTATTATAATCTCTAATAATAAATAAATTTCTCCTCCTTTCTTATCTCCACTCAATC
The DNA here is from genome assembly GCA_030710605.1 of Cordylochernes scorpioides. Classification (NCBI taxonomy): domain Eukaryota; kingdom Metazoa; phylum Arthropoda; class Arachnida; order Pseudoscorpiones; family Chernetidae; genus Cordylochernes; species Cordylochernes scorpioides. Next base: position 79,158,902 of record CP092865.1, on the reverse strand, counting down.
ATATTAGGGTATCGAAGTCGTGACCCATGTTGGTGTCTGTTTGACAACCATAACGACTGGGTGAAGTAGAATGCGTCTGCCTTTGTCATTAAGACTGGAAGCACTACTTAGTGGCAGGCCGACTTAGCTCCGAAAGAAATGGCCGCCTCTGACATGAGGAACAGACGCCATGTACAGCCGCTCCTAACATGGAGTACAAACGCTCCTTATCCTGTATCCCTGGATTAGGAGTCCTTACAGAGTACTATCAGCCGGGCCAGCTGAGCCCAGGTTTTTTACTGAGCTTGTTACTGCTCCCTTCCTCCTTTTTTATCCGGGCTTGGGACCGGCAAAGGCGGAGTTAATAAAATTAATTTCTGACATACCTTTGGTTGCTTCCTAGAAGATACAGGTCCATTCTCCCACTGGCCTTATATATTGGATGACAAGAATAGATTGTTTCTACTTATGTAATATTATCTTTGTCCTTTTGTTCCCAGAAACACAATATGTTTCTTTGTATTGAAATTTAACAGATGGAATGTTTACACCTAGGATCAGAGAATATATATTAAATCAGGAATTTTAAGATTATATTATGGGGTGTTGTAATAAAATGAATATGCAGGAAATATTTTCTTATGAACGAATGTTTCTCTCTCTCTCTCTCTCTCTTTGATATACTGCGAATTTATAAATTAGAATATTTTCAAAATTTATTATTATAATATAAAATCATCTGAAATTAATGTTAGCCATCATTCATATACACAAATAAATAATTAAAATTTACTAATTTATGGTATTTTTTACAATAATATTAAATTTAAAAAAAAACTTTATTATTTTATTATATATAGCCTTTATACGAGGGGTGTCCCATAAGTCCGTAGCCCGACCATGAGAAAGAAATATTAGAAACTGATAAAGTTTACCATATATACCTTAAAGCCTTGTATAAAGATATGTAAATTTTTAAGTTTCTACAACTATAACCGTTTTTTAGTTATAGGTTTTGAAAGAGGACAAGAAACAGGAATCATCTAAAACGTAAGCAAACGAGATTCGTGCTGTAATAAAATATATTTGTAAGAAAGGAATGTCGCCTAAGGAAATCTATGAGGATATGGTGGATACATTAAGAGAAGATGCTCCTTCCTATAGCACAGTAAAAAAATTGGGTAGCTGCGTTTAAATTAGGGAGGATCAGTACCGAAGACGAACATCGACCAGAAAGATCTGTTGAGTCAGTTACTCAAGAAAACATCGACAAGATACATGATTTGGTTATGTTGGACAGAAGAATGACAGTTCGTCAGATAGAAGAGACCTTGGGTATTCCAAAACCAACAGTGGATCGGATCATGAGAGAACACTTGGGCCTCAGGAAGCTTTCTGCCAGTTGGGTTCCCAAACTTTTGACACCCCATCAAAAGGCTGTAAGGAGAAAGTTATCTTCGGACAATCTTGCGTTATTTGAAGCCAATCCAGAGGAATTTGTTAATAGATTTGTTACCATGGATGAGACTTGGGCCCATCACTTTACATCAGAGTCCAAGCAACAATCCATGCAATGGAGACTCTCCGGTTCCCCTCCCCCCAAGAAAACCAAGACAGTTCCATCAGGGAAGGTTATGGTGTCTGTCTTTTGGGATTCCGAGGGTGTACTTCTTCTAGACTTTCTGAATAAGGGTCAAACCATCACCGGCAATTATTATGCAAATTTTGTGAAGCAAATACGAGAAGCTATTAAAGAAAAGAGAAGAGGAAAGTTGTCCAGGAAGATTGTTTACCATCAAGACCATGCTTCGAGTCATCGGTCGCTGCAAGCCATGGCTGCTATTTATTATTCTGGCTTTGAACTTTTATCACATGCACCCTATTCACCAGATCTAGCTACATCTGACGTCCACCTATTTCCTCATTTGAAAAAATCACTTTCTGCCATTCATTTTAGGTCAGATGAAGAGGTCATTGATGCTGTAACCTCATATTTTGAGTCACTTGGAACATCGTTATTTTTGATGGCCATAAAAGCATTAGAACAACGCTGGAAAAATGTATAGACCTTAAAGGGGATTATGTTGAAGAATAAATCATAATCATTTTATTAGTCATTTTCTTTATATGTCGGGCCACGGACTTATGGGACACCCCTCGTATATAAAAATGATATCCAAAATCGATTTTGTTATCGCGTTGCGCAAAATCTACAGAATCAATCATTATGAAATTTCGCATGTAGGTAGCTGAAGTTTTCATTTAACATATAGGCTATTCAAAAAACTAAAGAGTTTAATGTGCTTTTCTAAAAATGTAAACCAAAAAGCGTTAGTTCCAGCCTTATACCGCTTGGCGCAGCACTGGTCGCGACGATAAATGAATTTGATTGGTTAATAATTTTACACGTAGATTGTTTACACGATGAATGTTTTTAAAAAGTAAGATTATCCAATCGCAGTGACTCTTTATGAATTCATTTGCTATACTACAGGGAATATTTCTGGTTTGAATTTGATTTGAAATAAATATTCGTAGCAATTTTATTTGCAAATTTCTACTTTCACTCGCAAGCAGCGCCTCTCGCGGTTTCTGGTTAAATCACATTTATAAATTGTAAAAATTCTAAAATATGTTCCAAGTATAATAAATTTTATATTCAATTTGAGGATTTAGTAATATAATTTGCCCATGACGTTGTGAAAAAAAAAACTTGGCATTCCAATATTAATATATAATTTTGAAAATATCTTATTTAAAATTAATAAATGTTTTCAGAAAAAAAACATGTCTTTCAAAAATATATTTAAACGCATATAACAATATTTATATACGTTTATAAATCTATATATAGGTCGATTGAATGTGTTTTCAAGAATCGTTTTAACAAATCATCAAAAACCGGCGAAGCCGAGTACTTTGCTAAATAAAGTTATTTACAAATATTCGTCTGTGGCAATATACTATTCCTTCAAAATACCGAGTGGACCAATTAATATTGATTTTATTCAACTTATCGGGTATTTTTCAAGGGACCGGGAAAAAAAATTCAAATTATCGAGAGTATAGACAAGTATAGATTCAGTAGGGATTGGATTTTTGCTAGAATCGTTCTAACAAATGTTCGTTAGGTCAACTATTTATTCGGGTAAAAACCGGGCGAAACCGGGAACATATATATGTTTGTCGGCTTGCACGCCTTTAATATGTAACTAATCTCGCTGAAATTTGAACAGGACATAGATTTAATTCTGGAAGAGTTTTTTGTCGCACTTTTAACTAAGAAAAATTATAATTAACCAAGTACTGAGCAACAATATATTTTTAGTCAGAAATGATGATGACAATATTGCTGTATCATGCTTGATTGACATAAAAAAAATTCTTTTGGGGAATATTCACTAAAGCAGACCACGAGCAAAGCCAGATAATAATTCTTAGTAGGCGGGAACAAAATTCTACCAGATAAACATTCACTCGAACAGAAGACACACGAAGCCAGGTCATTTCTATATATAAAATATCGTTTCTCGGCCTTTTGGCTAAGATCATGTAGTACATTTTATTTATATATATATATATTTTTAAAATTTATTCAATAGAGAGAGTGGATATATTTGCTCGAAAAATATATTTCCTATATTATATATATTATCATAATATATCATATGTTCTTTTGAATTATTTTATAATATTTAATATTTTCATATACTCTTTATGAGATTTGGTTTCTCATAATCAATTATTTCAGGAGGACTCCTCGCAATAATCAAAACTGTTGCTGGCGGGCTTTGAACATCATGTTTGATCATATCATGCAGGTTGGGAGATACAGTTCTGAAATAATTGCAAGTACCACACACAGTTTAGCACTAAAAAGCAATTTATTGAATTATTCAACAATATTACATAATATATTAATATATCAAATAAATGGTTACTGAAGAAATATAATTTATTAATATTTAGGAGTCAAATCAATATATATATTCAAAAGAATACATTTATATATAAGGTGGATATATTCAGATTATTTAAAATTGGATACAATAAATGACATTTATAATTATTTACCTTATATATGTACTAACTCTCCAGTGATCAAAGTCATTTCTGTGGAATTCTTTTTGGATAAAAACTATATAATATATAATTATATATAATAACATTACATAATTAAGGAAGGGTTACTTCTGGTTACTTTGCTAGTACTTTCTCTCTCTTATTATATATATATGTGGCAATATAGTGGTAAATGTGGTGAGGAGAGAAATAATCATACGACGAGTTGTTAGAGCAATCATCCAGGCAGCCAGCCGAGAGAGAGCGAGCGAGACGTTATCCGCTGAACGACTGTTTTTCCTGTGTACACAACCGGGGGGCTAACCAGGATAGTCGCCAGGTGGTGACGGCCCCCCCCTCAGGATTGTGGCCAAAAATGGTCGTAAGTTAGTTGTCTAAAGTGTCTCGTTTTAGCTGCCCAGCTCTCTCTCGTTGGCTGTTGGTTTGTTTTATTAATCCTGGAAGAGCATATATTATGACATATGGCCCCCGTTGAAGAAGGCTGAACATGGTTTAAGTATATTTAAAGCTGGAGAAGCCAGGAATAGAGAAAATAATTTTACAGTTAAAATTAGTTAAGGTAATGGTGACATAGTTTTATGTAAATAAAATATTGTATAGTACACAAGTAAATATTATTTACAAGCAGTTTTACAACACCGGGGAGTTTGACATTTAAGGAATCTTTGAAAATATCAAGGTTATAAAAGGCTATATACAACAAAATCTAATGTACTATAAGGGAAGTGATATGGAGGAGTGTGAACAACGAGAAGAAGAGTCACATACATATGGTGAAATTCTGAAGATCATTAAGACTGGGGAACTCTACACTTTAAGATATTTTTCAGGCGGACATGGCAAGGGGAAACTTGTCATGGGCTTTCTATGCTATAAGTGTAGAGTACGAGAAATAAGATTGAGGTTGACAATTGTGTGAGCTCAGGACTGAGGTAAATATAAAACTACATACAATGTTAGAACCTCGGCGAACAGAGCGAGGGGAGACTTGCCCTGGGCCAATCTAACTTATCTATGTAGTTACTTGTGTAGCGAGTCCGAGGGGAAAAGTCCCGTGTGTAGGTGAGGAAGTCGATATGGATTTATATTTAATTTTCGAAGATAAAATAGTTCTAGATGCAAAGGTAGAATATAGGCGGACAGAGCGAGGGGAAACTTGCTTTGGGCCACTCTACCTTAATTATTTAGATCCTACTGGGTTCGTAAAGTCTTGTTGTCAGGTTAGAAATTGGTAAAGATTTCAGGGGATAAGTGGTTCAAATATCTTTGATCATCTTGATTGTAAGTGTAGTCATGTTGCTTTCGTGAGTTAATAGCCGTTTTAGTATGGATTAGAGTGTGATTGAAGTGTTTATATGGGAAATTGAAGGTATTTTTGGGTTGGTCTCGATCATTTACGGGCGGTGAAATAAATTGTTCGTTTTCCGTATAGTGTTTTAATTTGTTGACATGAATTGTATCTGTCTCACGACTTAGAGGTCGGTTGGAGCGGTTGATCCCTACGATTTGAGGGGAAATTATCTCCAGTATTTCATAAGGTCCTGAGAAGAAAGGTGCCAGTTTACCAGTGTCTGGATGGTGGTATGTTTTTGCCAAAACGAGATCGCCTACTTCAAAATCGGAAGCTCTATGTGTTTGGTCGAATCTCGCTTTGTCGCGTAAGTGTCGTTCGTGTGTCCTTTGATAGGCCAATTCTCTGGAGTCGTCGATTTTTGGGTAGTTTTGTACATGCTCGGATAGTTGTAGCGGGAAACTACCTAACAAAAGGTATGACGGTGGAAACCCGGTCACAGAATGTGGGGTATGGTTATAAGCCTGAAGGACCTGAGGTAGTAGTTTGGTCCAGGCCGTCTTAAATTGTTGGAGGCGCAACAGTTTAAGTTTGCCAGTAATCGTGGCGTTTAGTCGTTCACTTAATCCGTTTGCCTGAGGGTTGTTGCTTGTCGTGAGAAGTTGGCCAATGTTATGTCTAATCAAAAATCTACGAAATTTCGGAGAGGTGAAGGCAGGGGCTCTATCCGTCAAAAGTCGTTTAGGAGAACCAAACTGCATCACCTTTTTAATCACTTGGGTATAGGTGAGAATGCTGGTGGACCGCGATGGAAATGCCCACGCGTACCGTGTGGCATGGTCCACTACGACATGTAAGCAGGTCTGAGAATTTCCATATTTCGCGAATCCAGAAATAGTATCTAGTGACACTAGTTCGTACGGCAGGACCGCTGGGGGAAGTTGTCCCAATTCTCCGTAGATAGGTCCTTTTGGTGGTTTGACCAATTGGCATACTGAACAGGTTCTTACATGTGTCCTGATGTCATTTGTCATGCCGTCCCAATAGTATTGGGCTGCGATCAGTCTGGTCATCTGCGAAATGCCGGGGTGATTGAAATCGCGATGAGCTCGTTGTAGTAGGGTGCCACGGAGTGATGGTGGAACAATTATTTTAGTGACACCCCGTCGTATGATGGTCATAAGGTCCTTGTCATTGAGGATATACCTTGTGTCCCTCCGTAATTCGCCCTGATGATCTTTTATTTGACCTGTGGATAGGAATCCGCAGAAAGGGTTACGGGAGAGTAGTTCCGCCTCGTACTGACGCGAGCCCTTGAGGTATTTGACCTCATAGTCGTAAGCTGAGAGTCGAAGGCTCCAACGAAAGAGGCGTCCGGTGGGGTCTTTTATGGTCTTTAGCCATTGTAAGGCGTGATGATCCGAGTAGATGACAAACCTTGCACCTAGGAGGTACACTCGGAATTTGTCAACGCACTCTACAATGGCTAAGCACTCCAGTTCAGATATAGTGTAATTACGCTCATAGGAACGCAACGCGCGACTGTAATATTGTACAGGGTAGATGTTACCGTCAGGATGTACTTGTTTGAGTACACCTGCGATGCCCTGCGTGGAAGCGTCGCAATAGACCTGGCATGGGAGCCCTTCTTGAAATAGATGTAACACAGGTTGTGTTGCGAGGTGTTGCTTCAATTTATCAGAGGCTTGTTGACAATTCGGGCTCCAAAGCCATTTGGCGTTCTTTTTTAGTAATTGATTTAAGGGGTGGCGAAGTCTAGCATATTCTGGGATGAATTTATGATATACGTTGACTGCTCCTAAAAATGATTGTAGGGTTTTAACGTTGATAGGAGTTCTAATAGCGTTGATGATTTCGGTATTTTTAATATTAGGTGTGTAAGTCCCTGCGGTGATGTGGTAGCCGAGAAAATCTATTTCATTTTGATAAAAATTACATTTTTTAAGGTTAAGTTGGAGATTTTCCTCTAAACAGAATTTAAAGAAAAGTCGAAGGTGCGTAAGGTGTTGTTCTGAGGAGTCAGAAAAAATAACGAAGTCGTCATAATAATGGGCTATGAAAGAGAGGTGGTGTTTGTGGATCAACTGGGTAATCACACGTTCGAAAATTTGGGGTGCTGATTTGAACCCAAAGGGTAAGCGTTTGAAATTATATTGCCCTTGTTGAGTCACGAAAGAGAGTAGTGGTTGACTCTCCTCCGCGATGGGGATTTGATAGTATGCATTGCTTATGTCAACGGTGCTAAATATTCTGGCTTTCGACAGGTTTTCCAGTACCGTTTCTATCAATGGCAAAGGATGCAAATCCGAGGGTACTAGTTCGTTCACGCGACGGAAGTCAATGCAGAGACGCATGGTGTTATCGCGTTTGCGAACGAGTGTCACAGGAGAGGAATATGGGCTAGAGGAGGGGGTGATTATGTCATGTTTTAGAAGTTGAGATATCTGGTCCTGAATTTCCTTCTGGTAGGCATAGGGAGTTCAGTATGGTCGGAGGGAAATAACCTTATCGGAAATAATTTTGAGTTTTACAGGGGTTATGTTGAGTGGTAATACATTGAATTTATTGATAGGGAAAATATCTTTAAAAGAATACAATAATTGCTGATAAGGGATAGTCAGTTCTGGGCGTTGTTCGATAAATTCTTTAATCATTAATTCTCTAGAGGCGCATGGGCTGGTAGGAATGCTATTAAGGTTGTAAGGGTGAGAGGGGCATTCAGGGGAAAGTTGATAAATATTACTAAGGGTTGTTTGTAAGTAAGGCTCACGTGGAGGTTGAAAATCGTCAACGCCTAAGTTAACCGAGTGAATTATGGGTCGTTTAGGGTTAGAAGTTATTATTCGCGAGCCGTGCTTACAAGTGGGAAGGTCACATACAAAATGGTACGAATGTTTAGGTACTGGAACACTATTTTGAAGTATCAATTGATTATGAAAATCTATTGTTAATCTTAAGAATTGCATAACATGAATAGATAGGATACCATGTTCAAGGGGTGAATTTAAAATATAAAATGTTTCGTTAAAATTAAAATTATTAAATTGTATTGGTAAGGTAACTAATCCGATTGGTTTGGCATGACTAGATATAGTACGGATAATAACATCATTGTTAATAGGGGTGGAACAAATGAAACTATTAACATTTTTAATATATTCAAATTGGTTTAAACTAATTATGGAAACATTGGCTCCAGAGTCAATTAGGAATGACATCTTTAAAGAATGAATGATAGGAGTTAAAATAATTGCACTTACAGGCGTATGCTGGTTTAGGGTGCAGGTAGGTTCATTGAGCTTCGGAGGAGTTCTGCTGCCGAAGCTGGCATTACTTGGTTTCTCCCGAGCTCGTCGTTGCTGCGGTCTCGTAGACACCTGCAGGCCCAGTCGATCTTTGGGGTTGCTCGACGCTGTGGACCGCAGGTGTAAAGGTCCGAAAAGTCCGCTGGTAGGGCCCTCGCTGCTGACACTGTGCGTGCCAGTGTTGTCCGCCACAGTAACGGCAAGGATATGGTGGGGTCTTGTCCACGGTGGTGGAAGGTGTTCTGCTCTGGCGCGGTGATCGTTGTTGGGCAGCTTTAGTGCTGGTGTTATCCCCTTCGTAGGTCAGCTGTTGTGCTAAGCACAACCATTCTTCTGGTCCCGAGGGTTGTGCCATCTTTAAAAGGTTGCCATAGTTACGTGGCACACCGTTGGATAGTGCTTGCACGATGGCACTCTTAGGGAGGTTGATCGCCAATCCTATTCGGACCTTGTTCTTGTAGTAGGTCTCGATCTCGGCCATCGACGTGAATTTAAGTTCATAGAACTCTTGAAGGGTGAAGCTAGGGCGTCGGGGATAGACGGCGCAGAGTGACTCTTTGACCTCTTCATAAGTCTTATTGAGTAGCGCTAAGTCTTGTGCAATTTTGCGAGGTTCGCCTCTGAGTGATGATAGAGCCTTTCGAACTTGGCGTGCTGGCTCTAAGTTGTGGAAGTTCGGCTGAGACTCAAGTTGTGAGAAGAAGTGTGCGGCAGGTTCATCTCCGTCGTAGGTGATTGTTTCTTCAGACTCACGGTTTAAAAGTTGGTCGAGACAGAGGGTGAGAGTTCGAAGGGAAGCGGCTACAGTAGAGTCGGTCGTTGGTTCTTGTGGAACTTGGTTGTGGGTTTGTTCGATCATCGTGGTATTGCTTCTTGTTTTCTTCATACTCTGGTATATGAGGGATTTGTTTCCTGGTCAGGTCTTATCCTGTCGACTTTCAATGTGGCAATATAGTGGTAAATGTGGTGAGGAGAGAAATAATCACACGACGAGTTGTTAGAGCAATCATCCAGGCAGCCAGCCGAGAGAGAGCGAGCGAGACGTTATCCGCTGAACGACTGTTTTTCCTGTGTACACAACCTGGGGGCTAACCAGGATAGTCGCCAGGTGGTGACGCCCCCCCCCCTCAGGATTGTGGCCAAAAATGGTCGTAAGTTAGTTGTCTAAAGTGTCTCGCTTTAGCTGCCCAACTCTCTCTCGTTGGCTGTTGGTTTGTTTTATTAATCCTGGAAGAGCATATATTATGACATATATATATAATAACCTATAACCTATTTATTTGGAAACCGGCCTGTAGCCCACCTTTAACATATTGGCCCAAAGGGTCCTATTCTAGCCTCCTCAACACCATAGATACCCACTACTCAATGTGGAACTTCTTACTCCAAGAATTATCCCTTAGCCTTACCGTGGTGTTGGGGGATATTCAGGATTGTAAAGAAACCTTCCTGAGTCAAGGGAAATTTTAAACCTCAGTAGATTCTCTCAACCTGAACTAGGCTGGAGGAACAGACTGAAGTCTGGCTCATCAATGTAGTAAAACCAATTATCACAGACATGTTTATCTTTTTAGTAAGGCGATATAAGGATTTTTACAATATTACATAATTCGAGTATATATTAAAGAAATGGATACAAGCTAGTCCCATACTGTAAATAAGGAACACCACACATATTTTTAGACTTATATTTTTTCATAAAATTTCAATAGAAATGTAAATCGACTTCTATATTTTATTTTTATAAATCATTTCTGTAAAACCTAACATTTTTAATTGCACAATAAAAAGAATATCTCATTAAATTAAAGTATTATATAATTTCACCAGTACATACCAAAAATAAAAATATTTGGAATAACAATTAAGAATTATAGAAGAAAAAACAAATTAAGTGTTGCTTTATATAGAGGTAATGGGGATCAAAGATTAAACCTTTTCTTGGGATTTGAGCTCCCAAAAAAAGAATTACATTCTATAAATCTCTATTCAGACCAACATATGGTTCAGCGATATGGTTCAAACTTTTGAATAAAAAATCTCTACAAAAATTAAATTGAATACAATATCACAAAACTCACACAAAAGCCTTATTAGGGACTTGCCCCATACAGATTCTCCTAATTGGGTAAGGTAATAATTATCTTGTGTTATTTACATATAAATTGAACTGGCTTTACTCTTCGTCTCAAAGTCATTCACTTGTTGACTGGTCCTTACATAATGATGATCTAAAATATTTATAGTAAGTTATTGCCTTATATTTGTTTGCTGATATATTTTCAAGCAATACGTAGGGTGAAGTGTTCGTACATTAATTTGTTGATAAAGAACCTTCCTCTCTGCAGCAAGGGCTGTACAATTAAGCAGGTAATGGGAGAGTCCTTCAGTAATAATTGAATACAATATCAGATATTACTATGGAGTATACAAACTTACAAGACGATTCCGTACAATAGTATTCACTGTTTGGTGAAAAATCCTTTGATTACAGATTATATTGATTAAAAAAATTATGAAATACGACTTTACTAATTTTATCGTTAGAAGAAAAGAAATAATACAATATTGATATTCCTTTTATGATAATATCTTATATAGGCTAAAATAATGTCGTTAATATTGATAATACAAATTTTATGAAACAAGGTATTCCAATTTATTTTCGCCCAAATTTCTACAACACACAATTTTTAGACAAACTTGGTAATTTGAAGAGTTTTCTAGAAATAATTCTTGCATATATATATATTCTGAAAATAGAGCAATCCACATTGTTATATTTGTTTATAAAGGGCACATCTTGGATTCAATAAATAATCTTTTTATTTCCGATATTTCGATGGGCTAAACGACCATCTTTTTCTAGGATCTCATCCTTTTTCGCGGCAAGCCGCGCGTTACACTTGAGATACGGGCGTCTCACAATCTCTCAGGCGAAAATCATCCAAATGAAAAAGTAATGTATGCAAATAAATATCGTATAACACTAATTAAAATAAATGAATAAATAGAGTGAAAAGCAAATATCTATATATACAAAATAAATATTCGGCTATTGCATTATGAATGAAGACATTCCACTGAGGTTCATATATACATAAAGGTTCCTATTCTAGGAGCATCTAAATTGTGTGTACATGTCCGGTATATCGATCTTTCGGTTTATACTATTTCTGTCTTCCAAAGAACTCCAACTCTCCAAGAATAGCCTGCTGTGCTTTTCTTTTATATCTTGGTATATTATTGATGTTTGTTCAAAGTATACCAAGATATAATAGAAAAGCACAGCAGGCTATTCTTGGAGAGTTGGAGTTCTTTGGAAGACAGAAATAGTATAAACCGAAAGATCGATATACCGGACATGTACACACAATTTAGATGCTCCTAGAATAGGAACCTTTATGTATATATGAACCTCAGTGGAATGTCTTCATTCATAATGCAATAGCCGAATATTTATTTTGTATATATAGATATTTGCTTTTCACTCTATTTATTCATTTATTTTAATTAGTGTTATACGATATTTATTTGCATACATTACTTTTTCATTTGGATTATTTTCGCCTGAGAGATTGTGAGACGCCCGTGTCTCAAGTGTAACGCGCGGCTTGCCGCGAAAAAGGATGAGATCCTAGAAAAAGATGGTCGTTTAGCCCATCGAAATATCGGAAATAAAAAGATTATTTATTGAATCCAAGATGTGCCCTTTATAAACATATATATATATATATATATATATATGGTAGTTCCAAGCTGTTTTTGTGGATACAGAGTTCAGGATTCTACTAATCTTCAATTCAAGTGCCCCCAGAATTTCAAGAATACAGACATAATAACGGTATTCAATATACTGATCCAAGAGAACGGATATCTAGCAAAGTTTCATATATTAAATTCAATAGATTTTGTAAAAATATAAATCAGACCTTTTAAATAATACCCAATGTTAAGTATTAATTATAATACATTGTAAATAGCTCAACTTGATCAACTTTCTCTCTCCACGATACTAATTATTACAGATAACTTCATTATATCAACTTCCATCATTGCTTAACATATTGTAAATAACTACCTTGCGATTTCTTCTATCTGCTTATGATGTTGCTTATCTGATTAATTGTATAACGAATCAAAAGTTTTACGAAGAAGCATCTTTTTATTATAGTTGTGCTAGCTTTTGGCCAAAAACAATACACTGATGCCGCGCAGCCACCGTATTCCCCAGATCTGGCCCCCTGTGACTTTTTCTTGTTCGCTTAACTGAAGAGGCCCATGAAAGGACGACGTTACGCTACGCTTGACGATATAAAGACGGCATCGAAGGAGGAGCTGAAAAAGATTTTTTTAAATGATTTTTTGAAGCGCTTCAAAGATTGGAAAACCGTTGGCACAAGTGTATAATATCTCATGGGGATTACTTTGAAGGGGATAAAATAGTTATTCATGAATAAATAAATAACATTTGAAAACACAAAAGTACTGATACTTTTTGAACACACCTCGTATATGGGTAACCAGATTGTTGAATCATAAGTTAGTGTGTTTCTGAATATGTGGTTTTATATATTGTTAATGACCGCCTACTATCCAATCCCCAAAATCCATCGTTAAACAAAGAAGATAAATCCACTAGCTCTAGTTGTTTTGCAATAACACTGTCGATATGAGATAAAATCCAATTTTTCTTGTTTCGATGATTTTTGAAAATCAATACTTGTATTTTAACAAGGTTATCGTTCAAGTTATTTACATCGTTTTTATGATTGGATAAATATAAATCTTTGTTTTCCGTCTTGATATTTCAAGTTTGTTGTTTTCACACCACGTATTTATTTTTCCTATTGCATTTTCAATTATGATCTTAAGATTTGTTACATCTGTGTTCCAACATATAACCGTTATATCATCTGCATAACCAATAATTTCGTTATTTATTTCCTGAAAGTTGGTTGAAAGATTATTCATTATATATAAATTTCCAAATTATCGGAGATAAGGCTCCTTCTTGCGGACATCTTTTGCTTAGTTTTTTAGTGAATTCATTCGAAGAGTGCCTAAACTTTATTTTTCCTTTAGTGAAGTAGGATTTAATGAGTTTTATTATTAGTGCTGGTATATTGTCCTCATCGAGGTTTTTTTACACTACTGGCCAACAAGTATTGTCAATATCTCCACTAATATCGATTGTAATTCGCGGTGAAAATGAAATTAACAAATTCTGAGGTTACTAAAAACGAGAATTGTTCAAACTGTAAGTCATCTTTGATTTAAGCTGTAAATAACTTGTATTAGTAGGAAAGATCACTAAGACTTCCGTTTAAATCAATATATTATGAATTTTGAAATTATGCAAAGTGTACAAATAGCAAAAAAATAATAATAATAATAACTAAACTGTCTCCATTAATGTTCTTTAGAAGTATCTCTTTTTACACAGCGATAAGTAACTCTTCGTGAAAACAATTTTGAAACTATTAACATAACAAACCGAAGTCTACATCAACTGTTCTTTTATTATTTTATTTTTTGCTTATCCATAGTACACGTGGTTCAGGCCATGATATTCATGGTGGATAGAAGTAGGCCACTGCTTTTACTGTAAATACACCTCATGTCTACACACGTGAAAAGTAGTTCGACTTTGCACTTACAAATATGCTAGATCCCCGTTCTTTTATTAAATCCTTATATGTCCCCAGGGCTATCCCTTCATCTTTGATTTTCTTCCTCTATCAACCTAAGGACGCGAGCAATCTCATTTGACAACAACAGTTTCATCTCAAGTTTTAATTTCCCTCTCCTCGTTAAAGTGCTCACAATGTAACAGAAGGCGTTGAATTCTTACTGTAAATATCCAGCGCGAATGTCTTTAAAGATGATTGTTCAATAACTTACGTTTTTGATGTTGCTACTCTTGCTCTTCCATATCTCATTGAATTTAGTTCTTAAAATAAATGATACTTCGGCCAGTAAATATTTTTATTATAATTACGTAATAGAAATAGGTTTGAAAATTCTGAACTATTATATACGCGTATGATTATTTTAAAAATAAAACAATTTATACTGCTCTTACTGCAATGAAAAAAAAGGAAATGATGAAAGGCAGTAGAAATTGTTTATTTTTAAAAAAACCATACATGTCTTTAATAGTTTCGAATTTTCATAACAGATGGCGCGCTAATGTATCATAAGAAATAGGTTTATTTATACTTTTGTGAAATCTTTGCAAATATTATTAGCATTTTTATATTTATTTTTGTTGATAAATTCCCATTATATATTTATTTATTATAATATATATCAAAGATTATAGTCTTTTGAGAGTCAAATATTTGTTTTTTAACTCGTGCTTTAGATGTTGTACAAAATTTTAAATATCGTAAGAACGCCCTTTCAGCTTTAGAATAATATTAAAGGCTTTGCCAAACGTTTTGTTGACGAAGACAAAAGATTTTTGTCGAAACGTCGAGATAATAGAAAGATTTACTGGTCGAAGTATCTTCAATTTGAAGATCTATGAATGTCGGCCAGGCAGCCTCTATCATTGTATTTAGTTCTACTGTCGTAAAATTAGTCAACCCATTTAATTATTTCATTGGCTCCCACAAGAAAAACATTTTGTATCTCTATAACAAGGGGATATTTGTTCTTTTATTTCTAAATGAGGAGTCCCTAATGTACCTTTTTAAATTTGTGTCGCCCTTCCCCTCATTAATGTTGCACGATTCTGATATTTTTAGAAAATTTATTCCATTCATAGAAAATGTTGGGAAAAAGTATAGATTCGTAGAAGAATAGAAATATCCTTTACTACTTAAAGATATAAAACAATAAAAGAAGGACAAAGAGATAAAATTATATATAAATCAGCAGCCTATCAGGGGCCTGCCCTATTCAAATAACCGCTAACCAACTAACAATCCAACAAAGCTGCGCTATATAGGTAGAGATGCCAATTAGCATAGACAATACTGAAACTATGCAAATATCTGCATATCAAATTTCTTAGAAGTATCTGCAATTGTCAATTTCAACAGAAAATAAATAAATATATTTTTCAGAGACACAGCTATGTTCAATATGCTGAGCTCATTGACATCTTCAGTTACAATGGTCAACGTTGAAAGTGATTGATAGTTCGAATTATTCAAACAATTTCAATATACATCGTTCATTTTATTATATTTCCACGTGGAAAATTAGGAAAGACAAACTTCAGGATGACACAGAAATTTTATTTTAGGCAAGAACAAACTGAATTATAAACAAAAGATAATCAAAGAGGAAAGTTTACAGAGTAGAAAAATATAAACATAAAAAATGATACTCTGTTAATAAAATAATAAATACTTTGCTACATAGCTACTTCCCTAAGGAAGCTGTGACCCACAGCTTGCGATATTGTAGTTACTGACATGGATCTGACGTGCTTCTACCAAGGATTCCATCGAAGTCTTGGAACATTGTTCCTACTACCTTTGCGTCCTTTTTCTTGCGGTGAGAAAAGCGACTTTGTCATCGTATCGTCTATAAGGACATCGTCCTTTGGAGGAACATCTTGGCTGTACACGGCGGTGGAATCATGGAGACAATCTGGAGGAGAATAAATGTCGTTTTGGATGTGGAAAAATGGGAAATTTGGCCAAGGACTACTACAGGTTGATAGCAAAATATGTACAAATAATTTATCTATTTTTTATTACGAATCTACTGCTGCACTTTTAATTCCAAAAGGCATTCATAAATATCGATATAGAACCTTATGTGAGTTAATTGGGAATTTAGTGAATTTACACGATTTATCCAATTGTAATTGCAAATACAAGGTATGTCCCATAAGTTCCCGGACTGGGTCCATAAAAAAATAAATAAATGGAAAATGTAAATATATTTGACTGTTTATTATAGAAAAAATATCTGGCAACACGGTGGTACCAATATCGAGTCGGTAGGTGCGCGCGCGCCAAGGTAATTCTAATTTATTTAAAGGTCACACCTAGCGCTGCGGCGATTTTACGATGGAAAAAAATTGAAGCAGAGGATTTGCATAGAATTTTGTGTGAAACTTCAAATATTAGCAAACGAAACTTTTGAAATGCTTAATAAAGCATTCCCCAATGACGCCCCAAAGAAAACAACTGTTTTTGAATGGCATTCTAGATTTAAAGCTGGCCGAATTTCCAAAATACTGATTAACATCTAAAAAATCCCATGAAAGATATATGAGAGCTTTAGGAGATAAAGCTCCTTCTATTAGAACAGTTTTTAATTGGTTTAAGAATTCAAATTTAGAAAAAACAACCTTGAAGAAGAACCATGTTCAGGTCGACCCAAGAAAAAAATGAGCTGGTAAGATTTTTATTTAGAAAAGATCGAATAATTGCGCATAAGCAGTTAGAGAAAGGTGTGGGCATTGGATCGGCAGCAATCAACACCATCATTGATGATCATTTAAAATACAGAAAAACTTGTTAGTAGATGGGTACCTCACAGCTTGACTAAAGACCAAAAACCTGGTCGCGTTAAATGGTGTAATTTCATGTTGAAAAATTTGATGAAGGCAAATCAAATTCTGGTTTAATATTATTACAGAAAGCGAAACTTGGATTTACAATTTTTATCCAGAAACAAAAAGGCAATCTACTCTTTGGTTCTCTTCAAAATAACCTCCTCCTAAGAAAGTTCGCAGTTGCTTGTTTGTTTTAAATAAAAAATGGTTTCATTGATATTGTGAAATTAGAAGATCGATAGACAGTTAATAGTGACTGGTATACAACAAAATGCCTTCCAGTAGTATTTGAAAATATCAAGTAAAGCAGACCAAGAGTTCAAAATAGAGGAGTCCTTCTTCACCATGACAATGCAGAGCGCACACCTCATTTCGAACATTAGATTTTTTAGCCAATTCTGGTGTCCAATTAGTCCCTCATCCACCCTTTTCACCAGACCTAGCACCTTTTGACTTTTAAATTTCTAAAAATAAGTTATTGTTGAAAAGGATAAAATTTGACACTGACGATGAAGCACCGCAAGCCTTCATCAATGCCTTAAATTCGATCCCGAATATGACTGATGTACCATCAGTACTTAAGTAAGTGCTAAGGTGAGTGCTTCGATAATTGGTTTTCCCGGAAGAAATCTTGCATAGGTGCTAAGAGTGAATACTTTGAGGAACTCTGAAAATTTGAAGGTTTCAGCTTCAATAAAAATAAGTGATTACAAAAGCTTTGGAGTGACTCTTGTATTTTATTTCGCTAATTATATGCATATTTCTTACTGGTCAAAAGATATAACTGATTATATCGCTCTCACCTTTTTTATTCTATGATTAATATTATATTTCTTTGAATGTTTCATTCATCATTATGTATAATGGAATTATTTTCAAAATTCAAATAATCTTCTTATAGTTTTAACCATTTCTCTATCTTTCTCGATTTTTATATATTATTGATTTATAAAAATATATTATACTCTATTATATTCTTTTTGTATGGCTGCGTTCGAAATAATAATGAAAGGGTTAGTGAACAAATGTTTATTCAGCTACATAATATAAATATGTGATATCAGAAACACATCCACACTAAGTGCTGAACAAGACAGTTAAAGGAAAAAGAGAAAACTGGCTGTGACTAGCAGGCAACACCCATTGGTCAATTTAAAATCAGCACCATCTCGCTTACGCTTTTCTCAACGCAGGTCCACACGCTTCCTCCTACTAACAGTTTTATATAAAATTTCAATTTCTTCTAAATTATTAGTATTACAAGATTTACTTCGGAATAATTAAAATTAATAGCTGCATAAGCATACAATGCATTGCTTTTACAAAAAGGTGATTGGATTTCAATCTATTTGGAGCAACTCTTAATGCAATACTCCTATTCATTGTTTTAAATATTTATAATGCATTACTTTATTATCCCGTTGAATTTCAAATAATTTTATTCCCAGATATAATAGCATTAGATGGAAAATATAAGCCTAATTAAAGCGCATATATATATGTTAAAAGTCAAGAAATTAAAAATAAGGAAGTGCCAATTTTGCCTTTACATCCTTATATATATATAAAAATGAAATGCGAAATCGATGTTTGTTATCGCATCACGCAAAATCTACTGACTCAATCATTATGGAATTTCGCATGTAGGTAGCTGAAGATTTCGTTTAACATATAGGCTATTCAAAAAACTACAAAGGTTAATGGACTATTTTTAAAATCTTTATATATATAAAAATGAAATGCGAAATCGATGTTTGTTATCGCATCACGCAAAATCTACTGACTCAATCATTATGGAATTTCGCATGTAGGTAGCTGAAGATTTCGTTTAACATATAGGCTATTCAAAAAACTACAAAGGTTAATGTACTATTTTTAAAAATTATTTAACTGAAATGGATTAGTTCCCGCCTTTTGCCGCTTGGCGCCGCACTGGTCGCGACGAATTTGATTGGTTAATAATTTTACACTTATTTTGTTTGTTTACACGCTGCATTATTCAAAAGGTAAGATTATATATATTTATTTAAACTCTTTGGAAATATTATTGTTTAGAAATATTTTTCTAATTTAATTGCTACTACGTTTTTTTAGATAAGGTATATATTTCTCATAAGGAATATTCATTTTATATTATATATTCATATAATCATTTACGATTTAGATTATTGTTTAGAAATATTTTTCTAATTTCTAATTATGTTTTTTTCTGTATAGCTTGCTACATATATTTTACTATATATGTTTGCTCCATGCAATAGTTTTATACTTATTAGCATTTATATTGTAAGCAGCTTCTATGCATTTTTAATAACTGCTTTTTTTTAGGGGTAGGCTCAATTTATTGGGCAGTTTTTTCAAACAAATTAGACAAAGGTATACTGTTTGATTCTCATAAGGAATATTACGCTCCAGGAACCTGGGTTACTTAAATAAATAATAAGGAATATTCATAATATATTATAAAATCATATAATCATTTACGATTTAGATTATTGTTTAGAAATATTTTTCTAATTTCATAATTATGTTTTTTTTCAATATAGCTTGCTACGTATATTTTACTATATATGTTTGTTCCATGCAATAGTTTTATACTTATTAGCATTTATATTGTAAGCAGCTTCTATGCATTTTTAATAACTGCTTTTTTTAGGGGTAGGCTCAATTTATTGGGCAGTTTTTTCAACCAAATTTAGTTTTTTTTAGGCCTTCTTCCATTGTCTTTTTTTTTTGTTTTGCTGTCATTTGTTTAGGTAGTATTTATATTTATCTGCTTCATAATATGTAGCTGCTCATATATATCTATATAGGCTCAATTTATTGGGCAGTTTTTTCAACCAAATTAGACTTTTTTTTTAGGCCTTCTTCCATTGTCTTTTTTTTTTTGTTGTTTTGCTGTCAATTGTTTAGGTAGTATTTATATTTAACTGCTTCATAATATGTAGCTGCTCATATATATCTATATATGTTCTACTCATATTTATTGTACATATTTTTTCAGCAAATTATACTTTTTTTTACGTCTTCTTCCATTTGATTTTTTTTAATCAGTTGTTTTACGTTTTCATTGAGTTTTATGCATTTTTCCCCTCCTTTCAGATTATTTCTATGCATTTTTTTATTTTGGCCTTAGTCATGAGTCGAGCTTATTTTAATACACTATTTTTAATTTTTTTCTTCATTCTCAGCCCTTGATGTTTAACATTTTTCAGTTATCCTTATTTTTATTTTTACTAATGCTTTGTGTTTGTAGGTATGCCAAGCCATAGGAGACGCAATCTTTCTCAGCGTTCCAATAGCTCTAGGGTTCAGCATGCTTACAGACTGCGCGAAACCAGAGGACAGAATATTCGAAGATTGCGTGCACAGTCCGCGCGTCAAGCCGCTGTGCGGTCGTTAGAGACACCTGATCCCATCCATTCTCGCTTACAGGCGCATTCAGAAATATATTCTTCTACTCGGAGGAATACTAGAACAAATATTTTTTTCAGCAGCGTTTGGTCTTCTATGGAAAATGCAGGTTTTAATTATTCTGTTGCTGTTGAATACTTTAAGCACCCTTTAATTTCCCTTGGGATGATGGACACTACATGCAGGTTTTGTTAGGGCCTTAAGATGGAAAGATGAGTCTTCTGGAATGTGCTGTTCAAACGGGAAAGTCCGTTTGCCATTAATTGACTTACCTCCCGAGCCACTTCACAGCCTATTATCTGGAGAGAATTCTGATTCAGTCCATCTTTTGCGTAATATTCGCAAATATAATTCCTGCTTTCAAATGCCATCATTTGGAGCTGAAAACCAAACCCACTCTGTTACTTTTCCAACCACATTTTCTATCCAAGGCCAGGTCTACCACAGAATAGGTTCACTTATGCCATCTGAGAACCAGCCAAGTAGATTTCTTCAGATCTATTTTGTGGGCAATGATGATGATGATGATGATGATATTCAGACTGATCGAAGATGCCAGCAAATACAGGGAGTACGTCGTAATATTGTACAGGGTTTGCAGCGCATGTTGCACCAACACAATCTACTGGTTCAACAGTTTAAAACTGCACTTGAAATCTCCCCAGTGATGCATACAGAGTTGTTGTAAATGCTGATCGGACACCTCCTGGTCAACATCCTAGACGGTATAATGCTCCTACAGCTAATGAGGTTGCGGTTGTCTTAGCTGGTAATCAGTTTGGCTCACGTGACATTGTTTTACATCAGCATGATAATTTGCTGAAACATGTTAGCGACACACATCGCTTTTATGATGCCCTTCAATATCCTTTAATTTTCTGGAAAGGCCAAGAAGGATATTCTTTTCATATTCCTCAGATCGACCCAAACACTAGACAGCCTTTGTCAAGTAAAGTGTCTTCTATGGATTTTTATGGCTATTTTATTATGGTTCGCCGAAATAGTCCAAATGTCATTGTTCAATTTGGCCAGCTCTTTCATCAATTCCTGGTCGATATGTATGCTAAGGTAGAAAGTGAACGTTTGCGCTATCTTACGCTTCTCCAGAGAAACTTGCGTGCAGAGAGTTATATTCATTTGCGCAATGCCCTGTCAACTGATGCAAATATTAACCCTAATAGCTTGGGTCAAAGGATCATTTTACCATCAAGTTTTGTCAATAGTCCCAGGTATTTGGCGGAATAAACGCAGGATGCTTTTTGTTATGTTCGGCAAATTTGGGCGTCCAGATCTTTTTATTACTTTTACAAGTAACCCCTCTTGGGAAGAGCTATCTGCAGCGTTGCTACCAGGACAAAAACAGCTGGATAGACATGATATCACAGCTCGGGTTTTTCGGCAAAAATTAGTTAAATTTATTGGGGCTCTAACAAAAGGCCAATTGTATGGAGCAACAGTTGCGTGGATGTATTCTGTTGAATGGCAGAAAAGGGGACTCTCTCATGCTCACATATTAGTTTGGCTAGCAAATAAGCTCCGTCCCACTCAGATAGACTCTGTTATATGTGCTGAGTTTCCAGATCCTATTACATGCTGTTTGTTTTTAGACTAAATTGATACACATCAAGTTAGCATTTTTTCATGCTTCAAAAGTTAAGATTATATTTTTAACGCTTCATAATACTTTTCAAATTAAAGCCGGAAATAATATTGCTTTTTCCCATCCTGCAGGTGTACATTACACTGCAACATGCTATCATAACTCTGGCTTTTGGCATTGATATTTATATAATGTGAAAGTACTGTTTGCTACCTTAAGCTCTGGAGAGATTATATTGTGTCTACAGATCCATCATGTGGAAATCACACCATAGTGAAAATGGATTTAGCTGGTAGCAATGTATCACATTTGTAGAAATGTGGTGCGCTTACAGTAAAAGCAGTCGCTACCTACCCACCATGGTTATCATTGCCTGCTTCATTTATGATTTTTAGAATTGCATTATTTTTATGCATATTATTTTTAAAAATTTGTGCTAGCAAGACATGGAATATTGTTAAGTTAATGTAATATTAACAGAAACTTTACCAACCCGTGAAGCGTTAGCTCCAGTCTTTTACCGCTGGGGGCAGCACTGTTAGAGCTAATAAATGCTTTCGATTGGTGCTTACTTTTACATGCTGTTTATTTTTAGACTAAATTGATACACATCAAGTTAGCATTTTTTCATGCTTCAAAAGTTAAGATTATATTTTTAACGTTTCATAATACTTTTCAAATTAGAGCCGGAAATAATATTGCTTTTTCCCATCCTGCAGGTCTACATTACACTGCAACATGCTATCATAACTCTGGCTTTTGGCATTGATATTTATATAATGTGAAAGTACTGTTTGCTACCTTAAGCTCTGGAGAGATTATAATGTGTCTACAGATCCATCATGTGGAAATCACACCATAGTGAAAATGCATTTAGCTGGTAGCAATGTATCACATTTGTAGACATGTGGTGCGCTTACAGTAAAAGCAGTCGCTACCTACCCACCATGGTTATCATTGCCTGTACCACGCGTACTAGGGATAATTAAAAAAAAAGGAAGCAAGACCGAATACAAATAATTACATTATGTGTGGTTTCAGTTACATTTTGGCTATCTTCAGACAAAGGTACTGAATACATTCAGTAATTTTGTCTTTATATGGCAACAATGCTGTTACTGAAACATCACACATATATTATATATTTTTTTATTTGGTCTTGCTTTTTTGGTATTTTTAAAATTGCCCTTGACTATTAGAAAATTATGCAAATTTCCTTTTTATTTTTTATACCATTTTGAAAATTATATTCTTTTGTTAAAATATCCAATTTCCCACACTTTTCTAAAACTGCAACAATAACTAATACAAAATTCTTCCAAGTCCAGGTATTTCAATATTGCAGAAATAAATTACATTTATAAAAGTTGCTTAACTATTTAGATATGTAAATGCCGGATTAGGTGCCCTTTAAAATGTTTGCTCTGGCTGTTTCTTCTTGGACAGCCGAGAGTGAAGTGGACAAAGTGAAATTTTCAGGTTGTGCCGACCATTTTCCTTTATTCACACTAATCATTAGATTTTTTTTTAATTTTTAAGAATAAAAGCCCAGTTTGGTTACTTGCACTCAATGGAGGGGTTGGAATTTTTCAAGAATCAGGAGCCATTGGGGCAATTTTTTTTTTCAGAACAAAGTGTCTGAATCTGCATTCGATGATCCCGGGTCATGGTTTTTAAAAATTAACAGTTCAGACCACTCCTCCAAACAGCACTCTATTCATTATATGTGTTTGTGAAATGGATCCTATATTTCAGATTTTTTTACAAGCATTTTCGATATTGCTGTTTGCAATTTATCTCCATTTTGCTGAAAGAAAATTCATTACATTGAGTTTACAAACAGTTGGGGCCTCTATTCATTCATGAGTAAACCTCGCTCGAACACTACCCAGGCGAAGCCGGGTCCAGTCGGGTAAAACCCGGGCGTTGCCCGGGCCATTCGGCTAGTATATATATGTAGTAATCCCGAGGTGGAATGTGCTGGGCAGTCGTGGTAGTGGGTGCGTGATGGGATTCCCGCACTGGGACAGCAAGAGACAGAGGCAGGTCTAGATGGTAAACTCCAAGAAGTAGAGGTAGACCACGGACGTCACGGATGCCATAGCCTAGAAGGGGGGATGAGAGATCTGACCGACCGTATGACAGCGTCGCTCTGAAACAACTACTCTTTGTCCCATCTTGGGGGACCTTATATATTGGCCTCTGACGAGTTCTGATTGGATCCCGTAATCACGCCACCCGTCAAGCGCTGGGTTATTAATTATGTCTGGCCACGTGTCGGCCACCTGCTGACGGGGGAATGAACTCATTAGCATAAACACCTGTTATTCTGGGTTGTTTATCATGTCTGGCCTTTGTCGTCTGGACTATGGCGTCGTCTGATCTACCTTTACCTCTTTGCTTTATTTGTCACTTCTATTGTTCGATACATATTTTTATATACAGATATGGGGTTATAATAAGTATTAGAAGAAGGCTGTGATCTATCTATGTCAAAATATACTACAGAATGTGTCCCCAGGGATGAAGGTTTGGTTGGGGGAATGACATGTAATGAATGATAACCTAACAAACCTATTATAAAAAATAAAAGAAATAATTTGTATACAAATTAGTTAAAATTATTATGAAGTTACAAGTTAAAAAGAGAAAGATGTTGTAAGGGTGGTGTATCAATAAAAACGTACAAAATGAATGATAAAAGATTAAGAGAAGGTATATAATACAAAATGGTAACTATGGTAAAATGAATCCTACAAGGAAAATAATATCTTATGGTATTAAAGATGAGAGAAAAAATGAAGTTAGTTTATTGACTGAACTTATAATGTGACGCTAAGGTTGAAAAAGGGAAAGGGGGTATCTGAGCATGTTTCTGCAAAAGTAGTATCCCAAGCATCCTGCAATGCAATGCGAACTTGTTTAAGTGAGGCATTGTTTTCATTAACAGAAGGCCTAAGATGTTCCGTCTGCATCATTAGCTCAGACAGCGAAAAGAGGTAGGAAGATTGATGGAGATAAAAGGGGGAGGTAGAGGTAAGAGGGATCCCTGTTGTCCATAATGATTGTGCCCGGTTGAATTGTGAGAAAAAAAAGTGAAAAGTTGAAAAAATGATGAATTGATATGATGCGTCGGGCGATGAGAAAAAAAATAAAAATATCGCGCTGGATATCCTGAACTCATTATTGGGAATGGTATAGTGAGGAAGGATTGTTCCAGTCGGATTAATCAATGAAAAAAAAACAAAAATGTTCGGCGAACTGGAATCCCTTGGAAGGTAGGAGGTTTGAAGGATGCGGAAAAGGAGAGGTGGGTGTAAGAGATTTATTGCTGTTAATTTTGATTGTGTCCGGCTTGTGTGGTGAAAAGAAAAGTTGAAAAATGAAAAAATGATGAGCCGGACGATGAGAGAAAAAAAAAATCTAACTGGGTCTCCTGAGCTCACTGTTGGGAGATGTACAGCGAGGAAGGGTCTTCTAGTTAGGTTAATCAATAAAAAAAAAAAAGAAAATGGCTGACGAACAATAAACTCTTGATGGAGGGAAAGGTTGGGAAGAAAGGTTCATGGGTTAGAGTTAAGAGGTTGTAAGGAAAGCGTCAAAAATAACATTTTGAAATCTACAAAGAAAAATAAAATGATAAATGTTTTATCTGTTAAAAAAATAGTATAAATATTGTTAGTTGTAGGTTCTTTTAAAATGGTGCCTAAAATAATTGAAGTTGTAAAATGCTAAGTCTAAACATGATGAGAAAAGAGAAAATAAAATTTAAATAAACATATTAAAGGTAATATTATATAAAGGATTGATTGGTAGTTGATGGCATTAATGAACAAAATGATATTATCGATTGATATTGAAATGTTTTATCTACATCTGTAAGTTAAAAAACAAAGTCCAACACCACAAAACTAGGTAAACTGTAAGTCTATTTACAATAAATGAGAGAAAAGTTAGCAAACCTATTAAATGGTAAATAATTTGGGGCACAAATTAGTTACTAGAATAAAAATAAATATAAAGGGGAGTAGTGGTGACACATTGATATAATATTATAAAACTACAAAAAAATATATAAGAGGAGTACATAGGAAGGATAAATATAAAGTGAACACACAATAGCTAAAGTAAATATTTGGGAAAGTTGGTATACTATTTACAGCTTTTTCTTACTTAAGGTGCCTTGAGTATTTACAACATAGTTTCAGGGATGTAATACAGGAAGGAGGAGAAGTAGAGATAATAAAAGTAAAATAAAATATAAAAGAAAATTGACTTAAGCAAAAGGTTTGCGATAGGTAGTGACGCAGTGAGGATTAAAGGAAGAAAGAAAGAAGGTCTGAATTGGTTTCTGCAAATGACATCTCAGGAGTACTGCCCTGCAATACGAGCTTAGGAGCGAAGTATTGTTTTCAAGGTTCAGCAATCTCAAAATGCTCTGTAAGTAGCATTAGATCAGATGGGCAAAAGGCGTGAGATCGAAGGAGAGGTAGGTAATGGGAGAATATGGGAAAGAAATCTTTTCTGAGAGAGGTTAAAAGAGATGGTGGCTCAAGAGCTGCGCTGCTGTCGGTGATTGAGCTCGACCAGATGAAAAATAAAATTAAACGAAAATGAGTGGGCGCATCGTGCTGATGGTGGCCTGAGTCGAGCGTTAGAGAAAAAAAAAATATCGCTGGTTACCCAAGCTCTCCGTGTGGAGTTAACATGGGGAGGAAGAGTGTACCAGGTCGATGAATCATTAAAAAATAAAAGTAAAAAATGTTGACGAGCAGGCGTCTCAGGAACCGTTGAAGAGGTTAGAGGATGGAGGTAGGTTGTGAAAACAGGGCTCGACTGTTGCCATTGATTGATTGAACCCGAGTTTGAGGAAAAAAGAATGAAATAAAGAATGCTGGGACGGCGACCTGGGCGTAAATAAAAAAAATCGGCAAACAGGAACTCTGCAATGGACGAGGGGAGGTTAGAACGAAGGCATAGAAGGCTAATAGAGAAGGCTAAGAGAAGTATGGAAGGCCTATAATTGAATGATTGACAGGCTGATAATGGTGGGTACAACGGTCATTCCACCCCTTTAGAAGTAGCAAAAAAAACTAGGGGGGAGCTCAGTGCGTCCTTGAGTTGGTTGTCAACTATCTTAATTAACTTAGTCCACGAGGTTCTGGGATTATCTAGATGAAATAACCTTAGTTTCTCGGTAAGTTTTGCGTCAAGATGTTCAGACAAACGTTAGATTGGAGATTATTAGCGGTGATTAGGTTTAGAAAAATTATAAAATAATGACTTTACGAAATTTTTCTGAGAAAAGGTTATGGCATGGGTACAAAATTCGGTAGAGTTTCGTAATTAACAAGTTAACACAGGCAGGAATGGAATGCAATGGGATATAGAAATTTTATGGTATGTTATTTAGTTTTCGCCTATTACATTTATAGTTGTATTTGTAATTTTGGGAAAAATGGGAGGCACATTTTGAGATGAGATAATTTAAAATTGATATTTATAAGAATACAAACCTAGGACTAATTTTTAAAACTTTTAAATATTGAGAAATATCAATTGAAATAGTAATAGGTTAAGTAAAATAAAGAGCGTAATAAATTTAATTATTAATACTATGGCCATAAATAAGGTATTAGAAAAAACACACAAATAAGTTTAGAAAATATGATTCGAGTAATTAAAACATAATATGATTTTTTATGTGAAGTTGAAAGTTGCATATTCGGATAATGCCATTTTAGGTGAATTTAAGAAAGGCATGTAAGATTAAAAAATTGGCAAAAATGCGTGATTGAATATTTTTAATAATAAAATTGAAAATGATTAATTAAAATTTATAATTTGATTAAAATAAAGTAAAAATGATAAATGAGAGTGTGAAAGTTTTAAAATTTGGATAAAAATGTTATAAGAAAGGTTATAATTGATTTTATAATGCTTAAAGTGAAAATACAAGTATAAAATGTATGGGGAAAATGTCAGAAACAAAGTTTAAAGTACCTTGAAATGGCTGATGCTGGCTGGAGTTGATCTCTGGAGATGGCTGTATGTAAGAAGGCTGCTTGATGCGTGGGATGCGTCGAAAGAGGAGATGAGGGCCTCCTCCGCACGAGGCACGGCTAGTCCCCGAATGGCGTCTGTTGGGCGGTTTACTCGGTCTTCGCAGTGGGGCTGCATGTTGGTGAGGGCATCCGCGACGTACTCGTCTCCAGCCTCCGTCATCCTCTGCATACTGCTGTCCTCAGTCATCCTGTCGACTTTAACGGGTTCTGTAGTAATCCCGAGGTGGAATGTGCTGGGCAGTCGTGGTAGTGGGTGCGTGATGGGATTCCCGCACTGGGACAGCAAGAGACAGAGGCAGGTCTAGATGGTAAACTCCAAGAAGTAGAGGTAGACCACGGACGTCACGGATGCCCTAGCCTAGAAGGGGGGATGAGAGATCTGACCGACCGTATGACAGCGTCGCTCTGAAACAACTACTCTTTGTCCCATCTTGGGGGACCTTATATATTGGCCTCTGACGAGTTCTGATTGGATCCCGTAATCACGCCACCCGTCAAGCGCTGGGTTATTAATTATGTCTGGCCACGTGTCGGCCACCTGCTGACGGGGGAATGAACTCATTAGCATAAACACCTGTTATTCTGGGTTGTTTATCATGTCTGGCCTTTGTCGTCTGGACTATGGCGTCGTCTAATCTACCTTTACCTCTTTGCTTTATTTGTCACTTCTATTGTTCGATACATATATTTATATACAGATATGGGGTTATAATAAGTATTAGAAGAAGGCTGTGATCTATCTATGTCAAAATATACTACATATATATGTCATAAATTTTATAATATTAAGATGTATGAGGTTTTTTCGACAAAATAAGTATGTAAATATGTAAAGCTTGTGTTGAAATGTAAAAATGCAAATTCATCCATCTATAAAAACTGTACAAAAAAAACGTGGCAGACATCGCGGGCGAATGCTACGGCACGTCGCGGGTGCGCTGCTCACTTGGCTGGAACTAATTCTTGGAGAAGGTAAGCATAACGGTTGCACCCTTCCATTCGAACACGACATTTATAATAAAAAAAGTAATTATAATTTCAATATTATAAAATACTGTAATATAAATTCTAATATATCATTAAATTGCTGTAAAGGTATATATTTTGGTCAGTTTCTAAGATTTTATAGAATAAATAATATATTAGAAAATTTCATAGAAGATGTTAAAAATTTAAACATGGAATTTATTAAAAACAAATTTAGTATCAGACAAGTAAAATATTTCAACAGTATATCAATTATAAAATACTTTTAAAAAAATAAATGGAAGTATCCATTTAATAAATCAACTTTCTATAATTTCTCTCAATAATAACTAATACAAATTTATAATCTTTAACAGTTAATTAAACTTAAATTAAATAGCTGATTTGAAGATTTTTTTCACAAGATTTTTAAAGTAATATTGTATAGAGTTCATTTTGTTTAATCTCCAATTTCTGGGGAGGAGAATGGAAATTAAATAAAAGTGAATTTTCACAATTAATAGCTTTATTAAACTCTAATAATTTGCCTTTTTAAAGGAATATTGAAAGATGAATAAGTGTTGAATCAGTTATATTGATATATTTAACTGTGAAGATTATAAAGTTTGTCTTTCTTCCCTTAACTATTTTTTCTTTCTTCTTTGGTTGTCTTGTTGTTCTAAAATTTCAGAATAAGCGGTCTAATTTTGAAGGAACGACATATGCCCCCCCCCCCCCGCAACATGTGTCTTCCAGAAATAGCTATTTACAGAGGAGGAAGTCGCGGACGAGGTAGGTTTACAGTTGGAATTTGTTAACACTTGTATTTGTTATATCTGTTCATATAAATGTTTCACTGAAGTAACTTAATATTAACACATAAAATCCGGTTGAAAAGAGATCTATTGACATAATAGAGAAGGGATGAAATGCCAGCTGGACTTCTATTTGAGAATTCCCGGTCCAGCAGATCTCTTTTTCCAATAATTATTTCAATTTAAATTTTTTTGTATATGTCTGGTCTACCATTAGGGTTTCAAAACATAATAACCAAACTTATAACAAAAGTTAATTCATATTATAGATATATTACTAAATACAACTATTTATATTCATATTATAAAATAAAAAAATATAAAAAATCATTAAAAAAAAAAAAAGGATAAAATATAAATTTATAAAAATATATATATATATATATATACTAACAATCTTATCTACCTTCTTTACAAAACTTTTCTTTTTCTTATTATTAGTTTGACTAAAAGTGCATGGTTCTGTCTTTCTCTCTTTTCACTAACTACTAAAATTTATAATATTATATATATTCTCACTTCTATTATTCTATATATATGTTAGAGTATGTCTAAATGACGTGTAAAAGCCGATGCAAAAGACGTTACGTTGTTGAATTTTATTGTTATTAATTATAAATATATAATTAACTGAATGATGTGTTAGAAGTAAAGGATTTTTTTTTCTCTCTCTCTCTACTAAATAATAACAATTCACAAATTTTATAATTTGAATTTAAATAATCAAAATAATGAAGATAATTTTAATACAAAACTAAACCATACAACTAAACAACTATTTATTGTTATAATTAATTTAGATTTAGCCTGCTAATCTAATCAAATCTACTTGATATGAGTTATCATTCTTATCAGTTTGCTCCTTGAGTTTTAAATGTGGAATCACTGTTATATTTTTGTCATATAGTTTTTACACTATATATATGTGATATCTTGGGACCTCTGGGACCAGTGTTACCTGATGCTAGACGAACCTCGATGTCAACTCTACCGTGCAGTCGTGGTGGAAGGCGACACAGCTGGGACAAAGGTGAAATAATACAAACAGAGATTCCACTAAAAGCGTCTGACGTCAAGAAGGAATGGGACGAGGGGAGAGAGAGATCTTAAGAGCAAGTGTTACCGTTGAGATCCAAGCGAAGACTAACAATTCTAGGTCCTCGATTTAACACCACGACCTTGCTTCTTTCTAATTGGCTGACCTATTTAGGTGATTCTTTCCCAATTGGCGGGACCATGCCACGTGGCCTTTTTCTATTGGTTGACCTATTTAGGTCTTGTCTTCTCTGATTGGCCCTGCGGCTTTCTTTGGTGCTGCTTTTGTCGGAAGATATCCGGCCTTGGTCCGGAAATACGGGGCGTTACTAGACTTTTATGGTTTCCGCGGTCACAAGATACGTCCTGTCTTGCCCAGGAAATATTGTCTTGTAAATTATTTATAGTTGGGCTAGTTTTAAGCCTCTTTTGCTAGGCCTTGCTTCGACTTCTGTCCTAAGCCTGATTAGTTTTAACCTTAATTTTCTCCTGTTAGTCTCCATTCCTTCTATCTGTGCAGTTGCAATACTTTATTAGATTCTTACGCGGTACAGATTGATGTTAGTTGAGGCTTTCTATGTGCAGTACATAAGAAGTTATATACAGTCATGGGGTGGAACATGTGGTAGTAGATATCTAGACTATTTACAACAATTCCATGGTCTTAAATCATCACAGATGGCCCCGGATGTGAGAGGGTTCATATGGAGGGATTTAAGAGAGCGGAATAGGAAGACTGTTATTAAGGAAGTAATTTTTAAAAATTAATTGAAATGAGTTGGTATATAACATGGGGTTGATTTCTGTATATCCATAAGAGGTAATAAAGCATAAACAACTAATATTAAACATACAAGTAAAACAAAAATAGGAATAAAAGAATTAATAGAGAGCATATAATGATGATAGGTAAAAATAAAAATGATTTGATGGGAAAATCATGATCTCTTCGTGATGGGCGTTAGAAAGGGTTGAGGGGTTAGTTATTACTTGGTTGAGGCAATGTCACTTTGACTCAAGTCCCAAACCATTTAATGTGCACGGCGCGGAGAACCTAGGCCATGTTTCACATGTAAATTTAAGGACCGAAATAAAGTTACAATACCACAATCGAAAAGTAAGATAAGGGGAATTGTTATGGGTTTTAGTAATTAGTCGTTAAGACGTACGCATGCAGGATAAATGAGGGCGTAGATCAGTGACCAGAAATCAAAGTTTTAATTAGAGTCGTCAGGGGCTTAGCGAGAAAAAGAGTAAAATAAAAAAAAAATGTGCCAGCGTGTGGCATGAGAGTGCCCTGGAATAATAAAAAAAAAAAATACAATTTGCACGTATCCAAGCCAGAAGTAGGGATAGGTAAATCCGGGGGACGGTGTGTCAAGATTGTTAATTACAAAATCAAAGTAGGTCAAGTCTAGCCTGCGAAGGAGTTAAAAGTTCCTGCGGAAAAGGGTTAGTATTTATTAAGAAGTAACCTTTAAAGTGGTTGTTTAAGAGGTTATTGAAGATTGCCCTGTTTTTAATCATGATTTTTAGTTTGATTATAAGAGAATATATCATTGAGATATGAAATTGCGAAATTAAGGCTTTGCATATAGCGTTAAAGGATTTGAAAAATCGAAAATAGAATTGCGAAGTTAAATGCAAAGTAATCTTTAAAAAAAAAGTAAAAATAGTGATGATATGATACAAAGATTAACACACTACAGCAGTATATAAGGGGTAATAGAAAGTGAAAATATTTAATGAAAATTAAAAATGAGCAGTAATATACTCGATAGCATTGACATGGTAGCGGAAGATGAAACAATGTAAATAACATCTAATTTATAAAGTGAGAGAAAATATAAAATGATAAATGCAAATTAGTGATATAAACATGAAATATAAACTTGAGATTATTAGATATGATATGAAAGATAAAATATAAAGTTGATTATAAAATAGAGTCATAAAGCAAAAGTAAATAAGTTTTGGTAAAGAAAAATAAAAAAAGACAATAATCTAAACTAATTGGTTGACGTAAAAAAAAAACAATTATAAGAGCTATATAATGATTATATAAAGGATATTAAAATGAAAATTTTTTTAAAAAATGTTCATCGAGAAAGAAGAGCAAGTAAGATTATATATAAAAATTATATATCGTGAAAGAATGGAAAGTTGTAGGCCAAACGTAATGTTCCTGTTTTTTTTTTTTTTTTTTAGGATGGGTAGAGAGAGCTTTAAATTGTCCTCGATTGATATCTTTGGTCTTGTTGGCCTAAGTTTTTCTAACTTATCGAATTTGTTTTATGTTTGACGTGACTCGTGGATCACATTGTTTCCAACTGTGAAACTCATCGAGTCCTAATGTTGTCGTTTTTTTTTTTTAAACTTATGTGGGTGTGTGTGATTTTTGTAAGTAAAATGTTGTCTTTGGCACGCACTAATATTTAATTTAATAGCTGACGAAAGTTCATTAGAGAACACGGGGGGATAGCGGTGGGTCGTAACAAGACGTCGGCTGTTTGTTTGCTCATCTCCCCTCGAATTTATTATTAGCGAGTTCCGGCGTTGGCGGGCATATTTATTTGGGTCAGAGGCCCTTGTGGGGGCAGCTTGCTTGGTGGTTGTTTTCCACCTTTGTAAACGCGGTTTTCTGATGGCCATGAATTAGTGACATTGGGTATGTTAATTCGAACTACGCTCGGAGATTTTTTTTCTATAATTGTAAACGCAAAAGCGTTTTGATTTGTCACGTTTGGTGACAAGCGTTATGGGATTGACATAGGGAGATACAGAGGTTGAATTATTCCGTGTGTTCAAGCATTTGTTAGATTTGTGTTTGTATTTCGAAAATTCGGATATTGTATCTGTTGATATTAAATCGAATGGTTTTTGGCGGACTTAGTAAGAATGTTATTCAAAGATATCAGGTTAGAATTGAGTGAAATTGCGACTATCTACGTGTACAATGTGTGATTAAAGGTGTCACAGGCGTGATGAAGGCGTCTTTGGCCTGAAAATTGAAAGAGTTTAGTGGTGTGGCGCTGTGACACGAAGCGAAAAAATTGTAAATGAAAAGGTGTCACGTGAAGTCTTTGTTTTGTACAAAATCTAACCTGTTCTACTAATAATAACAAATTTACTAACGTCATGGGCGCGGGTTGTACGAACATATAGCGAGAATTTTTATATTGTTAGTGGATATGACACGTTTAATGTGAAAAAAATAATTTTTTGTGTGTGTGTTTAGTAGGGCGACGTGATAAAGCTTGTGTGGCTCGAAATTAGATTTGGGTGTGAAGTCGCGCACTAAAAATTTGTTGCCAATTAGAAAAAGTGATGTGAGAGGGTGTTGTTTATTTTGTTGAGAGTGATTTGTCGATATTTAAATATGCATGTAAAAGGAAGGAGTGTAGTTATGTGGGAATTTAACGATTGGAATAGTTTTGGAAGGCTGTGACTTAAGTTACTTCTGTCCAAAGATATGAAAGAAAAGGACATAGGGGCGTTGAAAATGGGATTAAGAACATTACAATAAGAGCAAATAAGAGTGTTGGAGTTCACCACGTGTGAGCAACCCGTTCCAGGAGGGGAAAATTTAGTAAATGGGACAGTTGTATTAACCTGTCCATGGGACACGTGTTGCTTGCACGAGGTGAATTTGTATAAGGTAGTTGGTAGAGGTACATTATATTGATACAGGAGTAGCTGAGAACAGTTTATAATTAGTAGAAATCTTTTTATGGAGTTAAGGGATAATATGCCAAAAGGCAAGGGGGCATCTATAATATGGAATTTTAGGTTCTGCGTTATGTTACCTATTTTTACGTTTAAAAAGATATAACCTATGGTGAAAATATTGTTAGCTATGGCATTAATAGTTAAGTTAAATGGGTGAACAGGTATTTTCTTTTGCAAATTGGTTTCTATTATTTTAAAAGTATTCCGACTAATTATATCGATAGATGCTACTGTATCAAGTAGTAGAGTAGGTTTACATTATTGGGCAGTTCAGGTCGAACGAGCAATTGTTCAGCAAAAATTATATATGGAGGAACCTACTGTTGTGCGGTCTTGTATGTCGGGACAGTCCTGGTCTGTTGTCATAGTTGGAGGTTCCTTGGGACAGTCAGAGTTCATTGCTTGCGCTGGGCTCGTGGTTTAGAGAAGGTCGGGGGAGCAGGTAACATACGCTCGCGTGTTGGTAACTCGGAGGGGTGCTTGCAGGAGGTTTGGTGGCTTTCTCAGTCTTGTAGAGTATTGTAGTTGGGCCCGATCTGCTTGGGCGTCGTAGTTGGTGAAGAAGCTCTGCGCCTCGTACGAACCATCGTAACGATTCCACCTCTCGCGATGTCCGGTCACGGCAGAAAGCTGATGTAGCGTCGTCGTCAACCTCCCTAGGACATCTGACACCGGCGGTGGAGGCGTGACGTCTTCCTGGCTGGGGACAATTTCCTGCGTCCTACCGAGAGTGTTTTCTTTCTTCGGAAAAGTGGTGTGTTCGCCACTTTCGTAGTCGGGATCGGTCTTCATGGGTTCCTTTGACTCCTCCTCTCTTCCCTGTTCCATCTTTCTGTACAGACAGTGGTCTATTTGCTTACTTGTACCTTGGCGTCCACTATCCTGTCGACTCTTCGGGACGGTGGGAGTCTGTGATATCTTGGGACCTCTGGGACCAGTGTTACCTGATGCTAGACGAACCTCGATGTCAACTCTACCGTGCAGTCGTGGTGGAAGGCGACACAGCTGGGCCAAAGGTGAAATAATACAAACAGAGATTCCACTAAAAGCGTCTGACGTCAAGAAGGAATGGGACGAGGGGAGAGAGAGATCTTAAGAGCAAGTGTTACCGTTGAGATCCAAGCGAAGACTAACAATTCTAGGTCCTCGATTTAACACCACGACCTTGCTTCTTTCTAATTGGCTGACCTATTTAGGTGATTCTTTCCCAATTGGCGGGACCATGCCACGTGGCCTTTTTCTATTGGTTGACCTATTTAGGTCTTGTCTTCTCTGATTGGCCCTGCGGCTTTCTTTGGTGCTGCTTTTGTCGGAAGATATCCGGCCTTGGTCCGGAAATACGGGGCGTTACTAGACTTTTATGGTTTCCGCGGTCACAAGATACGTCCTGTCTTGCCCAGGAAATATTGTCTTGTAAATTATTTATAGTTGGGCTAGTTTTAAGCCTCTTTTGCTAGGCCTTGCTTCGACTTCTGTCCTAAGCCTGATTAGTTTTAACCTTAATTTTCTCCTGTTAGTCTCCATTCCTTCTATCTGTGCAGTTGCAATACTTTATTAGATTCTTACGCGGTACAGATTGATGTTAGTTGAGGCTTTCTATGTTCAGTACATAAGAAGTTATATACAGTCATGGGGTGGAACATGTGGTAGTAGATATCTAGACTATTTACAACAATTCCATGGTCTTAAATCATCACATATATATATATATATATATAATTATAAAAAGGCATATATTCGATCAAAATATTATTTATTTTACCAATATTTCATTTGGCTGAACGCCAACCATTTTGTTATAACTTTTTGTTATAATACTTTGAAAAAGGTTGGCCTTCAGCCAACTGAAATATGGGAAATTAAATGATAATTTTATCCAATATATGGCTTTTTAATTAAAGATTTTTTCATGGGTTGTTCTAATTTAAATATATATATTATATGGGTAAATATTTTAATATGATCGTGATCGAAAATTTTATGTGTTATAATATAGATCTAGAAATCAATTATAAGCCAAACTATTTTTTTTTTTTGCGGCGGTGTTTGTGTGGGACGGAAAATAATCAAGGACAAATTTTTCATTATTTATAGCAAGTCATATTTTTCAAGTCACTTTTTATTCAAAGATTGGTCATGTGACACACATATGATATATTA
Source organism: Cordylochernes scorpioides (assembly GCA_030710605.1). Lineage (NCBI taxonomy): Eukaryota > Metazoa > Arthropoda > Arachnida > Pseudoscorpiones > Chernetidae > Cordylochernes > Cordylochernes scorpioides. The sequence continues at coordinate 79,121,918 of CP092865.1, read as the reverse complement.
AAATTAAAGTATTTTCTTATATTTTCACTCACATTTATATATATTAAATGATAAAATGCATATATTGTATTGAATAAAAGATTTATTTGCCAATATTTCAGTTGGCTGAACGCCAACCTTTATCAAGGCATTACATTTTTGTATACACAAACATTGGCAAATAAATATTTATTCAATCCAATATATGCCTTTTTATTATCTAATGATTTAAGTATGGATTGCTCTATTTTCTGAACAATTTATCTATATTAATAAAATGCAAATTTCATAAGTGTTGTTCACTAAAAACTTTCGTTACAATGCATCAATTTCAACCAAATTTTCAACATTTATGTAAAACGAGATGGAGCAGGTTTTGCTCAACATCAAAATATATTTCCTAACATTAACATGCGTAACTTCGCTGTTATCGATTAAATACAAAAAAATCAACAGAGTTAATTTTATTTATATATAAATACAAAATTAAATTTCAACAGAGTTAATTTTTTTACATACTAGCTAATAATCTCAATCGAAAAATATAATATAAAAAGCCAACAATGAAGAGTGAATGTAAGATAAAAAGCCAACAATGAAGAGTAAATGTAATATAAAAAGCCAACAATGAAGAATGAATATAAGATAAAAAACCAACAATGAAGAGTGAATGTAATATAAAAAGCTAACAATGAAGAATGAATGTAAGATAAAAAGCCAAAAATGAAGAATGAATGTAAGATTAAAAGCCAACAATGAAGAGTAAATATGATATAAAAGCCAACAATGAAGAATGAATGTAAGATAAAAAGCCAACAATGAAGAGTGAATGTAATGTTAAAAGCCAACAATGAAGAATGAATGTAAGATAAAAAGCCAACAATGAAGAGTGAATGTAAGATAAAAAGCCAACAATGAAGAATGAATGTAAGATAAAAAGCCAACAATGAAGAGTAAATATGATATAAAAAGCCAACAATGAAGAATGAATGTAAGATAAAAAGCCAACAATAAAGAGTAAATGTAATATAAAAAGCCAACAATGAAGAATAAATGCAAGATAAAAAGCCAACAATGAAGAGTAAATCTATATTAATAAAATGCAAATTTCATAAGAGGACATCACTAAAAACTTTCGTTACAATGCATCAATTTCGACCAAATTTTCAACATTTATGTAAAACGAGATGGAGCAGGTTTTGCTTAACATCAAAATATTTTTCCCTAACATTAACATGCGTAACTTCGCTGTTATCGATTAAATACAAAAAAAAAATCAACAGAGTTAATTTTATTTATATATAAATACAAAATTAAATTTCAACAGAGTTAATATTTTTACATACTAGCTAATAATCTCAATCTAAAAATATAATATAAAAAGCCAACAATGAATAAAAAGCCAACAATGAAGAGTGAATGTAAGATAAAAAGCCAACAATGAAGAGTAAATGTAATATAAAAAGCCAACAATGAAGAATGAATGTAAGATAAAAAGCCAACAATGAAGAGTGAATGTAATATAAAAAGCCAACAATGAAGAATGAATGTAAGATAAAAAGCCAACAATGAAGAGTTAATGTAAGATAAAAAGCCAACAATGAATAGTAAATGTAATATAAAAAGCCAACAATGAAGAATGAATGTAAGATAAAAAGCCAACAAAGAAGAGTAAATCTACTTATATAATTGCCTTTATCTGTCTGTGTGAAGTTCACTGTGTGAAGTTCACAGATAGATTTTGGTCAGAATATAATATAAAAAGCCAACAATGAAGAGTAAATATGATATAAAAAGCCAACAATGAAGAATGAATGTAAGATAAAAAGCCAACAATAAAGAGTAAATGTAATATAAAAAGCCAACAATGAAGAATAAATTTAAGATAAAAAGCCAACAATGAAGAGTAAATATAATATAAAAAGCCAACAATGAAGAATAAAGGCAATGTGACACGGCAATGTGACACGGGAAAAATGTTCACTAGATAAAACTATGATTTTCTAATGTAGAAAATTAGGAAAGACAAAATTCAGGATGACACGGCACACAGGGACCGGGAAAAAATGTTCACTTTATCGAGAGATTCAAATTTACGAGTTTCAAATTATCAAAATATATCTTTTTTTTTTTAAATAAGTTTTTAGAGAATTGTTTTAACAAATGTTCGCTAGACAAACCTTTACTCGGGTAAAACCCCGGGCGAAGCCGAGTACGTTTTATAAGTTTATAGAGAATTGTTTTAACAAATGTTCGTTAGACAAACATTCACTCGGGTAAAACCCGGGCGAAGCCGGGCACATCCGCTAGTATAATATAAAAAGCCAACAATGAAGAATGAATGTAAGATAAAAAGCCAACAATGAAGAGTAAATATGATATAAAAAGCCAACAATGAAGAATAAATGTAATATAAAAAGCCAACAATGAAGAATAAATGTAAGATAAAAAGCCAACAATGAAGAGTAAATATAATATAAAAAGCCAACAATGAAGAGTGAATGTAAGATAAAAAGCCAACAATGAAGAGTAAATGTAATATAAAAAGCCAACAATGAAGAATGAATGTAAGATAAAATGCCAACAATGAAGAGTGAATGTAATATAAAAAGCCAACAATGAAGAATGAATGTAAGATAAAAAGCCAACAATGAAGAGTGAATGTAAGATAAAAAGCCAACAATGAATAGTAAATGTAATATAAAAAGCCAACAATGAAGAATGAATGTAAGATAAAAAGCCAACAATGAAGAGTAAATCTATATATATAAAATTGAATGTCTGTCTGTCTGTACTCTATAGATTCAAAAACCATACATCCAATCGCCGTGAAATTTTGGGATATTATTAGGTATATCACCGGGAAGGTTTTTGAAAAATAATTTCATGAATATCTTGAATATCCTTAGAGTTATTTGCAGATTTGTAGATTTAACTCGCAAGCAGCGCCCCCATTGTGACGATGTTAACAAGTTTTCTTATCACTAAGTTTGTTATCTTAAATATTATTTATCAAAAGTAAGGTTATCTCAGGATGACACGGCAATTTATTTGAGACAAGAATAATGATACAAATACAAGGCGAAGATACTATTCCTTTAACTTCCAATTACCGAGGGAACCAATTAATATTGATTTTATTCAACTTATCGAGTATTTTTCAAGGGACCAGGAAAAAATGTTCACTAGATAAAACTATGATTTTCTAATGTAGAAAATTAGGAAAGACAAAATTCAGGATGACACGGCACACAGGGACCGGGAAAAAATGTTCACTTTACCGAGAGATTTAAATTTACGAGTTTCAAATTATCAAAATATATCTTTTTTTTTTAAATAAGTTTTTAGAGAATTGTTTTAACAAATGTTCGCTAGACAAACCTTTACTCGGGTAAAACCCCGGGCGAAGCCGGGTACGTCCGCTAGTATATATATAAAATTATATATATATATATATATATTTGTAAATTATTTTTTATAACATTTAAATTCGCTATACCCCATTATTGAAAATTGAGAAATGTATAAAATTTTTATACGTGGAAATTTTGCCGGGAGGATATTGATCTAAAGAGACAAAGGTCGCCTCTCCCGTCAAAATTAGACGCCATCTATTGACCGTCGCCGCAACTAGAGGCCTCGGGTCGGTGACAAAGCCACAACACCAGCCTTGGCAAACTAAGAAGCGTCCACCTAGAGACCATGGTTTCGGGCTAAAGGTCCTCGAAGACCTAGGGTGGACTTTATTCCATGAGATCCACACGGGATCTAATGAAATCTTCACAATATACCAAAGAGGTGTTTAGCTGGCAAAGTGGCTGGGCCAAAGCTGGTGTTGTTGTTTTGTCACCGACCCGAGTCCGCTAGTTGGGGCGACGGTCAATAGATGGCGTCTAGTTTTGGTCTATTTTGACGGGAGAGGCGACCTTTGTCTCTTTAGATTTTTATACGTGTTAAACGTATTAAAACGTTTGATTTTTCATTTTTCAAGCCAGAATCCTGTGTTTGATTACTTTGACTTACTGGTCAGGTTGGGCATATGTATCATGTTCACAGGAATGAGTGTAATTGAACATTTTCAGCATTATAGATGCCACTTTTCTCAGGCTTCTAAATCACCTGGTATGTCACTTATTAAAAATGACAGGGATTTTTCCTTTGTTGATTCGCTCTTGAGATAATAAAATACAAGGACTGGTACATTAAAATCGGATAGAAGCAATCTGTAAGATATCTCTCAGGAAAATATTTTTAAGGAACCCCACAAAGTGTGTTGAAACTCATTTAGGAAAACTATAGTTTAACAATTATTTTTATTACAAAAAAGAGAAGGATTCGTCAGACATCATTTTGAAGAAGAAATCAAAATTTTCAGCGACGAGTTACTTTTATTGGTGCTGTATAATCGGTAAGCTTTCGGACTTTGACGTCCTGCAACAGGCTACTATCCAAGATACTAGAAATTTAGTTTCTTGGAAAGTTGCCTGTTGAAAGACGTCAAAGTCCGAAAACTTGCCGATTATACAACACCAATAAAAGTAACTAGTCTCCCTAAACTTTGATTCCTTCTTCCAAATTATTTTTATCATTTTTATTTATTTATTCTGTAAATTTAAAAATATGTGTTAAATCATTATTGGCTATAGGTAGGATATATTTTTTCACATCTATTAAATATACAATTAAACCCGTCTATAGCGCCCCCTATAAATAGCGCCTTCCTCTTTATAGCGCCCGATTTTAAACATTAAAATGTAAACATTTTACATTAAAAGTGACCTGTCTATAGCACCCTATTTTGGTGTGTCCCAAGAGGGGCGCTATAGACAGGTTTAACTATATATATTTTAGAGTGTTTGTTTGTGTGAATTATATAATTAGAAATAAGAATAACTATAAGGAAACCAGTAATTTTTCAACCAAATTTATTTATAATAATTTTTTTTTCACAGTTTACTCCTTCTTCATATAGGTCTGTAACAAAAATGTAAATATTATAAATATTTAAAATAAAAACACTACTTCAAATGCTACAACCCCAATATTGGCAAAATCAAAAATTAATTCATTAAACTCTGCAATGAAACTTTTTGACTCTATTGTGATGGCTGTTTTGATGTATGCTGCTCCAATTTGGGCAACAGAGTATAAAGATTTATTAGACCATATATAAGATACATTTATTCGTAGGTTTTTGAATTTGCCTAGATATACACCAGGATACATAATAAGACCAGAAACAGGCCGCGTCTCATTAATAATAACAGCTCTGAAATTGACCTTGAAATATTGGCTGAGGGTGCTGAGTATGGATACAAATACACTGCCTCGAATATGTTTAACTAGAATGAGGCAATTATCCTGTGCTACAGGTGCGCCCATCGGTTTTATAAGACAATTAAGCAATTTACTTAATAATAACGGATCCTCGTGGCTAACTTATTGTAATGATCCTGATTCACTAAGGAATGCTATCCCTGGAATATTAAGAACTGCGATAGAGCAAACAATACAAAACGACTTAACAAGAATAACCCAATCAAAGTTATATTCCCACTATAGAGACATATATACAACGTTTACCACCGAAGAATACTTCTTAAGTGAACTCCCTTTTTCTATCATCAGATTAATTGCACAATTTAGAACCCTTTCAATTTTTTTCAGAGAACACCATTTGATTTTATCGAGGCGTGAAGACCTGAAATGCACTTTCTGTGGATCAGGAATAACAACGGAGATGTTGCACTACTTATTTGACTGTGCTGCTATGTCTGAGGAAAGACGAAAACTAAATGATAAAACGGGGCAACTTTGTCCTTCATTTCCGGCACTGATTAATGAAATATAAAAGAATAGGTATATAGCGATGGCGATATTTGGATTCCACAAGACTATATCCCGGAAAAAGGCCTCACAGTGTTCTCCCTATCCCTTGTGAACTGGCGAATCCTGTATAGGGCGAGAGGCCCTAAATAAAGGCTTTTGTTGTTGTTGTAACACTACTTCGTTCGAAATGTATTTTTAAATAATGGGTAATATTGTAGCGTTGTTAATTTATTTACATAATATTTAGATTGTATTGATTTACATAGCTTTGAATTATGTAATAGCTATATAAATGCGCGTTGATACAATTTTAAGCTAGACCGTTGTTACATACACAGAGAATAAAGTGCTTTTATGTTTACCTCGCGTCTATTTTGCAACGCGACAATATGAATAGATATTTTCAAATCGAATTGGATTTTTGTGGCTGTTCAAAACACCATTTGCATATAACAACTAGACCCTTCCGTTACCAAATATACATATCGTAGCGTGGTTGATTTTATTTGCATAATATTTAAATAGTATTGTTTTACATAAGTTTTTAATTAAGTCATATAGTTATATAAATGCGTGTAGATACAATTTTAAGGTAGACCGTTGTTACAGAGAATAAAGTGCGTTTATTGTTTACCTATCCTCACGTCTATTTTGCAACGCGACAATATAAAGAGACATTTTCAAATCGAATTGGATTTTTGTGGCCGTTCGAAAACCATTTGCATATAACAACTACTCTTCCGTTACCAAATATACATATTAACAAAAATAAGGATGTTCTGATTAGTCAGTATATTGGTGATATAGAAGCATGCATTATTTGAATAAATATTCCCTCAAGAAACATCTAGTTCTACAGTGGGGAGGATCAACCGCGCAAACTCTTACTTGGTAATCAAACCCGATTTTTATGATAATTCATGATAAAATATATATGCCGAGTTTCTGGATTTTAAAAACTACGTTTTGTTGATATATACAATAGTTGGCGTTTTGCCAAGATCCCTGTGATATTTTATCAATAAGAAATTTGAATATTTAACTTTACATCAACTTACCTCTTTTCTCAATATTTCTTGGCTGAAAAAAACACGAAATAATTTAGAATGGGCAGTATAGTAGAACACTCTAATGTCTCGTCTATATAAGCAAACTATCCGAATGACCCGGGCAACGCCCGTGTTTTACCCGATTGAATGTTTTTATTCAAATACTATTTATTACAATTATAAATTGGCGCCTTAAATAAATGCATATATTAGTTAATAACTATAGCCTATGTGCTTTATCTGTCTATGTACTGTTGGCTTCCGTAGGCGTCTCATACTGGAAAAAAAGAAAGAGAAGTTTCCATTTATTTATTAACTAATATATGCATTTATTTAAGGAGCGCTCCGCTCCAACACAATAGTTACAAAAACGAAAAAGCGAGTGGGGGAGGCATGATGGGGGGGGGGGGCAAAGGTGGCGTGTTCGTAGCCAACCAATAGGAGGGCGCCATTCCAAAAAAAAGCAAACGGTGACAGAGTTGATTAGGAGATGAGGAATGACGCTCGTAACTGTATATAGAATATTATTTTTCTATAAATTTTTAAGGAATTTGTGTTCAAACTTATTTAAATATACACTATTTATCATAACATCAAAACATTCCGTATATAAAATATGCAAATAGAAATTTTCAAATTTTAAACGTTTTTTGTAATTTTTGACATGACAAATGGACATAGCCCCTATTGTATATCACATTTTGAATTTTAAAGCGCCTATCAAATATTCTTCATCTCAAACATTCTTTCAAAATTTATTAAAGGACCATTCATCTGTATAATCTAAAACTTTTATTATAAAATAATACTCTTTACTTATATTACATTTTTTGGGATATCATTTATTTATTCTATTTAGAAAACTATATATGATTCTGTTTTTATATTTTAAGTTATTAATCATTGAAATCTTTCCTATATAATTTTAATGAATATTGTTTATCAATATAAAATTGATATTTGATATATAGAACTTCTAATCTTAAAATTCATATAGATATTTTCAAAATGAAGCAGAATATATCTTAGAGCCCATTGCACTTAACATTGTAAAAAATTGAGACACCACTTTATATATATATAAAGTTAAATAGAAATTACTTACCCCAATTAATGACTTTGTCAGCTACCCATTTTGCTGCTCCAAGAGCAACGCCAATGATTCTATCAAAAAAACAGAAAATAAAACATTTAAAATTTACATGTCGAATTATCTTATGTTGGTTGTGTGCGAAAGAAAAAGGTTGTTTTACAATAAATTGTGTGTGATTATTATGTATTTGTGGAAGAAAATCTCTAGTTTCTCAAAGAATTACAATGTTTTATAATGATGTCAGCCTATCTAGGAGAGGAAACATTAAATTTAAATTTATTATATGTTCATATATATGAACATTTTTTCTCCCCATTGAATATAACAAAGTATTTTTAAAACTTAATTCTTTTTTTTTTCTTATCCCTAGTACACGTGGTACAGGCCATGATAATCATGGTGGGTAGAAGTAGGCGACTGCTTTTACTGTAAGTGCACCACATGTATACCCATGTGAAAAGCAGTTCGACTTTGCACTTACAAATGTGCCAGAGCCCCGTTTGGTTACTTGCACTCGCTGGTGGGGTTGAACTTTTGCAAGAATTGGGGGCCATTGGAGCATTATTTTTTTCAACATAAAAAAGTGCCCAATGCGGGAACCAACGGTTTAGACCATCCTTCCATCGACCCCCAAAAACTTAATTCTGTTGACGTTATGAGGCGCTGAGTTTGTTGTTGACACACTTTAAATGTTATAACACCTTGATAAAGGTTGGCGTCAGCCAACTGAAGTATTGGTAAAATAAATGATATTTTGATCCAATATATGCCTTTTTAATTAAAAAATAATTATATATATATATGGTAATTTGAACCAACAACCTCATATTGTGTAGATAACTTATAACAAGATTGCCATGTTGTATATAGAAACACATCTATAAATAATTATGCGCATGATTAATCTGTGTCATTGCATCACCTATGTAATGTAATTTGTACAAAGTGGATAAATAAATAAAATCTGTAATAGATTTACAAGTTGAGCTAAAGCAGAGATCGAGCATAGAATTGCCAAAACAACAGAGTCTAAAGATGGGAGTCATAAATCAGGTAGATTCACAGTTCCCACGACAGGCCACCCACACTGTCACATGTGGTGGAATGCAGAGACCCCTCTCACACCTGGACAGGTAAAGGCGCCCTTTCTCAAACGCCCCTGTCACATAAGGTCACCCCTTCTTTAACCTATAAATCATCACCTTACAGGGACTTGACAGTTCAGACAGTTCAGTCAGTTGAGTTTAGTTCACCCTTAGCGTCAGCTCACGTCGGTCGTACCTTATGTCGATCTCAACTATCATGTAGACGAGTAAGAAACTTCTATGTCTCCATTTTTCGCTCCTGGCTCAACTTTTATCTGTTTACGGAACTTTCTTAGTGCAACTGTGTCTTCGTTTTTTGTGTGGATATCCCCAAGCTTTTCCACTCTGCCTCGACCATGACTGCCTGTATTTTGTGAGAACTTTTAAAGGTCTTCCAAGGTGCAGAGAGGTACTGGAAAACTCTACATCCTGACTGTTCCTCTCCGTCAACACAGTACAACAAGAGCTACCAGGACTTCAACATTATTTCAGTAGTCGACAGGATCTCTACAAAAGCTACTGGAATTCTCATCTCATTACATGAGTCGACAGGATCTCATCACAGATAAGTCGACAACAACTCATCATCACATTTAAGCCGACAGGATGACCAAAACGAAGAATGACACAACGAAGAAGATAAGAAGACTGTTCAGATAGAAGCGAGAAAGTGCAAAGATGGAGGAACAAACCGACCATTCCAACGAAACGACCAAGCAATCTCTCCCCAAGATATTTACGAAAGAAACGCCGCCCCAACGGACTTCCGCATACCCGCTAACCGATCACCAACGTCGGGAGCAAGCTGACCGCGCCAACGACAGCCCCGATATTCCCGCAAGTCATGAAAACCGAACAGCGATGTGGCCCAAACCCTGTGACAAGTTCCACACCTTCGACTTGACATCGTCGAGACAATGCTCAAGGCAACAAGCCACAATCAACTTCACAGAAGCTACAAGCGTCTACAAGCTCTACATGGAGGGCCTTCAACGTCAGCAGGAATACAAGCCAAGACCAAGTTTCCTGACTGAACTTTCACACAACTGTAAGTTTTTAAAAAAACCTACCTTAACTTTATCCTCAAGTTCAAAACTTGATTCCCTATAAATTTTGTATTTATATTTTCACTTTAAGCATTTTAAAATCAATTTTTACCTTTTTTATACCATTTTTTAATTCAATTTTTAAAACTTTCACATTTTCATTGATCAAATTTACTTTAATTTTTAATCAGATTATAAATTTCAAGTTATTACTCTCAAATTTACTTAAAAAAAAAAAAATTCGCCCATCACGCATTTTTACTAATTTACTAATCTTACATGCCTTTCCTAAATTTACCTAAAATGGCATTATCCAAAGCTACGACTTGAAAAAAAAAAATTCATTATTATTATTAAAAAAAAAAAAATCTCATTCATCATAATTCTCAACTTATTTTTGTTTTACTTATTAGTTATCTTTATATCAAAAGACCAATATCTTTATCAATTCTTAAAATTTGGTAATGTTCACCATTTTAAGTAAGCGCCCAATTCAAATTATTTGTAACTCTCACGACATTGCCCTTTTATAAGAATCATTTTAATTATCATAATCAACAATTTAAAAAGTATATTCAAATTTTAAATATAAATTAACATAGGTGAAACGCATTTTTTTTTAATTGCAAAAATCGGAAGATACAATATCTTCAAAAACACCACTAAGGAAAACAACTATCTTTCCCAAAACAAGTTAGGAATAAAGATTCACTCCACTTCACCGCCAGTAGCTAATTTAAGTCATAGCCTTCCAAAACGATTACAATCGTTAATATTCGAGGATAAATACACTCCCTCGTCTTTTCCTTTTTACATGCATGATTGGTCATCAACACATTTCTTTCAACAAACGTTACAACACCCTCACACATCACTTTCTCCAATTGGCAACAATTTTTTGTGCGCGACTTAACACGCAAATCCAAATCTTGAGCCACACAAGCTCCACTTAGCTCTATATCTCGTCGCCACAATAAAATAATTTCACATTAAGCGTGCCACATCCTCTAACAGTCAAATATTCTCTCGATGTGTTTCATACAACAACCACCCATGACTTTATTAAATTTGTTATTCATGGTTAAACAGGTTAGATTTGTACCAAACTAAGACTACACGTGACACCTTTTCATTCACATTTCTCACTTCGTGTCACAGTGCCACACCACAAAACTTTTTCACTTTTCAGGCCAAAGACGCCTTCACGCCTGTGACACCACATCTCAACTCAAAGCGTGTCCACGTTGAAAGTCGAACTTTCACCACACATCTAATCCTGACATCACCTAATACCATTTTTTCTAAGTCTAAACTAAATGCGAAACACAACAATTACAAACACCGAGAAAATCATATCTTCCAATTATAGCAGAAAATTGCCAACTCAACAAAAGGAGAATATCTTCTCTCCCCCCTCAAGCAGTCATCTTGACCGCTAGCTTCATGATCGCCATTTTAAACAAATGTTTCAAACCAACCATTTAGATTTCCTCGAGAATCTCACAAATCTCACAAACGAGATATCACAACACAACATACATTAAACATTTTACATGTTAAATTGATAACACCAATCAAAACAATTTGGTTAAGTCTTACATAGACTTTATAACGCGCGAAAGAGAAATCATTCTATACATACCAGCCTTGTGGACAAACGAAGGGATCATTTCACATATTCCCAGTTTCAGAGAGTCATAAAAACACCAATGTTTACCAATGGGATATGATCTACACACAACAATTGTAACTTTTCTTCAAAAGAGACAATATTGTTCAATTTCCCACTACTTAACATTTATCTAATCATTATAATAATATTTAATTATATTGTTATTTGTATAAAATCTTGAATAAATATCCTTATTCTTACCTTTCAATTATATGAACAAAGTTTTTAATCCAACATTAAAAAAAAAAAACCTTTAATCAAATTTTTTTTATTTTTCATGATATTATTTTAGTATTGTAAAACATCTAATTGTTTCAAAAATTATTTTTATTCTATTATTTATTATATATTTTATATATTACAGGTTTAATTTTGTCCACTTACACTTTTTGTACCCGCAATCATATTTCTATATTTCTATTCACTATATTTTATTTGTTTAAATACCTTTATTATCTGACAAAGTTTATCATCCACTATCGGGCATCTACAACAATCGTTTTCAACAATAATATTCTTTAACCAATTCCCTGTATTTTTCATCACTATCTTTGCAGTCATTGCGTCACATCAACGTAGAAAAACGACAGCACTGCTTGACAATTTATTTTTTGATTTCGTAATTCAACAAACTCTTTGAAAACACCGTTCCCCAGACTTACAAATCCAAACTTCTGGTCTGAACACGTTTCAAAAGTTTATTTCATTTCATCCGCAGAGCAAATCACCAACGCATACACAAAGCGTTCACTTTTTTCAACTTTTAACTTTTTTTTTCAGCTCTAGCGGACCACATTCAACCTTTGATTTCGAGTCAAGTCAGATCACCTACTGTCGCTACAATTCTACTTATCGCATGGCTCTATTTCACTCCTTTCTCAATCATATTAATAAGCAACTTTTCTTCAACAACTTTTAACTCAATAATCCTAAAATTGTGACAAAACACTGTAACCCTTATATAGGATCGCAAGTGAAACATTGCCAAGGAAGACAGCTCAAGTCTATATCCTCGCTTTGCACCTGGATCTGAGTATTTGGTTTACATGAGCACTTCTAACAATTACATATTCTTCAACAAATTTTCAACCCAATAACACTACAATTGTGACAAAGCACTGTTACCCTATACAGGATCACAGGTGAAACATTGCCTAGGAAGACGCTCAAGTCCATATCCTCGCTTTGCACCTGGACCTAAGTATTTGATTGCATGTGTAAATCTCACAATTGCTTATTCTTTAACTACTAACCCTGTCCAACGCCCACCAATATTCTCTTAGAATGTGAATTTTTATGTCATCATTTTATTTTAATCATCTTTTTTGTTAATCAAACAAAATGTCATTTTTATTTCACTTTTATATATCCAACAAATATCATCTTGTTATAGCCTTTTTAACCCTCACAGTTTAAATTAATTAAAAGAAATTTTAATTACTTACCTGTGTTAGAGAGGCTTTACCCGCCTAAACCCGGATAAACCCTTTCACTCCCGGGGCCCATCTATGGTAATTTGAACCAACAACCTCATATTGTGTAGATAACTTATAACAAGATTGCCATGTTGTATATAGAAACACATCTATAAATAATTATGCGCATGATTAATCTGTGTCATTGCATCACCTATGTAATGTAATTTGTACAAAGTGGATAAATAAATAAAATCTGTAATAGATTTAAAAGTTGAGCTAAAGCAGAGATCGAGCATAGAATTGCCAAAACAACAGAGTCTAAAGATGGGAGTCATAAATCAGGTAGATTCACAGTTCCCACGACAGGCCACCCACACTGTCACATGTGGTGGAATGCATGAACCCCTCTCACACCTGGACAGGTAAAGGCGCTTTTTCTCAAACGCCCCTGTCACATAAGGTCACCCCTTCTTTAACCTATAAATCATCACCTTACAGGGACTTGACAGTTCAGACAGTTCAGTCAGTTGAGTTTAGTTCACCCTTAGCGTCAGCTCACGTCGGTCGTACCTTATGTCGATCTCAACTATCATGTAGACGAGTAAGAAACTTCTATGTCTCCATTTTTCGCTCCTGGCTCAACTTTTATCTGTTTACGGAACTTTCTTAGTGCAACTGTGTCTTCGTTTTTTGTGTGGATATCCCAAAGCTTTTCCACTCTGCCTCGACCATGACTGCCTGTATTTTGTGAGAACTTTTAAAGGTCTTCCAAGGTGCAGAGAGGTACTGGAAAACTCTACATCCTGACTGTTCCTCTCGGTCAACACAGTACAACAAGAGCTACCAGGACTTCAACATTATTTCAGTAGTCGACAGGATCTCTACAGAAGCTACTGGAATTATCATCTCATTACATGAGTCGACAGGATCTCATCACAGATAAGTCGACAACAACTCATCATCACATATATATCTGTATATTATATATTGAAGACAAAAATATTAATACTAAATATATTCTCAAACATACACCATATGTTGCCTTATCTTCAGAATAAATTTATAAACTTCTAAATATTATTATTATATAAATCCTGTTTATAAATTGAGATCTACTTCTATCCATATTATATCGTTTATATTATTGATGAAATATTTTGATGATTAACTGAACTAATGAAAATGTTATATCTTTGTTCGGTTGAAATACGCGATAGGTCTTGCCACTTGAATCAGCTTAGATTGAAATTTTTGTTCTAAATATGCAAATCTATTCTAATATGCAACTTCATTGCTAGTTGAAGGCAGAGGATTATGATAAATGTCATACGATATTAGCATTTGAATATTAATTCAATCTCATGCATGTTAGGTGGCAAGAGATATAAAAGATGATAAATGTATGTTAGTTTAAAATTTACTTACGGACTCTCTTGTTCTTTAAATCTGTCCCTGATAAGAATAAAAGTTAATAATTAGTGTTAATATTAAATATACGAATGTAGAAAATAAATATTTAGGTATAAAGAAAAGCTAGAACTTTTGAAAATACTGGATGGGTAAGAATTATATATATATATATTATATAATCTAAAAATGCAAATATTTTATTTTATTTTAAAAACATATATTTTATTTTTCATTCATTGACTGTTATACATTTTTGACCATTTATTCAAAATAATAGCACTTTAATTATTGTTGTTGTAAATATGTAAAGTGAACCCTACCTTTTCTAATGAAAATCACGAATATAGAATTCATTTTCTAAATTTTATATTACTGTGATATAAATAATTTTATGTATATTTTTACTTCAAGAGATTCAAAATAAAAATCTGCTTGAAAGGTAAATAATATTTTTTATTTTTCCACGACTGCACCTCTTTTCAACAATCAAACACACAAACATTTTCTAATATATAACATATATATATATACACTGCGTGACATTGAAAATGGAACACCAAGAAATAGTGGCCAGAAAATTATGCAAATTTCAGGGTAGACGCGCCTAACCGAGTTATGCAAATGATGTAAAATGCGCAGCTCTCGTGCGCACATGGAGTAAGATATAAGGGAAGGAACTTGCAGAAAGGACAGTATTCGTGTCGTTATTTCTTCAAGGAAAATCATTGTAGAATTTTTTTTCTTGTGTCAAAAGACACGTGTAATAACAGAGAATGCCAGGTCATCGTAAACGGAGGCAGTTCTAGCAGACAGACGCTTTTACGAGGGGCATGGTGATCGGACTGAAAAGGGCAGGTTGGTCCATACGTCAAATCGCAGCTGATACACACCTTGGTGCGTCCACGGTGCACCGACTGTGGAGAAGATGGTTGGAACAAGGAAATGTGGCAATTAATAGGAATGTCGGTGCAACCAGAGTGACGTCAGCACGTGTGGATCGGCGTATCCTTCGACAAGCAGTGGCGGCCCCACAAGCCACTTGTACCGCCATCCTGCAACATGTGCAAGACACCCTAGATCATTCCATCTCGACCAGAACCATTTCCCGTCGATTGGTTGCTAATGGCTTGCACTCATGCCGTCCGCTAAGAAGACTGCCATTGACCCCACCGAATAGGCGCCAACGTTTGGAATGGTGCCGGGCTAGATCGACGTGGATGACGGAATGGCACAGGGTCGTGTTCTCAGATGAGTCGCGTTTCTGCTTGTCCAGTGATAGTCGCCGTGTACGCGTGTGGCGTCGACGTGGAGAAAGGTCCAATCCGGCAGCAATTGTGGAACGCCCCACTGTG
This sequence comes from Cordylochernes scorpioides, assembly GCA_030710605.1. Lineage (NCBI taxonomy): Eukaryota > Metazoa > Arthropoda > Arachnida > Pseudoscorpiones > Chernetidae > Cordylochernes > Cordylochernes scorpioides. Next base: position 79,105,985 of record CP092865.1, on the reverse strand, counting down.
CGACAACGTGGAATCATGGTTTGGGGCGCAATCGCGTATGATTCCAGGTCACCTTTACTTCGTATTCAGGGCACTATGACGGCCCAACGATACGTTGATGATGTGCTGCGACCGGTGACACTCCCCTACCTTCAGGGGGTACCCAATGCCCTTCATCAGCAGGATAACGCCCGACCGCACACTGCTAGCATTAGCCAACAAGCTCTGCAAGATATACAGATGCTTCCCTGGCCACCGTACTCTCCTGATCTCTCACCAATCGAGCACGTCTGGGACATCATTGGACGCCGTTCGCATGCCTTGCCACAGCCGCGTTCAGAAGACGAACTGTGGCAAATGGTTGAGAGGGAATGGAGAGCCATCCCCCAGGACGCCATCCGTACTCTGATTGACTCTCTACCTAGACGTGTTGGTGCGTGCATCGCCGTCCGCGGTGGTCCTACTTGCTACTAAGCCGACGCCGTTCTCGCTCTGTAATATGACTATCATTTTGAAATAAAGATCACTTATTGTTCATCCCTGTCTCTCTCTGTCTGCCGAGTTTCATCACTTTCTGGCCACTATTTCTTGGTGTTCCATTTTCAATGTCACGCAGTGTATATATAGTATAGTTAGGAAAAATTTTAAATTAAATAATTCTTTTTATTTAATTTAAATGTGTGAGTTTTTTTTGTAATAAATAATTAGTTAGATTATATTTTTAAAAATAAGGAAAAAAAGTAACACCAGCAAAGCATCGGCAGTTACGCGTCATAGGCTTGGTGAAAAAAGGAATAAGAGAAAGCGAAGAGAAAGTTTTAAAGAGAAGAGCAAAGACAGAACCATGATAATAATTTTCCAAATATAAAATAAAGCTAATAAGAGAGAAAGAGAAGTATTTTTGCTCTATTTTCTCTCTTGATGAGAGAAGATAAATTTTGGTTCTGTCTTTGCTCTTCTCTTTAAAACTTTCTCTTCGCTTATTCCTTTTTTCACCCAGCCTATGACGCGTAACTGCCGATGTTTTGCTGGTGTTACTTTTCTTTTTTTTTTATATAATCTAACTAATTATTTATTACAAAAATCTATTAAAAAAAACTTCACACATTTAAATTAAATAAAAAAAATTATTAATCTTAAAATTTTCATAACTATACTATTTGATACAGAATTAGCTTGCTGTTCTGACTCAAAATTAATTCAAAATCTGTTGTTCTTAATAGTTTACTTTTCCTCTATTTTTCAAATATAAAAAATCACTATTAATATATATATATATTTAAATTATTTCTTCTGATTTTAGTATATTATTGAGATATATGATTATTACTTGCTGATGCTGATTGTTTCGAGTAAATAAGCATTTTGGTACTGGTTTGCAGTCGTGATATTTTGAAAATTTAATAAACACAGTTTTATTCTCAAATTGCTTTATTCGAGTTGTTGAAAATAATTGACAAAGAAATGTCTGACTTGAGGCGACAAGAATAGAGAAAACAAAATACACACGTAATATTATTATATACCACTTAAAATTTTCAAAATATATCAAAATACTTACAATTCGCTGTTCAATTCGCTCTCGAGTTCCTCAAGGGAAGGAACTTTGTCTGCAAATATTTCAAATCATTATTTTCTATATTTTTCAATTCTCTCTTTGGCGCAAATATATAATGGATAAACATTATCAGTGTTATATGGTATAATATATAAACGGTTTCTACCCAATTATCCTACCTATTGTTATGTAACATTTAAAAATGAGAAATATGTGAAATATATTTGATTATCAAGTTCCCGTACTCGCTTATTGAAACCGAATAATTTTGAATAAAATATTCCGTTTTTATTAGATATTAAAATATCTAGCTACCTCGGATTTTTTTTTAACCCGGATTAGCCCACGTGCTATTTTTTATTGCTCAATAAAATTATATTTAGAACAAACGTAGCTTCAAGCTTAAGCTCAACAAATTTTGCGATGGAATTTTCTATTGAACAACGGGTATGTTAGTAATTTTGTTTCAAATTGGTTGAATCGGTTTCTGAAAGTTTTCTAATGATTCAAAAAATGTTCGGGGAAGATGCTATTAAAAGAAAGACGGTTTTGAATAGTTTAAAGAATTTAAGAAGTTGTGACGTCAGTATTTGATGAGCAAAGGTTGGGAGACCACAGACTGTCCACACCGCTGCAAATGTTGAAAAGATAACGGTTTTGGTCATGAAAAATCGTCGGATAACAATAAGAGAGATTTGTGAAACGAACATTATTTCATTTGGACTATGCAAAGAAATCATTCACAAATATCTAGGTCTGAAAAAAACTCAAGCAAGTTTGTGCCTCTGGGTTAACCTGAGAGCAAAAGGAGACACGTTTAAGATCAGTCAAAACAAAAATAAAATATATTTTTGGTTGATATCTTAATCGCAATATATTTAAAGCTAATATTGATACATCTTTTTTAGTGATTGAAAAGTATATGCAGTCGTTTGTGGCCAAATGCTTGTACTTCTTTTCCAACGCTGCTAATCTCGCAATCAATCTACTCTATTATTATAAAATAGGTCAAATATATATATATATATATATATATATATATATGATAATTTAAACCAATAACCCTATATTATGTAATACGTATAACAAGCTTGTCATGTTGTATATAGAACTAATTATAAACTACAACTAATTATACGCATAATTGACGTGTGTCCTTGTATCTCCAGATGTAATGTACTGAGGATGAATAAATAAAAATATATAATAGATTAAAAACTGAGTTAAGAGCAAGATTGAGAGAATCGCAAGTAACTTCTAAAGTTAGATGGAAGCCCAGACAGGCGCCAGTGTCGAATTAGCGGACACGTGCAGAAAGGCAATACTTCCTGGTTCCCTTCCTGGTCCAAAAAGTTGTATAAATAGGACCCCACGTAGCAACAGCCAATTTCAGTTCTAGTCAGTCCCGGTCAGCGTCACCCCTTGTCGCCGGTTGTCACCAACTCATCGACGATGTAAAACAGTAAGAAAACTTCTCGATCTCCATCTTTGCTCTTGGCTCGCTTTTTATCTATTCAAGGAACTTTCTTTCAACAGTGTCGCTTCGTTTTTTGTGTGTGTGGACATTCCCAGTTTTCCACTCTGCCTCGACCACGACTGCCTGTACCCTGTGAGAACTGTTAAAGATCCTACAAGGTGCAGAGAGGTACGGGAAAACTCTCCACCCCTGACTGTCCCTCGCGGTTACTACAGGTTTGACCCTCGGTTGCCACAACTTATACAGAGAGTCGACAGTTGCCTCAACCTATTATCACAGATAAGTCGACTCAACCCATTATCACAGAGAGTCGACAGGATTACCACAACGAAGGAGACCACAACGAAGAAGGTAAAAAGACTGTCCAGATAGATAGAAGAGCCAAGAAGCAAAGATGGAGGAACAAGCACGCCATTCCAACGAAACGACCAAGCAATCTTCCCCCCAACGACACAGCCGAACATCCCGCAAAATAAGCCGGTGAGAAGTTACCCACCTTCGACCTTACAACGCAACCATCCAGACGACATGCCACCATCGCCAAACAGAAGTCACAAGCTTCTACAAGCTCTACATGGGACGCCTTCCACGTCATCAGGACAACAACCAAAGACCAAGTCTCCTGACTGAACAATCATAAAAACTGTGAGTTTTTAAAAATCTACTTAACTCTCTCTTCATGCTAACAACTTGATTTTCCATAAATATAATGTTTATTTTTACTGTAATTATTTTTAAATCAAATCTTACCATTTTTATAGCATTTCAATTCAAATTTTAAATATTGTACACCCTCATTTATCATTTTTACTTTATTTTAAGCAACTTTTAAATTTTAATTCATTACTCGTAATCTTACAGTTTTAAAAAATCATATTATATTTTAATTACTCGAATCCTATTTTCTAAACTTATTTGTTGTGTTTCTCTTAATACCTTATTTTTATACCAAAAAACACCAATGTCTTAATTAAATACACAAAACTTTGCAAAAAATCATTGTTATGTTCACTATTTGATGTACACGCCCCATTCAAATTATAAGTCACTATCATGCCATTGCCCTTTTACAAGTATAATTTTCGCACTAACATAAGCAACGATTTAAAAAATATATTCAAATTTTAATAAACATAGATGAAACGCATTTTTTTTATACAAAAATCGAAAGATACACTATCTTCAAAAGCACAACTAGAAAAGTAACTGTCCTTCCCCAAAACAAGTTAAAAATTCCAGCATAGCTACACTCCCTCGTCCTTTTCTTTTTACATGCATAATTATTAATAATTCACACATCTCTCAGAACGAACTTCAACACACTCCCACATCACTTTCTCCAATTGGCCACATCTATTAACGCGCGATTTAACAACATCCAATTTCGAGCCACACGAGCTCCATATTGGCGCGAACAAAAGATTTCGCAATAAACATGCCACCTCTATAACAATCTGAAAATTCTCGATGTGTTTTGTACAACCACCACCCATGACTAATAAATTTGTTATTTTTCGGAAACAAGTTAGATGCTGTACCAAGAACAGACTTCACGTGACACCTTTCCATACAACACCCACTAGTGTTACACAGCGCACCACAACAATTTTCTCACTTAACAGGCCCAAGACGCCTTCATGCCTGTGACACCTCACCAAAGCGTGTCTACGTTGAAGTCGCACTTTTATTCACATCTAAACCTGACATCATTGAATAACATTTTTTAATAAGTCCGCAACATCGTCGAAACACAACACTTACGAACACCAAGAAAACTATATTTTCAAACAGAAGAAAAATTTTATTTTCAAACAGGCAAGAGAAGATAACTCAACTCGGGACGTAGGCCAGACATGACATCAGGTGTCAGTCGGTAACAAAGGGTCGGCAACAAAGGACCGCCTACGTAAATAAACAACCCAGCTATGTCGGTAGGCATCAAAGGACATGACACATGTTGATATGGACACCAATTGCAGCCGCGATGTTAACATGACACCTCCAGTTCGCTAGGGTATGCTAGACTTTCGTGTCCACCAAATAACCTGTCAATTATCAACTGATTGGCTTACCAATCATTACCCAATTTACTTATTAATTTGAATTTTAATATTGAAATATCATAAAACTTTATATCTTCAATTATCATCGTGTGTTTTACAACTTTTACATTATTTTCACGCCCAGTATGGAATATTTTTTCTAAACTAGAACGCCATCTTTTATAATGTTAACCCTTTATTGTTATATATTACAATCATCTTCGTCAATACCATCCAATTTTAGGGATCAAGATCGCTCCCCGTCTGGTCTCACATAATCTAATCGGGAAGATCTGGCAAAGACCAACTTCTCAGACCGGACCAAAGCGACATAGGGCCACATTGCCTCCCCATAGGTCAAACTAAAGACACCAATAATCTTGGACCTACACCTAGACATTGTGTGAATATGTTCCTTTCTTTTTTTTCAGGAACGAATATTTTTTGTTTTCTTTTAACTTTTCTTCAAAAGAGACATTTTTTGCTCCATTTGTTTATCTAATCATTAATAACCTTTAATTATATTATATTTTTTTGTATAAATTCTTGAATAATTATTTTTATTTTTATTTTTTTTTTACTTTTCAATTATATAATCAAATTTTTATTCCAAAATTATTTTAACAACTTTACAATTTTATTTTTCATGATATTATTTTAGTATGGCAAAACATTTAATTCTTTCAATAATCATTTTTAATTCATTATTATATCTTTTATATATTACTAATTCTCATTATTATATCTTTTATATTTTGCTAATTCATTATTATGTCTTTTATATATTACATGTTGATCTTATCCACTTATACTGTTGTTATCCGCAATCATATTTCTATCTTTTTATTCACTATATTTTTGTTTAAATACTTTATTATATGACAATGTTTGTTTATCATCAACTATCGGGCATATACAACAATCGTTTACAACAATCTATTTCTCTAACCACTTCAGTGTACTTTACACTACTATCTTTCTCTCCGCCATTGCTTCACATCAACGTAGAGAAACGACAGTACTGCTTGACAATTTTTCTTTTGATTTCGTAATTCAACAAACTCTTTGAAAACACCGTTCCCCAGAAGTACAAGTCTCGACTTTTTGGTCTGAACACGTTTCAAAAGTTTATTTCAATCATCCGCAGAGCACATCACCAACGCATGCACAAAGCGTTCACTTTTTCAACTTTCAATTTTTTTCAGCTCTAGCGGACCACAATCAACCTTTGATTTCAAGTCAAGTCAGACCACCTATTGTCGCTACAACAATTCTACGTATCGCATGGCTCTACCACCCCTTTCAAGTATATTAATTCTTTACTTCAACATCTTTTCAACCAATAACCCTACAATTGTGACAAAGCACTGTAACCTTATACAGGATCGCAGGTGAAACATTGCCTAGGAAGACGCACAAGTCTATATCCTCGCTTTGCACCTGGATCTCAGTATTTGATTGTCGGTGCAACACTTACAATTGCATATTCTTCAACCCCTAACCCTACCCAACGCCCGCCAACAATCTCTTAGAACATCATTCTTATCATCATTATTTTTTAGCAAACAAAGGTTTTATCTACAGTTCTCTTTTATAATGAATATCATAACTTTTAAATTAAACATAAGTTTTATTTTTATAATTTTCAAATATAGCCAAATAAACATCTTGTTATAGCCCTTTACCCTCACAGTTTTAATTAATTAAAGAAATTTCAATTACATACCTGTGTTAGAGAGGCTTTACCCGCTTAAACCCGGATAAACCCTTTCACTCACGGGGCCCATCTATGATAATTTAAACCAATAACCCTATATTATGTAATACGTATAACAAGCTTGTCATGTTGTATATAGAACTAATTATAAACTACAACTAATTATACGCATAATTGACGTGTGTCCTTGTATCTCCAGATGTAATGTACTGAGGATGAATAAATAAAAATATATAATAGATTAAAAACTGAGTTAAGAGCAAGATTGAGAGAATCGCAAGTAACTTCTAAAGTTAGATGGAAGCCCAGACAGGCGCCAGTGTCGAATTAGCGGACACGTGCAGAAAGGCAATACTTCCTGGTTCCCTTCCTGGTCCAAAAAGTTGTATAAATAGGACCCCACGTAGCAACAGCCAATTTCAGTTCTAGTCAGTCCCGGTCAGCGTCACCCCTTGTCGCCGGTTGTCACCAACTCATCGACGATGTAAAACAGTAAGAAAACTTCTCGATCTCCATCTTTGCTCTTGGCTCGCTTTTTATCTATTCAAGGAACTTTCTTTCAACAGTGTCGCTTCGTTTTTTGTGTGTGTGGACATTCCCAGTTTTCCACTCTGCCTCGACCACGACTGCCTGTACCCTGTGAGAACTGTTAAAGATCCTACAAGGTGCAGAGAGGTACGGGAAAACTCTCCACCCCTGACTGTCCCTCGCGGTTACTACAGGTTTGACCCTCGGTTGCCACAACTTATACAGAGAGTCGACAGTTGCCTCAACCTATTATCACAGATAAGTCGACTCAACCCATTATCACATATATATATATATATATTTGAAAACATACTCTTACGTTATCTTTGTTAAATTAAAATGCTATTTTAATACATTAGAAGTACATAAATAATAGCGAATATACCTCTATTGAATAAAGTCAAAATTCGCCAATAATGATAAATTCAGAATAACGTGAAAATTAGCAATTAGTTCCTTTTTAAAATCATGAAACAAGTGAACTTTCCAAATTGTCCAAAATTTCAGTTGTAATATATCTCTATAAATTTTGAATAAGTCATTTCTCAAAATATATACCTAATAACTATTATCAAATAAGTTTGAAATATTTGAACTATACTTACTAGCATACTCAGCAGTAGCAACTGCTAGCAGTACAGCAAGAGACACAAGAACAATGAATACCTTCATCTGAAACATATAGATATAAATAATTAAGAATTGAGTATAATAATATTAGGGTTGCATTATAATGATTATATGAATAATAAATATTGGCAAACTTCATTGATAATTATAAAGTTTCGAATATTAACTGTAATTACGCGTCTAAAATAGTTTCTAATTTTCATTAACTGTAATGCAAAATTATGGTTTTTCTGAATTTTCTTCTAATTTATATTATTTTTCATTTGACAGAGCACCTATTAATTTAAATAATAGTCTCCTTGGAAGTATACAAATAATGAGAATTGTGTAACTAAGAAACTATGGAATAAACACTGTCTCCTTATATTCTATTTTAAAATAGAGTTTGCATGATGAAACATCTTTGATATGATCATATTATGTTTATGGACCTCAGATAAGATACAGTATTTTTTAATTCATAAGTTGGGGCTCGAATACAAAGAGTTTTGAAGAGTGTTCAATAAAGTTAGAGTATATATAAGCATCTATTATATGATGAAATTTTAAACATCAGCCAACAATGGTAAAATAATTTATTTGTATTTTAAAATAAATCAGTTAAAATGCAGATGCTAGGTAGTTCTTATATAAGGTGTAATGATTAGTATATTATAATTCCTGATAATAAGTAAATTTCTCCTCCTTTCTCCTTTCTTATATCCACTCAATCATATTAGGGTATCAGGTTTTGACCCTTGTTGGTGTCTATTTGACAACCATCATGATTGGGTGTAGTAGAATGCGTCTGCCTTTGTCATTAAGATTGGGAACACTACTCAGTGGCAGGTCGACTTAGCTCCAAAAGAAATTAGTCCCTCTGACATGAGAAAGAGACGCCATTTGCAACTGCTCCTAACATGGAGTACAAACACTGCTCATCTTGTATCCCTGGATTAGGAGCCCTTATAGGGTACTATCAGCCGAGCCAGCTGAGCCTAGTATTTAAGTGAGCGCGTTACTGATCCCCCTCTTGCTTTTTCATCCGGGTTTGGGATCCGGCAAAGGCGGAGTTAATAAAGTAAATTTCTGACATACCTTTGGTTGCTTCCTGGAAGATACAGGTCCATTCTCCCACTGGCCTTATATATTGGATGTCAAGAATAGATTTTTTCTACTTATGTAATATTATCTTTGTCCTTTTGTTTCCAAAAAGACAATTGGTTTCTTTGTATTGAAATTTAACAGATGGAATGTTTACACCTAGGATTATCGAAAATATATTAGATGAGGAATATTTAGATTCTATTATGGGGTTATGTAATAAAATGAATATGCGGGATATATTTTATTATGAAAGAATGTGTAATATATAATATGTATATATGGTTTTGACCAAGGACTTGGTTGTTGTTCTGAAGTAATCAATATATAGCGCGAGATATTCATGTTTTTAGTTCTTATAATAATTCTGTAATAATAAAATATTATGCAAATATATAACTTATCATTAGAATACAATCTCTTTTAATGAAAACTACACTACCTAAGATTATTGAATATTAGGTAGAGAGTACACACACAAAACAGAATGTGTCTTTGTAATACTGCGAATTTATAAAATCAAATATTTTCAAACTTAATGAGTCTTATATAAATTCATCTGAAATTAATGTTATCCATCATTTATATTAACAGATAAATAATCAAAATTTACTAATTTATTGTATTTATAAAAGAACATTAAATTAAAAAAAAAACATTATTATTTTATTATATATATACACCCATATATATACAAATGTGTATATAGTTATTATATTAATATGAAACACAATCTTATATATAAAAATAAATACTGATATACTTTGTGTCAATCTGAAATGTTCATTTGAAACAATAATATTCAGAATTTAGAAATGTAGAAATGATGGAGGGTTAATTTACAATTTGAGTAGACCATAGACAATTTTTTCATATAAAATATTAAATCAGAAAGAGAGAAGTCAATAAATTAAAATATGTGGCATAGAAAACGTGTACCCATTTTTAAAGTGGCTAAACAAATATAAACTAAAGATATGACTAGGAAACAACTGGATATGATTTTGGAGTCTTTGAATGAAAAATATGTAAGTATTCAAGAGATATCCTAAAACACCATAAAAAGCTGGCAACAATTATATTGATAGAATAGATATTACACAGAGTAATCATTAATTTACAATATATATATATATATATATATATTTAAAAAAGATGCATATATTGAATTTCTAATTATTTTATTGTTCCAATATTTCGAGGGGCAACTCGCCTCTCTTTATCGATAAAGAGAGGCGAGTTGCCCCTCGAAATATTGGAACAATAAAATAATTAGAAATCCAATATATGCATCTTTTTTAAATATAATTTTAATTATGGATTGCCAAATCTTCAATATATATATAACTCTATTACCGCAATAATAACTCTGCCTTTGCCGGTCCCAAGCCCAGATGAAAAAGGAGGAGGAGGGAGCAGTAACAAGCTCACTAAAAAACCTGGGCTCAGCTGGCCTGGCTGATTGTACCCTGTAAGGGCTCCTAATCCAGGGATACAGGATGAGCAGAGTTTGTACTCCATGCTAGGAACGGCTGCACATGGCGTCTGTTTCTCATGTCAGAGACGGCCATTTCTTTTGGAGCTAAGTCGGCCTGCCATTGAGTAGTGCTCCCAGTCTTAATGACAAAGGCAGACACATTCTACTTCACCCATTTATGATGGTTGTCTTGTTTCAAGTCTCAACAAGCTTGATATCCTAACCTGATTGAGTGGAGATAAGAAGGAAAAAGAACAATGATAATAATCGGTATTCATTCACATTATATTTTATAAGAGTGTTTTAGAATTGGCTACCATACAGGCATCAAGATTGATAATGATAAATATCATAATAAAGAGTTCACATTTCACAGATTATTCATTTATATATAACAGTCATTTTAGTGATGTGAACGTTGAGATAAGAGGATGCCAGCGGGCGACGCTGGCCTGGGACGCGGGGAATTCTGCGAGAAGCGGCGGCTGGCCAGCCGGCCTGCGCGCGCACCGGGGGCTGCGCGCGCACTTTTCGAACACCGCCTGATGTCGCCGGCTGTTTACCGCGCGTCGCTACAACCTGCGGCGGTTCCTTCTATTATATAATACTCTAGGCGCTGGTGGAGTAAAAACTGTACTCCACCTGCCTCTTATAATTGTATGTAATTTTTGGACACTTATTAAAATATAAATTATTAATTTATAGTTCTCACTGCAGCTCGAACCTTTACCCTAACGCGGTAGAACATGGCGCAGTCGACATTCGGTTAATTATAGCCGTTTTTTTAAGTGACAGCTCAGTGACAATTAGTAATCAAGATGCCCTCAAGAAGGAATCGCCGACCATCCCAAACCCCTCCAGAGAACCCTGCCTCGCCGACCAGCACCGACATCCTCAGGTCCATGGCCGCACTGTTGCAGCAGATGGCTACTCGGAATCCGACACCGACAGTCCCATTAGGAGCTCCTCCTCACCACGCCACAAAAATCATCCAGCTTCCTAAACTGGCTTCCCCGGAGGAGTTAACGATGTCTTTTTTCCGCGATTGGAAACAACGTTGGAACGACTACGTGGACGCCCAACAAGTAGCCACCTTCCCGCTATCCACACAGCAAGTGACTTTGCGTGCCGCCCTCCATTCCGAATGGACCATCCTTTGGCAATCAGGCCGCCTTCATATTTCTACCACCACCACCCTCGATGAAGCCGTGAATGCTCTCGAGGCCTACCTACGCAAGAAGCGAAACCCCCTCCTTGATCGGCAAGATTTTCATCGTAGGGACCAACAAACCGGAGAATCGGTGGATCGCTACTTCGCAGCCCTTAAAGCTCTTGATGACTCGTGTGCACATGAGCTGGATTTTAAGTGCAGCACATGCGGCGACCCGTGTATTTCAATATGCACAAAAAGAGCTTGTGGGAAAACGTTTGCCCTTGCTGGTTATCAACAGCAACTCCGTATCCGTGACAGGTTAATATGTGGCCTGTTTGATAAAGACCTCCAACGAAAAGTACTGGCGGAGCAGTACAATTCCGACCTCTCCCTGGACCGAGTCCTCTCAATTTGCATCGCACATGAGAGTGCTACCGCCGTGGGCGCGACTCTTTCACCCTCCCCAACCACCTCCCCCGAAGCCTTCATTGCAACCAGACGTGCACCATCAACCTACAAGCATCAACAAGCCAGCTCGTCTGAAACCTCACCTAAGGCCAACCGTTTCTTTCAGAAACCCTATGATCCTAATGACCCCTGCTCCGGATGTGGGGCGAACCCAAGACACCGCCGTGACCAGTGCCCAGCAAAAGACATAGAGTGTAACAAATGCGGCATCACCGGGCATTACGGAAGGGTTTGCCGACAACTGAAACGGAAACCCACAACCAAACCTAATATCCCGCCACCCGCAACCAGAAACAATCAGTCCCAACCAGGACCCTCAAACACAGTTGTTGCAGCTGGAGTACGCAACGAACTCATAACCATTACGACCGATATCAACCATAAGTTACACCAAATCCGTTGGCTGGCGGACCCGGGTCAGATCTGGATCTAATCCCAGAATCAGAATTCCTGTTACTGGATGAGCAGACCCGATCAGCACTCAACCCGAAGAACGTCCCTTGCGTAGGAGCCAACGGCATCAGCTTAAGTCCTTGTGGATCGTTCGTCGCGGCACTGCATCTCAACGGGAAAACATACAGTACTACCGTTGGAGTCTGCAAGCACCTGAACGCCCCTCTCTTGAGCAAGAGCGGATGCAAAGCCTTAGGACTTCTGCCGGATAACTGGCCCCATTCAATGATCGTCAATGCCATAACCAACGGACAAGTTCTAACGTTCCCGCCGACCCCGGTGAGAGCCAATGAGATCGATAAGCAGTCTATCCTTACCCATTATGCTAGAGCGTTCGACGACACAGTGTTAAAACCCATGCAAGGACCCCCCATGTCTATCGAACTAGTTAAAGATGCCGTTCCTTGCAAACGCTACCGGGCATACAACGTTCCCTTTCACTGGAGAGACCCCGTCAAAACTCAACTCGATACCATGTTGGCGAAAGGGATAATCGAACAGGTACCCGTCGGCGAAGCCATCGATTGGTGCCATCCTATGGTAGTCGTCCCGAAAAAAGGCTCATCAGAACCGCGCGTAACCGTGGACCTCACCGGACTGAACAAATACGTCCGACGACCCGCCTATCCAGTCAGGGTACCCCGCGAGGTTGTTGCTCGCATCCCACCAGGCATGCAGTTTTTCAGCACGCTAGATGCCCGTCACGGTTATTGGCAAGTCCCCCTCGATGAAAAGAGTAAAAAACTAACCACCTTCATCACACCATGGGGAAGTTACCGCTATTGTCGCAACGTGATGGGATTGTGTTCCGCCGGAGACGAGCACAACCGTCGTGGAGACGAAGCCCTATTTGGAATACAGAACGTAGAAAAAGTGGTAGAGGACATCATTATCTTCGATTCAGACTACAAAACACACGTCCAACGTGTTCGACAGGTCATTTCCCGGTGTCAGGAACATGGAATCACCCTCAACCAGAAGAAGTTCGTATTCGCTCAGCCAGAAGTCGACTGGTGCGGCTTCCGTATAAATTCTTCCGGTTACACACCTTCTCCACATTTGTACTCCGCTCTAAAGAATTTCCCGATACCAACCAACAAGACCGACGTGCGTTCCTTTAACGGCCTTGTTCAACAGTTTGAGGCCTTTTCCTATCATCTAACCGAGCTATCCGCGCCAATCCGATCACTTTTGTCAGCCAAAGCCGCCTTCGTTTGGGAGGACCCCCACCAGCGAGCTTTTGACGCAGTCATTAAAGAACTCTGCAGCTCACGCATCCTAGCACAGTTCTCCCCAGGACAACCCCTCCGCCTAGAAACGGACGCAGCACAGACCCAGGGACTAGGATATGCCCTTTATCAACAACAACCTGATAGTCAATGGAGACTTCTCCAGGTAGGATCCCGCAATGTGACTCCTGCAGAGTCCCGGTATAGCGCCACGGAAATTGAGTTATTAGCTGTCGTGTGGGCAGCCAAGAAATGCAAGTTATTTCTTATGGGATCTCATTTCGAACTTATAGTCGACCACCGTCCCCTTATTCCCATACTGAACTCCAAAACTCTGGACGAGATAGAAAACCCAAGGCTCCTCCGGCTAAAGGAAAAGCTGACTCCGTACCTCATTACGGCAGTTTGGCGTCCGGGAAAGAAACATACCGTTGTCGACGTGCTCTCTCGCCACCCATCCCCAGTTCCCGACGTTTACGATACCGATGATCATCCTGATTCTGATCCCGCACCTCTCATTGCCGCTGCAGTAGTAGACCCGGTCGACGGATCCAGGGTAATGGAGGATTCGTTAATACGACAAATCAGAGCAGCCGCAGAGCATGATGGAGAGTACAAACGTATACGCAATATCATTCCTCAAAAGATTCAACGTAAAGAAGACCTCGACGAAGATCTTCGCCCCTACTGGAGAGTATTGCACCAACTAAGCGTACGCGAAGAACTCGTTTTCTTAGGCTCTCGCCTACTCATCCCAACACCATTACGCTCAGAAGTGCTAAAAATACTCCATGCTTCGCATCAAGGCCAAGACCGGACTCTTCGACGCGCTGGCCAATCTGTCTTTTGGCCGAGCATCACTAATGACATCCGGAACGTAGTAAAAACGTGTGCCGAGTGTTCAGCCTATCTACCCTCGCAACAGAAAGAACCACTCTATTCCGACCCGCCGCCTAGCTACCCATTTCAACATGTTTCCTGCGACCTTTTTTCGCACGCTGGATACCAATATCTCGTTATGGTCGACCGCTTTTCAGGTTGGATCAACGTGACGCAATGTGGCAGAGCACCCACGTCCACCACGGTCATCCGTCACCTTCAAAAGTGGATGGCAGATTACGGCATCCCAGAGATACTCACATCCGACAATGGTCCCCAATTCTCCTCTCAAGAGTTTCGGAGTTGGACAAAGCGTTGGAACATCGAGCACTCCACCTCATCTCCACACTTTCCTCAATCAAATGGACTGGCCGAAGCGGCCGTAAAAGCGATAAAGTACCTAATCAGCAAGACCACCACCAATGGGAATCTCAAGTCCGACACATTTTTAGAAAGTTTGATGGAGTTCCGAAACACGCCCAAAGCAGAGGGACGAAGTCCAGCGCAGATTGTGTTTGGTGCCCCGACACGTACCAAGCTACCGCTTCACCGTAGTCAGTTTGCCAAGGAATGGAGAACAAGGATTTCAGAATGCGATCAACGAGCCCAGAACTTAAGGCAGAAAGCCCTCAAGCGATACAATCGCAACGCCAAGCCACTCTCACAATTGGAAGTGGGAGCAATAGTCCTTGTCCAGGATCACCGCACAAAACATTGGACCCTCCTTGCTGAGGTTCTCGAACAACTTCCACGCGGTCGCAGCTACCTCATCCGGACCGACGCCGGACGCCTTCTTCGCCGTAATCGCAGATTCTTACGACCTTTCGTGCCTCCACCGTACACCACCCCACCCAACTCAGCTCAACATCAGCAGACCTTATCCCCTCGAACCCGAGAACCGAACCCGCGTTATAGCAACTACGTTGGATCGGTCCCAAGTCCCAATCTCCAGGGGGGGCATGAGATAAGAGGATGCCAGCGGGCGACGCTGGCCTGGGACGCGGGGAATTCTGCGAGAAGCGGCGGCTGGCCAGCCGGCCTGCGCGCGCACCGGGGGCTGCGCGCGCACTTTTCGAACACCGCCTGATGTCGCCGGCTGTTTACCGCGCGTCGCTACAACCTGCGGCGGTTCCTTCCATTATATAATACTCTAGGCGCTGGTGGAGTAAAAACTGTACTCCACCTGCCTCTTATAATTGTATGTAATTTTTGGACACTTATTAAAATATAAATTATTAATTTATAGTTCTCACTGCAGCTCGAACCTTTACCCTAACGCGGTAGAACAAACGTCAAGTGTTGTAATGTTAATTTTCTGATGAATCTGTTATAATTGCAAGTTGGGGCTCTCAAATTTCTATTAAAAACAAATTTACCTAACACTGCAAATCTATTCTAGATAATACTTTTCTACTTGATAGAAGGTGTATTTATGACAGGCAGTTTTTAAAAGGAATATAAATTTATTATTCGAAATCATTTTATAAATAGTATGATAAAAGCTTTTTTTTAAGTTATGAAGTATTTGATATATATTCGAGATTTTTCGGTATGTGTGTGTGTGTCGATTAGAAATGAAGGTCTGTTTTTTAGATTTTCTGGAATTTTCCTTTGAAAAACCTGTTTTCTATTTTAGCAATTATGTATCGCATGTTTCATTGTTGGCTTTGGAATATATCTTTATTTTCATTTACAGTTATCTTTTTAAGTTTTATTTTAATTATTTTGAAATATATATATATTTGAAGATATATTTTGAGAAGCATAATTTTTCATAATTGTTTTTAGAAATGGTATTTGTTGATAATTATTCAAGTACTCATATTTTCTTTTTAATTATTTTATAATATTTATTATTTTCATATACGCTTTATGAGATTTGCTTTCTCATAATCAATTATTTCAGGAGGATTTCTAGCAATAACCACAACTGTTGCTGGCGGGCTTTGAACATCATGTTTGATCAAATCATGAAAGTTGGGAGATACAGTTCTGTAGTACCTGCAAGTACCTGCTGGTACTTCTGCAAGTACCACACATAGTTTACCACTAAAAAGCAATTTATTGAATTATTCAACAATTGTACATAATATGAGAATATATCAAATAAATGGTTACTATGGAAAAATAATATATTAATAATTAGGAGTCAAATTAATATATATATTCAAAGGAATACATTTATATATA
The DNA here is from genome assembly GCA_030710605.1 of Cordylochernes scorpioides. Lineage (NCBI taxonomy): Eukaryota > Metazoa > Arthropoda > Arachnida > Pseudoscorpiones > Chernetidae > Cordylochernes > Cordylochernes scorpioides. The sequence continues at coordinate 79,089,122 of CP092865.1, read as the reverse complement.
AGGTGGATATATTCATATTATTTAAAATTAAATATAATAAATGACATTTATGTTTATTTACCTTATATATGTAATAACTCTACAGTGATCAAAGTCATTTATGTGCGAATCTTTATGGATAAAACTATATAATATATAATTATATATAATAACATTACATAATTAAGGAAGGGTTACTTCTGGTTACTTTGCTAGTACATTCTCTCTCTTATTATATTTATACAATAACCTATAACCTATTTATTTGGAAACCGGCCTGTAGCCCACCTTTAACCTATTGGCCCAAAGGGTCCTATTCTAGCCTCCTCAACACCATAGATACCCACTACTCAATGTGGAACTTCTTACTCCAAGAATTATCCCTTAGCCTTACCGTGGTGTGGGGGGATATTCAGGATTGTAAAGAAACCTTCCTGAGTCAAGGGAAATTTTAAACCTCAGTAGATTCTCTCAACCTGAACTAGGCTGGATGGACAGACTGAAGTCTGACTCATCAGGGTAGTAATACTAATTACCACAGACACGTTTATCTTTTTAGTAAAGCGATTTATTGATTTTTTGTTTACAATATTACATAATTCGTAAATATATTAAAGAAATGGATACAAGCTAGCCCCATACTGTAAATAAGGAACACCACACATATTTCTAAACTTATATCATTTCATTAAATGGCTGTTCTTCATTAGAAATCTAAATCGAGTCCTATATTATAAAGTTGGAAATCAGTTCTGTAAAACCTAACATTTTATATTTCCATAATAAAATTAATATCCCAGTTAAATTAGAGTACTATATAATTTCACCAGTACTAACAAAAAAAAATAAAAATATTCGGAATAAAAGTTGCAAATCATAGAAGGAGAAAAAACAAATTAAATTTTGCTTCTATATAGAGGAAATGGTGATCAAAGATTAACTTATTTTTTGGGGTTTAGCTCCCAAAAAAAGAATTACATTTCATAAATCTCTATTTAGACCAACATACGGTTCAGATATATGGTTCAAACCTTTGAATAAAAAATCTATACACAAATCGAATTCAATACTATATCAGATATTACTATGGAGTATACAAACCTACAAGACGACTTTGTACAATTGTATTCACTGTTAGGTTAAATATCCTTTGATTACAAATTATACTAAATCAAAAAATTATGAAATACGACTTGATTAATTTATCGTTCAAGAAAAGCAAAAAAATAAAAACAATATCGGTATTCCTTTTATAATAATATTGTTACGTGTAAGGCCTCCAAAGAGATTACAACCTCCACCAATAGATGGCGCTTTCGCCTGATTCCCTTGCTGGCTGATGTGGGAGTCGCCGATTGCTGTGGTCCTGTTTCCTGGGGAGGTTAACTGTAAATACGCTTTTGTGTTGGCCCCAGGATGTAAAATAATGTTTATAAGATCCACGTTTCCTCCAAGATACAGTATCAGCCGGCGCGAGCCGCACGCAGTTCCGAGGTGTTCGAAGAGAGAAAACAAGCCTCAACGCTGGGTGGAAGCCTGACCGAACATCCTGCCGAACGTCTTTGGGTGGCCTGCGGGGAAAAGCTGCAGGGAAGAGCAACGGGAGCCTAAGTGGGTGAACCACGAAGGGAAGAAGCGCATCGTCGCAAAGAACCGGTAGGGTAAACACGCAACAATATCTTATATGGACTAAATAATGTGGTTACTATTGATAATATAAATTATATGAAACAAGGTATTCCAATTTATTTTCGTTCTAATTTCTACAACACACAATTTTTAGACAACCCTGGTACTTTTCAAGGGTTTCTTAAAAATAATCCATGAAGCGGTAGATCCAAACTGTTTTTGTTGACACAGCATTCAGGATTCTACTAATCTTCGATTCAAGCGCCCAGCATTTCAAGACTACAGACATAATAACGGTATTCTATATACTGATCCAAGAGAAATGACATCTAGCAAAGTTTCATAAATTATATTCAATAGTTTCGTAAAAATATATATATCACACCTTCTAAATAATATCAAATGTTAAGTATTGATTATAACTCATTGTAAATAGCTCAACTTGATCAACTTTCTCTCGATACTATTTATAACAGATAACATCATTAAATCAACTTCCATCATTGCCTAACCTTTTCAGATGTATCTAAAAAAGGTTTTATTATCATATTACTTCTCCAACAACAATATGCTGACTTCATTACCACGATGATTATATTCTTTTTACTAATCACTGGTACATAATTTCAAATAATACAATTCCATATATATTCTGCTATTCTAGTTATGTTAATTCATGTTTATTTATTATAAGAAGCACCTTTATATCTCTTCTAAATGCATAATAAAATAAGATACAATCATCCTTAAAGATATTGAACTATGCAAAATGTTATATAGGTTGACCCATAAGTACTGAAACCTTTATATTTTTAAGTAAAGGTTTTAGGGACTAATGAACCACCCTGTATATACGACACTGAAGAATATTTTATTCCTCACATCAAGAATATTTATTTTTCAAGGTACAACAGAGTTTATTTTACTAATAATAAGTTTTAAACCAACTCTAAAGAATTTACAGGTATTTCAACACAAATTGGTAACAAGTATTTTTGCGTATATAATAAATAACTTATCAAAATGGTTTGATTACATTGCAGTGTAATCGTTCTAAAAAGTGAAGTTTTAATACATTGTTTTCAAAATGTGTTAATTGATACCTAGTAAGTATTCAATTATTACTTTAAGAAATAATTAAAAGTATAATATATTAAAAATATATAATTTATTTGAATATGGTTTTTTTTTTCATGTCTGTCTCAGCATTTTTCTGCCTTAAAAGGTATTTTATTTGCTTCTATTTCCTGTGTATTTAGTTTTAACTTGTACCTCTTTTATTTATTAGTATTATAAGTTTTAATTCCAGAATAATTGCAATCAATAGTTGGATAAAACTATGTGGCGACTACACTTTGCTTCAGCGAGCCGAACTAAGACGGCCTCGGCATCCGCGGGCGTCAACACTTCACTACGCATGCGCGTGGGACGTCATCAGAGACGCTGGCCACTGAGCGGTAAACAACAAGGCTAGTGCGGCGGCCGTTATTTCAACCGTTGCTTCTTTTCTCTTTATAATTTCTTGCTTTAAATAAATTAATTTCAATTATAATTTTATCAGCAGCCTTTCCACAAGCCACACCAACACAGCACATCAACAACCATACTACAAATTGGTGAGCCGGACGTGATGCAAAAGTTATTTTAATCACACTTCTATATATTTTTTTATTTCATCCACGAAACTTTCAACAGCCCCAGAATGCAAGACGCAACTACGGAACATCCGGAAGGGCCAACATCCACGGCACCCTCCCAAATATCAAGATTGGCTTTCCGTGCACCACCATTCTGGCCCAACAACGTTGAACTGTGGATAAGCCAGCTAGAAGCCGCTTTCGGTCTAGCCGAAATCTCCCGCGACGAAACTAAATTCCAAGCAACGGTAACGAGCCTAGACCAGCCAACCCTTACATCGTAACGGCCCCCCCACCCTCTGGTAAATACGATGCGCTGAAAGCAGGCCTTCTCCAACGACTCGGTCAATCAAAACAAACTAAAATCTTACAGGTTCTGGATGGGCGTCCCATGGAAGATCAGAAGCCATCAACAGTCCTAGCCGCCATGCAACATCAGGCAGGAAGAAATTTCTCCGATACAGCACTGAAAATGCTGTGGACTCGACGCCTACCTCAGGACATAAGGGCCGCTCTCGCAGCATCCTCTGAAACAACAACAACAACAAAAAGCCTTTATTGGGGCCACTCGCCCTATACAGGATTCGCCAGTTCACAAGGGATAGGGAGAACACTGTGAGGCCTTTTTCCGGGATATAGTCTTGTGGAATCCAAATATCGCCATCGCTATATACCTATTCCTTGATATTTCATTAATCAGTGCCGGAAATGAAGGACAAAGTTGCCCCGTTTTATCATTTAATTTTCGTCTTTCCTCAGACAGAGCAGCACAGTCAAATAAGTAATGCAACATCTCCGTTCTTATTCCTGATCCACAGAAAGTGCATTTCAGGTCTTCACGCCTCAATAAAATCAAATGGTGTTCTCTGAAAAAAATTGAAAGGGTTCTAAATTGTGCAATTAATCTGATGATAGGAAAAGGGAGTTCAGTTAAGAAGTATTCTTCGGTGGTAAAGGTTGTATATATGTCTCTATAGTGGGAATATAACTTTGATTGGGTTATTCTTGTTAGGTCGTTTTGTATTGTTTGCTCTATCGCAGTTCTTAATATTCCAGGGATAGCATTCCTTAGTGAGTCAGGATCATTACAATAAGTAAGCCACGAGGATCCGTTATTATTAAGTAAATTGCTTAATTGTTTTATAAAACCGATGGGCGCACCTGTAGCACAGGATAATTGCCTCATTCTAGTTAAACAAATTCGAGGCAGTCTATTTGTATCCATACTCAGCACCCTCAGCCAATATTTCAAGGTCAATTTCAGAGCTGTTATTATTAATGAGACGCGGCCTGTTTCTGGTCTTATTATGTATCCTGGTGTATATCTAGGCAAATTCAAAAACCTACGAATAAATGTATCTTGTATATGGTCTAATAAATCTTTATACTCTGTTGCCCAAATTGGAGCAGCATACATCAAAACAGCCATCACAATTGAGTCAAACAGTTTCCTTGCAGAGTTTAGTGAATTAATTTTTGATTTCGCCAATATTGGGGTTGTAGCATTTATTGCCGCAAGTGCTTTTCCTTTGAAAAAGTTTGCGGCTTGAGTGGTTTTAGTTGTACTGACCAGAGGGTATCCCAAGTAGATATATCTTCTTGTTACCATCAGAGGTTTACCATTCCAGTACCATCTTTCTTCTCTTGAGGGTTTACCACCATTGCGAAATACCATAACCTTCGATTTGGACTCGTTCAGTGTCATTTCGTTCACATCAAGATATTCCTTCAATATATTAATCTTTTTTTGGAGGTTTGCCCTCGACTCCCCTATAATAGCAATATCATCTGCGTACATCAGCAGGTGAACATCACCAAATTCCGGAAGGTATACACTCGTCAGATCTGAGTTGTCATACATTTTAATCAGGTCCGTCATGAATAATATAAAAAGTAATGGCGATAGTGGCTCTCCTTGTAAAACGCCCGAATGTATCTTAATATTTTCTGTAATTGAACCCCTCCATCTGACTGCCACAGTCGCCTGTTCGTAGTAATTTCTAATTGCATGTATAAATTGATAGCTTACGCCCAGATTGGTTAATTTCTTCCAGAGTAATGAGTGAGGAACTGTGTCAAATGCTTTTCTCAAATCAACAAAAAATACATATAATTTTCCTCTCTTTTTCCTCAGTGAAAGTTGTATTAGAGAGGTCAATGTGAATATCAGGTCCACACACGATCGGCCCCTTCGGAAACCCGCCTGATTTTCTGGAATGACGTTTCTTCTTTCTACCCATTCATTCAGTCTTGATCTTAGTATTGTTGTAAAAAGTTTCGAAAAATTACTTATCAGTGCTATACCACGGTAATTTGAAGGGTTGTCTTTGTCACCGCTTTTAAAGATTGGATGTATGATCGATTTAGTCCATATTGTAGGATAGTGTCCCATTATCAGAGCTCTATTGTAAAATTGTTCTAATAAACCCATGTATGAGTCTGGGAGTACTTTTATTATTTCATTGGGGATGTCATCAGGTCCACTTGCCTTGTTATTTTTCAAATCTCTGATTGCCCTGCCTATCTCTTTAGAAGTTATCTCTGGATCAAGTATTGGGTCGCTCGGCGAGATCCTCACTTCTATATTACAGATCTTCTCTTTTTCCTCAATACTCATTAATTCGCAATAAAATTCGTGCCATTCCTGTACAGTAATTTCTCCTTGAATTTTTGTTGTTCCTTTAAATAGCGCAATGGTCTTCCAAAAGGACTTTGAATCTTTAATATTTCTCAATATTTCTTGTTTTTCCTGAATATATTTCCTTCTTTTATCATCTAATAAACCGAGATATTTCTTTCTATGGAGAGCATAGCTTTCAAGGTCTTCCTTCCTGTTGGTTCTACGGAATTCCTTCAGACTTTCTTTTGTTAGCTTTTTCATATCGTAACAGTTTTTGTCAAACCATGGCTTAGATTTTCCGGTGGCACTCTTAGTTGAGTACATTATTCCTGATGTTGACATTGCCTCGGTAATTCTTTGAGTGAAAGTATTTACGGAGCTATCGAGATTTGATATTTTTACTACTTGCAATTCCTTTAATTCCTGTTTAAATGTCTTAATTCCCCCAGCTGTCCATCTGTATCTCGTAACACCATATTCTTCTCCCTTAGATTTGTTTTCATAGGTGTTTTGGACTGTTAACTTCAGGATAAGAGGAAGGTGATCTGAGTACATCTGGGTTTCTATCCTGAAGTCTGATATTTTTTCCAGTATTCCTTGGGAAACTATGCAGTAATCAATAGTTGATGAGCCTCTCTCCGAAACATATGTAAAGTCACCCTCTCTGTCTCCTGTTGATCGTCCGTTGATTATTGTCAGCGAATTGTCCTCGAGAAACTCAAGGAGTCCTTCAGCCAGTGGTGAAATTACTAGATCTCTTGCTTTTCTTTCGGAAACTAAAGAGAGCCGAAGAAACAAGTTTGAGTAAGCTGGCGGAAATGGCAGACAACATACACGAAGCCATACTGCCAACGGTCTCAGCTGTGGACCAACCAAGCACAGGTCATAGCGCGGAAGCACACCAACAGCTGATGACGCAAATCCAAGACCTGCATACGCAAATCGAAGCTTTGAAGTCATCCATGGACACCCCACACAATCGCTATCCGAACGCTAGGTACCCGACCCACAACAAAAAAGGAAACGCAGGAACTTGCTGGTACCATATGAAGTTTGGAGCGCAAGCTAGGAAGTGCCTTCAACCATGCAACTTCAAGGTCCAGGGAAACGAATACGCCCGCCGTCAGTAGGAGCCACTGACGGCGCAGGCCTTACGCGCCGGCTCTTCATTACGGACCGACGCAGCGCCTATTTGTTTTTGGTCGACACTGGAGCCGAAGTAAAAAACGCTAGGCCCTCGCACAGGCAGCTTTTCGCAGCTAACGGATCTATCATCCACACTTACGGGGAACGACATCTTGAGCTTGACCTCGGTCTCGGACGATTATTCCGTTGGCCTTTCATCATAGCCGACGTCGGCGTGTCCATCATCGGCGCAGACTTTCTCCGACATTACGGGCTGACAGTAGACCTGCGTAATCACCGGCTGAGCGACCCAGTATCTTCCCTTCACTCCATTGGACAAGTTTCCCCTTCCCCCGCTGTTAGCATTCAACTTACAATCGCCAATTCGCCTTACTAAAGAATACTCAGATAATTCCCAGAGCTCACTAGTCAGAATCTTGTAAAAAGCCCTCCCCGTCACTCAGTGACTCATCATATCGTCACAAAGGGCCCCCCGATTGCAGCAACACCGCGACGACTCCCCACGGACAAACTCGCCGCGGCAAAGAAAGAATTCGCCTTCATGATGGAGAAAGGCATCTGTCGTCCATCCAAATCACCGTGGGCCAGCCCTCTCCACCCAGTACCCAAAAAAGACGGCTCGCTACGACCATGTGGAGACTACAGGAAACTGAATGCCGCTACCGTCCCCGACCGATATCCAGTCCCTAACATTATGGACTTTGCATCGCATCTGCATGGTAAGAAAATATTTTCTACTATCGATCTGGTTAGAGCGTACCACCATGTGCCCGTGGAATCTAGAGATATCCCTAAGACTGTCGTTATTACGCCTTTCGGCCTTTTCGAGTTTCCCCACATGTCCTTTGGCCTATGTAACGCAGCCGAAACCTTTCAAAGGCTCATCAACGAAGTACTCCAAGGTTTGGATTTTGCATATGCCTACATTGACGACGTGCTTATCGCATCCGATTCAGAAAATCAACATGTATCCCATCTTCAACAACTTTTTGGTCGCCTTCGAGACTACGGCCTGACGATCAACGAAACCAAATGCACCTTCGGCCAACCTTCAGTTAAATTCTTGGGGTTTATCATCACTAACGCTGGAATTTCGCCGGACCCTCAGCGAGTACAAGCAATTAAAGACATCTCAATCCCTGATACTGTCGGAAAACTTCGACGTTTTCTGGGTAATAACGAGTTTTCAAAGTGGGAAGAGGAGCTTCTTTTTATTGGCATGCACACAAGCTTTCGGACATATCGTCCTTCATCAGGTAAGAGTAATAAACGCGCTGAGGATCCATATATACACAAAGCTGAAAAGAAAATTTACATAATTGCAAAAGATAAAAGTATTTAAAGATAAAAATAAGAACAAATATGCTAAAAAGATTATAGGGATTAAATGCTAATAAATCTGGACTAAGTACACATGCACTATGAATGGTGTTAATCAAGGGCAGGTAAATGCAACTTATGGCTATTCACATAACATATGGTATTGTTCCGGTATATCTATGTTATGTGAATAGCCATAAGTTGCATTTACCTGCCCTTGATTAACACCATTCATAGTGCATGTGTACTTAGTCCAGATTTATTAGCATTTAATCCCTATAATCTTTTTAGCATATTTGTTCTTATTTTTATCTTTAAATACTTTTATCTTTTGCAATTATGTAAATTTTCTTTTCAGCTTTGTGTATATATGGATCCTCAGCGCGTTTATTACTCTTACCTGATGAAGGACGATATGTCCGAAAGCTTGTGTGCATGCCAATAAAAAGAAGCTCCTCTTCCCACTTTGAAAACTCGTTATTAACCTTCAGTGAAGAGCAGTTCTACTTAGTTTTCTGGGTATGTTAAATTTCTATCGGCGCTGCCTCCCCAATGCCGCTAGTACTCAGGCACCACTCCACGCCATGGTCGAAGGGCGCAAGAACGCATCCTGCCAATGGACCCCAACAGCACTCCAGGCTTTCGACCAGTGCAAATTTCAACTAGCCAACGCTGCCCTCTTGCACCATCCTTTTCCAGAAGCGCCTCTCTGCCTTACGGTAGATGCCTCGGATTTTGCTGTGGGCGCCGCGCTTCACCAGCAAGTTGGCAACAATTTCCAACCAATAGCGTTTTTCTCAAGGAAACTAGACGCTGCACAAAGAAAATACAGCGCATACGACAGAGAACTCCTGGCGGTATACTTGGCTATCAAGCATTTCAGGCATTTATTGGAAGGGCGACAATTTCCGGTCTATACGGACCACAAACCTCTCACATACGCCTTTCAACAAAATCTGGACAAGGCCTCACCGCGCCAATGTCGACACCCCGATTTCATCGGGCAATTCACAACCGACATCCGCCACATCGCGGGCTGTGAAAATGTATCTGCAGATTTCCTGTCACGCGTGGAACCCATCTCCCATCACCAACCTTATGACCCGAAATCCCTCGCCGAAGCGCAAGCAGTAGACCAGGAGCTACAAGCTCTCTTGACATCGGAAAACCGCAGCTCACTACAACTGGAAAAAGTACAAATCCCAGAAACGAACATTTCCCTGTACTGTGACGTTTCCACAGCAAAACCCAGACCATTCGTACCCGCACCCTGTCACCGCATATTTTTTTCTGCATACCACAACTTGTCTCACCTCGGAGTACGAGCTACTACAAGGATGGTCACCGCCCATTACGTCTGGCCGGCCGTCAAGAAGGATTGCGCACTTCGGACTCGCGCCTGCCACCGCTGCCAAGTCTCTAAAACCGCTAGACACACAAGAACGCCCCTTCAGTCGTTTAGTCCCCCAGACGTAAGGTTCAGTCATGTTCACATTGACCTGGTCGGACCATTACCACCGAGTGAAAACTATCGGTACATATTCACCTGCGTCGACCGATTCACTAGGTGGCCCGAAGCCCTACCCATACAGGACATCACCGCCAAAACAGTAGCAAATGCCTTCCTATCGGTCTGGATATCTCGTTTTGGCGTGCCAGCAAAGGGGACTACAGACCAAGGCAGGCAGTTTGAATCAGCACTTTTCGGTGAGTTGACACGGCTTCTGGGAATCAACAGAATAAGGACATCACCCTACCACCCAGCAGCAAACGGCCTGGTAGAAAGATTCCACAGACAGCTGAAAGACTCCCTTCGCTGTCACGATTCCACGAGCTGGTCCTTGAAACTTCCCCTGGTGCTCCTAGGGATTCGTTCGTCGCTAAGGGAAGATCTCAACACCACAACCGCTGAGCTGGTCTATGGGAAGCCCCTACCCCTTCCAGAAACATTTTTCGAGGACCCCCCCTCTGCAAGCTCGCCTACCGAACCGTGGCTGGAAGACTTCAAGCGCGCCATGGCATCTCTGAAACCTGCACCAAGCAAACCACATGGTAACCGCCACGTTTACGTGCCCAAACCACTCGAGACATGTTCCCATGTCTATCTACGTCGGGACCTGATATTGCCACCGCTAGCCCCCCCCCCCCCCCCCCCCATACGACGGTCCATATGAAGTCCTTTTTAGGAAACCCAAAATTTACAAACTGAAAATTAAAAAGAGATCCACGTGGGTGTCAATCGACCGCCTCAAGTCTGCTTTCACATCAGAAGGACCGATGTTTTCCCAAGACCCGAACTTGGCAAGCCAATAAGATTGCATAGGATCGCTGGAAAGATCCTACTGGAGGGGGAGTAGTGTGGCGACTACACTTTGCTTCAGCGAGCCGAACTAAGACGGCCTCGGCATCCGCGGGCGTCAACACTTCACTACGCATGCGCGTGGGACGTCATCAGAGACGCTGGCCACTGAGCGGTAAACAACAAGGCTAGTGCGGCGGTCGTTATTTCAACCGTTGCTTCTTTTCTCTTTATAATTTCTTGCTTCAAATAAATTAATTTTAATTATAATTTTATTAGCAGCCTTTCCACAAGCCACACCAACACAGCACATCAACAACCATACTACAACTACAATGCCTTATACTTCCACAAAAAGGTGATTGAATTGTAATTTTATCACGGCAGCTCTTATCGCAATGTTTCTCTCTTTCTCTCTCTCTCTCTCTCTCTCAGCTCCGGCTGTCGTGCCTTAAGGGTGTCCAGGCAGCACTGCGTGGAGACCGTAAGGCTCACTCTTGGCTCGCTGAGAGCGGGATGTGGCTGACTCCTGCGTCCACTCCTGGCATCTGGCTTCCCCCGCGGCGTCGTCGGAGTCTTCACCTCTTCGAGCCTGCCGCGGAGATCCTAGATCTAAACCACCGGATCTTACAACCTGCACTTCTTCGGGCTCTTCGGGTCGTGGGCGACTGCCGTTTCCTGCGGCCTCCTGAGCTCCTGGCTCCTACAAGATGGCTGGGCTGGCGCATCGGAGAACTGACCGGGCCTGCTCCAAACATCACCATCGCTACGCGTGGCGCCCTCACGGACGTCGCTGCTCTGGGGAGCTTCTGCACACGCCTGATAACCCAGAATGCCCGGGGACGTTATCGCGTCGACAGCCTGGCGGACGCAATCGTGGTGCGCGGGACGACCACCGCCTTCCAGCGCCTAACCACCCGCACAGCCCGCCGCTTACTTGAGCGTCCGCGCTTGGCTGCGCTGCCCATTACCCAGCTGTTCGGACGGTGGTTCCCCCACGTCAGCATCCCCATCTCCATCAGCTGGTCTTCCCTCCGGCGTTGCGCCTTCTCGGGGCACAATGCTGACGTTGCCGTGCGGCTAGCCCTGCACGCCCTTCCCCATCCAGCACATCCGGCTTCAGCCCGGGAGTCCTGCATCGCCTGTGGGTCCGGAGACCTGTCACTGGCCCACCGCTACTGGTCCTGTAGTCGGATCAGGCCTGTCATCCTGGAGGCCTTCACCATCCTCCAACGGCCTCCTGACCTGCAAAGCTGGATCTTCGGGCATGACCTGGAGGACGACGCCCTGGCCATCATGGCGTCCGCCAAGACCCGCATCTACAAGTACTTCCTGGGCCTGGAGATGCGGGGAGTCCAAGAAGACCCCCTCCTTGTCTGGAGGAGAACCCTATCAAGGTGGTGGAGCCTCCCTAGCTCCTAAAATCATTGTAAATTCCTATTATTTATTCATTACTTTTATCATAATCATTTTGTAAAAATTGACTAGACGTCAATAAAAGTATTTCAATAGTCAATAGTCTCTCTCTCTCTCTACCATCCAACTACTCCTTACCAATCCATTACATTTTTTTATGGTGAAATTACATTACAAATTATTATATATATGGTAATTTGAACCAACAAACCCATATTGGTAAATATAACAAGATTTTCGAGAATTTATAATAGAAAAATATCTGTAAATAATTATAAGCATGATTGACATGTGTCATTACATCACAATATGTAATGTACTCTGTAAAAACACTTTGAATAATAAAATATAAGTGTCGTCCAAAAACATGTAAGAACGAGCCTTAAAGTTGCCAGGAAGTCGTTAAGAGTGTACAATGACATCTCTTCCGTGATCCACGCCCTTATTGCATTCTCTGATGGCCCCGTGCCCCCTCATCGGAATGATAAATAATCTCCGCAGGCGGAAATGTATAGTTACCTCCCAATCGGCGGAAGCCCTCGTCGTTTGTCTCCAAGGTCCACCTCATCGACGATGTAGAACAGTAAGAACTCTTCTTAAATCTCAATTCTTTGCTGCTAGCACGACTCTTATCTGTTCAGGGAACTTTCCTAGTACAACTGTGTCCCTTCGTTTTTTTTTTTTTTGTGGACAATTCCAAGTCTTTCACTCTGCCTCGACCACGACTACCTGTACTCTGTGGGAACTGTTAAAGGTCTTCCAAGGTGCAGAAATATTTTTAGAAAGGTTTTTACAACTGATTGTACTTTTGGTTGCTACAGGATTGGCTCTCTCGGTTACCACGTTTATATTTTCTCGAAAATAAATTCATAATTAAAATAACAGATAATTCTTTCAAAGGTTTATTTAGTTTTTTAATATTTTACAATCATGTTTCTGATATTTAATCCTATATACTTTTTATACTTTTTTCTATATTTTATCAATAAAGAAAATCGCTAATAAAAGATACAGAAACCTTGATATTATTTTTATTGTTATAAGATATTTTAAGCCAGGATAATATCTTCTAAATTTGTTTGAAGTTTTATCTTGAATGTAAAATTTTTCAAAAGGTATAATAGCATTAAATGGAAATTAAGAACAATATAATAGTTGAAAGGGTTTAAAAACACGAATGTTTCTTTTATACATAATACAAACTTCTACTGTCCTTACTGCGATGAAAAATATATTGGGAGGGCTTGACTCATCAGTGGTGAACCCTCCCATCGGTTTCGCCAATTTAATCCACCAGACCGCTTCTCAGAGCTCTAATACTGTATTGGACGATTCTGCTTATATACGCAGCACTGAAGGATGGAATCTTAGAAATGGTTTTCAAGAAAACTATGGACATAAGCTTATAGGACAGTAGAATTACATTCAATCGCAGTAAGGACAGTAGAAGTTTGTATTATGTATAAAGGAAACATTCGTGCTTTTAATTCCTTTCATTTTATATGTATAGATGGCGCGTTATTGCTTTTTGTTAATTTATGCCTAACTGACCTTGTCTTTATTGTTTGCAGAAGAGCATTGCTCGATGCAAATATTTGAATGTAATTCTACTGTCCTATAAGCTTATGTCCATAGTTTTCTTGAAAACCATTTCTGAGATTCCACCCTTCAGTGCTGCGTATATAAGCAGAATCGTCCAATACAGTATTAGAGCTCTGAGAAGCGGTCTGGTGGATTAAATTGGCGAAACCGCTGGGAGGGTTCACCACTGATGAGCCAAGCCCTCCCAATATATTTTTTCATCGCAGTAAGGACAGTAGAAGTTCGTTTTATGTATAAAAGAAACATTCGCGCTTTTAAATCCTTTTATTTTATATATTTAATTTATTAGATAATAAAAAGGCATATATTGGATTCAATAAAAGATGTATTTGCCAATATTTCGGTTGACAGAACGCCAAACCTTTATCAAGGCATTACATTTTTGTATACACAAACTCATGTTTTAATAGATACATATATTTTTACTTTTATCTCCTAATGATTTATTGATGAATTATATTTTATGTTCTCAATACAAATATTTTAAATTATAGGATATACCTCTTTATTTTTCTCCCTTAATATTTTAAGTTTTTAAACGTTTTCTGATTGTAACGTTCATAATTATTTTTGCTTTCAAAAATTTACCCCACCTGCCTTGTATTTCCAAAAATTATTTCAACTGTGATATTATAACACTATGCGGCTCTGAGTTTGTTTATACAAAAATGTAATGCCTTGATAAAGGTTTGGCGTTCAGCCAACCGAAATATTGGCAAATATATATTTTATTAAATCTAATATATGGCTTTTTATTATCTAATATTATATATGATAAATTATATTTTGATCCAATATATGCCTTTTAATTGAATTTAATAAATATATGTGCGTTATCGAAATATTAATGTATTTTGATATAGATATAGAAAGCCATTATAAGTCAAATTAATCAAATATTTTCTGCGATGTTTGTGTGAGAGGAGGAAAATATTTATTATCACATATTTTATTTATTATATATATATGGTAATTTAAGCCAACAACCCTATATTGTATACTACTTATAACAAGATTGTCATGTTGTATATATAGAAACACATCTATAAATTATACGCATGATTGACATGTGTCATTGCATCACCATATGTAATGTACTTTGTAAAAACTGAGGATAAATAAATAAAACTATGTAATAGATTAAGAGCTGAGTTAAAGCAAGAGAAGTTCAAAAACGTCTAAAATCGAGAGATAAATCCAACAACCTTAAAAAGAATTTGGCAGCCTGTTGCCATCAAGGTCAAAGGGGTGCAGAATGCCGCGTTCAAAGTCCAAATTCTCACATGTCTCCCCCCCCCCCTCGTCAAAGATATAAAACCTCGGTTTTAGCCGAACTTAGACAGTCACCTTTTCACCATCGGCGTGAGTCCTTGTCGTTTGTAGCCAGGTCCACCTCATCGACCATGTAAAACAGTAAGAACTCTTATCTCCATCTCGCTTTTAGCTCAACTCCTATCTGTTCACGGAACTTTCCTACTACAACTGTGTCACTTCGTTTTTTGATGTGTGGACATTCCCAAGCTTTCTATTTTGCCTCGACCACGACTGCCTGTACTCTGTGAGAACTGTTAAAGGTCCTACAAGGTGCAGAGAGGTACTGGAAAACTCTCCACGCCCTGACTGTCCCTCTCGGTTACTACAGGTTTGACCCTCGGTTACCACAGCTATAGCGAGAGTCGACAGGATACCTCAACACAGATAAGTCGACAGGACCTTATCACATATATATTCATTTATTTATATCAATTCAGTGCTGTTTTTTATCAAAGGTTGGTCTGGCGACACACACAAACATGATAGTATATTAAAATTTTAAAAGCTTATGTTTTCCCACAAAATAGTTTCCAGATAAATATTATATGAATTTCATATATTTTTCATAACATTTTAATCAGTTTTAATTTTTATAGAAGAACCAAAATATTTATAACAAATCTGCGCATGTTAAAGGTTGTTCGTCTTTTCATTTATAAAAGGGCAGAACCCTTGTGTTTTTGGTTAATTTACATATTTGTTGGACATATGCAATATAACAATGTTTGCCCACAGGTGAGAGTATGATGAAAAATTTCAGCATTACAGATCTTTTCCCAGGCCGCTAATTCATCCTAGCATTTCACGCCCATTGAAATTGCCAAATATTTTATCATTTGATGATTTGTTCTTAGCGTAATATTACAGCATTGATACTTTAGGATCGTATAAAATGAATCTGTATAAAAAGGAATATAAACAGTATAAATACGTTTCATTATTCGTGCAAAGTGCAAGTTTTCGGAACTTTGTAATCCTTCCACAGGCATAGCCTGAGAATATAAACAGTAGAAATGTGTTTCTTTATTCGTGCGCGCGCAGTGTGCAAGCTTTCGGAACTTTATAATACTTCTCAAACTTTGTACTTTTCAGGAATAAAGAAACGCATTGATACTGTTTTTATTCTAATTTTATACTATATAGCAATTTTCTCTTCTGAAGAAATATGTTAAAATTTGAAAAGTATTCGAATAAACACAAACACCACGAAGAATTGAATCTCATTTAGGAGAGCTAGAGTGGAAAACTTATTTTTGTCTTTTTTTATCTAATAGCTCTACAAATTAAAAAATAGATTCAATCAACCACATTATAGACCAAATATAGAATTCATTTGTTTACGTCTATCTGATTTATATATACTTAAAGGTGTTCGATTTTCAAAAGTAAATTATGTGTGAATTATAATTATGAATTGTAATAAATAAATAAGAGGAAACCAGTATATTTTCAACTAAATTTATTTATTATAATATTGGTTTCACAATACACTCTTTCTTCACATGTCTGTAACAAAAATATGATATTAGAAATATATTTTGAAATTAGAGGACATCACACTCTTCTCACATAATATATTTTAAAATATGGTTAATAAAGAGACATTTATAAATTACAATGAAACATGTCTTATTTTTTAATAGGATGGATGACAAGAATTTGGAAAATCCTTTTCCAAAGGTGATGACTACAGATAATAAAGAAAATTTCGAAAAATTCCAAATATATCTAAACAAATAAACTAGAAAAATATTTTCGAGAAATAGAAAATATAAAAAATTGCATTTCAAGTATATTAATATATAAATATATTATTTAATAAATAGTTATGTTAAATTCACATCAGAAGATTCACATTATAGAAGCCTATGTTGATATTTATCATTTAAACCAAATATTTATTCATCAAATATCAAGCAGGCATTTCCATATACTTGCGATAATTCGACGATGTCTTTGTAGAGTACGAGCGATAAACAGAAAGTACTTTGTTAGTAATATCTCATCAATACCACCTTAATATACACTTCACCCTAATATCAATTAATGACATCCTGCTAGAGTTATATATAATACTAACCAAAATATATACTTATTTTATTCTATATCACTATCTTATTAACTATTGAGATATTAAACAGAGTAGCAATAGCTATAGATGAGCTCTCGTTTTTGAAAATATTTATTGTATATAATAATTATTGTTCTTTGTTTCACATATTTCAAGTTTGTATTGTATTCTTACTATGGATAATAAATAATATGAATAATATTAAAGGTTTACGAATTCATCCCTCATATACTAAGTTTAATAATTAATTTTAACTTAACACACTAACACATCTCTTTATTTCTAATTAATTAAATTTATTATCATACAGCAAACGTGTTTTGGCAAGAGTTTTGACAAGATCCCTGTGATATTTTATCAATAAGGTATTTGATTATTTAACTTTACATCAACTTACCTTTTTTCTCAATATTTCTTGGCTGAAAAAAAAAACACAAAATAATTTAGAATGGGCAGTTTAATAAATTACTTTCATATTTTCTGTTTATATATGGAAATAATATTTTTGTATTAAATATTTATAATTAAATTGAGTCCAAACTTATTTTAAAATGTTCTATACATAATTTATTATAGCATTAGATCATCAAAATATTCGGCATGTAAAATAGGTAAATAGAAATCATTAAACTTTCAAATTTTTAATGATTTTTTGTCATTTTTGACACGACAATTGTATACAGCTCTAATTTTCTAGCACATTCTAAATTTTAAAGCGCCTCCTAGATAATTTTAGTTTCAAACATTCTTAAAACCTTCATTTAAAGCTTAGACCTCAAATTTGTTTATCTGTAATTTTATTTAGCATCATAAAATAATCCCCCACACATAATATTTATTAAAATATGTGTGGATATCATTTATTTATTCCATTTAGGAAACTTTATATGATTTTGTTTTGTTTCTTATATTTTACGTCATGTATTAATGATATCTATTTTCCTATATAATTTTAACATATATTGTTTTATAATATAAAATTAATATGTGTAAAATATATGTAGATTACTTCTATTCTCAAAATGCATATAGATATTTCAAAATAAAGTAAAAAATATTTCCGAAGCTCATTTCATTTAGAATTGTATAGAATTCTGACACTACTTTATATATATATAAAGTTAAATAGAAATTACTTACCCCAATTAATGAATTTGTCAGCTAGCCATTTTGCTGCTCCAAGAGCAACGCCAATGAATCTATATATAAAAAAAATAGAAAATAATACATTTAAAAAATTACATGTCGAATTATCTTATGTTGGTTTTGTGCGAAAGAAAAAGGTGGTTTTACAATAAATAGTGTGTGATGATAATGTATTTTTGGAATAAAATCTCTAGTTTCTCAAAGAATTACAATGTTTTATAATGATGTCAGCCTATCTAGGAGAGGCAACATTAAATTTCAATTTATTATATATATATGTACATATATATGAAATTATAAATTATATGAATAATAAAAATCAAATAGTGCATATTTTAAAAGATAACAGCCATTCCTAATGGGAAATTAAAAGTTACTAATGATCCGCACCATTCTTAGAATAAGAGATTCAACTTTTTATAATCAATGCTATTTAATTGCCACTTTATTTTAAGTTTTTGGTTTTAGGATTTACAAAATGGATTAGAAAATTCCACAACCATTTGAATAGTGGATGCTCAGTTCTTTGTAATACTTCCTTTTTTATTTTTTCATTCACATATTTTTTGTTTTTTGGGCAATCTCATGACGTGTCAAAACCGATTTATACGCTTCCGTTGTTGAATCTTGCCGTTGAGCATGTTAAATATTTATTGATACATTCATAATATTCATTTCTAAAATAATAATATAAACTTATATTACTGATTATGTTTCTCTTTATTTCTCATTATCTTTCAGTTATATATATACAGCCTCATTAAGGCCTCCGGTCTTATACAGATTCACCGCAGGAATAAAGGAAGCATAGATGGGGCTCCTGTATTCTCGAATCCCTTATATATATATACCTCTGTATTGAAAGAAAAATATAAAATCAAATATATTCTCAACTATACTCCATATGTTGCCTTCAGAATATTTGACCAAACTTCTATATTTTATCATTATGTTCCATACATTTATAAATTGAGTTCTCCTTCTATCCAAATTATATCATTATATAATTAATGAAATAATTTTGATAAATTAACTGAACCTATGAAAGTTTTATTTATCTGTTCGGTTAAATTTATATGACAGGTCTTGCCACTTGTATCAGCTTGGATTCAAATATTGTTCCTATATATGCAATTGTATTCTAATATGCAACTTTAATGCTAGTTGAAGGCAGATTATTATGATAAATTCCATACGATATTAGCATTTGAAATTTAACTCACTCCCATGTATATTGCTAAGTGCCAAGAGATATAAATGCTTATAAAGGTATGTTATTGTATTAAATTTGACTTACGGGCTCTCTTGTTCTTTGAATTTCTCCCTGATAAAAAAGTTAATAATTAGTTTCAATATTAAATATAAAATGTAGAAAATGAAAATTCAAGTATAAAGAAGAGATAGAAATTTTGAAAATACTGGATGTGTAAATTTTATATATATATATATATATATATTTATGGCAAAATTATTTTTTCTGATTTTAGCATATTATTTATATATAGAATTATTACTTTATGATGATGAATGTTTCGAGTACGTAGGCATTTTGGCACTGGTTTTCAGTCGTGATATTTTGAAAATATAATAAACACAGTTTTCTTTAATTGGGTTTAGAAAAGTAATTAAGAAAGAAAGAATTAAGAGAAAACAAAAAAAAACCTATTATTATTATATACCACTTAAAATTGCCTATATATATCAAAATACTTACAATTCGCTATTCAGTTCGCTTTCAAGTTCTTCAAGGGAAGGAACTTTGTCTGCAATAAATTCAAATCGTCATTATCTATATTTTAAATTTCTTGGAGAAAATATATAATGAATAAACATTATCAGTGTTATATGGTATGATTTATAAACTGTTTCTACCCCCAATTGTCCTACCTATTGTTATGTAACCTTTAAAATTAGAAATATGTAACATATATAAGATCATCAAGTTCTCGGATTCGCTTATTGAAAAACTGAACGAATTTGATAAAAAATATTCCGTTTTTATTAGTTATTAAAAGAACCAGCTACCCTGGTCTTTTTATCCCGGAAAAAAATAGCTACATGTGCTATTTTATTGTTCAATAAAATTTTATTTAGAACAAACGAAGCTTCAGCCACTCGGCGAATTTTGGGATAGATTTTTCTATTGAACAACGTGTATGTTGGAAAATTTGTTTCAAATTTGGTAAATCGGTTTCTGAAAGAATGCTAATGATTAAAAAAGCGTTCGGGGAAGAGGTTATCAGAATAACAACGGTTTTGAATAGTTTAAAAATTTAAAGAAGTAATATCGTTAGTATTTGATGAGCCAAAATGCAGGAGACCACAGACCGTCCACTCCGCTGCAAATGTTGAGAATATAAGGTTTTAATCATGAAAAATCGTCGTATAACAATTAGAGATATTTCTGAAGCAAACATTATATTAATTGGATTAGGCCAGAAAATCATTCACAAAGATCTGAGTCTGAAAAGAACTGCAATCAAGTTGGTGCCTCGTGGGTTAACCTCAGAGCAAAAGGAGACACGTTTAAGATCAGTCAAAACAATAATAAAATATATTTTTGGTTGATATTTTAATCGCAATATATTTATAGCTAATATTGATACATTTTTTTGTATATTATTGGAAAGTATATGGAGTCGTTTGTGTTCAAATGTTTGTACTTCATTTACACCGCTGAAAATCTTGCAATTAATCTACTCTATTATTGAAAAATAGGTAAAAATATAATTATATGAATTTAAACAAACACTCTAACGTTATCTTTGCTAAATCAAAATGCTATTTTATTACATAAGAAATTCATATCTAATATCGAATATAACTCTATTTAAAAATATCAAAAGTTCGCTAATAACGATAAATTCAGAATAACGTGAAAATTAGCATTTAGTATTTTTTTATATCATGAAACAAGTGAACTTTCCACATTGTCCAAAATGTTATAATATATCGCTATGAATCTTGAATAAGTCATTTCTCAAAATATATACTTAATAACTATTATCAAATAAGTTTGAAATATTTGGAACATACTTACCAGCATACTCAGCAGTAGCCACTGCTAGCAGTACAGCAAGAGACACAAGAACAATGAATACCTTCATCTGAAACATAGATTCCAATAATTAATAATTGGGTATAAGATAATAAAAGTTTAAATATAATGTTTCTATGAATAATAATTATTGTTAAACTTCATTGATAATTATAAAGTTTCGAATATTAAAGGTAGAATGGAAGTATAGTTTCTTCGTAATTTATTAAAACTTATAATATTATTATTTTAATAAAGAACCTATGAATATAAATTGCTGTTTCCACGTGGATACATCCCTCTTATTGATGAGCCATGGTTCGGGAGATCACAGACTGTCCACCCCGCTGTAAATGTTGAAAATATAATGGTTTTGACCATTAAAAATCGTCAAATAACAATCAGAGAGCTTTCAGAAGCAAACGTTATATCATTTGAACTATGCCAAGGAATCATTCACAAAGATCTGGGTCTGAAAAGAACTGCAATCAAGTTTTTGCCTCGTGGGTTAACCTCTGAGTAAAAAGAGCCACGTTTGAAGATCAATCAAAACAGGTTCAATATGTTTGAAAACGATCGGAATTGAGTGATAACAGAAAAAGAGAAATTATATTTGATTTTAAATTAGAGTTAGCTTGATGAAATATCTTTTATGTGATCATATTATGTTTATGAACCTCAGATAAGATACACTATATATAAATTTATAAGTTGGCTTATATTTATTTAATTATGAAGAATATTTTATATAATTAGGATGTATATATATAGCTATCTATACTTTGAAGTTTTAAACATCTAACCCCCCAACAATGTATGAATATACTATTTGTATTTTAAATGTATGGCCGCTAAAATACAGAAATACTAAATAGTTCATGCTTATAAAGGTTATTGTAGCATAATCCCTAATAATAAGTAAATTTCTGGCATACCTTTGGTTGCTTCTTAGAAGATACAGGTCCATTCTTCCACTGGCCTTATATATTGGATGTCAAGAATAGATTCCTTAAATCCTTATGTAATATTATCTTTGTCCTTTTGTTTCTCAGAAACACAATATGTTTCTTTGTATTAAAATTTAACAGATGGGATGTTCGTACCTAGGATTATCGAAAATATATTATATGAGGAATTATTAGATTCTTTGATGGTTGTGTAATAAAATGAACATATATAGGTGGAATAGATTTTCTTATGAATAATTTTATTTTGATGTACAATTTTAATTGATAAAATTATATATTCTCAAACTATTTAATACTAATATAAATTCATCTGAAAATAATATTACCCATCCTTTATATATACAGATATATGCCTCGATAAAGGTTGGCGTTCAGCCAGCCGAAATATTGGCAAAATAAATATTTTATTAAATCCAATATATGCCATTTATTATCTAATATACAGATATAGAGAGCTAATCTAAAATTTGATAATTTTTATTTTTACAAGAATATAAAATAAATGTATTTACCTATATTATTTTATATTATATATATACCCCATATACATATGCGCATATAGTTATTATATTAATATGAACTTCAATTTTTAATATGAAAAAGAAATAAATACTGAAATACTTTGAATCATATGAAATTCTCATTTTGACCAATATAGAATCAAAGGTACCAATTTAAACTTCAAAATGTAAAGTCCATCATTAGTAATGATGAAAAGTTATTTACAAACCAAATAAATCACAAACACATGGAAAATTATTTCACATAAAATATTAAATAAGAAAGAGCGAAGTCAATAAAATAAAATATGTGGCATTGAAAACTTGTTCCCATTTTTAAAGGAGCTATATAAATATAAACTAAATATATGAATAGGAAACAACTGGATGTGTTTTTGGAGAATTTGAATGAAAAAGGCAAAGATTTAAAATATCCTCAGCACACCATGAAGAGCTGGCAACATCTGTGTTTCCGAAATATATAGTTAAAATAGATATTACACAGAGTAATTCATAATTTCTATATCACACAATCATATAATAATAATCGGTACATTTATATCAGATTTGAATTTATAAGAATAGTTTAGAATTGGCTAAAATGAGAAGTATCAAGGTGGATGATAACAGAATATAGAGTTCATATTTTACAGAATTTCCATTAATATATCACAGTCAGTTTAGTGAGAGACGAGCTTCAAGTGTTGTAATGTGAATTTACTAATATATTTGTTATAATTGCAAGATGATGCTCTCAAATATTTAATAAAAAATCAAAATCGGCAGACGTAATAAATCTATTCAACATAATACTTTTTTTATTTAATAGAAGGTGTATTTTTTACAAACAGTTTTTAAAATTGAAATATATATTTATTATTCGAAATCATTTTATATATAGAATGATAAAAGCTTTTTTAAGTTCTAGAGGATTAGGGTATATATTCGATATTTTTATAGGTCGAAAAGAAGTAATGATGTGTCCATTAAATCTATTGGAATGTCATTTGAAAAATCTGGTTCTTTGTTTAAAAATTATATGTCGCCTGCTTTATTTTCTTATACAATTGTATATTTTAAGTTATATTTTGATTATTTTAAAAATAATTTGTTTTATTTATTTTTAAATGAATAATTTGAAGCACATTTTTTTTACCTGATTTTTCGAAAGGTATTTGTAAAGAGATAGAGAAAGAAAAACATTCAGATACTCATGTGTTCTTTCGAATTATGTTATAATAAATATTGTTTACGTATACGTTTAATGAAATTTTCTTCCTCATGATAATTTATTTTAGAATGATACACTCTCAATAACCACAACTGTTGCTTTAAAATTCAAATAATGCAAATTGGGAGATACAGTTCTGTAGTGATAGCAAGTACCACACATAGTTTACCATTAAAAGATCAATTTATTGAATTATTCAACAACATTACAAAATATAAGAATAGATTATATAAATGGTCACTATTGCTATATATCATTAATATTTAGGAGTCGAATTGAAGTAAAAGAACCAATCCGTAATTTTATATATAAAGTGAATATTCAGATTATTGAAAATTACATCCAATAAATGTCATATGTGAATATTTACCTCATATTTACTATCCTTCCAGTTACAAAGGTCACTCCTGTGCAAATTTCGGGGGATAAAAACTAGTTATTTTACTCATATATCTTCCTAGACTCCTCATGAGGAAATTCTCTAGTCTGAATTTTGTGGATCTGAATCTTGTTTGGATAATGTCCTTGTTAGATTTCGGTTTGATATATTTCACACTTTCTTAGGAAGAAACACATCAAAATGTTTGTTTGACTTTTGGGTTTCAAATATTTTTATTTTTTAATCATGATTTGACACTTTTAATTTTAGGTTTTAATTTTCAGGAATACAGATTAATATTGAATCCTATAAAAGACTATTTAATATTATCAACTGCTATCACCTCCCAAATGAGCCTCGCTCGACACTCTCATGTATCACCCACCTACTGAAGGGCCCTTCAATACTTCTAGAAGCCTTAAATGCCAAGCCCCTCATCTGGGGATCCACCGAAGAAAATCAAAGAGGATAAATACTATCTGACTTTGATGAAACCAACTTAATTCTGATAAATACAGGAGAGACGACATACCTGTCATACTTATATGGGACTAGACACGTCCTTGATGTATCCGTCTTTTTTCTTAACTTTCAAAGTTGTACCGTATGTTTCTTCTTTAACCATTCGAAAGCGACCATAGCCCTGATTTGGTAAACATCAACCCAAAAAAGGCACTAAATCAAGCCCCCCAAGGAACTTAATTGGAATTTCGACAAAGAAGATTGGACAAAAAATATTTCTAACATTATTTGTAATAAGACAAAACGACCCTGTAAAGGCCCTCATAACCCTCAAAACAATTATAATAGAAGCAGCTACACAAGAAAAGCCTACCCAAGGGCTACAGAAAAAAATATATTATAGCTCAATATTCTCACTAAGACCCTTAAAAGATGGAAAATACCCACCTTCATTCCAATATTAAAACCAGACAAACCACAAGGCCAACTCGGTAGCTACCAACCCATCTCTCTTCACAACCATCCCATGTAAAATAATAGAAAGTAAGATCCTCCAGAGAATAAACTTTTATCTCAATAGACAAATTCTATTCCAAAAATACCCAAGTTGCATTCAGACGAAAATACTCAACCCCAGACCGAACTCTATACCTCACTTAAAACATCCATGACAATTTACAAGCGAAATCAAAAAGAGCATCCTTTATAGACTTCAGCAGCGCATTTGACATTGTGGAAACAGAAACCTTCAGTAAACTAAAATTATTGTATAAATGGGAACATCTTCAATCGAATCTATGAAGTCTTAAAAAATATAATCATTTGGACAGATTCCACAATACCTTTCCGATAAGATAAAATAGAAGCAGGGACTCCCTCAGGGGACCATCTTAAGCCCTGTTCCTCTTAATCTACCTATATATCCTAGATTATATACTTATAGTAACCACACTGAAATCTCATTTTAGCCCAAGACCTAGTAGTTATTACCCCCCACTCAAACTTGAACTCCGCTGAAAAACATCTAGATAAATTACTAAAAAAAAAGACTTACGAAACTATTGAATATTTTAAAATTCAAAATCAACACAATTAAACCTAAAATTTGCATATTCACATTCAACAACCAACTTGGGTCCCACCCACTTCAAATACCAATGAATACGCAAAATATAAATCGTACAACCCAAGCATTAATTATTTGGGAATTATACTGAATCCTTCCTTATATTCTAAAAAACGTATCGACTATGTAAAAACCAGAAAAAATAGAATAACCCTGTTAAAAACCATATCAGACATTGTCTAAACTGAAAAGGTCGACAGCGAGGGACTACGTATTCTTCATAGACTCCATATCGGCCATCCAGAAATTTACCAACTCCTATGCACACTCAGAAAATATCCTGTGTTACATCTTTGCTGATATGGATATGCTTCACAATGACTCGACAATAAAATTCCACATGGACTCACACATTGGAATACACGTAAATTAAAATCAGATGCCTTTTAAAAACCCAGTGACAACCAGGACTTTGAATATTTCAAGTCAAGCCAGAATAGAAAAATGAAGGAGGATTTCTTTAATTTACCTCACCAGTGGTACCTGCCTGAGACTCTTGGGACAATTATCAATGCAAACCTACCCCGTGAAGATGCCACATGTCTTTCCCTCCTAAAAACGGGACAAACAAGGTAGATCTATTTGAAGACGGAATTGGGATCTTCCACTATCTGTATATAAGATAAGGCAGCTCCGATCATCTACTCTCATACTGGGAGTCACCAAGCACGCCAAGTATCACAACCCACAGCTAATCCTAAACAAGATAAATGTAAAAAATATCCATGACATTGGGTAATGACACAAGGGATAATAAAATAAAATAAACAATTTGAGGCTACGTTGATTTTCTCTCACTGCTATTATTTTTCTATCTAAAATTTTCATTTCACTATTTTTAAATAATCGATCACCGAAATATCCTAGATTTTCGATGGCTAAGTAGCTAAATCGCCTCGGTTTACTAGACGAGTGTAATTAGAACCCCTTGCTTTCCTAGAATATAGCCTTAACACTGGCTGGAGGTTTTGGACATCTTTCATTCTCAGGGTTTGTTACACCTCGCTCGAATATACCTTTGTCCCAAATAAAAAGTGGTAGTATCCATTCAAATTGAATTTTAATTTTTATTTCCTATACGGTTAATGTGCTTTATTGCATTTTTTTGGGAATTTTCTTTTGACAATGAGGTCTTCATTTTCGGAAAGCATTTTATTTTAAATTTGAGAAAAAAATAAAAAATATCATTTTTTTCTAAATATATAGCACTTTAATCTGCTACTGATTCTTGGTTTATTAAAATTGAAGTTTCTACATTTTAGGAGTTATTTGGGTTATAAATTTATCCGATGAAATTTCTGAATCGATTATCCTTTTTAATATTTTCTCTAAGTATCTAGTTCTTTTGTCGCTACATATATCCAGGAATTTGGAAATAATATCCGTAATTTAGTCAGATAACTAAGCTAGAATATATATTATTACAGATACTAGAAGTATCTATTCAATTGAAAATTTGATATTTTTTCCAAGCAAAACATTTAAATGTTTTCTCAGTGAAATATACTTTAGCCGAGAACTGGTAAAATTAGTAAAGTTTGAAACCACCTAATTTCATTGCTGTAAATAACCTTTTTTTAAATTTTGAAATCAACAAAAACAACAAAAATTATCAAAGACACTCATTCTAAACAGGATTCTCGCGGTTGGGAGATTCCTATTTTGATCATATCCAAATACAACATTTAAATGTTTTCTCAGAGTAGTTGACTTCAGCCAAGAACTTCAATTTTCAAGTAATTGGCTAGGTTTCCAATCAACTAATTCCTTATGTAACCCCTTATTGTAATTTTGAAATCAACAATGACAAAATCCTTCGTTAAATACACTCGTTCTTAACAGAAAGTGGAGATACAGATAGACTTTTTTTCAAGTTGGATCCATCATTTGTGTTGCGCCTATTGTCTGTGCTGTTTGCCAGAATTTGGGAAAATATAATGCATTGGTGGGTTTGCCTTAGAAAGGAGAATTTCTCACCTCTTCTCCGGTACTGGAAAATAAAACATGTATTGTGGAAAAGTCGTGGCTAAAGTCGACATTGCGCAAAATGAGTGAATTTTTAAGTTCTTACATTGCAGTCATAAATGTTATTATGTATAAATTGTTAAAAGGTAATTCTTGACTGGACAACGCAGCGCTTTACAGTCATTAGACAATCGCCGTTGAGGTTAAAGAAGGTGTTTCTGAGTACAAAGTTGAAAATGAAGTACATTGTTTCTTAATTTTGCATCTAATATTATAAACTTTTCAATTAAAGTTCTGAAATCTAGAGTGATGTTTCTTTGTGATGTATTAAAATGAGTGCATCCAACAAACCACGAAAAGCCGATGTTATTTAATTTTACTTTTCATCGAATATTGATATTTTGTTTTGCAGAGATTTATATATCCCATAGATGGCCCAGATAAATTAAAGGTAGCCTCTTATTTCTTGCTTTAACTACGAGAAGGAATAAAGTATTATTCTTTATATTTTATTAACCTTTTTCAGAAGAATTTAGTATAGTCATTCTTCTTCCATTCAAAATATATTGATTTTACCTGTATTGCTCATGATATTCCATATGGTCAAGTTGTATTTAGGTTACATTTAGCTAGCTAGGAAGTTATATCTAGTTATTTATGAAGAGGATCCTGAAATACCGAATTTAGCTTCTACTTGTAAAAACTATATTTCGGGTTTTTGGCTATATATATGATATACCTTATAGTTAATTTTTATGCTTTTCGCTCTTTTATTATTTTAACAGATTATAACCGTTCGAATTATAATTATATTAATATATTTATTTGGAAACCGTCCTGTGAGCCATCTTTAGCTTATTAGTCTAAGGGGTCTTATTCTAGCACCTAGACACCAAAGAGAACCACTACTCAATGTGGATCTCCTTACTCCAAGCACCATCCCTTAGCCTTATCAATGGTGGGGGGATATTCAGGATTGGCAATAAGTGTACCTGAGTCGAGTCAAGGTTTAACCTCAGTAGTATCCAGCAACCTGACCACGGCTGGGGTAACAGAAATGAAGTCTGGCACAAATATGTTTTAATAAAAAGTTCCACAGACATGTTTAATTACTAAAATAATACATTTTAAAAAATTAGTTTACCTAAAAACATTTTTTAAATAATCCGCTATATCAATATTAAAGTGAAAACGTTAGGCTTCCAATGAATACATTTCTTTTCATATTTTAAAAATATATTAAGAAATACATATTGCAACATATCGCAAAATTTCTGTTCTTTATTTTGAATGTATTTCGAGTTCTTTATAGGCCCTAATATATATTTTTTTATATAATGGGCATACCTTTGCAATTGAATCTTGTTAGTATGTTTTTAAATAGTGACTTCAGAATCTAAAAGTAAGATAAAATTGTAGCTTCAAATAAAAATTATTTATAAGTCATAGTTTATAATAATATTTGTTATTTCTCAATGAAATTCATTAATTTTATTTTAGATCTATTGAATATATATAATGAGAGGGGTAATATGTTTTTGGAAGAAAAACAAATTTTATTGAGTTATTTTCTCAAGATTGTGTGCTGCCTTTTTATCGATTCATTTCATAATAAACTTGAAAGTAATATACAAATTCTTGTAGATTTGAACAGAAATGATTTTATCGATTCATTCTTTGTTTTCAAATGTAACATATAAAGTATAACAGCCCTAAAATGTGAATACAAATCAAGCGCCAGTTGGACCATCATGTAATACAAAACAAAGCTATAAAGATTTATTGAGAGTCCGCCACACCCAAAACTGGACAAGGACAACATTACAATAGTTGATTTGAAAAATATATATTTTTGACATTTTTTCAATTTGATAACTATGGAAAAATAATTAGAAATATAATTTTTGAACCATTTTAAACTATACGTAAAATATATTTTGTTCATGTCTACTTATTAATTATATGCTTTAGAGTGTTTGATTTTAACATAGAGATGTGTGTGTGAATTATAATTATGAATTGAAATTAATATAAGTAAATCAGTAAATATTTGTTGGAACCAAATTTATTGGGAAATTTATTTTGGTTTTCATACAGTAAGCTTTCTTCATATGTCTGTAACAAAAATAAATTAATATTAGAAATATTTTTAGAAAAGAAAGACACCACACTTACTCTATAATATATTTTTAAAATATAGTTAATATAGAGAAATTGTTAAAATACAATGAAATGTACTCGTAATTTTTAATATGATAGATGAGAAGAATTTGGAATTTATTTTAAACATGTGATGAATATGGATAATAAAAGAAATTAGTAGAAATTCTATTATTATTTATGAACAAATAACCTACGATAAGATCTTTAAAAATATATATTTTCATATGAAAATAATCCAATTGCCTTTATCCAATTAAAAGCAATATGCCAATATCCCTGTTGTATTTTCTGAATAACGTATTTGATTATTAAACTTTACATCAACTTACCTCTTTTCTCAGTATTGCTTGACTGAAAAAAAACAAAATATTTTAGAACAGGCAATATAATAAAATACTCTAATGTGTTTTTTGTAGTTATATGGAAATATTATTTTTTCTAATTAAATGTAAATGGAATTTGTACTCAAACTCAATTTCACTTCAAAATTTTATATACATGATTTATCATGACATTTTATCATCAAAATATTATCAAATTTTCAAATATTAAATGAATTAGTATAACGACATTTGAAAATTATCTCGCATGTGTTTCATTTGAACGAAAAATCGAAATTTATTTTAAGGAGAAATAACGATTATTTCCGTTTATCATCACTCTTCACAATTCATCCTTTCATATTTCATCCCTAAGGTTAGAAATGAAGTATGAAAGGATGAATTGTGAAGAGTAATGATAAACGTAAATAATCTTTATTTCTCCTTGAAATAAATTTCGATTTTTCGTTCAAAAGAAACACATGCGGGATAATTTTCAAATGTCGTTCTACAATTATAAGCCACATTATATTATATTATAAATGTATTAGTGTTGTTTCTGACATGACAAATATATACAGTTTTAATTGTATATTACAATTAAAATTGTAAAGCCCCTCTCAAATAATTTCAATCTCAAACATTCTTCCGACTTTTATTAAAGGATTAATACCTCAACTTGTTTCAAATGTAAATATTAGTCTTTTATAGGTTAATCCTCTTTACTTTATTATATTTTGGGGATATCATTTATTTATTATATTTAGGTATTTATAATTGATTTTCTTCTGTTCCTTATATATTTTAAGGTACGGTTTTATTAATATATATTTTTTAAATTTCTTATAAGGTTTTATATTCAAATTAATATTAGATATTATATAATTCTTTTTTCAAAATTCATTTATTATTGCTCAAAATAAAGTTAAGAAAACATCTCGACACTCTTTTCATTTAACATTATAATAATAATTTGAAACCGATTTATATATGTATTTATATATATATATATCAAAAATAAAAATGGCAAATCATGACCACGAGCACATATATATCATATATATATATATATATATATATATATATATATATATATATATATATATATATATATATATATATCAAAAATAAAAATGGCATATCCTGACCAGGAGCACATGTGCTTTACAGAAGGCAGAGCGCCATCTGGTGGAACAGAAATCAACTAAACAGGCTAAATCAATGTTTAGTTGATTTCTGTTCCACCAGATGGCGCTCTGTCTTCTGTAAAGCACATGTGCTCCTGGTCAGGATATGCCATTTTTATTTTTGATTTCAACACCTGACCTTTTTATCTTTTATTTTTTCTTTCATTTTTTATGTGTTAAGCGTATTTACGCAAGTTTGGCCTTAAATACCCATTCTTGGTTTTCAAGAAGCCTCTGGGACCAAAATTATTTTTGGTCGCAGTGGTACAGCCTACTCCACGCTGACGAGCGCCAAAAGCGCGAAACGCGTTCGTGGACGGCTTTTCTTGATTTATCAAGATATTGGGTTGACCAAATATCAGGGAACAGGCTAAATCAATGTTTAGTTGATTTCTGTTCCACCAGATGGCGCTCTTCCCTTCTGTAAAGCACATGTGCTCCTGGTCAGGATATGTCGTTTTAATTTTGATTTCAACACCTGACCTTTTTACCTTTTTTTTTTCTTTCATATTTTCATATTTATGCATATATGTTCATTAGAAATTACTCACTCCAATTAATGAATTTGTCAGCTAGCCACTTTGCTCCTCCAAGAGCGACGCCAATGAATCTATCAAAAGCAGCAAAATATAACATTTAAATATGTTTTATATATTCTTATATAGGCTAGGTTTGTTAAAAGAGGTAATGAGGTTTTGAAATAAATTGTAATAATAAATTTGTTATAAAAGCTAGTGAGTTTCTCAATAATGTTCAAATGTTTTTAATTATGCTAGCTTACCTATATAAGGGGTTGCATAATTAATTAATAATAAATATTCTTAGATAGGAAACTAAAATATCCAACATGGATGTTTATTATTTATTATTCTCGATTTATAAATTATCTATAAATAATAAAAATTATAATATTATATTTTATTAAGAGAACCGCCAATTCTATTCGCAAACTAAAATTTGTCAGAATAAGATTCAATTAATCATTGATTTTTAATACATTCCACAAAATCATTCAATAACTCATATCATTGCAGTAAGGTCGGTAGAGATAATATTTGATGATATTTAAAAGAAACGCATTGCCTTAAATTTATTTGTGTAAAATATATTTTTGTGTTTGTTGGTTTTGATAATTAAGAAAGGATCAGGTAACGCCACAACCATTAACAATTGTATTTCAAAAGGTTGACGTTGCCCACTTCCTTTTGTATTTGACATACACTGTAAATTAAATTGCTGATTACTGGTACTATGACTTTATTCCTGCATGTAGCCTATTATTCTGTATAAGACCAAGTTGTTTCAATAAACATGTTTGTTGTTTAGAAAGAGGGAATCATATATCGCCGCAACTCTTTTTATTAACGCGATTATGGAAGCTTTCGGGCAAGCCCTTTTTCAGCTAAATATAGTGTACAAACAAGGCAAGCGAGAGAGAGATTATATATCGTTTTTAAGGAAAATCTATGCAAATATAGTACAAAAAATATCTTTAAAAAGAAATTTACATAATTGAATAAATATAAAGAATCAACTATAAACAGTTCAAAGGATTTAGAAGAAGGGCTTGCCTGAAAGCTTCCTTAATCGCGTTAATAAAAAAGAGTTGCGGCGATATATGATTCCCTCTTTCTAAATTGTCGAAATCCGCAATCCGTTTACCATGAATGTTTGTTGTTGTAGTTATTGTTATTAGTTGAAGGCAGAGGTTTGTGATAAATGCCATTCGAAATTAACATTCAGATATTAATTCAATCTCATTTCTTGCTAAGTGCCAAGAGATATAAAACCATATAAAGGTATTCTATTTTAAAATTCACTTACGGACTCTCTTGTTCTTTCAAATTTTCCCTGAAAAAAAAAAGTTTGAAATTAGTTTCAATAATAAATATACAAATTCAGAATATAGATATTTAGTTAATAGGAAAACCCAGAACTTTTAAAAACCATGGATGTGTAACAATTAAATATATAAATAGGGGAAAATATAAAAGGGAGATCAAGAGGAACGTGGTGAGTTTCTTTATTGATAGGTACACAAGCTTTCGGACGTCACCCGTCCTTCATCAGGTGTTGACATGAATAATAAGGAGATGTTATATTTATAAGCGACAGTTTAAAAGTATTAAAAATATTAAAAACAATCTGATGCACGCCCGCGAGAGCACATGCTAATAACAAAATATTTTCAATTTTACTTTGAGTTTGTATAAAGAGAGGTGAAGACAAAAGCAAGAAAAAACAAAAATAAAAATAGAAAATCAGCGGAATAAAGATAAAGTTAAAAGTTACGAAGAAGGTGTATCTGAGGTAGAATAAAAAACAGAATATTGGGGCGGGAGGTCAATCTTTCTGTTGAGGCTGGGGGTAGTATTAGAAACAAGGGCCTCAAGAACTAAGCGTTGGTATTTGTTTGCTATATCGCTATAAACAGGGGTTGTATTGTTAAGATTGAAGGAATGTCCGGACTCGGCGATATGTTGGTATATGAGCGATTTTTTGTCTTTCGAGCGGATGTTACGGGCGTGTTCACTGGCTCTGATGGCGATTGTTCTGCCTGTTTCTCCAATGTAGTGTAAATCGCAATCGTTACAGGGAATTTTGTGAACGGCGTTGGAAAGGGATTGGGGGTTACGTTTGGCGGAGCTTTTTGTGATAGGATGTCTTAAGAAGGTGTGAAGGGAAGGTGTGCACTTGTAAAAAGTGCGAATGCCGTATTTACGTAAAAAGGAACCAATACCGGAATTCGTGGTGGAGTATGGGAGGACGCAGGTGCTTTTAAATACAGGAGGTGTGGTTCTTTTTTGGTTGGGTGTGAAAAAATGCCGGTCGATAAAACTGCGTGGATAGCCCGCGGACAGGAGATGAGAGTAGACCGTACGCCTCTCGATATTGTTAAAGAAAGGGAGGGAACAGTGGGTGTAGATACGTTTGGAAAGAGTTCGGACGGTGGTGATCTTGTGGGAGACGGGGGCGTGGGATGAAAAATTTAGGTACGAGGGGGTAAAGCCAGGTTTGCGAAAGACCGTTGTATATAAATAATATAAATATAATTTTGCGCGCGCGCTAGATGGGATATTGAAATGTATTTGTGAAGCATATAGTGATATATACTGAAGTGTCTTCCTAAAATATTTTCTGTTTAGATGCTGATTTGTATATAAAAATATCATTTTGAGTTCGAAAATATTTTCAATATATAGGAATATAAACAAAAATATGTATTTTAATTATATTATATATAATAGTTTAGAAAATTAAAAGGAATACCCATAATTTTCCCCACTTCTACGTTAATATAAAACACATAAAAATACTAAGAATTTCTGGGGATAAAAATAATTATGGAGAAATAAAAAATTATATCAATGAGAATCATATTGAATAAATATTTACAGATCTACCCCCTATATATGTAATTTTCTATCAAATATATTTATATATTGTAATATACCTTATAATAATATTATAATCTACTCTGTTTAATTAATTTATTTTTGATTGTTTGGATTTGGCAGCACTGTAATTATGGTTGTTGTTATGAATCTATTAAAAAGGTGTACGTTTGACATTAGAAAGATATATAATAAAAATTAGTTTATTGATTTAATAAAGCATATTTATTTATTTAATCGAAGAGGAACATTACATATATTGATTTATTTATATGTTATATTGGGTTGGCCAAATATCAGGGGACAGGCTAAATCAATGTTTAGTTTATTTCTGTTCCACCAGATGGCGCTCTGCCTTCTGTAAAGCACATGTGCTCCTGGTCAGGATATGCCATTTTTAATATATATTTATATGTGTTACGAAATAGCTACTCTACTAAAACCTTTAAACAGAATTTCTTTAAGCATAGTTCGACATTTAAATGTATGCAGGTTTTAAGGCTGTTTGTGTAACGCCTAAGTAGCTTATTTCTTTTTGAATCAACATATGTTTCACACATGCAAGATATTTACTTTCCCAACACTCTTAAAGTGATTCTTTTCTAAGCAGAGTAAGCCATTTATATAAATAGCGAGGCTTTAATGTTGTTTGCAACGCTTAAGTGTCTTATTTTTCGAATAAACATACATAAAATATTTATATTTCTAAAACCAATTAAATTAAAACTTCAATTTACCATTTTCATGGTTTGTTTTATGGTATCACTAATATCAGAGATGATTATTGTTTCGTAATAAATAAAGGACCCTCTTATATCCCTGTGTCAACATTGCGAAGTTTTAGTAAATATAAATATGATATCTATAGAGCTTCTTTCTAACAATGCTTCGTAAAAAAATAAGTATCAACCATCAATAAAATTCTTACAAAACCCTACATTTTAAAATAAAATACCCAATAACACAAACAAAGTTTTATATTCTTTAGGTATCTGTAGAACTGGATGACAATTTTAAAGTTTTCTCAAAAGTTTATAATTGTAGAACTATCCTTTTTTTCAAATATTTCTATTTTAAACAAGTATCTCTGTAATAATAATAAGGATTTGTGTTTTTTTTTTAGAAATATAATTAACTTATTGAAATCTTAAATATTCCTCATTTTAGACCTTTCCTATAATACTACAACTTGAGAGGATTGATATTTTAATATATGTGAATGTGTGTATTTTTTTAATTAATTAGGAATAATTTTATACCACTTAATAGATATCAAAATACTTACAATTCGCTCACCAGTTCGCTTTCAAGTTCTTCAAGTGAAGGAACTTTGTCTGAACAGTTTTTAAATCATTATTACCTATATTTATATCAATTCTTTGACGAAAATATATAATGGATAAGCATTATCGTGCTATAGGGCATAATACATAAATGATTTCACTCAATTATACTATATACTATTGTATACTTTAGAATGAGATATCTGACATATATAATTTTAATGAACAATATTAAAGTAAAACTGAAATATATATGGCTTTCCTCTAAAAGATAATTGATATATTCTTCTATACAAGGACTGTATATGAATGTAAATTGGTATTTCGGGCGTCTTTGTCTATTATATACCGTCTTTATCTATGCCGAAAAAATATCATTCAATAAATATACTTTATGATGTAGAAAAATAGGTGAACAATAATTACGGGTTTATCAACAATTACTATATCTATAGATGCATAGGGGCGCCTTTTCCGTCAAAATAAGTGTCGAACTAGATGGTGTCTACTTTTGACGTTTATTTTGACTGGAGACGCCATATGCTTCTAGTGATCAATTTCCTCCAGGTAAAATTTCGTCTAAACGCTATATCGTTATGTTTGTTATATCAGAAAGCTATTTTTATATTTTGGAGTATAGAATATATATACCTATTATGTAAAGTCCAAACCTTGCTAATAATACATAAAATGAAACAGAGTTAGTATTTAGCAACTTGTATAAATCAAAAAACGCGTGGACTTTCAAACCTATCCAATATTTTTAGTTGAAAATTATCATCCATATTTTGAATAAGTTATTTCACAATAAATATACCAAATCACTAGTATCATAAATATGTTATAAGATTACGATGTACTAGAGCGTCATCTGTTATCAAATTATAAAACTATTTTAGAGGCGTAATATTCTTTTTAAAATAAAATTATAAGATGTTAAACCATACTTACTAGCATACTCAGCAGTAGCAACTGCTAGCAGTACAGCAAGAGACACGAGAAGAATGAATACCTTCATCTAAAACACATTACAGTTACAATTATTTTATTTCTAAAGCGCTATATCTCGCAAGGGATACTTGCGCCAAACAAGGAGAAAAGTGTATTTATATAACATACAAACACATAGATATAAATAAATAATAATTGAATGTAGGTATATAAAGGTTGATTTATAATTCTTCCATTAATATAACAAATATTGGTACATTTCTATATTGATAATATAAAGTTTATAAATATTGACGATAAAAAACGAAATTATGGTTTCTTTTGAATAATCCTTCAAATTATATGATTTATCATTTTAATGAAGCACTTATTGATTTTATTTTCTCTCTCCTTGGAAGGATACAAATAATTATAATATTATAATTATGAACCTAATGGAAACATTATATCCATTTATATGATTTTAAAATCGAGTTAGATTAAAGATACATTTTTGATGTGATCATATATTTTGTGTATGCATCTTAGATAAGGTAGACTAAATATATACATATTTATATATTAATAATCAGAAAACGTGGCGCTTTAATTCAATTAATTTTGAGGAATATTTTATTTATAATTAGGATACATATCTCTATATCTCGGCGTGGAACTGAGGAGTTTTCAAGAAGACCTTGTCTGGAGGAGGATTTTCTCAAGTTGGGAAAGCCTCTCTTACTGAAGAAATTTGTACATGTGACAATATCGTTGCGGAATTTCTTGTTGTTCGATTTGAATGGTGAGGATTGGTTGAAACGCAGTCGTTGAGTGGCAAGTGAAGCACACAGTTAGGAATAATCAGGACACGTGATGGGGTTTGAAAATAAAAGGCAACTGGGTTGGAGGAAAGACAGCTTGAGAAGAGCGGAGCGATTTGGATTGTTAATTATCTGATCACATGGCGGTGATTGAACTTAGCTGTGGGATGAGCAGAGGGAGAGAGGCCTCGAGAGTAGATGTCACCTTGTTGGAAGCGGAATCACCACTAACTATTCTTGCTTTTCGATTTAACACCACGAGTTGTCTTCCTTCCCATTGGTCGAAGGATGGAACGTGCCCGTTTTCCTATTGGTTGACCTGTTTAGGGAATACTTTCTGATTGGTTCTGCGGCGTTCTTTGGTGAAAGATACCGCGATCTTGTCAGGAAGTGTCGGGTGTTATTTCGACTCTATTTACTTCCGCGTTATCAAATACGTCCGGTCTTGGGTCGGAAGTATGGGGTGTCTCTCTACTTTTATAACTTCTGGTCACCAGATACGTCCTGCTTTGCCAGGAAGTATTGAGTGCTTCTCGACTAATATAACTTCTGCGGTCACTAGATACGTCCGGCCTTCTGTCAGGAAGTATTGACTGTACAAGTTATTTATAATTGTGCCCGCTTTAAACCTATTTCCTATGTTTGGTTGCTACTTCTTTCCTCCAGTTACCTTGTTCTTTATTAAATCTTTGAAAATCATACATTGTACATGCATAGTGGGTCGGGGGTGCATACAATTATATACAAATTATGATATACATATAAAACTATTATATTATGATGCATTAGCCTGCCATCTTTTATTAAAATTCTTAACTATTATAGACGCGTATGATACTTAAAAAAAAACCAATTACTACTGCCCTTACTGCAATGGAATTACCAGACCCTCCCATTAATATTCCCATTACAGTAAGGGCAGTAGAAATTGTTTAATATTTAAAAGAATAATTCCCGTTTATAATAGTTTCAAATTTACATATAAAGTTTTATTTATATTATATCGATTATTATTCATTCCTTTATTATATATTATCATTTATTTGATCTTAATTCTTCTTTCTGTAACAATTGATTAGAATAATCATTATAAGTGTTCATATTGTCTATACTTATATAAATTTAAACATCCAGTCATCAATGGCAGATCAAATTTGTATTTTAAAAGTATGTCAGTTAAAGTAAGGTTCCTACACATTCATATAATATACAAGGTGTAATAGGGTTATTATAATATAATTTTTAATAGAAAATAAAATTGTGGCTAACCTTTGGTTGCTTCCTAGAAGATACAGGTCCATTCTCCCACTGGCCTTATATATTGGTTGTCAAGAATAGATAGTTTCTACTTATGTAATATTATCTTTGTCCTTTTGTATCCAGAAACACAATATGTTTCTTTGTATTTAAATTTAACAGATTAAATGCTTATACATAGGATTATCTAAAATATATATTAAATGAAGAATTATTATTTTTCTTCAAATAAAAGACACATCGGCCAGTAAATCTTTTTATTGACTCCACGTTTCGACAAAAATATTTTGTTCTCGTCAGGAGCGAACAAAAATTAAAACATTAGGCAAAGCGTTAAAATTTATTCTAAGGCTGCAAGGGCGTTCTCACGCGGTAATCGAAATTTTTTGTACAACATTCTTTATATTTTAATCACCGTATCAAAGATCTCAAAATCATTCCCCCGAGCCTGAATGTAAAAGCGCTGGTTAGAAATTCCTTTGGAAGACAGATTGATAGAAGAGCAAGTCTTCAGTTTGTCAAGGCACACATCCAAAAATCTCACAGAATGGTAGATATACAGAAGCAATATTTGACGAGTCAGCGAAGTGTGTTGTACAAAATTTCAAATACCGGGTGAAAACGCCTTTGCAGCTTTAGAATAATTTCTAACGCTTTGCCAAATGTTTTAATTTTTGTTCGCTCCTGACGAGGACAAAGGTTTTTTGTCGAAACGTCGAGACAATAAAAGGATTTACTGGGCGAAGTGTCTTTTACTTGAAGAAATATGAATGCCGGCCAGGCAGCCTCTATCTTTACGCGGAATTATTAGATACTTTGATTGTTATGTAATAAAATGAATATGTGGAATGTATTTTCTTATGAAAGAATGTTACTTTTATATACTGCATATATTGATAAAATTGAATATTTTCAAATAATAATTTTAATATAAATTCATCTGAAAATATTGGTATTCATTGTTTATAAACACAAATATAAAATCAAAATTTATGATATTTTTACAACGATGTATTTACTATCATCAAATCAGACACGATATCCCCACAAGAGAGGCTTACGTCAAGCAACAACACTAAATTCAGAGAACTATTTTACATAAACAATTGGTGAATTACAAGGTTTGAGTAGAAGTTTAAAGAAGAAAAGAAAGTAAATGACATTAAAATCGTGTTTTATTTTACATCCTGCCTAGGAAAAAACAATGAAATAGATACAAATACATATATATAGTTTAGTATTTAGAGTTTTTTTCAATCAAGAGAGAAAATCATAGATATATTTACAGAATTTCTCAAATTTTAAATATGAGTCTTTACTATATATAAACAAAAGAAATCCTTATATTCAATGTCTTCCAGATTTCTGTAGTTCTGGAAGATTTGACATTCAATAAGCAAGTAACTGGAATTCTGCCTTCTCTCTCCATAAAAACCTTAGATCATCAATAGCTCCTATTCGAAACAGAAATTCTCCGAAGTTTCCATAGAATAAAAAATATATTAATTAACCTATATTATTTTATTATATATACCCCTATAGATATGTGTTGGAGAAAGTAACTTCGCACGTCGGCTGTTCCCATAGCAACGGCCACTTCCCCCAGACATCACGTGACCTGGCGACGCGCCACGCCGGCCGTACCTGTATATAGGCTTCAGTGTTTGCCTTTGTTCTCTGCCCCTATGCTTGCTTTTGTTTAACTCTCTTTGTTACATGTCATCTTAATATAATATAATTGATAATTAAACAATCTTTTCTGAGATCCAGCCTCTGATTCTCTTACAATATGTCTATATAGTCATTATATTAATACGAACCACAATCTCAAATATAAAAAATACTGAAAAACTTCAAATTTATTTGAAATTTTCACTTGAAACAATATAGAATCAGAGAAAGAGGTACAGTTACAGTCTTTAGAAATGATGGAAAGTTAATTTACAATTTATATAGAACATAGACAATTACTTATATAAAATACTAGCGGATGTACCCGGCTTCGCCCGGGTTTTAACTGAGTAAAGGTTTGTCTAACGAACATTTGTTAAAACAATTCTCTATAAACTTATAAAAAAAATAATAGATATATTTTGGTTAACAATTAATAGGTAATCCCATAATATTATGTTCAAATCAATAGGCTTGAGGGATAAGTCTCTTTTGAATACATTTATTTCAAGCTTTCGGGCTCAACCGCCCTTCGACAGGAAAAATAATTTCGCACGTCGGCTGTTCCCATAGCAACGGCCACTTCCCCCAGACATCACGTGACCTGGCGACGCGCCACGCCGGCCGTACCTGTATATAGGCTTCAGTGTTTGCCTTTGTTCTCTGCCCCTATGCTTGCTTTTGTTTAACTCTCTTTGTTACTTGTCATCTTAATATAATATAATTGATAATTAAACAATCTTTTCTGAGATCCAGCCTCTGATTCTATTACAATATGTCTATATAGTCATTATATTAATACGAACCACAATCTCAAATATAAAAAATACTGAGAAAAACTTCAAATTTATTTGAAATTTTCACTTGAAACAATATAGAATCAGAGAAAGAGGTACAGTAACAGTCTTTAGAAATGATGGAAAGTTAATTCGGTTGAGCCCGAAAGCTTGAAATAAATGTATTTAAAAGAGACTTATCCCTCAAGCCTATTGATTTGAACATAATATTATGGGATTACCTATTAATTGTTAACCAAAGTTTTAGCATGAATCATATGTTTTCGGATAGAGATATCCACTAATATCTTCAGCAGATCCGGAAAAAGTCCATCCAGCTCACCAAATGGAGATGCCACCTTGCCTTCAATCGCAGGTGTGAAGAGTTAAATTTCATCCCACCGTCTCTGAGAATTAAGGACCCAGTGAAGAACCCATTCTCCTGCAAAGTAATCAAAGACACTCAAATGAAACTTTTAAGATGCAGAACACAGGGATGTTATTCTCATATCCGTATTCTTTCCAAAACCATCAAAGAATTAATTTTCCTCACCTCTCAAGTAGTGCCACCTCAGAGAATGTACGAGATGGTGACACATATCACCTCAGAAGTGCTTTCTTTAAAGACAGAGATTACGACCAAGCACCACAAAAAACTGAAACATTGGGCCCGCAAATATAAATGTCCAAAACTGAACCCACGGAACATAACAAGCGCTATAATGAACCTGTCGAATGCCACCTTATCTTTAGACGAAGAAATCTTACTAGCAAAAGGAATGAAATATAGAACAGTCCAGAAACCAGACCCCATTAGAATTATAAGTGGAATCGAATCAGCCATTACCAGACTCAATCTACAGGAAAGAAACATTATACGAAACAAAGTCACCAATTTAATAGTGTCACCTCCCAATCTCCCCCTTTACAACCCTCATGAACGGAAATTGTTGCAATACCTTAGCAACAAAAAAGAAATCGTCATCACCCAAGCGGACAAAGGAGGACAGACAGTTATCCTTAATCGATCAGACTATAACAGCAAAATGCTCAAAATCCTAGAAGACCGAACCGCTTTCCATCCCATATCCGAAAGTGATAAAAAATCTGCTTATAAATCATTCAAAAAAGAACTGAAAAAGATGAATACCGACCACAAGATCTCAGACGATGAACTTAAAGAATTCCTATCTAACCTGTCCAGCCCACACAATGAGCCCTATATTTATGGTCTCCCAAAAACACACAAACCTGAAACTCCATTGCGTCCTATAGTGGCCTTTTTCTCTTCTCCAACAGCCCCTCTTTCCAGATTTATAGCCAACTTCCTAAAACCGTTCCTCCAATTACAGAATGACCCATTCCCCATATCCAACACCCAAACCTTTATAGGAGAAGTACTGAAGATCAAACCTGAATCTGACCGCATCATGGTGTCTTTTGACGTGCAAGCCTTATACCCCAGCCTTCCACATCCTCTGATCATAAGTGATACAATAGAACTTCTGCAGGAACAGCATATTGATACAGATGTCATCCAAAAATCACACAACTAATTTCCATATGTCTAGATAACTGCATATTCACATATAACTCCCAATCATTCAGGCAAGCAAAAGGGTCCCCAATGGGAAGCCCTCTATCGACCACAATTGCAGAGATCTCTATGCGCGCAATAGACCGAAAGATTACCGCCAATTTCCCCAATGATATATTGGTCTTTTGGCGCAGGTACATCGATGACATCTTTTGCATTTGCACCACCACCAAAACCGATGACATCCTCTACAATCTAAACAATTATCACCCTGATCTTCAATTTACTGTTGAAAAAGAAACCAATAATACCCTTCCATTTCTCGACGTTAAAATCATCCGGCATCAACATGAATTGCACACCACCGTTTATTATAAACCATCCTTCCGTCCTAATTATGTTCAATACTCGTCCTTCTGTCCTATCAGTCACAAAATCAACACAGTCATTGCTCTATCAAAACGAGTCCATACCCACTGCTCCCTCCAGATGTACAAGAACCTCGAAACACAGAACATATTAGCTAACCTCAGGGACTGCGCATACCCGATATCCTTTATATTGCGACACTTTTATGACCCAA
Organism: Cordylochernes scorpioides; assembly: GCA_030710605.1. NCBI lineage: Eukaryota > Metazoa > Arthropoda > Arachnida > Pseudoscorpiones > Chernetidae > Cordylochernes > Cordylochernes scorpioides. The sequence goes on along the minus strand of CP092865.1, from coordinate 79,045,352 downwards.
CTAAAAAGACACAGTCTCCAATATACAGATCTATCTGCAATATGCCATATTCACCATTATCCTCTACAATAGCGAGATTCTTATTGAAATTTGGAATCAAAACCTACTTCACCTGCGCACCTACCTCTGGATCCCTTCTCCGAAACCAGATCATGAAACTCAATGAACCTAGCAGCACACCAAGAAACGCTATTTACTCCATAGAATGTTTGAACTGCCCAAAAGTCTACGTAGGCGAAACCGGGAGACAAGTCAATATTAGAATTCATGAACACAAAAGAAATATTGATAACTTAGACCATAGATCCTTAATAGTACAGCACATAAACGAAACTGGCCATTCCTTCAACATTACATCACCGAAAATTCACTATTCCAATATTGCCAACAAACACCAAAGACTTATCATTGAATCTATCCTATCAAGCAAATTACATAGCCTCAATAGAAAAATTGATTTACCTGAAATTTACAATGTAATATTCCCTGCAGCCACCACACCCCCCTCGGTATCATGAACTTTGCGATTCATTAAATAATCTTTTATTTCCGATATTTCAATGGGCTAAACGGCCATCTTTTTCAAAGATCTCACCCCTCCCGCGGCAAGCCTCGCATTACACTCGAGACACAGGCGTCTCACAAATTTAAATTTATATTTAGATTGGATCTGAAAACTTTAGTATCTAATATAATTTTTCCTGTCGAAGGGCGGTTGAGCCCGAAAGCTTGAAATAAATGTATTTAAAAGAGACTTATCCCTCAAGCCTATTGATTTGAACAAGATATATTTTGATAATTTGAAACTCGTAAATTTGAATCTCTCGATAAAGTGAACATTTTTTTCCCGGTCCCTGTGTGCCGTGTCATCCTGAATTTTGTCTTTCCTAATTTTCTACATTTCAAAATCATCATTTTATCTAGTGAACATTTTTCCCCGGTCCCTTGAAAAATACTCGATAAGTTGAATAAAATCAATATTAATTGGTCCCTCGGTAATTGGAAGTTAAAGGAATAGTATTTTTGCCTTGGAATTGTATCATTATTCTTGTCTCAAATAAATTGCCGTGTCTTCCTGAGATAATCTTACTTTTGATAAATAATCTTTAAGATAATAAACTTAGTTATAATAAAACTTATAGATAATAAACCTTGTTATCATCGTCGCAATGGTGGCGCTGCTTGCAAGTTAAATCTACAAATCTGCAAATAACTCTAAGGACATTCAAGATATTCAAGAATTTTTTTTTCAGAAACCTTCCCAGTACTATAATAAATAACTTCCCAAAGTTTCATGGCGTTCCAATGAGTGGTTTGGTCAGGCATAAAGGACAGACACACACACATTCATTTTTATATATATATAGATTAAATCAGAAATAGCGAATTCAATAAATTAAAATATGTGGCATAGAAAACTTGTACCCATTTTTAAAGCAGATATACAAATATTAACCAAGGATATAAATAGGAAAAACTGTAAATGAATTTGGTGACATTGAATGGCAAGGACTTAAGATATCCTCAAGATATTATAAAGAGGTTGCAAGAGCTGTTTTCTAGATAATATATTGAAAGAATAGATATTACACAGGGACAATAATCAATAATTAATAATATATATAGAACTGATTAAAGGTAAAGACTCTTCTAGTAAGGTATATCAATTAAGAAGGATCAGAAGATGAGTTTCTTTTATTCATATATAAATCGTTATCTTTCTTAGTATAGTTATATTTTTGCCTGTCGAAGGGCTTTTGCCCGAAAGCTCGTAGCATTCATACAATAAAAGAAACTCATCTTCTGATCCTTTTTATTTGATATATATAGAACTAATCACAATATAATTATCGTTATTTATTCACATTCCAATTTGTTAGATTGTTTTAGGATTGGCTAACATGAGAGGCATCAATGTAGATGATAATAAATATAAGAAAACAGAGTTCACATTCTACAGAGTATTTATTGATAAATCACAGTCAGTTTAGTGAGAGGCGAACGTCAATTGTTGTAATGTATATTCTCCAATGAATTTGTTATAATTTCAAGTTGGTGCTCTCAAATTTCTTTTAAAAACAAATTCACTAGACATCGCAAATTACGTTGCAATTGTATTTTTCAAGTTTAATTTTGAATCTTTTATAAAAGAAAATATTTTTAATTATATCTTTATATAATTCGAAACAGAATTATAGTACTTGATTTTTAGAAAGTTATTTGTTGAAAAATTCATTCAGGTACTCATATGTTCCTCCGCATTATATTATCAATATCACCTTTTTAATTAGCCCTTTATAAGATTTGCTTTATCATAATAATTATTTCAGAAGGGATTCCTCGCAATAACCACAAGTGCTGCTGGCCAAGCTTTGAACTCGGTCTAATTATGCATGTTGGGAGATACAGTTCTGTAGTAAAAGCAAGTACCCGAGTAAGCAAGTAATAGCGATTTATTGAATTATCCAACAAGATTACATAATATAAGAATATATAAAATAAAGGGTCACTATAGAATTATTATATATAAATTTATGAGTCGATTTGATACGTGAAGGAAATTAATTTCATTTTTTTTAAGTGGTTATTCAGATTATTTAAAATTATATCCAATAAATGACATTTTATTCATTTACCTTACATTATCTATCTTTCCTATCATTACAGTGCAAACCTTTTGGGAATAAAACTAGTTTTGCCGCTCTTAGTTCTTCCTAGGCTGATTGAAAGGAAATTTTCTAGTCTGAATCTGATAGATCTGGGTCTTGTTTGGATAATGTCCTGGGTAAATTTCGGTTTTATTGTTTTCTTTACACTTTCCTTGGGGGGAAACGTATTAAAATGTGTGTTTTTGAGTTATAGGTTTGAATAGTGTTATTTTTAAACCATTATTTCACACTTTCATATTCAGGTGTTAATTATCAGGTATACAGATAATAGAATCAGCTAAAAGATCACTTGATATTTTCAACTGCTCTCATCCTCATGTATCACTCACCTACTCAATGGTTCTTCAATACTTCTAGGAGACTTATATGCCGAGCACCCCATCTGAGGATCTACTGGAGAAAGCCAAAGAGGGGACATACTTTCTGACTTTGATTAAACCAACTTGATTACGATAGAACAGGAGAGACCAAATACCTACCATAATCATATGGAACTAATGATGTCCATTATTTTGCCGCCGTTTTTCCTAACCTCCAAAGTTTATGGTCTGTTCTTGAACCAAACGGAAACAGTCATAAGCCTGTTTTGGTGAACATCAACCCAAGAGGTACTGAACAAAGAAATTTTATTTCTAAAACGCATTATAAAACTCCATAGTAATAAAAACAAACCAAAAGACTTTGAAGAGGTATTATAACCCTTAAATTAATGATAATAGAAGTGGCAAAGAAGAGCATTCACAAGGTCTACAGAATGCATGACCTCACTACACAAGAACTACAAGAAAGATCCCAACATTGAAACAGTCTTTACAAGACACTTTCCACATCCTACAACCTAGCTAAAATATTGAACTAAGAAGATTAAATACTTAAATCAGAATAAAATATGTATGGTATTATAAAGAAACAACTGGCACACAACATTTGTCAAAAACTAAAATCGGACATTTCTGACACAAATCTATAGAAATATACAGGATCCCAGATCACTGGCAACCAGAACAATGATTGTGTATGACCATAAGCGCTGATTACAAAATAGCAATCCCTCCACAGTCTAAACTCTACTAATTCATTAAACACAGGAAAACCTTTCAGTGAACCTTTACTCTAGATTATTTGAAAGATGTAAGAGTATGAATAAACATTAAAAAGCATACTGCCTGGATGAAATTCATAGCGCAATGATAAATACCTACCTCCTTCGGCTCTAGAAAGGCTTCTAAAAATCTAATTTAAAAAATGTGAAAAGGGGTACATCTTCAATTGAATCTTTGACTTCCTGAAAAATAGAAACATTCGAGTCAGATACAACAATACCTATTCGAAAGAGGTAAAAGAGAATCAGGGACTCCCTCAGGGGAGCATATTGAGCCCCATTTTCTTCTCAATCTAGTTAGATTGCCTCGATGAAATACTTAACAACCACCACCTCGCAGTATCATTATTCGCCGGACACCTAGTAGTGTTTACTTCCCACTCAAACTTGAAATCCGCTGAAATTATCTAGATAAATCATTCAGAAAACATACAAAAATAACTGATGATTTAAAATTCGATATCAACACAACCAAATTTAAAAGTTGCATATTCAAATTCAACAACCAGCTTAGATCTCACAAACTTAAAATACCGATTAATACACAAAGTATATATAGTACAACCTAACCTCCAAATATTTGGGAATTATGCTGGACACTTCCCTATCTTTTAACAAATATATCGACTATGTGAAACTAGAGCCAAATGAGAGACTAAACCTGTTTAAAACCATATCAGGCTTTGTCTCGGTTAGATAGGTCGACAGCGAGGGACTACATATTCTTCATAGTTTTCATATCGGCTATCCAGGAATTTACCAACTACTATAAAAGATCAAATAAAATCCTGAGCGACATCTCTTCTCATATGTAGATGCTTCACAATGATTCGACAATAACATTGCAATGAATCTCTTCACACATTGGACTACACGGAAATAAAAATAAGATGTCTTGGAAAAAACTGCTGCCCAACCCAGTGACACCAGGACTTTGATTAATTCAAGTCAAACCAGAAGAGAAAAATGAAGAAGGACTTATTAATTTACTTCACCAGTGGTACCTGCCTGAGAAACCTGGGGTGATCATCAATGCCAACCTACCCCGTAGAGATACCACATGTCTGTTCCGCCTCAAAACGGACACACAAGGCAGATCTATTTGAAGGCGGAGTTAGGATCTTTCCAACATGTACCATCTGCAAAAAGAAGGAGGCAAGCCCAGACCATCTACTCTCATGTATGGGAATAACCAAGCACGACATTTATCACAACCCACAAATAATTCTAAACAAGATGCATGTAAATAGTATCCATGACATTGTGTAATGGCACAAAGGATTATAATAAAAAACTTAGGCCATGTTGATTTTCTCTCAATGCTATTAATTTTGTATCTAATTTTCTCTTCCGCTGCCTTATCCTAATCCATCACCGAAATATCCTTGATTTCCAATGGCTAAGTAAGTACATCGCCTCGTTCAGGATCATTTGCTTTCCTATAATGTGGGCTTAACATTAGCTGGGGGTTGTGGGAATTTTCCATGATCAGGGTTTGTCACACTTTTCTCGAATTCACTTTGGTGCATATAAAAAGTGGCAGTTTTCATTTGAATTGTATTTTAATTTTTATTTCCCCTATGATTAATGTGCTTTATTGGATTTTCTGGGAAATATCCATTTAAAATGAGGTCCACTTTATTCGGGAAGCAGTTTATTCCAAATGTGTAAAAGAAAGAACACAGATCACTTTGCAGCAAATATACCCCTTCAATCTGCTACTCTATTGATTCTATATAGGTTTATTAAAGTAGTAGTATTAACTTAGTAGAAGTACTACTAGTACAGAAGTATTTACTTTTAGGCTCTTTTTAGGTTTTTAATTTATCGGATAAATTTTCCAAATTGAATATTCTTTTTAAGATTTTTTTCTGAAGCTCCTAGTTCTTTTGTCGCTGCATATTTCCAGGACTTGAAATTAATATCTTTAATTTTGTCAGTTATCTCATGTGACTTATCTAATATTTCTATAGATACTAGAAGTATATGTTCAATCGAAAATTTGACATTTTCTCCAGACACAAAATATTTAATCTTTTCTCATAGAAGTTGTCTTCAGCCAAGAACATTTTTCAGCTAATTGTCTAGGTTTACAATTATCAAATTCCATTACTGTAATTAATCTTTTTACAAGTTTGAAATAAACATCATCCAAAACATTATTAAAGACACTCATTCCATACAGGTTCTCCCAGTTGGTTGAACAAAGTGAAATAGCAGTTATATATAGAGATTTGATATTCAGATAGACCTTTCTTCAAGTTGAACACATCATCTGTGTTGCGCTTATAGTGCTGTTTTCAAGAATTTTGAAAAGCTAATGCCTTTGAGGTTTGCTTTTTACTACATTTTCCTACAAAAAATAGGCGACTTGTTTTAAAGATTCGCCCTGGAGCACGCCAGAACGAATTTTAATATATTCGGTGAAGAAATTTTTGAACGAACCGCTTTTGTTATGCTTTCTCAGTAGCCATAAATAAGGTTGACAAATCGGAGATTAAATCCTAAATGATTTGGTTTCACCCTACGAAGAAGGAATAAAGTTTCATTTTTTTTTTAATTTTAGAATCACCTTCTACAAATAAATTTAGTAGTCGTACTTTTTCCATTTAAAATATATTGATTTTACTTGTAGTTCTCATGGTATTCCATATGGTCACTTTGTATTCAGGTTACATTTTGGTAACTAGGTAGTTAGATATGATTGTTTCTGATGTGATTCCTGTAATTGCGAATTTAGCTTCTACTTAATAACTCCATATGTTTGTTTTTTTTTTTTGGCATAAAATAGATACCTTATATTTTATTTGTAAGTTTTTGCTCTTATGTTTTTTGACAGATTATATAATTTTAAAATATAATTATGTTAATATATTTATTTGTGGCAACCGGTCTGTAGGCTACCTTTAACTTATTATTTTAAGAGGTCCTATTCTAGACATCTAGACACCAAAGAGAACCACTATTCAATGTGGATCTCCTTATTACAAGCACTATCCCTTAGCCTTATCACTAGTGGGGGGATATTCAGGAGTTAAAATAAGGACACCTGAGTCGAGTCAAGTATTAAACTAAGTAGTATCCAGGAACCTGACCACGGCTGGGGGTAAAGATTGTATTCTGGATCACAAATATATTAATAACAAGTACCGCGGACATGGTTAATTACTAAAATAAATAATTTTATCGAATTATTCTACATAGAACATTTTTTTAAATAATCCACTGTATCAATATTAATTTCAAATCGTCAGGCCTCCAATGATAAATTTCTTTTCATAATTTAAAAATATATTGAAGAAATACATATTTCAATATTTGATATAAAATGGCTGTTCTTTATTTTAAATGCATATCGAGATTTTTATAATTTGTAATATTTGGTGATTTATTTCATAATTGGCATACTTTTGCAATTGAATCTTGATAGTGTGTTTTTAAATAGTGACTATTCAGAATCTAAAAGTAAGATGAAATTGTATCTTCAAATATTTACAATTTTTGAGTCATAGTTTATAATAAAATTCGAGATTTCTCAATGAAATTCATGAATATCATTTTACAAGACGATCCATTGAATATATATATATGGTAATTTAAACCAAAAACCCCATACTGTGTATATAACTTATAATAAGATTGTCATGTTGTATATAGAAACACATCTATAAATAATAATGCGCATGATTAATCTGTGTCATTGCATCGCCCTATGTAATGTAATTTGTACAAAGTGGATAAATAAATAAAATCTGTAATAGATTTAAGAGTTGAGCTAGGGCAGAGATCGAACATATAGTATTGCCAAAACAACAGAGTCTAAAGATGGAAGTCATAAATCAGGTAGATTCACAATTCCCACGACAGGCCACCCACACTGTCACATGTGGTGGAATGCAGAGACCCCTCTCACACCTGGACAGGTAAAGGCGCCCTTTCTCAAACGCCCCTGTCAAATAAGGTCCCCCCCCCCGTCTTTTAACCTATAAATACATCACTTTTACAGGGACTTGACAGTTCAGTTAAGTTTAGTTTAGTTCATCTTTAGTGCAAGCCGCGTCGGTCGTATGTTATGTCGATCTCATCCAACATGTAGTTAGGAAGAACTCGTCTATCTCCATCTTGCGCTACTAGCTCAACTTTTATCTGTTACGGAACTTTCTTAGTGCAACTGTGTCTTCGTTTTTTGTGTGGACATCCCCAAGCTTTTCCACTCTGCCTCGACCACGACTGCCTGTATTTTGTGAGAACTTTTAAAGGTCTTCCAAGGTGCAGAGAGGTACTGGAAAACTCTACATCCTGACTGTTCCTCTTGGTCAACACAGTACAACAAGAGCTACCAGGACTTCAACATTATTTCAGTAGTCGACATCAAACTCAACAAATCATTACAGTGAGTCGACAAGATCTCTTATTACATTAGTCGACAGGATTCTACAAGAGTCAACAGCAACTCAACAAATCATTACATGAGCCGACAGGATGACCAAAACGAAGGATGACAAAACGAAGAGGTAAGAAGACTGTTCAGATAAGAAGCGAGAACGAGCAAAGATGGAGGAACAAACCCGCCATTCCAACGAAACGACAAAGCAATCTCTCCCCCCAACAAGAGACGATATTTACGGAAGAAACGCCTCCCCAACGGACTTCCGCATACCCGCTAACCGATCGCCAACGCCGGGAACAAGCAAGCTGACCGCGCCAACGACAGCCACGAAATTCCCGCAAATCATGGAAATCGAGGAGCTGCGATGTGACCCAAACCCTGTGAGAAGTTCTTCATCTTCGACTTGACATCGTCGAGACAATGATCAAGGCAACAAGCGACAAACAACTTTCCAGAATCTACAAGCTTCTACAAGTCCAACATGGAGCGACTTCCACGTCAGCTAGAAAACAATCAAAGAACACGTCTCCTGACTGAACTTTCATCCAAATTGTAAGTTTTAAAAAAAACCTACCTTAACCTCATCCTCAACTTCACAACTTAATTCCCCATAAATTTTGTATTCATATTTTCACTTTAAGCATTTTAAAATCAATTTTTACCTTTTTATATCATTTTTAATTCAATTTTTAAAACTTTCACATTCACATTGATCAAATTTACTTTAATTTTTATTCAGATTATAAATTTCAAGTTATTACTCTCAATTTTATTTAAAAAAAAAAAATTTCGCCCATCACGCATTTTTACAAATTTGCCAATCTTACATGTCGTTCTTAAATTCACCTATAATAATATTATCCAAATCTACAACTTAAAAAAAAAAATCATTATTATTATTTCTTAAAATCTCTCATTCATCATAATACTAAACTTATTTTTGTTTTACTTATTAGTTATCTTTATACCAAAAGACCAATATCTTTATCAATTCTTAAAATTTGGTAATGTTCACCATTTTAAGTAAGCGTCCAATTCAAATTATTGGTAACTCTCACGACATTGCCCTTTTAAAAGAATCATTTTAACTACCATAATCAGCAATTTAATAAGTATATTCAAATTTTAAATATAAATTAACATAGGTGAAACGCATTTTTTTAAATTGTAAAAATCGGAAGATACAATATCTTCAAAAACACCACTAGGGAAAACAACTATCTTTCCCAAAACAAGTTGAAAATAAAGATTCCCTCCACTTCATCGCCAGTAGCTAAATTAGGTCACAACCCACCAAACTTATTAACAACATTTTATTCTAACTTAGATACACTCCCTCGTCTCTACTTTTTACATGCATAATTAAGCATCAATAAATCTCTCTCAACAAACGTTACAACACCCTCACACATAACTTTCTCCAATTGGCAACAATTTTTAGTGCGCGACTTAACACACAAATCCAATTTCGAGCTCCACTTAGCTCTATATCGTCGCCACAATGAAAAATTTTCACATTAAGCATGCCATATCCACTAACAGTCAAAAATTCTCGATGTGTTTCATACAACCATCACCCATGACTTTATTAAATTTGTTATTTATGGTGAAACAGGTTAGATTTTGTACCAAACTATGATTTCACGTGACACCTTTCCATTCAATTCACTTCACAAGTGTCACAAGGCAACACAACAAAACCTTTCTCACTTTTCAGGCCAAAGACGCCCTTCACGCCTGTGACACTTCTCACCTCAAAGCGTGTCCACGTCGAAAGTCATATCTTTCACTCACTTCTAGCCTGAAATCATCGTATAACAATTTTAATAAGTCTAAACTGATTTCGAGACACAACACTTACGAACATCGAGAAAACTATATTTTCAAATAGGCAAGAAAATTGCCAAACTTAAACAAAAGAAGAGAGAGAAAGTCAGTTTCAAGTAAGACAGAAAATAAACACCCCGCACGTGTGACCACCCCAAAAATAGAATTTCCGTGAAAAAAGGAAGTGACCGCCCTTTATGACGTCACTCCCCTGGTCACTACTACCTTTTGAGAATATCTTCTCTTCCCCCTCAAGGCAGATCTTCTTGACCGCCAGCTTCATTATCGCCATTTTTAACACATGTTTCACACTAACCATTTAGGTTTTCTTACACATCTCACCAACGCCTTAAACACAACATACATTAAACATTTTACATGTTAATTGATAACACCAATTAAAACAATTTGGTTAAGTCTTATATAGACTTTATAACGCGAAAGAGAAATCATTCTCTACATACCAGCATTGAGGACAAACGAAAAGATCATTTCACGTATTCCCAGTTTCAGAGTCATAGAAACACCGATGTTACCAAAGGGATATAATCTAGTCACACACCACAACTGTAACTTTTCGTCAAAAGAGACAATTTTTGTTCAATTTTACACTACTTAAAATTTATCCAATCATTAATAACCTTCAATTATACTATCAATTTTGTATAAATCTTGAATAATTATTCTCATTCTTACCTTTCAATTATATAAACAAATTTTTTAATCCAACATTTAAAAAAAAAAACCTTTAATCAAATTTACTTTTATTTTTCATTATATTATTTTAGTATTGTAAGATACTAAAGTAGATAAGAAAGAAGAAGAAAGAAAGAGTATTGTAAAACATCTAATTGTTTCAAAAATTATTTTTATTTTATTATTTATTATATCTTTTATATATTACATGTTTAATTTTGTCCACTTACACTTTTTGTACCCGCAATCATATTTCTATATTTCTATTAACTATATTTTATTTGTTTAAATACCTTTATTATCTGACAATGTTTATCATCCACTATCGGGCATCTACAACAATCGTTTTCAACAATCATATTCTTTAACCAATTCCCTATATTTTTCATCACTATCTTTTCAGTCATTGCGTCACATCAACGTAGAAAAACGACAGCACTGCTTGACAATTTATTTTTTGATTTCGTAATTCAACAAACTCTTTGAGGACACAGTTCCCCAGACTTACAAATCCAAACTTCTGGTCTGAACACGCTTCAAGAGTTTATCTCATTTCATCCGCAGAGCACAATCACCAACGCATTCACAAAGCGTTCACTTTTTTTTCAACTTTCAACTTTTTTTTTTTCAGCTCTAGCGGACCACATTCAACCTTTGATTTCGAGTCAAGTTAGACCACCTACTGTCGCTACAATTCTACTTATCGCATGGCTCTATTTCACTCTTTTCCCAATCATATAAATAAACAACTTTTCTTCAGCAACTTTTCTTCAACAACTTTTAACCCAATAATCCTAAAATTGTGACAAAGCACTGTAACCCTTATATAGGATCGCAAGTGAAACATTGCTAAGGAAGACAGCTCAAGTCTATATCCTCGCTTTGCACCTGGACCTGAGTATTTGGTTTACATGTGCACTTCTAACAATTGCATATTCTTCAACAACTTTTCAACCAATAACACTACAATTGTGACAAAGCACTGTTACCCTATACAGGATCACAGGTGAAACATTGCCTAGGAAGACGCTCAAGTCAATATCCTCGCTTTGCACCTGGACCTAAGTATTTGATTGCATGTGTAAATCTCACAATTGCTTATTCTTTAACTACTAACCCTGTCCAACGCCCACCAATATTCTCTTAGAATGTGAATTTTTCTGTCATAATTTTATTTTAATCATCTTTTTTGTTAATCAAACAAAATGTCATTTTTATTTCACTTTTATATATCCAACAAATATTATCTTGTTATAACCCTTTTTAACCCTCACAGTTTAAATTAATTAAAAGAAATTTTAATTACTTACCTGTGTTAGAGAGGCTTTAACCGCCTAAACCCGGATAAACCCTTTCACTCCCGGGGCCCATCTATGGTAATTTAAACCAACAACCCCATACTGTGTATATAACTTATAATAAGATTGTCATGTTGTATATAGAAACACATCAATAAATAATCATGCGCATGATTAATCTGTGTCATTGCATCGCCCTATGTAATGTAATTTGTACAAAGTGGATAAATAAATAAAATCTGTAATAGATTTAAGAGTTGAGCTAGGGCAGAGATCGAACATATAGTATTGCCAAAACAACAGAGTCTAAAGATGGAAGTCATAAATCAGGTCGATTCACAATTCCCACGACAGGCCACCCACACTGTCACATGTGGTGGAATGCAGAGACCCCTCTCACACCTGGACAGGTAAAGGCGCCCTTTCTCAAACGCCCCTGTCACATAAGGTCCCCCCCCCCCGTCTTTTAACCTATAAATACATCACTTTTACAGGGACTTGACAGTTCAGTTCAGTTTAGTTTAGTTCATCTTTAGTGCAAGCCGCGTCGGTCGTATGTTATGTCGATCTCATCCAACATGTAGTTAGGAAGAACTCGTCTATCTCCATCTTGCGCTACTAGCTCAACTTTTATCTGTTACGGAACTTTCTTAGTGCAACTGTGTCTTCGCTTTTTGTGTGGACATCCCCAAGCTTTTCCATTCTGCCTCGACCACGACTGCCTGTATTTTGTGAGAACTTTTGAAGGTCTTCCAAGGTGCAGAGAGGTACTGGAAAACTCTACATCCTGACTGTTCCTCTTGGTCAACACAGTACAACAAGAGCTACCAGGACTTCAACATTATTTCAGTAGTCGTCATCAAACTCAACAAATCATTACAGTGAGTCGACAAGATCTCTTATTACATTAGTCGACAGGATCTCTACAAAAGCTACTGGAATTCTCATCTCATTACATATATATATATAAATATATATATATATATAGTATATTTTGAGTTAGTTAGATCACAACCTTCTTATAATATTTATCATAACCCCATATCTATATAAAATATGTATCGACCTTGTATAACAATGGAAGTGACAAATAAAGCAAAGAGGTAAGGGTAGACCAGACGACGCAATAACCCAGACGAACAGGTGTTTATGATAATGAGTTCAATCACCCCGTCAACAGGTGGCCAGATGTGATAAACAACCCGGCGCCTGACAGGTGGCGTGATTTTACAGGAACCAATCAGGACTCTCCGCCATATGCGGGCAGTCAATATAAAAGAGCCCAGAAATGGGACAAAGTTGTTCAGTTAGTTGTTTTTAGAGCGACGCCGTCATAAGGTCGGGTCTCTCACCCCTATCCGCGATGTAGGCATCCGTGACGCCCGTGGTTCGACTGCCTTCGTCCGTGGTCTACCTCTACCTTCTTGGAGTTACCATCTAGACCTGCCTCTGTCTCTTGCTGTCCCAGTGCGGGAATCCCATCACGAACCCACTACCACGACTACCCAGTACATTCCACATCGGGATTACTACATATATATATATTGTGGGAACATGTTTTTTGGAAGAAAATCAAATTTTCTTGAATTATATATATTCTCAAGATTGTGTGCTTCCTTTTTATCGATTAATTTCATAATAAACTTAGAAGTAATATACAAATTGTTGTAGATTTGAACAGAATTGATTTTATCAATACACACTGTATTATAATATTGTCACAGAATATTCTGTGGTGATCTACTCGGTTTATTATCATCAGTCCCGTGACGTCATAATTTTATTTGTAAATATTTTGTTCAGATATTTCTCAGTTTAAGATAGAAAATAATTGTAAATACTTTCCTTGTTGAAATAACTTTGTTTTATGACTACTCTATTTTCTGGTCTCACTTATAATATTGATATGGAACAATCTAACATTGACATGAAGCCAATCCCACGGACAATGCAACAATATGTACCAAATTACGGAAGTGTAACAGCCCCAAAATGTAAATACAATTCAAGGCGCTAGTTTGACCATCATGTAATACAAAAGAAAGCTATAAGGTTTTATGGAGAGTCCGGCACATCTTTGACAAGGACAACATTACTATAGTTGATTTACGAAAATTAATTCGCCATTTTTTCACTTTAATAGCTCTGTAAAAATAATAATAAATAATATTATTGACCATTATTGGCTATCTGTATAAAATATATTCTATTCATGTCTTTTTATTAATTATATGTTATAGTGTTCGATTTTAACATAGAGGTGTGTGTTTATTATAATTATGAATTGAAATAAATAAAGGAAAATCAGTAAATTTGCAAACAAATTTATTAGGAATTTTATTTTTTGATTTTCATAGAGTAAGCTTTCTTCATATGTCTGTAACAAAATAATCAATGTTAGAAATATTTTTAGAAAAGTAACGACACCACACTTACGCTATAATATATTTCTAAAATATCGTTAATATAGAGACATTTTTAAAATACAATGAAATATGCCTTTAGTATGATGGATGACAAGATTTTGAAAAAGTATATCCAACAGGTGATGACTATAAATAATAAAAGGAATTGGTAGAACATATATCAATACTAGAAGAATGACCCGGCTTCGCCTGAGAAATTCCCCGAGTGAAGTATCCTTCATACTGAGAGTACATCAATAATAAATAGTAGAAGTGCCATAGAATAGCAATACAGAAGAAACACATAAACTACAGGAAAAAAATTGTGCAAAGGCAAAAATTGTATTATATTAGTGTTTAGGTATTTGATTTAATTAATTTTTGCAATCCATTTAGTTGTTTCAAAATTAATATAGTTTAAATAGACGGCAGCTTTTCCACCAAACCCCCATTAACCTTTGAAATGACAGACTGACTGTAAAGAATCCTGACTGAGATGCCCATCTTCTCAGTAAGAATTAAAAAATAGGTTTATAAAAAAAATTAATCCAAAATACTGGCATGTAAATATTTTTCTGTAAAAAAATAAAAGAGCATATGGAAATATTAGGCAAACATATGTGTTCGCTAATGGTTGCGACTGCATTTTAAACGATTTTTAAATAGAGATTTAAACAAATAAAGGCCAGAACAAAAATTAATAAAAAATATATGAAATCCATTATTTACATGCATTCACAAAAGCAAACGATGACAGAATTGATGACTCTGATACTTGTATATAGAATAATAATAATAATTTAAATGAGATTTAAAAATTGTAAAAAAAAATATGCATCGGCCGGGAATCGAACCCGGGCCGCCCGCGTGGCAGGCGAGCATTCTACCACTGAACCACCGATGCCTATAAGAAATGGCCATATTTGGGTATTTATTCCATTCACAAAAGCAAACATATCGGGCAAACTATTCGGGCATTCGGATTGTTGATTGATGACTCTGATACTCAAATTTTTGCGGCTGTTCAAATCTCCATATCAATCAACTAGGCACTTCCATTACCAAATATACATTCAATGAAAATAGGGATTTTTTGATCAGCCAAACAAATTCGTTGATATTATAGTTATAATCAAAAATAATTTGTTAATTAAATCAATAGAGTGCAAAATGTGATAATAATTTTTCAAATGATAATCTACAAGTATGGTAAGGAGAAAGGACGTAGCTAAATATTTATGAGGATAAAATAACAAAAGAGTATTTCAATTATCATTCAGTGACAATTTAAGAGAATGAATTATTTGAACAAATATTGCCTGAAGAAACATCTAGCTCTACAGTGTGGAGGATTAACCGCGCAAACGCTTACCTGGTAATCAACCTGATTTTTATTAAAATAATTCTTATGATAAATCAGGTGGAAATACAACGTGTGATCAATAATTTCCAGAAATGAGACTGAATCACGTAAAATATTCACAATAATAAAATAAGTTTATAAGGACCTTATAGAGAAAACATTTAACAACACGTAGAAAAAAATATTGATCACACAGACGCACGCGCTGACGTTTTATCGAATTTATAATTTGAGTATATCAGAACTTTCTCTAATATCAGTATGGACTGTATTGAAAAACAGCGAGTCTGTATAAAGTGTCGCGTTAAATTAGGGAAAACAGCTTCCGAATCGTTTCAAATGTTGAGGTAGATTTTAAAGAAGATGCCCTATCACAATCGAGGTCATTTGAATGGTTTGCACGATTTAAAGCTGGTCGAACAAGCGTCAAAGATGATCTACACAATGGCAGATCTTTATCAATAACAAACCCCGAAATGCACTCAAAATCAAGTCATCGATCAAAGAAAACCCAAGAATAACTATCAGAGAGCTATCAGAAGATTCGGATATCTTTTTTGGAACATGCCAAACTATGATAAAGAATGATCTGCATCTTAAACGATCTCCGGCTAAATTTTTCCCACATCTCTTAACGAATGAGCATAAAGAACATCGCAAAGAAACGTGCAAAAATATGATCGAAATGTTTAATTCAGATCCCCATTGGCTCGAAATTGTTATCACTGGAGATGAAAAATGGGTATACGGATATGATCCCGAGACTAAGAGGCAATCAAGCCAGTGGCTAGAGCCTGGAAAATCAAGATTCAAGAAAGCAAGAATGATCAAATCGAAGCTTAAGTGTCTTCTTATCACTTTCTTTTATGTGAAGAGATTGGTACACTATGAATTCGTGCCCGAGGGTCAGACCATTAATCAACATTACTATCCTGATGTATTGCGACGTTTAAAGGAGGCTGTGGGTCAGACACGACCCGAAAATGGCATTAGAAAAATGGCCTTTGCATCATGACAACGCACGGCCACATACGGCCGTCACTGTACAACTCTAGTTGGGTAAACACGGAATTGCTTTACCACATTAGGCACCCCATTTTTCTGACTTGCTCCCAACGACTTTTTTCTTTACCCTAAAATTTAAAATCTTAAAAGGACGTCGATTTGACTCAATGCCTGAAATAAAGGAGAATACGAAGAATATTTCGAAAAGCCTCAAAGATGAGGATTTTCAGAGGTGTTTTGATAAGTGGAAAAAAAGATGGAACAAGTGTATAGATAGTGATGGTGATTATTCGAGATATTTTAAATGAAAATTTATTATTATTTTGTATTTCTTCAAATATTTAGCAATCCTGGAAATTATTGATCACACTATGTATAGGTCGATTTTCTGATTTTAAAAACTACGCTCAGTTGATCTTTAAACAATAGATGGCGTTCTGCCAAGATCCCTTTTGTATTTTCTAAATAATGAATTTTATTATAAAACTTTACATGAACTTACCTCTTTTCTCAATATTGCTTTACTGGAAAAAATCAAATACAAAAAAAATTAGAACAAGCAATATAATAAAATACTCTAATGTGTTTTTTTTTTATGGATATATTATTTTCTTAATAAAGGTAAAAGGAATGTTTTTGAACCCATTTAAATTTTATATATACATGATTAATCATAACATTTGATTCTCAAAATAATCCGCATATAAAATAGTCAAATAAAATTATCATATTTTCAATTTTTAAATGATTTTTATGCCTTTTTCGACATGTCAAATGAATGCAGCTCTAATTGTAAATGACATTGAATTTTGAAGGCCTATTAAATACTTTCAATCCTAAACGTTATTTCAACATATATTAAAGGATTAGACCTCAACTTCATTTTATCTGTAATCTCAGTCTTTTATTATAGGATTATCCTCTTCATGTATATTATAATTTAAGAAAATTATTTATTTTTTACAATTAGGAAATTATATATTATAGCTAAGTATTTATTTAAAAGAGTGTCAATTTTTTTATGTGTACATTTTGTTACTCTGTAAACTTTATCCTTGCTTATTTTGTATTTTATCAATATAGTTTGTTCTTGCTTTGAATAAATTTCTGTTTCATCCTGAAGTTTGTTCACTTCACCCTACGTATTGCTTTCAAAAATATCAGCAAACAAATCTAAGGCAATAGCTTACTATAAATTTTTTAGTTCATCATTATGTAAGGACCAGTCAACAAGTGAATGACTTTAAGACGAAGAGTAAAGCCTGTTCAATTTCTATGTAAATAACACAAGATGATTATTACCTTACCCAATTGGGAGAATCTGTATGGGGCAAGTTCCTAATGAGCCTTTTGTATGTGTTAAATTAGTATCTAGTATAGTTTCTTATTATTGCATAATCCAACTTTATAGACCTGTCGATTGAAGCTCTAAAAACTGAAGTAATGATTCTTTGTGAAATAATGAAATCAGTACATACAACAAGCCACGAAATGCCGTATTTATTTAATATTTCTGCCACACTTTTATCAAACCGATTTTTTGTTTTGCAGAGGTTAATATATACCATAAGTGCGCCAAACAAATTGAAAGTGGCCCGTTGTGGTCCAGTTTCTAGTATTTTCATCCAGAATATTATGGTAATTATTTTTCACAATGTCATCTAGAAAATTTCTTCCTCTATCTGCCCTCACAATATAACCCGGAGTATAACTTGGAAGGTTCAAATATCGCTTAAGTATACTGAATTCTATTTATTATTGAGGCATTATCATGTCCCTATTTTGGAGCCGCGTAGAGAAAAACTTCTAGAATCATGAAGTCCATCAATTAAATACTTGCGTGAGAATAAATTATCTTGGATTATAAGCACGTTAGCCCCAAAATCATTTGCAAGAACCCTCTGCCATTCCACCATTTCGTAAAATCAATAATTTTGTCTTACTCTCTTTCAGAGTAAATATAGACTAGTTTCTAAATAATTATTCAATATATATAGTTTCATTTGGAGGTTAATTTTAGAATCACCGAAAAAAACAAACAATATCCTCCGTGTATATGAGAAGATCGAAGTATTCAAATTTGGCTAAATATATACCAAATATTCCAATTATATCATTTATGAAATGTAATAAGAAACATGGAGATATTGGCACACCCTGGAGCATGCCAGAACAAATTTGAATATATTTGGTGAGAGAATTGTTTAAATGAACCACCGCTGGCATGTTTTCATAATATCCTTAAATAGGATTAAAAATCGGTATTTCAATCATAAATTATTAAGTCTCACCCATAGTAGTGAGCGAAGAAGTGTATTGAAAGCTTTTCTCATATCTAAGAAAAGAAGGAATAAAGTTTTACCCTTCATATTTTAGAATCACTTTTTTCAAAGAAATTTATTAGTCATTCTCTTTTTGCTATTTAAAATATATTGATTTTACTTATAATGCTCATGATATTCCAAATGGAAAAGTTATATTGAGGCTACATTTGAGCATTAGGTAGTTAGATATGGTTGTTTCTGATGTGATTCCTGTAATTGCGAATTTAGATTCTACTTGTAAAAAAATATTTTGGGTTTTTGACCTTAAAGAAGGGATACCTTATAATTAATTTGTGAGCTTATTTCTCTTATGTTTTTTGACAGATTATAATATTTTAAAATATATTTATAATAATATATGTATTTGTGACAACCAGCTTGTGGGCCACCTTTAGATTATTAGTCTGAGGGGTATTTTTCAAGCCATCTAGACACTAAAGAGAACCACTACACAATGTGGATCTCCTTACTCCAAGCACTATCCCTTAGCCTTATCACTAGTGGGGGGATATTCAGGAGTGAAAATAAGCGCACCTGAGTCGATTCAAGTTTTAACCTCAGTAGTATCCAGTAAAATGACCATGGCTGGGAGGGAATAATAAGGTTTGCCCCAAAAATGAGTAATAACAAGTCCCATATACATGGTTAATCACTAAAATAAATCATTTTTCCGAATCATTTTACATAAAACATTTTTTTTTCAAATAATCCGCTGTACAAATATTAAAGTGAAATCGTCAGGCCTCCATGGATAAATTTCTTTTTCATAATTTAAAAATATATTAAAGAAATACATATTGCAATATTTGATATTGTTACACCCGCCTCGACCGTAGGTGCTTCTAAAGGTTGCTGATCAGCGTTCGCCATCTTATAAAATAAACCAGACCGCGTTCTCATAAAACAAGCAACTATATTTTATTAATATTGAAAAAGTTATTATAGAATATATAATATATAATATATAAACAAGAATAATATTAACAACGAACTAAACTCAAAAAACAAAAGCAGCTATGCTGAGAACATGGGATGTTTTTCTACGCACGTTACGCGGTGGAGCGTGAACGTGCCTGCCCAAGTGAGTAGTCGTTGTTTGAACTCTGTATGTTACATATTTTACAAAATAACTATGCAGAATGTGACACTTCTCCCTCCTCCGAAATGGTCGCGTCCTCGTGACCGCCTTCCATTCTCGCAAAGTAAGGCTTGATTCTGCTTATGTGAACTGTTGTAGGTTGTGTGCGGTTCCCAGGGTTATCTTCTGGCACGATGGAGTAGTTCACATCGGAAATTTTTTCAGCACGATGTAGGATCCGAAATAGCGTCTCAAAAGTTTCTCACATTTTCCAGGTTTTCTTATTGGAGTCCACAGCGCTACTAAATCACCTGGTTCATAACCAGTTTGCCGATGTTTTTGGTTGTAATAATTAATCATCTTTGCCTGACTTTTCTCGGTATTAACTTTCACAATATCTCTCGTTCTCACGATTTTTTTCCATCAACTTGCTCACGTACTCGTCATAATCCTCCGAATCGGGCTCAATGAAGATATTCGTGTCATCCAAAATCGAGACTGGTTCCCTTCCATATAAAAGGAAGAACGGGGAATATTTGGTTGTTTCTTGTATTGTCGTATTGTAAGCATGGGTTATGAATGGAAGTATCTCGTCCCAATTCCTTTGATCTACGTTCACGTACATGCTTATCATATTGATCAATGTTCTGTTTAATCGCTCTGTGAGGCCATTTGTCTGTGGGTGATAGCTTGTTGTGAGGCAATGTTGAATTTGACATATCTTGGTTATTTCTTTCACCAAATTGCTCGTGAATTGGCTTCCTCTATCGCTAATCAGATACCGTGGGGCTCCATGTTTTAAAATAACATTTTCTGTCAGAAATTTAGCAACCTCCCTCGCTGTGGCATCGATGACAGCCTTCGTTTCCGCATATTTTGTGTAATAGTCGGTCAATACTATCATCCACTTCTTTCTGTTCTTCGTAGTTGGCAATGGTCCAAAAAAGTCGATCCCAACTCTCTCGAAGGGATAATTTGCAGCAGGGATCGGATGAAGTAGGCCAGCAGGCAACTGATTAGAACCCTTCCTGCTTTGGCACAGATGGCAGGTCCTAACATACTCCACCACATCCTTCAGCATGGATGGCCAGAAATATTTATCCTTTAGACGGTGCATTGTTCTGGTCACACATAAATGGCCACAGATCATATGATTGTGGTGCTCTTTTAAAATGTCCTTCCTTCTCACTCTGGGTACCACCAGCAGCCAGGCTCTTCCTTCTGGCCTCGGATTTCTTTTGTACAGACATCCGTTTTCTTCTTTAAAATTTTCAACAATCGATCGTTTACCCTCCGTGTCAACGAGGCATCTCTTGATGTTTTCGATATATTCGTCGGAATCCTCGATGACTGGGTTGAAAAACAAACTATCATAGTTATCGTCAAAATCAGTTTCTGGTAATGGACCTCGTGAAAGACCATCTGCATCCAAATGTTTTTTCCCGGATTTATAAATTATTTCGAAGTCATATTCTTGTATTTTTAATGCCCATCTTGCAAGTCCCTTAGATTTCTTAACCAAAACAACGCGTGATGGTCCGTCATAACTTTGAAGCGTCTTCCATATAGATAAGGCCGTAACTTCGACATTGACCATACTAATGCCAAACATTCCTTCTCCGTTGTCGAATAATTACGTTCTGGCTTGCTTAATGATCGACTTATGTATGAAATTACTTTTTCTTGACCATTGATAGTTTGAACAAGGGTAGCACCTAGGCCAATATTTGATGCATCGGTGTGGATCTGGGTCGGTGCTTCTGGGTCAAAATGTGATAATATCGGGGGATTTGTTAGCAAAGATTTCAGAGTTATAAATGCTTCTTCCTGAGATTCTGACCAGATGAATGGAGAATCCTTTCTTGTTAGTTTGAACAGTGGGTCAGCTATTCGCGAGAAGTTCTAAATGAATTTCCTGTAATATGAGCAAAGTCCTATGAATGACTGAATTTCTTTTGTCTTTGAAGGACGGGGAAAATCTCTAATCGCTTTAACATTATGATCTGCTGGTTTAATTCCATGTTTGCTTGTCACGTGACCGAGTATTTCAATTTCTTCAAATCCAAATCGGCACTTTTCCCATTAAGCCTCAGGTTCGATTCACGAAAGCACTTTAAAACAGCCTCAATCCTTCCGAGATGAGTAGTAAAGTCGGGACTGTATATAATAACGTTATCTAGGTAACAGAGGCAAAATTTCCATTTTATGTTTTTTAGTACATTGTCCATAATTCTTTCGAAAGTAGCTGGAGCATTGCACAAACCAAATGGCATAACATTAAATTTGTATAAACCGTGGGATGTTGTGAAGGCCGTCTTCTTCTTGTCTTGTTCCTCGATCTCTACCTGCCAGTATCCCGATCTGAGATCTATGGCCGTGAAATATCTAGATCCCTGAAGTGTGTCCATAACATCATCAATTCTGGGGATCGGATAAACATCCTTTACCGTTATGCTGTTCAGTTTCCTGTAGTCTACACAAAATCGCCAATTGCCATCTCTCGTTCTGACCAAAATAACCGGAAAAGCCCATGGACCAGAAGATGCCCTTATTACTCCCTCCTGGAGCATATCCTGAATTTGTTCTTCGCTCCTTAGGGCTAACTCTGTACGGTTTGTGTTTTATCGGCTTCGCATTTTCTGTGTCAATTCTATGTTTGGCCAAATTCTTCTTGCCCAATTTTGATGAAAATAGATCACTGTATTTCGATAAAACTTGCCTTAATTCATTCTTTTGGCTCAATGTCAGGTCCTCGTTTATTTGAATTTCCGTCACCTTATCTTCCTCATCATCATCTATATTATTAACCATGGTGGGAGGACTTGCGTAGCCCAAGGTCTGATTCTTCATTATTTTTAATGTTCGAGGATAAGGATTAGGTATCCATAAATCCGCTAATTTGTTTCTTACTGTGATCAGACATCTAGCAATCCTAAGCCCATTTGTAAGAGTTAGCATTTCATTTGGTTCAACCACGTATTCGCCATCATTGGCCTTCACGGTTACCCTGACTAGTTTAACACAAAGTTGAGGCACTACTTTATCCTGCTGATTGATTATTTTCTTGGGTGCTTCGTTCGAATCTTGACACTCGGTCACAATGCCATATTCCAAAATATCCTGTTTGCAATTTATTTTCGCATTTAAACGCCTGAGAAGATCTCTTCCAATTATTAATGATTTCATATTGGATTCCAGAACTACAAATCTATGATTCAATGACTTTTCGTCAATTTTTATATCCATTGAAATGCTTCCCAATATATTAAGCCTCTTACCATCTGGACCAATACAATTTCAATTATAGGTTTCAATACGAACGCCAGTTTCGAGAGCAGTTCTTAAATCTACAATCGAGAGATCCGCGCCTGTGTCAACCAAGGCTTCCAATATTCCAATTTTATCAACATTCACATTTATTCGGCTTTTTGAATCCATCTCTGTGATCGCGCCTATTTTCGACATGCCCTGGTTGACTGGAACAGGCGCGCTTTCTAGTTTAAATCCTCCAACACCTCGAATCTGTTGCGAGTTGGAATGTTTGGTCTCTCACACACATCGGCGTATACTTCTGGGCTCAGATTCCGGGTGTTCAGCGGTTTTTTGTCATCAGACGGGCTGTCTAGGCTAGGGGGAACTTCCTCAACCATGCGAACGTATTTTATTCTGCAATACTTTGCTACATGACCCGATCTATTACATCTAAAGCAGATAGGTCGTCCGTCCTCGGTTCTACCTCTATCATTCCGAGGTTTTCTATCATAAGTGTTGCCAGAAGGAGTTCGTCTATATGTATCCTTTTGAGTGGATCGGGGAAATGTACGAGTCTCCTGTGGGGGGAAGTAAGTTTGGTTTTGTCTTGGTGCTCCCATCATAGGCCTCGAATAATTTTCAGTTTTATATGATTGAAACTCTCTTGGTTGCCTGTTCCATCTGGCATGATTAGTTTCTTTTTGAGAAATCCGATTCATAAGAATTTTATTCTTCTCCTTTCGTTCCAGGTATTCCTTCTCGAACCCATCTATTCTCTTGCATGCCTCCAGAAGTTCGTCGATGGTTTTAGGGGGGTTGAGATATAGCGCCAGCGCGTACTCTTTCTTTAGACCTCCGATTACGAATTGTATTTTTTCCATCTCTTCCATATTGGGCTGGACTTTACTGCATTGAAGCAATATATCTTCAGCAAATCGCATCGCGAGTTCATTCCACCCCTGCATTCTGTTCAGTTTGAGCATCATCTCGTCCTTGTTCTCCAGCGACGCGAAGTCCTGGATAAGGCGAGTCTTGAAAATTTCCCAGGTGGCAAGATTGACCTTGTGGAATTCATACCAAGTTTTAGCAGGTCCGACTAGGTTCATGGCGGCGTAGCGGGTGATGATGTAATCCGCCCAGCGGTAAAGAAACCCAACTTCTTCCAGAGAAGTGATCCATTGGCGTGGGTCTTCGTCTCCAGCATACTTCCTGATGTTCAAGCTTGGATTAAAGGGTATAGGATCAAAACCGGCATCTCCACCAGTTGTTACACCCGCCTCGACCGTAGGTGCTTCTAAAGGTTGCTGATCAGCGTTCGCCATCTCATAAAATAAACCAGACCGCGTTCTCATAAAACAAGCAACGATATTTTATTAATAATGAAAACGTTATTATAGAATATATATAATATATAATATATAAACAAGAATAATATTAACAACGAACTAAACTCAAAAAACAAAAGCAGCTATGCTGAGAACATGGGATGTTTTTCTACGCACGTTACGCGGTGGAGCGTGAACGTGCCTGCCCGGGTGAGTAGTCGTTGTTTGAACTCTGTATGTTAAATATTTTACAAAATAACTATGCAGAATGTGACAATATTATATTCTCAAGATTTTGTGCTTCCTTTTTATCGATTAATTTCATAATAAACATAGAAGTAATATATAAATTCTTGTAGATTTGAACAGAATTGATTTTATCAATATACACTGTATTTTCATATGTACCAAATTATAAAATTGTAACAGCCCTAAAATGTAAATACAATTCAAGGCGCCAGTTTGAGCATCATGTAATACAAAAAAAGCTATAAGAATTTATTTATCGTCTGTCACACTCAAAACTGGACAAGGATAACACTACAATAGTTGATTTACAAAAATTATTTTTTACATTTTTTAATTTGATAGCTCTATATAAAAATAATTTAAAATAATATTATTGCACTATTATAGACTATACGTTTTGTTCATGTCTATTTAATAACTTTATGTGTTTTAGAGTGTTTTATTTTAAAATAGAGGTGTGTGTGATTTATAAAATATGATTTGAAATAAATATATGGAAATCAGTAAATTCGCAACCAAATTTATTAGGAAATTTAGTTTATGTTTTTCATACAGTAAGCTTTCTTCATATGACTATAACAAAAAATTTAATATTATAAATATTTTTAGAAATGTAATATCATCACACTTAACCTATAATATATATTTTTAAATATGGTTAATATATTGATAGAAACATTTTTAAAATACAATGAAATATGTTTATTTTGAGTATGATGGAGATGAAAAGAATTTTAAAAGGTTCTTCCAACAGGTGATGACTATGAATAATAAAAGAAATTGGTAGAATAAATGTTAATATCGTTCTGAAAATAGAGCAATCCATAATTAAATCATTAGATAATAAAAAGGCATATATGGGATTGATCATCAATCTAATTGATGCCTTTTTACTATCTAATATATTAATATATATAAACAAATAAACCCTACAATATGATTTTTAAAAATTTTACTTTCTCATTAAAGAGATTGAAAATATCCTAGTTGTAAGAGAATCAGAGGCTGGATCTCAGAAAGTATTGTTTAATTAACAATAATATTATATTAAGCTGACAAGGAACAAAGAGAGTCAAACAAAAGGAAAGCGTAGGGGCAGACAACAAAAAGCAAACTGAAACTTATACAGGTACGGCCGGAGTGGCGCCAGGTCACGTGATGTCTGGGGGAAGGTGGCGTTGCCAAGCAACAGCCGACGTGCGAAGTTACACTCTCCAACACTCCCACCTAACGAGCACTTTGTTGTTTCAAACAGTTCAAGTTGGCTTCTTAGTCTTCTATACCTTTCTGGAGGTAGAGCTTTCGTAAATATGTCTGCAGCTTGATCATTGGAGCAGACATAAAGAAGGTCAATTGCAGGTTTTTGAAAATGATCTCTGATAAAGTGATACTAAATATCAATATGTTTAGTTCTTTTGTGGTATTCTGGGTTGTGAACAAGTCTTATGCAGCTTTGATTGTCGCAAAAAATTGTTGTAGGCTTTACTTGTTCTTGATGTAGCTCGCGTAGAAGTTGTCTCAGCCAAATTGCTTCTTTCGTTGCTTTGGAAGCCGTAATATATTCAGATTCTGTTGTTGACAGAGACACACAATTCTGTTTTTGACTGCACCAAGAAATAGGTCCATTATTCAACATGAACACATATCCGGTGGTTGATTTTCTTGTGTCTAGGTCTCCAGCAAAATCAGCATCGGAAAAACCTATCAGAGATGTAGTGCAGGAACTCCCACCAAAACAAATGCCGATGTTTTTCGTAGCTTTTAAGTATCCAAATATTTTCTTTACTGCGGTCCAATGTGAAGGTCCTGGGTTGTTCTTAAATTGGCTAACCCTGCTGACTGCGTAGGCAATATCAGGTCTAGTTCCAGCCATGAGGTACATTAAACTACCAATTGTCTGTCTGTATGGAATCTTGTTCATTTCTTCAATTTCCTGATTATCCTTTGGGAACATCTCTTTTGTTAGTTTTGAGTAAGGATCAGAAGGTACAGATTGTAACTTAATTTCAAGAAGGTTGTAATGTTCAAGTGTTCTTTCAATGTATGAGGCTTGATGTAGAAATAACATTTTAGTTGTTCTATCTCGATATATTTGTAGTCCAAGGAAATAATCGGCAGTAAAGGTTTTTATTTCAAAATTGGAATTTAAGTACTGTACTATATCATCTAAATGTTGTTTATTTACACTGCAGATTAAGCAATCATCTACATATATTGCAAGTAATATGTAAGCCTGTTTACATTTCATTGTATAGACACATGAATCTGATATGCTAGGTTTGAGATCAAACTTAATTAAAAACTCATTAAATTTCTTGTTCCACATTCTGGGGGATTGTTTAAGACCATAGATGCTTTTCTGAAGAGAGCAAACATGATTTGGAAAATCTGGTTTTCATAACCTTGGGGTTGTTCCATGTAAAGTTATTCTTCCAAACCACCATTCAAGTGCATCAAGTGATTCACAAAGTGATAAGATTGTTTTAATTTAATCGAATTTTACTACTGGAGAAAAAGTTTTACCATAATCAAGTCCTGATTTTTGTGAATAACCTTTCGCAACTAGTCTAGCCTTAAACATTTTATCTGATCCATCTGCATTTTGCTTTATTTTGTATACCCACTTGCATGAAATAGCCTTTCAGTCTGATGGTAGTGTCACATAAGTCCATGTTTGATTTTTCATCAAGGAATTGAATTCATCGTCCATAGCTAGTTTCCACTTTTTTTAGTTTTGTCCTACAATTGCATCTTCATAGTTCAATGGTTCTTGGTCATGGACATAACAAGCATATGAAATAGCTCTTGTACAGTTGGTTGATGATTGTTCCTTTTCTCTGATTATATTCCTGAGAGGGTATCGACATGATTCTTCTGGTTTGGAACTGGTATTTGGGCTATCAACACTTTCTTCACTATATATAGTTACCTGCTCTTGTTGGTTATCCTGAATATTTTCTGATGTATTAGCTTCAGTAAATATTACATCTCTGCTTATGATAATTTTTCTAGCAATAGGATCCCACATTCTATAATTTTTGTTAGTTTCAGTATATCCAACAAAAAATGTACGAATACTCTTTTTGTCTAATTTATTTCTGTTATCTTTTGGTATATGCACATAAGCGTTACATCCAAAAGTTTTCAAATGTAAGATGGAGGGTTTTCTTTTGTACCATATTTCATAAGGTGTAGAATTTCCCAATACTTTAGTAGTACATCTATTTAAGAGATAGACTGCTGTGTTTACGGCTTCAGCCCACAGTTCAAGCGGCATTTTTCTTCCATGTAACAAGCATCTAGCTGATTCAACTATTGTTCTGTTATCTCTTTCAGAAATTCCATTCTGTTCTGGGATATATGGAGCAGTGAGTTCATGAACAATTCCTAAAAATTTTAGATAATCAGAAAAATTCTTATTTAAGAATTATGTGCCATCTGTTCTGAATCTTTTATTTTATTTCCAGTTTCAGTCCTAACTATTTTTACAAATTCTTTAAATTTCTCAAGTACATCTGATTTATAAAATTTTACACAAATAAATTTACTGGCAATGCGTTTCTTTTTTTTTTAATTTAAAAAAAAAAGAAACGCATTGCCAGTAAATTTATTTGTGTAAAATTTTAACGATAGAGGGCAATAAATTTATTTTTACATCTGATTTATGCCTATTGAAGTAGGCCACTCTAAATCTTGAAAATTCATCCTTGAATGATACAAAATATAATGATCCACCTGGTGATCTTTTACTCATTGGTCCACAAACATCTGAATAGATCAGCTCTCCTGGATAGGTCGAATTTGGACTTGTTGACGCGTGAAAAACTTTTCTATTTTGTTTTCCATAGATGCATGCTTAATAAAAAATCAGGCTTTTCTCTAATTTTAATGTTTTTGAAGAAAACATTTGGGTTAATTTTATAGGATTTATATGACCCATTCTTTGATGCCATATATCTAGACTTAACTGAGCAACATGAGTTTGTGAAGATTGCTTTGCTTTAATAAAAATTCTATAAAGATTTGAATTGTCCTTTATTCCAGTAACTAGCACTTTCGTATTTTTTGTCAATTTTATCTGATTTCCTCTACAAATGAGCGTCAAACCATGTTTTGTTGCAGTAGATATTGAAAAAGATTGGTCTCCAATTCAGGTATATAGAGAACATCCAAAAAAGAGTTGCATTAATTTCCTGACTATCAGCATAAGAGAGAATATAAATATTTCCCTTACCTTTTGCATAGAATTTCTTTCCATCTCCAAGGCACACAGGATGAACACCTTCTGGTATTTCTTCGAACGTAGAGAACCATTCTCTTCTGAAAGTCATGTGATCCGTTCCTCCAGAATCTGCAATCCAGGAATCCTTTGTTTCAGCGAGGAAGGCACTTGTCTCAGCTGAAAAAGCACAGCTATCATCTCTGGCTGAAGAACTTGGCTGTTGTCCTTTTTGTTTTTCCTTTCTTTTATAGCATTCTTTCCACCAATGTCCTTTCTTCTTGCAATATCCACAGTGTGTGTTCTTCTTTTTATTTTTAATGGATTGTTGATGCTGCTGTTGTTTGTTGGAAGCTGTTGAATTTCTGTTGAACTTTGAAAAAGTCATCAAGGCATTATCTGGTTTAAAATTTCCTGAAGAATCCTAATGATCCTGTAAGCTTTCTTCCTTCAGTAATCTTGACGTCAAGTTTTCTAGAGTCTTTTCTTCTGATGAAACTGAATCCCACGCTGTTATGAAAATCTTGTATTTATCAGGCAAGCTGCAAATTATCTTTGTAATTAGGGCAACATCAGAGATTGGCTCACCTAGATCTTTCATTTGTTGTGCCTGAGTTTCAACTTTGGAAATGTGAGAAACAATTTTATCATTTGGATTGATTTTATATTCGAAAAATCTTTGTTGCAGCAAATATTTGTTTGTTTCAGATTTCAGTTCATATATTGTTTATAATTTCTTCCACATTTCTGCTGAAGTCTGGCAATTAATAATCTGTTGAAGATACTCTAGAGCAGTAATTATCAGCATTTTGGATTTTGCATCTTTCTTTTTCCATTCAGAGAATTTTGCAATATCCTCTATTTCAGGTTTTACTTCAGAGCCATCAGTTATACTGAGAAGATCTTTTGCTTCTAGAATAATCTTCATTTGAAATTTCCATAGATGAAAATTATCGCCGTTGAATTTTTGAATTTGTGGAAGTTCAGTTGTCATCTTGAGCAAGCAAACGAATTTCAGCTTAGACAAACAAAAATATTTGATACCAACCAAGCTCTGCTGCCATGTAAGAGAATCAGAGGCTGGATCTCAGAAAGTATTGTTTGATTAACAATAATATTATATTAAGATGACAAGGAACAAAGAGAGTCAAACAAAAGGCAAGCGTAGGGGCAGACAACAAAAGGCAAACTGAAACTTTTACAGGTACGGCCGGAGTGGCGCCAGGTCACGTATTGTCTGAGGGAAAGTGGCGTTGCTAAGCAACAGCCGACGTGCGAAGTTACACTCTCCAACACTAGTCATATATAATTTTCAAATATATTCAGCTCCTTCGTCAAGTCAATAGCATTTTAAGTAATATATTTCATGAATAGTTATGTGAATGGCGTATGGAAAGTTTCACATTATTGAACTAAGTTAAAAATTCTACATTTCAAAACCAAAGACTTTTTTCATCTCAGCTACAAATAGACATTTCCATATACTTGTGAGCATTCGATGATGTCTTTGAATTCCTTTAAATCCCCTTAATACAGATTGTAGGGTCGTTCTCTATTAATTGTCCCATTAATACTGCCGATAAATATTTGAAGTTCATGACCTATAACGAGCATATTAATTTCTTTTGGAGTTTTATCAATGTGTCAGTTCTTATTTTCCTTATGAAATCGTTTTTTTTTTAAATCCCATAACGCTCATTGTTTGAATTCCTTGTCATACTGTATATGGAAACTTTGCTTGTCACTTTGTCCAGCGAAAATGTAATTTGTAAGTCTATCTGACTTATACTAGTATTTAAAATCGAAATAAGATATAATTGGAATATCGATACCTTATAAATCTTTGGTAAATTTCCAGGTCAGAGGAAAATATACTGTAAATATATATATTTTTTTAATACAGATCAGCAGGCTGCAAATCCAGGCCTGTTCTCAAACCAGGCATATTGTACTGCGTAGGGTCGCTGGGGTTGAAAAAATATTGTGAGCATAACTTACTGCGAATTATTCTCTCTAAATATATTTTCCAGAATTTTCAAATTAAGGTAATTTTTTGCTGCTGTTCAAAACTCCATTTCAATCAATTAGACACTTCTGTTACCAAATATACATCCTAATGAAAATAGGGAGCTTTTGATCAGCCAATCAAATTCGTTGATAATGTAGTTATATTGAAAAAATAATTTATTAATTAAATCTATAGAATGCAAAATGTCATAATAATTTTACAAGTAATAATCTAAAAGCATGGTAAGGAGTAATGGCGTAGCTATATATTTATTAGGATGCATTAACAACAGAGTATTTCAATAATCATTCAGTGACAATTTAATAGCATGCATTATTTGAAAAAATATTGCCTAAAGAAACATCTAGCTCTACAGCGGGAAGGATTAACTGCGCAAACGCTTATCTGATAATCAACCTGATTTTTTATTAAAATAATTCTTATGATAAATCAGGCGGAAATACAATATGTGATCAATAATTTCCAGAAAAAAAACTGATTCATGTAAACTATTCAAAATAATGAAATAGTTTTATAAGGACCTTATAGAGAAAATATTTAACAACACGTAAAAATAAATTGATCACACAGGGGCACTCGCTCACGTTTTTTCGAATTTATAAGCTCGAGTATATAAGAACATTTTCTAACTTCAGGATGGACTGTATTGAAAAACAGCGAGTCTGCTTAGAGTTTTGCTTTAACTTAGGGAAAACAGCTTCCGAATCATTTCAAATGTTGAGGCAAGCTTTAAAAAAAAGCTACCCTATCACAATTGAGGATATTTGAATGGTTTGCACGATTTAAATCTGGTCGAACAAGCGTCAAAGATGACCCACACAATGGAAAATATTTATCGATAAGAAACCCCGAAAATGCACTCAAAATCAAGTCATCAATCAAATGAAACCCAAGAATGACTATCAGAGAGTTATCAGAAAACTTGGATATTTCTTTCGAAACATGCCAAACCATCATAAAGATTGATCTGCATCTTAAATGATCACCGGCTAAATTTGTACCACATCTCTTTACAAATGAGCAGAAAGAGCATCGCAAAGAAACGTGCAAAAACATGGTCGAATTTTTTTAAATCTGATCCCCATTGGCTCAAAATTGTTATCACTGGAGATGAAACATGGGTTTACGGATATGATCCCAAGACTAAGAGGCAATCAAGCCAGTGGCTAGAGCCTGGAAAACCAAGCTACAAGAAAGCAAGGATGATCAAATCAAGGCTTAAGTGTCTTCTTATCACTTTCTTTGATGTAAAGGGATTGGTACACTATGAATTCGTGCCCGAGGGTCAAATCATTAATCAACATTACTATCTTGATGTATTGCGACGTTCAAGGGTGGCTGTGGGTCAGATACGACCCGAAGATAACATTAGAAAAATTGGCTTTTGCATCATGACAACGGACGGCCACATACGGCCGTCACTGTACAACTCTATTAGGCTAAACACGAAACTGCTTTACCAACTTAGGCACCCATTTTCCTGACTTTCTCCCAACGACCTTTTCCTTTACCCTAAAATTGAAAATGTCTTAAAAGGACGTCGATTTGACTCAATATCTTAAATAAATAGAATACGAAGAATATTCGAAAAGAGCCTGAAAGATGAGGATTTTCAGAGGTTTTTTGATAAGTGGAAAAAGAGATGGAACAAGTGTATAGATAGCGACGGTGATTATTTCGAGATATTTTAAATAAAACTTTATTATTCTTTTGTATTTCTTCAAATATTCAGCAATCCTGGAAATTATTGATCACACTATGTATAGGTCGATTTTCTAAAATTTTAAAAACTACGCTTATTTGATCTTTAAACAATAGATGGCGTTATGCCAAGATATATCCCTTTTGTATTTTCTCAATAATGAATTTTATTATAAAACTTTACATGAACTTACTTCTTTTCTCAATATTGCTTTACTGGAAAAAATAAAATACAAAATAATTTAGAACAAGCAATATAATAAAATACCATAATGTGTTTTTTTTTTAATGAAAATATTATTTTCCTAATAAAGGTAAAAGGAATTTGTTTTTAAATGTGTCTTTTAAATTTATATATACATGATTAATCATAACATTTGATTATCAAAATAATCCGCATATAAAATAGTTATATAAAAATTATCATATTTTCAATTGTTAAATGATTTTTTATGCCTTTTTCGACATGTCAAATGAATACAGCTCTAATTGTATTTGACTTATTGAATTTTGAAGCGTCTATTAAATACTTTCAATCCTAAAGGTTCTTTCAACCTATATTAAAGGATTAGACCTCAACTTTATTTTATCTGTAATCTCAGTCTTCTATAATAGCATTATCCACTTCATGTATATTATAATTAAGGAAAATTATTTATTTTTTGCCTTTAGGAAACTATATATTATAGCTAAGTATTTATTCAACAGAGTATCAATTTTGATGTGTATATTTTGTTACTCTGTAAACTTCATTCAGTGCTTATTTTGTATACTATCAATATAGTTTGTTTTTGCTCTGAAAAAATTTCTGTGTCATCCTGGAGTTTGTTCACTTCACCTTGCGTATTGCTTTCAAAATTATCAGCAAACAAATCTAAGGCAATAGCTTACTATAAATTTTTAGATAATCATTATGTAAGGACCAGTCAACAAGTGAATGACTTTGAGACGAAGAGTAAAGCCAGTTCAATATTTATGTAAATAACTTAAGATGATTATTACCTTACCTAATTGGGAGAATCTGTATGGGGCAAGTCCTTAATAAAGCCTTTTGTGTGTGTTAAATTAGTATCTAGTATAGTTTCTTATTATTGCATAATCCAACTTTATAGACCTGTCGATTGAAGCTCTAAAAACTGAAGTAATGATTCTTTGTGAAGTAATGAAATCAGTGCATACAACAAGCCACGAAAAGCCCTATTTATTTAATATTTCTGCCACACTTTTATCCAACCAATATTTTGTTTTGCAGAGGTTTATATACCCCATAAATGCGCCAGAAAAATTAAAGGTAGCCCGTTGTGGTCCAGTTTCTAGTATTTTCATCCATAATATTATAGTAATTATTTTATCACAATGTTAAAACGAGAAATTTCTTCATCTTTCTGCCCTCAAAATATGACCTGGAGTATAACTTGGAAGGTTCAAATATAGCTTAAGTATACTGAATTTTATTTATTATTAAGGCTTTATCATGTTCCCATATTGGAGGCGTGTAGAGTAAAACTTCTAGAATCATGAAGTCCCTCAATTAAATACTTGCGTGAAAAAAAATTATCTTGAATTCTAAGCACGTTGGCACCAAAACCATTTGCAAGAACCCTCTGCCATTCCACCATTCCGTAAAATCAATAAATACGACTTACTTTCTTTCAGAGTTAATAAAGGGTAGTTTCTAAAAATAATTATATTCTACATATATATAATTTCATTTGGAGGTTAATATTAGAACCACCGAGTAAAACATTATCCTCCGTGTATATGAGAAGATCGAAGTATTCAAATTTGGCTAAATATATACCAAATATTCCAATTATATAATTTAAGGAATATAATAAGAAACATGGAGATATTGGTTAACCCTGGAGCATGCCAGAACAAATTTGAATATATTTGGTGAAAGAATTGTTTAAAATGAACCGCCGATGGCATGTTTTCATAATATCATTGAATAGGATTAAAAATCGGTATTTCAATCATAAATTATTAAATGTCACCCATAGTAGTGAGCGAAGAAGTGTATTGAAAGCTTTTCTCATATCTAAGAAAAGAAGGAATAAAGTTTTACCCTTCATATTTCAGAATCACTTTCTTCAAAGAAATTTATTAGTCATTCTCTTTTTTTATTATTTAAAATATATTGATTTTACTTATAATGCTCATGATATTCCATATGGTCACGTTATACTGAGGCTACATTTGAGCATTAGGTAGTTAGATATGGTTGTTTCTGATGTGATTCCTGTAATTGCCAATTTAGATTCTACTTGTAAAAAAAAAATATTTTGGGTTTTTGACCATAAAGAAGGGATACCTTATAATTAATTTGTGAGCTTATTTCTCTTATGTTTTTTGACAGATTATAATATTTTAAAATATATTTATAATAATATATGTATTTGTGACAACCAGCTTGTGGTCCACCATTAACTTATTAATCTAAGAGATCCTATTCTAACCATCTAGACACCAAAGAGAACCACTACTCAATGTGGATCTCCTTATTACAAGCACTATCCCTCAGCCTTATCACTGGTGGGGGGATATTCAGGATTGGCAATAAGCACACCTGAGTCGAGTCAAGTATTAACCTCAGTAGTATCCAGGAACCTGACCATTCCATATAGTAATAACAAGTACCACAGACATTGTTAATTACTAAAATAAATCTATTTATTATTCTACATAGATCATTTTTTTAAATAATCCGCTGTATCAATATTAATTTCAAATCGTCAGGCCTCCATTGATAAATTTATTTTCATAATTCAAAAATATATTGAAGAAATACATATTGCAATATTTGATATAAAATGGCTGTTCTTTATTTTAAATGCATATCGAGATTTTTATAGACACTAATATTTGTTGATTTTTTTATAATGGGCATACTTTTGCAATTGAATCTTGATAGTGTGTTTTTAAATAGTGACTATTCAGAATCTAAAAGTAAGAAAAAATTATATCTTCAAATATATATTATGTTTGAGCCATAGTTTATAAAAATATTTGTGATCTCTCAATGAAATTCATTAATTTTGATTTTAGAAGTCGATCCATTGAATAAACATATATAGGAGAAACATGTTTTTTTAGAAGAAAACAAATTTCCTTGAATTATTCTCAAGATTGTGTGCTTCCTTTTTATAGAATAATTTCATAATAAACTTAGAAGTAATATAAATATTCTTGTATATTTGAACAGAAATGATTTTATCAATTCACATTGTATTTTCATATAGTCACAGAATAATCTGTGGTGGTCTACTCGGTTTATCATCATCAGTCCCGTGACTTCAGCATTTTATTTATAAATATTTTGTTCTGATATCTCTCAGTTTAAGATAGAAAATAATTATAAATACTTTCCTTGTTGAAATGACTTTGTTTTATGACTACACACTCTATGTTCTGGTCTCAATTATAATATTTATATGGACCAATCTAACATTGACATGAAGACAATCCCTTGGACAATGCAACAATATGTACCAAATTATGAAAGTGTAACAGCCCCAAAATGTAAATACAAATCAAGGTGCCAGTTTGACCGTCATGTAATACAAAACAAAGCTATAAAGTTTTATTGATAGTCCGCCACACCTTGGACAAGGAAAACATTACAATAGTTGACTTACGAAAATTAATTTTGCCATTTTTTCATTTTAATAGCTCTGTAAAAATAATTAAAAATATTATTATTGAACCATTATAGATTATACGTAAAATATTTCATTCAAGTCTATTTAATAATTATATGCTAGAGTGTTTGATTTTTACAAATTTTTACTTTTGTATTTCTTCAAATATTTAGCAATCCTGTAGATTATTGATCACACTATGTATAGGTCGATTTTCTGAAATTTTAAAAACTACGCTTAGTTGATCTTTAAACAATAGATGGCGTTCTGCCAAGATCCCTTTTGTATTTTCTAAATAATGAATTTTATTATAAACCCTTACATGAACTTACCTCTTTTCTCAGTATTGCTTTACTAGAAAAAATCAAATACAAAATAATTTATAAACAAGCAAGATAATAAAATACTATAATGTGTTTTTTTTAATGGATATATTATTTTCTTAATAAAGGTAAAGGGAATATGTTTTAGATCCCATTTAAAATTTATATATACATGATTAATCATAACATTCGATTCTCAAAATAATCCGCATATAAAATAGTGATATAAAAATTATCATATTTTCAATTTTTAAATGATTTTTATGCCTTTTTCGACATCAAATGAATACAGCTCTCTCTAATTGTATATGACTTATTAAATTTTGAAGCGCCTATTAAATACTTTCAATCCTAAACGTTCTTTCAACCTCTATTAAAGGATTAGACCTCATCTTTGTTTTATCTGTATAATCTCAGTCTATTATTTTAGGATTATCCTCTTCATGTATATTAGAATTTAGGAAAATTATTTATTTTTTTACATTTAGGAAATTATATATTATAGCTAAGTATTTATTCAACAGAGTATCAATTTTGATTTGTACATTTTGTTACTCTGTAAACTTTATCATTGCTTATTTAGTATTTTATCAATATAATTTGTTCTTGCTTTGAATAAATTTCTTTGTCATCCTGAAGTTTGTTCACTTCACCTTACATATTGCTTTCAAAAATATCAGCAAACAAATCTAAGGCAATAACTTACTATAGATATTTTAGATCATCATTATGTAAGGACCAGTCAACAAGTGAATGACTTTGAGACGAAGAGTAAAGCCTGTTCAATTTCTACGTAAATAACACAAGATGATTATTACCTTACCCAATTGGAAGAATCTGTATGGGGCAAGTCCCTAATAAAGCCTTTTGTGTTAAATTAGTATCTAGTATAGTTTCTTATTATTGTAAAATCCAACTTTATAGGCTTGTCGATTGAAGCTCTAAAAACTGAAGTAATGATTCTTTGTGAAATAATGAAATCAGTGCATAAAACAAGCCACGAAATGCCGTATTTATTTAATTTTTTTGCCACACTTTTTAAACCGATATTTTGTTTTGCAGAGGTTTTATATATCCTATAAGTGCGCCAGAAAAATTAGAGGTAGCCCGTTGTGCTCCAGTTTCTAGTATTTTCATCCAGGATATTATTATAATTATTTTTTACAATGTCATCCAGAAATTTTCTTCCTCTATCTGCTCTCACAATATAACCCGGAGTATAACTTGGAAGGTTCAAATATCGCCTAAGTATACTGAATTCTATTTATTATTGAGGCATTATCATGTCCCCATATTGGAGCCGCGTAGAGAAAAACTTCTAGAATCATGAAGTCCATCAATTAAATACTTGCGTGAAAATAATTTATCTTGGATTATAAGCACGTTAGCCCCAAAACCATTTGCAAGAACCCTCTGCCAATTCCACCATTTCGTAAAATCAATAATTTTGACTTACTTTCTTTCAGAGTAAATATAGACTAGTTTCTAAATAATTATTCAATATATATAGTTTCATTTGGAGGTTAATTTTAGAATCATCGAAAAAAAAAACAATATCCTCCGTGTATATGAGAAGATCGAAGTATTCAAATTTGGCTAAATATATATCAAATATTCCAATTAGATCATTTATGAAATGTAATAAGAAACATGGAGATATTGGTACACCCTTTTATTGAATGGGATTCCAGTACTTATAATGCACAAAAAGCCAGGTTGAAAATATCCTCTCAAAACTTATTAGTTACCACCCTGACCTTTCCTTCACCCATGAAACCGAAACCTACAACGCTCTCCCATTCTTAGATTTCCTAATCATCCGGACCCCAACCAGATACCACTCCACAGTACATTACAAGAACTCGTTCAGACCCAATTATATTCACTTCAACTCCTTCTGCCCCCTAAGTCACAAAATCAACACCGTCAAAACCCTATCTAAACGAGTTCACACCCACTGTTCCACCTCTGATTTCAAAACCATGGAAACCAATAGAGTCATAGCCAATCTCATAAAATTCCAATACCCGAAATCTTTCATATTACGCCATTTCCACAACCCCAACCACACCGCTTCCAACCCCGTATATAAATCCATATGTGTCCTCCCATATTCCCCCACTAGCTCCTCCATAGCCCGAGCCCTAAGCAAGTTTGGAGTCAGGACCCTGTACTCCAACTCTCCTAACATCAGCTTCCTCATTAGGAACCCAGATACGAAAAGCAATAGCCCATATAACCCATCTCTCTTGGCTGGCTGTGTCTACTCCATTCCCTGCGCTGACTGCGATGTTGTCTACGTTGGTGAGACGGGCAGGAGCGTAGGGACAAGACTCGAGGAACACAGAAAAAACATATCCAGACAAGATGAGAAATCAGCTATATACCAACATATCCGAACCAACAACCACTCTTTCGACCTGGCCAATCCATCTGTGCACTATAGCCGCATATACAACAAGCAGCAGCGCCTCACCTTGGAAGCTCTCGTTTCCCAGGGCTTCCATGCCATCAATAGACATATCGACCTCCCTGAATCCTACCAATCCCTGTTCCCATAGCCTTGTATCCTCCATCTGTGCGGATTCCCCCCCCCCCCCTCCTCTCTCATAGACAGTAGAAGATATTACAGGCTCTACTATATTCAATATCTATTATCATACATGTCAATTTCTTCTGTCCATAATTTACTATTATGCTAATTATGCCTCCCAACATTGCTTAGATATGCAAAATCCCTATAAATTAAAAAAAAAAATTTGAATATGTAAATAGTCCCATCACTATATAGTACCCGATGTGCCATATGTTCACTTGTCTCCTGTAGAAGGGCCGGTCAGCCCGAAAGCTTGAGCGATTTAAAATAAATATTCGTACAAAAGACACTCGTCCCGTGATTCTCGTATTTTTGCTTAAATTAAAATATATTTGGTGAGAGAATTGTTTAAATGAACCACCGATGGCATGTTTTCATAATATCCTTAAATAGGATTAAAAATAAGTATTTCAATCATATATTATTAAGAGTCACCCATAGTAGTAAGCGAGGAAGTGTATTGAAAGCTTTTCTCATATCTAAGAAAAGAAGGAATGAGTTTTACTCTTCATATTTTAAAATCCCTTTCTTCAAAAGTATTTATTATTCATTTTGTTTTTTCCCTTTAAAATATATTGATTTTAAGTGTATTGCTCATGATATTTATATATTGTCACTTTGTATTTAGGTTACATTTCAGCAACTATGTAGTTAAATCCGGTTGTTTCTGATGTGATTCCTAATTGTGGATTTAGCGTCTACTTTTAAAAAACATGTTTTTGTTTTTTAGCTTTAAATATGGGATACCTTATTGTTAATTTGTAATGCTTCTTGCTCTTATGTTATTTCTAACAGATTATAATATTTAAAAATATGAGAATAATAATATATTTATTTGTGGCAACCGACCTGTGGCCCACCTTTAACTTATTAATCTAAGAGGTCCTATTCTAGCCATCTAAACAACCAAAGAGAACCACTACTCAATATGGATCTCCTTACTCCAAGCACCATCCCTCAGCCGTATCATATTGGGGGGATATTCAGGAGTGAAAATAAGGGCACCTGAGTCGAGTTAAGTTTCAACCATTAGTATCCAGCAACCTGACCACAGCTGGGTTAACAGAAATGAAGTCTGGTCAAATATTTAGTAATAACAAGTTCC
The DNA here is from genome assembly GCA_030710605.1 of Cordylochernes scorpioides. NCBI lineage: Eukaryota > Metazoa > Arthropoda > Arachnida > Pseudoscorpiones > Chernetidae > Cordylochernes > Cordylochernes scorpioides. The sequence continues at coordinate 79,004,755 of CP092865.1, read as the reverse complement.
ACAGACATGGTTAATTACTAAAATGAATCGTTTTATTATTCTACATAGAACATTTTTTTTAAATAATCCGCTGTATCAATATTACTTTCAAATCGTCAGGCCTCAATTGATAAATTTCTTTTTATAATTTAAAAATATATTGAAGCAATACATATTTCAATATTTGATATAAAATGGCTGTTTTTTATTTTAAATGCATATCGAGATTTTTATAGCTCGTAAAATTTGGTGATTTATTTCATAATTGGCATACTTTTGCAATTGAATCTTGATAGTGTGTTTTTAAATAGTGACTATTCAGAATCTAAAAGTAAGATGAAATTGTATCTTCTATTATTTAAAATTTTTGAGTCATAGTTTATAATAATATATGTGATTTCTCAATGAAATTCATTAATTTTGATTTTAGAAGTCGATCCATTAAATAAATATATATAGGAGAAACATGTTTTTTTAGAAGAAAAACAAATTTCCTTGAATTATTCTCAAGATTGTGTGCTCCCATTTTATCGATTCATTTCACAACAAACTTAGAAGTAATATACATATTCTTGTAGATTTGAACACAAATGATTTTACCAATACACACTCTATTTTTATACAGTCACAGAATAATCTGTGGTGGTCTACTCGGTTTATTATCATCAGTCCCGTTACGTCAGCATTTTATTTGTAAATATTTTGTTCAGATATCTCTCAGTTTAAGATAGAAAATAATTGTAAATACTTTCCTTCTTGACTTTGTTTTATGATTACTCTATGTTCTGGTCTAACTTATAATATTGATATGGACCAATCTAACATTGACATGAAGCCAATCCCACGGACAATACAACAATATGTACCAAATTATGAAGGTGTAACAGCTCCAAAAGGTAAATACAAATCAAGGCGCCAGTTTGACTATCATGTAATACAAAACAAAGCTACAAAGGTTTATTGAGAGTCCACCACACCTTGGACAAGGACAACATTACTATAGTTGATTTACGAAAATTAAATTTGCCATTTTTTCACTTTAATAGCTCTGTAAAAATAATAATAAATAATATTATTGAACGATTATAGACTACCTGTATAAAATATATCTTATACATGTCTATTTAATAATTATATGTTAGAGTGTTTGATTTTAACAAAGGAGTGTGTGTGATTTATGATTATAAATTTAAATAAATATATGGAAATCAGTAAATTTGCAACCAAATTAATTAGGAAATTTATTTTTTGTTTTTCATACAATAAGCTTTCTTCATACTTCTGTAACAAAAAAATATCAATGTTAGAAATATTTTTAGAAATGTAACGACACCACACTTACGCTATAATATATTTTTTAAAAAACGTTAATATAGATACATTTTTAAAATACAATGAAATATACCTTTAGTATGATGGATGACAAGAATTTGAAAAATTATTTCCAACAGGTAATGACTATAAATAATAAAAGGAATTGGTAGAAAAAAAATCAATACTAGAAGAATGACCCGGCTTCGCCCGAGAAATCCTCCGAGTCAAGTATCCTTCATACTGAAAATACATCAATAATAAATAGTAGAAGTGCCATAGAATAGCAATACAGAAGAAACACATACACTACAGGAAAAAAGTGTGTAATGGCAAAATTTGTATTATATTAGTGTTTAGGTATTTGATTCAATTATTTTTTGCAATCCATTTAGTTGTTTCAAAATTAATATAGTTTAAATAGACGGCAGCTTTTCCACCAAACCCCCATTAACCTTTGAAATTGCCTGAGTTGAGTGACTGACTGTAAAGAATCCTGACTGAGATGCCCATCTTCTCAGTAAGAATTTAAAAAATAGGTTTATAAAAAAAATTAATCCAAAATACTGGCATGTAAATATTTTTCTGTAAAAAAATAAAAGAGCATATGGAAATATTAGGCAAACATATGTGTTCGCTAATGGTTGCGACTGCATTTTAAAAAGATATTTAAACAAATAAAGGCCAGAACAAAAATTAATAAAAAAATATGAAATCCATTATTTACATACATTCACAAAAGCAAACGATGACAGAATTGATGACTCTGATACTTGTATATAGAATAATAATAATAATTTAAATGAGATTTAAAAATTGTAAAAAAAAAATATGCATCGGCCGGGAATCGAACCCGGGCCGCCCGCGTGGCATGCGAGCATTCTACCACTGAACCACCGATGCTTATAAGAAATGGCCATATTTGGGTATTTATTCCATTCACAAAAGCAAACATATCGGGCATTCGGATTGTTGATTGATGACTCTGATACTCAAATCTTTGCGGCTGTTCAAATCTCCATTTCAATCGACTAGACACTTCCGTTACCAAATATACATCCTAATGAAAAAAGGATCTTTTTTGATCAACCAATCAAATTCGTTGATATTGTAGTTATAATGGAAAAATAATTTATTAATCAAATCTATAAAATACAAAATGTGATAATAATTTTACAAGTGATAATCTAAAAGCATGGTAAGGAGTAATGGCGTATCTATATATTTATGAGGATACACTAACAACAGAGTATTTAAATAATTATCCAGTGACAATTTAATAGCATGCATTATTTGAACAAATATTTCCTAAAGAAACATCTAGCTCTACAGTGTGGAGGATTAACCGCGCAAACGCTTACCTGGTAATCAACCTGATTTTTTATGAAAATAATTCTTATGATAAATCAGGAGGAAAAAAAAACATGTGATCAATAATTTCCAGAAAAAAAGTAAATCACGTAAATTATTCAAAATAATGAAATAGTTTTATAAGGACCTTATAGAGAAAATATTTAACAACGCGTAGAAAATAAATTGATCACACAGGGGCACTCGCTCACGTTTTTTCGAATTTATAAGCTCGAGTATATCAGAACATTTTCTAACTTCAGGATGGACTGTATTGAAAAACAGCGAGTCTGCTTAGAATTTTGCTTTAACTTAGGGAAAACAGCTTCCGAATCATTTCAAATGTTGAAGCAAGCTTTAAAAAAAGATACCCTATCACAATCGAGGACATTTAATTGGTTTGCATGATTTAAAGCTGGTTGAACAAGCGTCAAATTTGATATACACGATGGCAGACCTTTATCGATAAGAAACCCCGAATAGCACTCAAATCAAGTCATCGATCAAAGAAAACCCAAGAATAACTACCAGAGAGCTATCAGAAGACTTGGATATCTCTTTTGGAACATGCCAAACTATCATAAAGAATGATCTGCATCTTAAAAGATCCTCGGCTAAATTTATCCCACTTCTCTTAACGAATGAGCAGAAAGAGTAAGAGTATAAGAAACGTGCAAAAACATGGTGAAATGTTCAATTCTGATCTCCATTGGCTCAAAAATGTTATCACGGATATGGGTGTACGGATATTATCCCGAGACTAAGAGGCAATCAAGCCAGTGGCTAGAGCCTGGAGAACCAAGATTCAAGAAAGCAAGGATGATCAAATCGAAGTTTAAATGTCATCTTTTCACTTTCTTTGATGTAAAGGTATTAGTACACTATTAATTCGTGCCCGAGGGTCAGACCATTAATCAACCTTAGTATCTTGATGTAATGCAACGTTTAAAGGAGGCTGTGCGTCAGAAACGACCCGAAAAATGGCATCAGAAAATTTGACTCTTGCATCATGACAACGCACGGCCACATAGGGCCGTCACTGTACAACTCTATTAGGCTAAACACGAAACTGCTTTACCACCTTGGGCACCCTATTTTTCTGACTTGCTCCCAATGACATTTTCCTTTACCCTAAAATTGAAAAAGTCTTAAAAGGACGTCGATTTGAATCAATATCTTAAATAAATAGAATACGAAGAATATTTCGAAAAGTCTGAAAGATGCGAATTTTCAGAGGTGTTATGATATCTAGAAAAAAAGATGGAACAAGTGTATAGATAGTGATGGTGATTATTTCGAGATGTTTTAAATAAAACTTTATTATACTTTTGTATTTCTTTAAATATTCAGCAATCCTGGAAATTATTGATCAAACTATGTATAGGTCGATTCTCTAAAATTTTAAAAACTACGCTCAGTTGATCTTTAAACAATAGATGGCGTTCTGCCAAGATCCCTTTTGTATTTTCTCAATAATGAATTTTATTATAAAACTTTACATGAACTTACCTCTTTCATCAATATTGCTTTACTAGAAAAAATCAAATACAAAATAATTTAGAACAAGCAATATAAGAAAATACTCTAATTTGTTTTTTTTTTAATGGATATATTATTTTCCTAATAAAGGTAAAAGGAATTTGTTTTGATTAATTTTAAAATTTATATATACATGATTAATCATAACATTTGATTATCAAAATAATCCGCATATAAAATAGTCAAATAAAAATTATCACATTTTCAATTTTTAAATGATTTTTATGCCTTTTTCGACATGTCAAATGAATACAGCTCTAATTGTATTTGACTTATTGAATTTTAAAGCGCCTATTAAATACTTTCAATCTTAAAAGTTCTTTCAACCTCTATTAAAGGATTAGACCTCACCTTTGTTTTATCTGTATAATCTCAGTCTATTATTTTAGGATTATCCTCTTCATGTATATTATAATTTAGGAAAATTATTTATTTTTTACATTTAGGAAACTATATATTATAACTAAGTATTTATTTAAAAGAGTATCAATTTTTTTATTTGTATATTTTGTTACTCTGTAAACTTTATCAATGCTTATTTTGTATACTATCAATATAGTTTATTCTTGCTTTGAATAAATTTATGTGTCATCCTGAAGTTTGTTCACTTCACCTTACGTATTGCTTTCAAAAATATCAGCAAACAAATCTAAGGCAATAACTTACTATAAATTTTTTAGATCATCATTATGTAAGGACCAGTCAACAAGTGAATGACTTTGATACGAAGAGTAAAGTCAGTTCAATTTCTATGTAAATAACAGAAGATGATTATTACCTTACCCAATTGGGACAAACTGTATGGAAAAAGTCCCTAATAAAGCCTTTTGTGTTAAATTAGTATCTAGTATAGTTTCTTATTATTGCATAATCCAACTTTATAGGCTTGTCGATTGAAGCTCTAAAAACTGAAGTAATGATTCTTTGTGAAGTAATGAAATCAGTTTATACAACAAGCCACGAAATGCCGTATTTATTTAATATTTTTGCCACAATTTTTTCAAACCGATATTTTGTTTTGCAGAGGTTTATATATCCCATAAGTGCGCCAGAAAAATTAGAGATACCCCGTTGTGCTCCAGTTTCTAGTATTTTCATCCAGAATATTTATAGTAATTATTTTATCACAATGTGAAAACGAGATGTTTCTTCCTCTTTCTGCCCTCAAAATATGACCCGGAGTATAACTTGAATAGTTTAAATATCGCCTAAGAAAGATATCCTGAATTCATTAAGTATTAAGGCCTGATTATTATCCATATTGGAGCCGCGTAGAAAAAAACTGCTAGAATCATGAAGTTTATTAATCAAATATTTGCGTGAAAATGAATTATCTTGGATTCTAAGCACGTTGGCACCAAAAACATTTGCAAGAACCCTCTGCCCTTCCACCATTTCGTAAAATCATTAAATTCGACTTACTTTCAATCAGAGTTAATAAAGGCTAGTTTTAAATAATTATTCAATATATATAGTTTCATTTGGAGGTTAATTTTAGAATCACCGAAAAAACAATATCCTCCGTGTATATGAGAAGATCGAAGTATTCAAATTTGGCTAAATATATACCAAATATTCCAATTATATCATTTATGAAAAGCAAGACGAAAATGGAGATATTGGTTCACCCTGGAGAATGCCAGAACAAATTAAAATATATTTGGTGATAGAATTGTTTAAATGAACCGCCGCTGGCATGTTTTCATAATATCCTTAAATAGGATTAAAAATCGGTATTTCAATCATAAATTATCAAGTGTCGCCCATAGTAGTGAACGAAGAAGTGTATTGAAAGCTTTTTTCATATCAAAGAAAAGAAGGAATAATGTTTTACTCTTCATATTTTAGAATCCGTTTCTTCAAAGGAATTTATTATTCATTCTCTTTTTTTGCTATTTAAAATATATTGATTTTACTTATAATGCTCATGATATTCCATATGGTCACTTTGTATTTAGGTTACATTTGAGCAACTAGGTAGTTAGATATGGTTGTTTCTGATGTGATTCCTGTAATTGCGAATTTAGATTCTACTTGTAAAAAAATATTTTGGGTTTTTGAACATAAAGAAGGGATACCTTATAATTAATTTGTAAGCTTATTTCTCTTATGTTTTTTGACAGATTATAATATTTTAAAATATATTTATAATAATCAATGTATTTTATGACAACCAGCATTTGTTTGCCACCGTTAGATTATTAGTCTGAGGTGTATTTTCCAAGCCATCTAGACACTAAAGAGAACCACTACATAATGTGGATCTCCTTACTCCAAGCACCATCCCTCAGCCTTACCAGTTGTGGGGGGACATTTGGGATTGACAATAAGCGTACCTGAGTCGAGAGGAATTATAACCTAAGTAGTATCCTGCAAAATGACCATGGCTGGGAGGGCAGAATAAAATATGGCTAACCAATGAGTAATAACAAGTACCACAGACGAGATAATTAATAAAAAATCAATCTATTGAATTATTTCACAGAACATTTTTTTAAATAATCCTCTTTATCAATATAAAAGTGAAATCCTCAGACTTCCAGGGATGAATATCTTTTTTTATCGCTTGAAGCTTGATCATTTCACATTAACAACATTACATATATTTTAAAATATATTGAAAATATTTACATATATTGCTCGCGCTAACCTTATTATATTTGTTACAATGGCTGTTCTTTATTATAATTGCAAATCAAGTTTTTATAGACTTTAATATTTGTTGATTTTTCATAATTGGGGCATACTTGCAATTGAATCTTCACAGTGTAATTTTAAATAGTGACCATTTTGAATCGAAAAGTAAGTTAAAATTGCATTTTAAACATATATTATTTTAAATCAGTTTAATATATTCCTTAAATTCTCAATGAGATTCTTGAATTTTATTTTAGAAAGAGGAGACGATAAATTGAATATATATACGGCAAAATTGTTTTGCGAAAGAAAACAAATTTCCATATAATATTTTAAAGATTGCTTCTTCTTTTCCATATATTTCACGATAAACTTGAAAGTAAATTACAATTTTTTGTTGATATATAGGGAGAATATTTTGTCAATATACACTGTATTTTCATTTGTATAAATTATAAAAGTGCAACAGCCCCAAAAGGTAGATATAATTCAACGCGCCAGCTTGACCATCATGCAATATAAAACAAAGCTATAAAGTTTTATTGAGAGTCCGCCACACCCAAAACTGGACAAGGGGCCCCCCTCCCCGACAAACGGTAAGATAACGACAGATAATCTCTGCCTTTCAAGTTTAATGTTTCAAGATATATTAAACCCCCCCCCCCCCCCCCAGGATAATATTTTACAAATTTGTTTGAAGTTTTCTATTTATTATGTGATATGTTTGCACAAGATATATATATCGTTATATATATATATAGCATTAGATGAAAAATAAACTCAGTTATAGCTGCAATACATATATATTTTTAAATAGTTGTATAAATTATATATTCGATATCATATATAAATATATGAAAAAAACAATGGTTAAAGTCGGTTTTACGGGCGAAGATTTTACGTGACAACGGTAGAATATTTATTGATATGAATATAATTAAATTGCACAATAGGAACAAGGAATTGAATGAAAATAAGAATTGCACAAATTTTAACTATAGAAATATATTTTGTTTACTAAAACATTGTACATGTAAACTTAAACTTAACTAATTCCTATTTGAGCGATTTTGTTGAGGATAGGACGATGATAGGAGAAATATGAAATGAAAGGAAGTGTTTCTGCTGTAATGTGTCTTGCGAAAGTCAAGTCGATAGTTGTTCCTTTTAACGTAGTTGACTTAGAAACGTTTGATACGCAATCAAGATTATACGTATTTTTCATGAAATTAAGAAACGAGTTGTCAGGCTTTACGTTTTTGTTAAAATCACCACACAGAAGAATCGGTATACTAGAATCAATTTGCACGAACGGTGGCACGTACTGGCTGTTGTGAATGTACGGACCGAGTCCTTGCCATAGTAACATTCCAATATCCTGCATACTAGCTCCTGGATGAATATATACAGCACCGAGTATAAACTTGAAGCTAGTATTAGCGGCGAAGCAAGTAACTTCAGTCATGCACATGTCACCCTTGGTTTTAATGACACGAGTTACGTCTGTAATCGCAACTTGGAACACTTCCGCCGTAGATGTCGATGATAATTTACGATAGATCGCCACTCCACCAGCCGCGTTGGTATCTGAGTTAGGTCGATTATTTTCCCTGGATACGCACTCATAACCCTTGATTGGAGTTGGTTCACAAGTGTCGCGCATCCACGTTTCAGTCAATACTAAATAGTCTGATCGTGGTATCACTGTATCTGTTTCAATGTCCGCGGCATGGGCACTTAAACTTTGACAGTTGATGTTCGTTACAATAAGTTGTCCAGCGTCGGTTGCGTCGTCACAGAATTTTACGGCTTGTTTGGTAATTGTGTCTAGAGTGTGTCCACTAAGTCATAAGTATTCATTGCGAATATCTCGAGTAGTCTGTGAGTCGTTTCCATCTCGGCCATGTTTGAAAACCAATGGAGAGTCCTTTTCTGTTATGATGTACAATCCGTCGATACTTGTGACGCGGCTCATGGCTACATATACCAATTGCTGTGGTTGTTTTGAGGAGTACTTGTAAACAATTGTAGTAAACGTCCCACCCTGGGCCTTGTGGATCGTAATTGCACAAGCAGGCACGCAAGGAAATTGTTTTCGCTTGCACTTCACTGTTTTTGTCAACGAAATGTTTACCACTTTCTTGTGCACTGGCACCCAATCGACGGATAAGGTGTTTGGTTTGCTGTGCACATGTGGTCGACATTTGATTTTTGCTTTGGTACCCGTATTTTTGTCTTCAAACTGGAACCATAGAGTGGCGATTTCATCTTCAGCTGGCGGCAAACTTGTGCTGGTCGATGGTCCTCCTGGAGCAGAACGGTCATCTGCATTGGCTGGCTGACGTTCGATGTATAGCAAAACTCCAATAGCCCCATTTACCAATCCATCGGCGACGTCTATGTTAGATGTAATCATGTACGGATATCCTACTGCTAATGGCAACATGTATGGCAATCCGTCGGTTTCTGCAACCGACATCTTGTGAAGTTTCCCTTACTCCCGGCTCTTTTCAGAATTGCTGGAATACCCAAGCATAATATCAGTGGCGATACAGTTGTGTGCGTTTTGAATTGCGTTTCGATTGTATGAATCTACTTCATGGTTGCTGTAATACAATCTGACAGCGTTGGGTACGTTCTCTTTGCACCAGACTTCAGATTTGTGCCTGGACTCAATAAGTGCGATATTATTGACACTTAGTTTGAGTCCATCTCCAATTTTGGTGAGAATCGTCGAAAACAGCTCGTCAGTTTGTCGGACAACATGGACTAATGGGTAATAGTTGATGCTTTGCCAGAGTACAGGTCCTCCGAGTTGGTTGTGTGGTACTGTGTAACACGGACTAGCGCGCACAGGTGGCAGCTGTCTGAAATCGCCGCATAAGATCATGTGAATGCCTCCGAATGGTTGATCGTAAATACCGGTAATCTGCTGTAGTCGATAATTGATTCTTCCAAGTATAGCTGCACTCAACATGCTGATTTCATCAATGAAAACAACTTTCACGCCGACAAACATGTTTCTGTAGGCTTGCAAGTTCTCAGCAGAAAGAAGTTTTGTCACTCGAGAATTTGTGAGACGAAACGCTGAGTGAACTGTCGTTCCGCCAATAGGGATAGCTGCTTTGCCTGTGCTTGCACAAGCAACGTATGCGTTGTTCAGTGAGTTGTGTTCCTGTGTGTAACGATTGTACGTCTCCATCAGGCACTTAACTGAATAAGTTTTCCCACAGCCGGCCGGTCCTGTGAAGAAAACTTGTAGTGTGACGACGACCTCATCTCCACAGCCATGTAAACGATGTATGACCTCATGAATCAGATCACGTTGTTCAGGGTTCGTCGTTCGTATCAGCTCACAAAATTGCTGTTTTGGCATCACGTTGCTACGTTTTTTTTACGACCGATAATAAGCCTTGTCGCGGGACGATTTGATTGACATCATCGTTGTTCTCGGAACCTTCTCCTCCTAACACCTGCTCGACAAACACTCTCCTTTCCTCAATTTCTGGTGGTTCTCTGCTGTCTGAATTTTGTAGAATCATCATAGCTTCAAGCTCTTGCATCACACTGTCGATGTTGAGATTGTTTTCGAACAGCTGGCGGCGTTCCATGATGGTATCCTTGTTAGCATTGAACAGTTGTAGAAATTTATTGCTATCAACAATGTCAGCTATTTCATTGCGGAAAGGCAAGAACAGCAATACCATTTCACGTTGATAATTAACAGTTTCATCTACTTCGTAGCGTCTGTATCGTATTATTCGTCCAATTTTTCGTCTGCGGTGTTCATTTGATGTCGTCCTTCCCACAGTTGTCCTTTCCTCGGTCACCGGTTCTTCAATTTCGTCTTCTTGCACATCTACGTCATCTTCATTGTCGATGAAATCATGAAAATCAGCGTAATACGAAGCAAACTCGGCCAAATATGAAGATTCCAGAGAGGGAGGTCGCTCTTCATATCGCTGAATGATGTTCTTGGTAAATACATCTGTACTGTCTGCTTCGATGTTTTCGCGATCCATTTGTTTCCAACGTTTGCGACAGCGTTGTCTTTCCGATGGCCAAACTGTTGGTATGTACATAATTTGACGGCTCGTTTCGCTCATCGGTTGCCGTAGTAAATACCATGCTGCTTCTTGAGCTGACATTTCAACTGCATTAAGAAGTTTGACACTCAATGCTTTCAATTGGCCCGTGTAGTCCCGGTCAGGATGCTCTTCCATCATCTTAGTCAGCTCACGATTCAAGTTACCCATTCCACGAGCTGATTTGTTCACATATTCCACGACATACTGTGCGCAGCTGTATTCATCCAAGATAAACTGGATATCGATGTTGGATTTGATTTCACCAGCGAGGTAAGGGTTGAATGTGTTCGTCATAAGTTGGTCGAAGTTGCGTTTGAACAACATAGATGGCCTGCGCAAAGTTGAACGCACTACGTCAAGATATGCATCGAATGTCAAACTATGCTCCCTAAGAAAGTCGTCCATGCTAGCGTATGTACGTTCGCTGAGACAGTTACGTAGCTCCTTGGCCTTTTTTCGGAATGCTATGAGGCGTCCATCAATTTGAGGCATTGGGATCAATACACGGGTAGTGAGCATTGGCCAGTACGGGATCCCAAATCTACAAGTCGTTTCGCCTCGCTTCGTGCAGGTGAAAGTGTGCTTGTGGATTTGATTGGCGTAGATGGTATCGTTGGGCACATCTTCTTTGGCGACGGAACTCAGCTTCTCCACGAGCTCGATGGTCTTCGGCATATTTTCTGACACAGTCTCATGTGGATCATCGTGTAACCACAGTAAAATGTGAGCGTGCGGACTTCCTCTATGTTGAAACTCAATGCGAAGGAAATAATCCTCCACGTAGTACTGGCCAAACGGATTGTATAACTGTTTTGATTTCAGCATTTTCATCAATGTACCAACGAGTTTGTGGAAATATATGCAACATGTAATTGGATCGTCACTCACCAAGTTGCACCGCTCTGATGTGTTGAGATCTTCGGCGACTTTGCCAGGATATTTGTTGCTCAACTTGAGCAGTAAATTCAGCAATACTAACCAGCGTACCTCGTTTGCACTAAGAGTGAGAAAGATGGTCGGTTTACCAAGTTGACGGAGCATAGCGAAGAGATCTCGTTTACGAGAGGCCCAGTACTGGACAGAGTTTGGCACCGACTTCATAAAGGCGAGATTCTGCACAACGAATTCTTTGAGAAACTCCGGATCCTCTAACATGCGTCGAGTTACGCTCTCTGTGATCGAGACACTTCGGAATGTGCTGTAAATCCCATCGACCATTCGCAGACGTAGAATCTTCATTGCATCGTATAAGACTTTTTGAGGCGTGGCTCCACGCCTGTCACTCCGTCGTATTTCACTGGTCGCCATCATGTACGGTGTCACTGAAATGTTCATGTTGAAACGGCGGGGCTCTCCGAAGTATATCGCAGGAAATGATAGTTCTTCTGAATGACGGTCATAAATGATGTCCTGGTGCGATGTCAAGACAATCCTCTTCATTCCACAGTAGTGTGTGCTGTCTCGCAGCAAGAACTTCAGACTCGGGTGTATATTCGGCGGAGATTGCTTCGATCCGATTAGCAGGATCATCTTGAAGGCCTTCATCTGATGGCAATGCAGGCTGCAGTCTTGACAAATCTATTTTGATATCGTACAAACGATATAGACTTGAATTTTGAAGTACATCTAACCATTCTTTGACCGTACGCTTAGACATGTACCCGCTGATGTAATTTGTTCTGTGTGCAAGATTCCTTTTGATGTTAACGTTGATAACATCGTCCTCTTCTAGATGGCGAGGCAAGCATTTTACCATGTCTTGTACGTTGACTGGGACGTTTATCACTTGTCCAATAATTCCATAAGAGAAATCATGACGCAGTCGACGCACTTGCATAAATGGAAGGCGCGGTGAGACCAAACGTTCACTGATAGGATCCAGAGGCGGTAGACCTGGAGGTATGTCAGGATATGAGAAGCCGTTGACCTTTGCGAGAGTAGGAAGCTTACGCTTATTCAGTGATTGTCTACAGGTGTTGCAAGACTTTGTATAATCCTCCTTGCGTAGCTGCCGATTTTCCTTAACGTACCAATCCGAGATTACCTTCAGTTGTAGTGCAGTGATGGTTTTAAGGTCATTCTTGAACCACAATCTGTCACAAACCGAGCAAGCATGGCCAAAATCGTTGTCCAGGAAAGTAGATTGAAATCTCCGTATTGACGATGACCATTTGGTATACCAGGTGGATTGTTCCAGTTGTATTGCTGTTTGGCTTGAAGAAGTAGTCGGTTGTACATCAGTCCGAGAAGATGCTGCTCTACGTTGTCGGAATGCACGTTGCCGTTGAGCGTTAGTTAGGGGAACGCTCGTTCTCTCCGCCACGACAGGAACGCTTGTTCTCTCCACCACAGAACAAGACGTTGAAGCAGGTGACTCTTACGTACCGCTGGTGAGGGCTATGTTAGCAGATTTACGTAGCTTGAACCTGCGTTGCCTCTCCGCAGCCGCTTTTGCAAAGGCTCTTACTTGTTCAGGAGTTCTGGTCAATGCTTTTCGTAGTCTGTACTCACGTTGTCGCTGAGCATTCGTTCTGGCGGAAGAGGTGGTGTGTGGAACAACGAAAGGTACTGCAGACGTTGACGGCACGATATCCTCCGTCTCCATTGAAGTACTGGAAGTTGAAGGCACCGTTTCCATTGTTTTGAGAGTGGTGATTCCTGTTGAACATTTGAAATTGAATGGATGAATTTTTAATTTTAAAGAATCAATTTGAAAATCAAAACACTTATTCAGATCGAAGGTTCAAATTTTTGCTAAATAAATTTGAATTTAAATAAAATTTGTAATTGTAAATGATGAAGTTGAAAATTAAAACATTTACTTATATTAGATGTTAAAATTCTTGCTCAACACAGTTTAAATAAAGTTTTCTTATATCTGCCACTTTTTCTTAATATTTGTAATTTTAAATAATCAATTCGAAAATCAAAACATTTATTCAGATCGAAGGTTCAAATTTTTGCTAAATAAATTTGAAACTATTTAAAATTTGTAAAATAATAATTAATTAATTAATTAATTTTAAACTAATAATTTGCTTAACACTATCAACATTTATCAATAGTATGACATAACCTATAAACTCAGTTTCTCAACTTTTGTGTCAATCTAACAATTAATCAATCAATCATAGTTTACGATAATGAAATATCAGTGTGCAATTATTTACCTTTATTGTTGTAGTTGTTGTAAATGACGAATCTAAGCACTCCACATTTTCACTACAGACACAGCTGACGATACTTTAACCACACGTGTGAACTTGTATTATGACGCTTTCTTGTTTTTCCAACGCCAAGAACGTTCGAGAAAAACAAAGACAGAGACAAGCATGCGCCGATTCAATGCGCCTAATTCTCTAGCGCTGCGCGCGCAGCACTCTCGTTCGGTGACTCATCGTAACGTTACCGGGCGTTACACTTTTTCATAAGTGACTCCCAGCCGCAACCTAATTTAAGACGTTGTCACGTCAAAAACGAAAGAAAAAATAAAAAGGTCAGGTGTTGAAATCAATAATAAAATTAGCATATCCTGACCAGGAGCACATGTGCTTTACAGAAGACAGAGCGCCATCTGGTGGAACAGAAATCAACTAAACATTGATTTAGCCTGTTCCCTGATATTTGGCCAACCCAAATCAATGTTTAGTTGATTTCTGTTCCACCAGATGACGCTTTGCCTTCTGTAAAGCACATGTGCTCCTGGTCAGGATATTCCATTTTTATTATATAAATATTTGTGTGCGCGGTCGAGGTTATTGTTTTATGATATAATTATAGAAGACAATTATGAGACAAATCATTGATGTATTCGGCGGTGTTTATGTGTAGGACTGAGGATATTTGTGTACAATATTTTTTATTTATCAAGTCAATGCTGTTTATCCAAAGATATTGGTCAGGTGACATATTCCACACAAATGTTTACACATGTTGAAAGTTGTTCGCTTTTTCATTAAAAAAAAAGCAGAACCTTGTGTTTGCTTACTTATACCTACTGGCTGGGTTGAACATTGAAACCTAACAAAGTTTGTCCACAGATAAAATGTTTCAACATTACATATTAAACTATTCCCAGGCTGATAAATCACCTAGGATAACACCCATTTAAAATTCCAGGGATTTTATTATTTGGTAATTCGCTCTCTTGGCGTTCAGGAAATTACCAGTAAATAAAATCAGATAGAAGTAATCTGTATTATTTACTACAGGAACATTTGAGAAATTATTTTAATGAACACACTATGAAATGTGTTGAACCTCATTTAGAAGAATTATAGTTTTATTTTTACAACAAAAACAAAGCTTTTATTATGGACACTGGTTGCATACAGGATTCTCTCAGTTGGGTAAAAAGAAGTATAATAATAGTTACCAACAGAAATATGTAATTAAGATCGACATTTCTTCAAGTTGGATCCATCTTTTGTGTTTCACTAATTTTATTTTTGTTGTCTATGATTGAAAAAAATGCTAATGCATTAAGCTTGCTTTTATCTATTTTTCATTAGAACTGTTGGTGAATTGTTTATCATAACCAATCTATTGATGGAGAATTACTCTCTCCTCCTCCAGTCCCAGACAATAAAATGTTCAGAGTTGAAAAATGTGGCTATTGTACATTATGCACTTTAAGTTCTTAGATTTTCAATAATGAATGTGATTATATTTTAATAGTGAAAAGAGATATTTTGTTTTGAGAAAAGGTTAATAAATTCTATAAAGGTTTGTCAGACAAATTGGAGGTAGCCTGTTGGGGTTAATTTTCAGTCTTGTAATCTATAATTTTAAGGTTCATTTCTTCACGATGACAACGAGAGAATATCGTTATAGTTGACTATTTAAAAATATTCTTGGCATTTTCTTATTCTATAGTTCTGTAAAGAAAAAAGAAAATAATTCTTTGGAACCAATATATACTATAAGTAGAATATATTTTGTTCATGTTTATTTAACAAATAAATGATTTAGAGTGTTTGATTTTTACAAAGGAGGGTATGTGTGAATTATAATTATGAATTGAAATAAATATAAGGAAATCAGTAAATTTGCAACCAAATTTATTTTTTGTTTTTCATACAGTAAGCTTTCTTCATATGTCTGTAACAAAAAAATAATATTATAAATATTTTAGAAATGTAACGACATTACACTTAGCCTATAATATATATTTTAAATATGGTTAATATATAGAGGCATTTCAAATTTCAGAAAATACAATGAAATAGGTTTTATTATTAGTATGATGGATGATAAGAATTTGAAAAAGGTTCTTTCAACAGGTTATGAATATGGATTATAAAAGGATTTTGGAACTTATTTTAATATATATACAAATAACCTAGATAAGATTTTTAAAAATTCATATTTTCATATTTAAGAAAGAGAAAATAATTCCTAATGATATATCTTTTTCAAAGATAATCATCTCTTTCATCTATTCAATATCATTCAAAGCAATATATAGTTAAGTGAATGGCACATGGAGAGTTTCACATTATTAAATTCTAAGTTGAAAATGTCTTCATTTCAAAACCAAAGGCTATTTTTCATCTCAGCTACAAATAGACATTTCCATATACTTGTGATCATTCGGCGATGTCTTTGTATTCATTCAAATCCTCCTTAATACAGATTGTAGTGACGTTCTCTATTGATTGTCCCATAAAAGCCGCCGATTAATATTTGCATTTCATAACTTATACTAAGCGTTTTAATGTATTTTGAAGTTTTATCAATGTTTCAGTTTTTATTTTTCCTTTTATTGAAATCTTTTTTTTTTTAATCCCGTAGCGCCTGTTGCAAGTCTCCTTTCAATATGAGAAAACATTCCCCAAGTTTTTCGGCGAAAATGTAATTTTTAATTCTACCTGATTTATACTAATATTTGAAATCGAAAAATGATTGAATTAGAATATTAAACTTTGCATATTATAAGTACCTTTATCCACAATCTTATCAATCTTTAGTAATTCACTAGGCAGATGGAAATACTGTAAATAATGCTCTATTTTTGCATACAGATCAACGAGCTGCAACAACTGTTTTCAAACAAGGCATATTGGCCCTGTAAGGTTCGCTGGGGTCTAAATATATATTGAGAGTATAACCTACTGTTAATTACTTTTCTAAAAATAACTTTTCCAAGATTTTTTAACTAAGGTAAATATTTGCGGCTGTTCAAAATTCTGTTTACATCAACTAGACACTTTTATTTCCAAATATACATCTTAATAAAAATAGAAATTTTCTGAACAGTCAATCAAATTCGGTTGATATAAGAGCATGAATTATTTGAATAAATGTTTCCAAAAAAAACATCTAGCTCTACAGTGGGGAGGATTAACCGCACAAACGCTTATCTGGTAATCAACCCGATTTTTATGACAGGAGGAAATAATCGCGATTTCATGTAATTTTAAAAACTACGCTTAGTTTTTCTTTATCCAATAGATCGCGTTTTTCCAAAATTCCTGTTGTAATTTCTCAATAACGCATTTTATTATTTATATTTTCATCAACTTACCTCTTTTCTTAATATTTCTTGACTGAAAAAAAAAACAAATACAAATTATTTAGAAAGCAGGTAATATAATAAAATACTCTAAGATATTTTCTGTTTATTGGAAAATATTATTTTTCTATTAAATGTAAAAGGAATATTTATTTTCAAAAATAATTTAAAATTCATATATACCATCATTTATCATAACATTTGATCATCAAAATATTCCGCATATGAAACAAGTAAAAAATTATCATATCTTTAAATTTTAATGATTTTATGTCATTTCTGACATGACAAATGAATATAGCTCTAATTGTATATCACAATTAGAATTTTAAAGCTCCTTCTAAATTATTTTAATCCTAATCATTCTTTCAACCTCTATTAAAGGATTAGACCTCAACTTTATTTTATATTGTAACAAATTATTTATTTGAAAAATTAAAAATTAAAACAGGTAAATAGTTTCTTTTTATTTATATTGCAAGCTTTCGAGCAATTATACTGCTCTTCAACGGGTTATTTAACTTATGAGCTATTGTAGTATTGACTTTAGAATAAGGAATGGTACAATGTGTTCGGTATGTTTTGGGTTGGCGGGAGAAGTTTGGATTGAAGGAATGTCTATGGATGAATGAAATCGGGTAACCTAACGCTGTTAAATGGTTGGTGATGTTGGTCTGTTCTATCGTTTTAAAACATGGTAGTGAGCAATGGGTGAAAATACGTTTGGTGAGAGTTTTTACTACAGTGATTTTATGGCTAATGGGGCAAAATGAGGTATAGTGGGTATAGGACGGGTTCATGTTTATTATTTCTATTAACAGAGTGGTCATTTTTATGTTTATATTTTGCTACTCTGTAAATTTCCTTCGTGACTTATCTTTTGATTACCATTCATAGTTTGTCCTTGCCTGAAATAAATTGTTGTCTCTTCCTGAAGTTTTTGTCTTCCTTAATTTTCCACGTGGCAATATTCTTTTTATTATAAGTCTTTTATTATAAGATAATCCTCTTCATTCATATTATATTTTGGATTTGATATCAATCATTCATTAATTTTAGCAAACCATATATGTGTTTTTATTATCTTTTATGTTATACATTATTGATATCTTTCCTATAATTTCTTATATTGTTTTACAATATTGTCACACACACACAGTTTAAATTAGAATTTTATTAATCAATTGATATACTTTGTGAATAATGTTTTTGTCACAACAAAACTAGAAACTATAAATGAAAAACCAGTTACCAAATTTACATACCTTCCTTATATATATATATATAACATTAAACATAAAAAGTATTTACATATTTACTAATAGAGACATTTGCTTTACATTTTCTATGAACAAATTTCGTGACAATATAATTAATATTAAATATTATATACCTTTTTCTCAAGATTCAATCATCAATGATAAAAAAAGGTTATGAAAAATTCTCGGCCTTCTTTTCAATGAACATTATGAAACATATGAGATTGCTTTATATATATAAAGTTAAATAGAAATGACTTACCCCAATTAATGAATTTGTCAGCTAGCCACTTGGCTCCTCCAAGAGCGACGCCAATGAATCTACCAAAAACATAAAATATTACATTTAAAAATATTTAGCATATTCTTGTATAGGCTATTTGTGTGTAAATGTAGTAAAGGGCATTCTACTGAGTCTTGCAGCAGCAGAAGACTTGGAAGAAACCGAATCTACGATAAAGTCATCAAGAAATAACGGTGTAAACTCAGGCCATGATAAGGATTCTGAGTATGAAAAAATTGCCTCCCAAATTTGTCCTGATATAGGTCCGGAAGAGAAACCTCAGTCAGAGGCTCAACAAGGATCAATCTCTCAAGATTCTAAGAAATAGCTTGAAGGAAAGCCAAGTACTTCAGAATTTAAGGAAGTTGAACTACACCATTAGAAAGAATTCTTGTTGTCAAAGTGGATGAAAATATCAGCGATGGAAAAAAGAATGTTGGCCCCAGTAGATCTCTTCTTCAGCGTGGCCTCCAGATACTCTCTAAAATTGTCCGAAAATAAAGGTAGTAAAGACAAAAGGTAGTTTTAAATATATTGTGATAATAAATTTAAAGAGAGAGGGAAAGTTTGTAAGTTTCTCAAAATACTACAATGTATTTTAATTATGACAGCCCATATATATAGGTATGTGTGTGGCATAATTATTGATAAATAATTTTAGATAGGAAACTGAAATATCCAACATGAATTTTGAATATGAATTATGTGCTAATTATAAATTATTCGAATAATAAAAATTATAATATTATATGTAATTAAGAGAACAGCCAATTCTAGTCGCAAACTAAAGGTTTCTGATGAATTGCGCCTTTTTTTGAATACGAATAAATAAATTTGTATTGATTTTTTTATACATTCAAAAATTTGTACTATACATATATATTATGTTTTTTGGTTCTTATTATTACAAAAAGGATCCAGTGATGCCCCACCTATTTCAAATAATATTTCAAAGGTTTGGCGTTTCTCACTTCCTTTATAATACTTCTTGTTGCTTGTCAGATGGGGCGTTAAATATCTTCACTGGTTCATATATATGATATTGTGTTGATATATATTTTTTATCTCACTAACTTGCATACTAATTCTGTACATATTTAAGATATCTTTCTTTCTTTTCTTTTAAAGTTTTGTTTATTTTTAAAGTGCAAATGTCCCTAGGGGGACATAGCGTTCTAAGTCTAAATAAAGGGATAAAGAGGTTCATATATATATATATATACCTCTGCATTCAATGTCTAGAAAATATAGGTACTCAAAAGGTTTACGCGAATACTATTCCTAAATATATAATTCCTAAGAATATATTACAGCAAATTCACTGCTTCTCTAAGAAAGAATGGTAGGGAATTGTTTATATCATTGGGAGAGCTACAAAAATAATGAACCAAGACCTTTCCTCACTATATCATATATATTTTAGAACTACTATGTATATGGAATTATATTAAGTTCACAGTTAAATTATATAATTTTTATGACAATATGACAGGTCTTGCCAATGGAATTAGCCTGGATGATATTTTCTATATGATATATTTATATTATATTTCACTCACGGGCTCTCTTGTTCTTTCAAATTCTCCCTGGAAAAAAAAAAGTTAAAAATTAGTTTCAATATTAAATATACAATTGTAGAAAAATATATATAGTTAAAAATAAGATCCAAAACTTTTTAAAACACTGGGTGAGTAAATATTATATACATATATAAAGGGTGAAAATATATTTAGCGCGCGGGCGCTAGATAGAATATTGAAATGTATATGCGAAAAATATATATTGATATATGGAAAAATTAATTTTAAAAATAAAAAAGTCAGGTGTTGGTATTAAAATCAAAGAAGACATATCCTGACGAGAACCAACAGTCCGAAACGCGTTCGTGGTTCGCTTTTCTTGATTTATCAATAAAATGGGTTGGCTAAATATCAGGAAACAGACTAATATCAACGTTTAGTTGATTTCTGTTCCATTAGGTGTCGCTCTTCCATTGATTTCGAATATATTTTCAATATAAAGGAATATAAATAAAATTTTGTATTCTAAATATATTCTATATATTAGAGTTTTGAATATTAAAAGGAGTAACCGCTATTTTAACCTTTTATGTTAATTAAAAACACAATAAAAATACCAATATTTGCTGAGCATAGGACCTTAATGAGGCAATAAAATAAAAGCTTTCATTGATAATCATATTCATATCTTATTTTAAAATATATCATCATATCTTCTTCAATAAATATTCAGAGATTCTCTCTTATATATGTAATTTTCTATCAAAATCATTTTTGTGTTACGAGATATTTATCCTACCAAACCTTTTAAAAATAATTTCTTTAAGCACAGTAAGACATTTATAAAAGGAAATTCCAAAAATGTAATATAACAGCGGTATGGTAGATTAAACTGGCGAAACCGCTGAGAGGGTTCACCACTGATGAGCCAGGCCCTCTCATTAATTTTTCCATTGCAGTAAGGCCAGTAGAAATTGTTTAATATCAAAAAGAATCTTACGCCTTTAAAATAGTTTTGAATTTTGATAACAGATGGTGCGCTAGTGCATCATATTATAAATGTTCTAATAAAAGAAACATTTAAAAGTATACAAAGTTTAAAGTTGTTTGTGCAATGCCTATGTATTTTATTCCTTTTTGAATCAACACATGTATACACGAAAGATATTTACATTCCCAAAACTCTTAGAAGAATTTTTTTCTAAGCAGAGTAAGAAATTTAAAAAGTATTCAGGCTTTGAGTTGTTTTCAATGTCCAAATATTTTTTGAATCAACATACATGAAATATATATATATCTAGAAACAGGGGAATTGAAAATTCGAATTACTATGGCCATGGCTTACTTTATGGTGACATTATTATAGGAGACGATTTATAATATCGCTCTATAAATAAAAGTTCGTTATATCCCCGGATCAATATTGGCGAAGCTTTAGTAAATATAAATATGGTATCTATATAGAGCTTCTTTATGACAACACTTTATAAAAAATAAGTATTGACCACCTATATAAATCATACATGATTATACCATTTCGGAATAAAATACACAAAAACAAATAAAATTTAATTATCACGGTATCTATATAATTAGATGACAATTTAAAAATGTTCTCAAAGGTTTATAATTGTAGAACTGTCTTATTTTAAATTTGATATATTTTTTTAACAAGTGTCTTATTTATTAGAATATGTCATAATAGTAATGAAGATTTTTGGTTTAAGGATTTTGATTAGCTTTTTGATTTCTTAAATATTCTTCATTTTTAGGCGCACACACCTCTTCTATAATAATATAACTTGAAAGGATTGAAAGTTTTAATATATGTTATTATGAGTGCTAATATTTATTTAATGATGTCCATATACCACTTCATCGTCAATATAGGTCACAATACAGGGTATACCAGGTAAATTGGGACTAACTTTGACAGTCCATAAAACAAAAACTACTTGAGATTAAAAACTTGTTTTTTTTTTCATTACGTAGCCATATTAATGTAAAATGCAACAGTACATGTGTGCGCAGTGTAGTGATGAAGAGTAACCGAGAATTTGAAAATCGAGCTGCCATCATCGTTGCTCTGCGCGCCGGAAGGAGCCCCAAAGAGATAGTGGATTTTCTTAAGTTGCCCAAAACCACTATTTATCGTGTCAAGAAGCAGTTTGATGAGGCCGACAGTAACAAAGAGGGGATAGCTACAAGGAAAAAGCACTCGCGTTGATCGGACAGGGTAAGAGGCGAAGAATTTGTCAAAAATGTCAAGGAGAAGATTGATGGAAACCCTGGGAAGAGCATGAGGGACATAGCCAAGGAAATGGACGTTGGCTCTATGACAATTGTCAGAACTATCCATGAGGACCTTGGTCTCAAGTCTTATGCCCTTCGGAAAGGTCAGTTGCTGACTGAGAATATGAAGAATAACAGAAAAGGAAAGGCTGCTGCCCTCCTCAACAACCTGAAACACGACTCTTTTGGCATGCTAAGGTTCTTCTCTGACGAAAAGAACTTTGACGTGGACCAAAAGGTAAATCCCAGGAATGATCGCTGGATCTGTAAAGACCCCTCAGAGATACCTGTCGTGATGCACACGAAATTTCCTGCCTCCGTAATGGTCCTTGGCGTTATCAGCAGTGAAGGTGATGTCATGCCTCCCCATTTCTTTGAGAAGGGCCTTAGGATGAACGCTGACACCTACATCAATGTTCTGGAGACCGTTGTGAAGCCTTGGATGGACATGGTGGCCGCAGGAAGGAAGTATGTCTTCCAACAGGACTCAGCTCCAGCCCATAAGGCAAAAAAGACACAATCGTGGCTGACACTTAACGTCCCTAGTCACTGGGGTCCTGATATTTGGCCCCCTAATTCTCCAGATTGCAATCCCCTCGACTACTATGTATGGGGCGTTGTTGAGAGAGATGTCAACAAAGCTCCTCATACCACCATCCAGTCTGTCAAGAAAGCAGTTCACACGGTGATGACCCAAATGGACAAGGTCATCGTCGCCAAGGCCTGTGCTTCATTCCGCACTCGCCTCGAGACTGTTGTAGCTAATAATGGAAACTACATTGAATAAATAAAAACTATATCCTTTTATCTACTACTGTGTCAAATTTCATTCGGATATTTTAATTTTTACTTGCAAAAAATTTCAGTTAAAATACCATTGTTGAAATTCCCAATTTACCTGGTACACCCTGTAGTTTGCAATTCATTTACAATTGTGTGTTTTTAATTAATTAGTAATATTATTATACCGCTTAATTGTATCAATATATATCGAAATACTTACAATTCACTTTCAAGTTCGCTTTCAAGTTCTTCAAGGGAAGGAACTTTGTCTGCAAATCATTCAAATCATTATAACCTATATTTTTCAATTATTTGTCGCAAATATATAATGGATAAATATTACCAGTGCCATATGGCATAATACATAGAAGGTTCTTTACCCAATTATTCTAGCTACTATTATGTGACTTTTAGAATGAAATATTTGACAGATATAGTTTTAATGATCAATATTAAAGTAAACCTGAAATTAAATATAGCTTTCTTCTAAAGATTAATTGTTATATTCTTCTATATGAGGACTGTTAATGAAAGTAAATTAATTTTTGTGCGTATCTTTGTCTATTATATGCCATCATTTCAATTTAGATATTGATCCTTCTTTTCCAAATAAAAAAAATCATGCAATTAATCTATGATGTAAAAAAATAGGTGAACAATAATTACGGGTATATCCACAAACACTATATATAGAATCATAGGGCTCCTCTCCTGTTAAAATAAATTTCATTTACGCTTGGCATCTAGTTTTGATATTTATTTTGACAGAAGAGGCGCCATATGCTTCTAAAGTCAATTTCCTTCTGGCAAAATGTCCATCTAAACACTATATCATTATATTTGTTATATTAAAATGCTATTCTAATCTATTAAAGATAAATATCTGAAATAAAATATTTGCATATTATGTAAAGTCCAAATTTTGCTAAAAATACATGAAACTATAATAAAACAGAGTTAGTAATTATTTACTTGTTTAAATCAAAAGACGCGTTGTCTTTCAAGGCTATCCAAATTTTTAGTTTTCATATATCATAAAATTTCGAATAAACCATTTCACAATATATATACCAAATCACCAGTATCATATATATGTTATAAAATGTTAAACCATACTTACCAGCATACTCAGCAGTAGCCACTGCTAGCAGTACAGCAAGAGACACAAGAACAATGAATACCTTCATCTAAAACACATAGATATAAATAAGTAATAAATGTATATAGGTATATAAAAGTTGAAATATAATTCTTCCATTAATATAACAAATATTGGCACATTTCTATATTGATAATTATAAAGTTTATAAATATTGACGGGAAAACGAAATTATAGTTTCTTCTATATTTTCAACTAACTTATATGATTTATCATTTTAATCAAGCACTTATAGATTCAATTTTCTCTCTCCTTTGAAGAATACAAATAATTAGAATAATATGTGTAAGAACATAATGAAAACACTGTATTCTTATATTTGAATTTAAAATAAAGCTAGATTGATGAAACATATTTGATGTGATCATATTTTGTGTATGGATCTTATAGGTTAAATAGACTATATATATTTTATAATTTTAAAGAATTATCTTAATTTAATTAATTTTTAAGAATATTTTTATATAATTATAATTGAGAGAAATATATATATATATATATTAAAAATAAAGAAGGCATCTACTGACCACGAGCACATGGGCTTTTTAGATGGCAGAGCGCCATTTATTTTTTTATTTATTTTTTCTATTGTTTTTTCATATATATATATATACTTGGATATAGATGTATTCCTTAGCATGGAACTGAAGAGTGTTCAAGAAAACCCCCTCCTTGTCTGGAGGAGAACTCTCTTAAAGTGGAGAAGTCTACTTTGCTGAAGTAATTTTTACACATATACAACTGTATATATTTCCCTACATTTTATCTACCCTTTATTTACTCCTTTAATATATATAATTCTTTAATTGATCTTAATATTTTTCTGTAACAATCGAAAGAGAGAGAGATTAGGAGAATCAACTAATTGTTTAAATTTTCTATACTTGTTGAAATTTAAACATCGAGCCAACAATGGTAGATCAAATTTGTATTTTAAAAGTATGGCAGTTGAAATACGGATGCTAGATAATTCATATATAAGGTGTAATGGTTATATTATGATATAATTTATAATTCAATAAAATAATCCCTTGTATCAATATTGAGTAAAATTTTATATATAATATATAAATTTTATATATAAACATTATAATGGAGAATATAATTATGGCTAACCTTTGGTTGCTTCTTAGAAGATACTGGTCCATTCTTCCACAGGCCTTATATATTATTTCTTGGGCAGATTCTTCAAATCCTTATGTAATACTTCTCTTTGTCCTTTTGTTTCCTGAAACATAATGTGTTTCTTTGTATTGAAATTTAACAGATGGAATGATTCCAACTAGGATTATCAAAAATATGTTATTTAAGAAATTATTAGATTTTTTGAATATTGTGTAATAAAATGTATATGTGGGGATGTATTTTCTTTTGAAAGACTCTTACTTTGATATACTGAAAATTAATAAAAATATGTATATACAAACTTAATAAATCGAATATAAATTCATCTAAAAATAATATTATAAATATTTTATATGCACTAATATAGCAAATCCAAAATTTAATAATTCATGGTGTTTTTACTAGAATATAAAATAAATGTATTAACTTCAAATATTTTATCATATATTGTGTATTGTTATTATATTAATACATATGACTCTCAAACCTATATGAGATAAATACAGTCCCTTATTTTGTATTTATTGCCGTGACAGGAGGAAAGAAGAAATAAATGTTTACAAAGAGGGCTAGAGTAAAATTTTGTTTTATAAATCCCTGAAAAAAATCCAAGAGTTATTTGTGAAAATGCTGAAAATATTTTAGCCTCTCCTGAAATCCATCCTTTTACCGTGGACGAAACGGACAATCAGCATCGAAGATTTAGCCGGTCGCCCTATCGTTCCTGTCAGGAAAACTAGTAACTGCGACCTATTTTGGGAATGAGGCCGAAACAATTGGAAATCCTCTTTTGTCAACTACAATAGAAATGTAAGAAAATTATATTAACGTTAAAATATAAGGAAAGACGACTTGTAGATTATAGGGTTTTATATTCTTTCCGAGAGGTTAAGGTTCAAAATTAGGAAAAATAATGTTTGTCTAAACCGAAACCTATGAGTAACCAACGGCAAAATTCTAAACAATCCAAACGATGCTTCACCTTAAAACTAGACTTGAATAGACTAGAGAAAGTTTCTAATTTGTTGTTCTGGAGGACAGTAGGCATGACATATTCTTCGGATTGAAATTTCCAGTAGCGTAGTTATTCCTGTTGAAAGACTGTTGAGCCCGAAAACTTGTAGTGCCGTTATATATATAAAACGAAACTCATCCCTCAGCGAATTATTTTATTTATAATAAATATTTACTTATTTTTAGGTATTTTCAAATTACCGAAACCTTTTCTCTGCTTATCACACTACACTACAATAACCATAAAACTTTCTAAAAGTAACAAATACAGAATAGGTCTTGTTGTAATTTTTCCAATTGATTTTTTTTTCAAGTCGTAAAGGTATTAAATTTTTTATCGACCGACCAAAGAATTCTAGTATTTGAATATAAGAAGGCATGGCGACGATATATAGATATAAAGCGTGTTGTGTTTTCTTTCTTTCAAACAACTAGGTAAAAACTAACGCAAAGCAATAAAAAAAGCGCCATCTATATACCGTATATAAAATGAAAGGATTTAAAAGCATGAATGTTTCTTTTATACACAATACAACTGTCCTTACTGCGATGAATAAATATATTGGGAGGGCTTGGTTCATCAGTGGTGAACCCTCCCAGCGGTTTCTCCAATTTAATCCACCAGACCGCTTCTCAGAGCTCTAATACTGTATTGGACGATTCTGCTTATATACGCAGCACTGAAGGGGGATATCTCAGAAATGGTTTACAAGAAAACTATGGATATAAGCTCATAGGACAGTAGAATTACAAAGGAGGGGGGGAGCAGTAACAAGCACACTAAAAAACCTGGGTTCAGCTGGCCCGGCTGATAGTACCCTGTAAGGGCTCCTGATCCAGGAATACAGGATGACCAGCGTATGTACTCCATGTTAGGAGCGGCTGCACATGGCGTCTGTTCCTCATGTCAGAAGCGGCCATTTCTTTTGGAGCTAAGTCGGCCTGCCACTGAGTAGTGCTCCCAGTCTTGATGACAAAGGCAGACGCATTCTACTTCACCCAGTCTTGAGGGTTGTCAAGTCTGTCAAATCTCAAGCTCTACAAGTTTGATACTCTAATATGATTGAGTGGAGATAAGAAAGAAGAAGAGAAGAGAATTACATTCAAATATTTGCAACTAAACATCTAAATCAAACTTAACAATAGAATTAATATAGTTTTATAGAAGAATAATACTGCAGGCTACCTTTCACAAAAAGGATTATAAAGTCCCGTGGTATTTTAATGCATTATGATAATATACTTATGTGTGTATACTATTGTGTATAGATTTGCGACAAAATTCACCAAAATCATTATATGATATATCTACAATCTAGAATAAAAACTGCATCATGTCTATCATACTCTTTGAAGTTCTTTCCAAGTCTCTTTAATAGGCGAAACTGAAAAAATATCTGAAAGAGGGTGAAAAGCATACATTACAAAATATATGAGAATTCTTTCAGCTGATTAAAATTCCTAAGATGATCAACCATGAACTAGCCAATAACTAAGATAGTCCTCCTTAATTAATGATAGAATCATTGCTGTTGTTGACGTGTCCAATGAAGAGCCATAGAGTTGAAGTTGAAGAATATATCTTATTCACTAAGTATATTTATATTTGATTAAAATATTTTTTTTATTCGCTAAATATATTCAATATTTATTCATTTTTGAAATATTTTAAATAATTATATGTTTTTGAAAATAGAGCAATCCATATTTAAATCGTTAGATAATAGAAAAGGCATATATTGATTAAATAAAATATTTATTTTCCAATATTTCGGTTGGCTGAACGCCAAACCTCTATCAAGGCGTTACATTTTTGTATAAACAAACTCAGCGTCCCATAGTGTTATAATACTTTTATTTGAAAATCCTAAATTGTTTTAATATCCATTTTAATGCGTTTCTTATAAGATATTTTTTTACTTATAGTTAAATCGATCTCCAATAAGATTTGAATTTTTGAATTAGCCACATTTTATAGTTAAACATTTTTAAAACATTTCCTTCAATTTTTCTTTTATTTGAAATTTTAAAATTATTTCAACTGTGATATTATAACACTATGCGGCACTGAGTTTGTTTATACAAAGGTGTAATGCCTCGATAAAGGTTGGCGTTCAGCCAACTGAAATATTGACAAATAAATATTTTTTTAAATCCAATATATGCATTTTTATTATCCAACTTATATGTTTGTATGTGCAGTATATATATATCAAATATTTATATTCATTTAATATATAAGAAAATTAATTTCACATATTTAAATTAAAATGGCAGTTAAAGAAACGACGAACTTTTCAAATATTTTAATACACCCTGGTATGAAAACTTCCACATAATAAATTTCAATACAATGAAACATGTTGCTTTTCTGAAATACAAAAGAACAATAAGAAAATTCCATTACCAGCAGATGGTATCTCTCTATAGAATCCAATATATAAGGCCAGTGAAGGAACTTCCCAGTATCTTCTAAGAAGCAATTAAAGGTTATCCACAGTTTTATTTCTTATTAGAGATTATTATTTAATAATTCTTCATATATATACATATGAATCAGATATATTCTTAGGACCTATTCGGGAACCTAAAAATACATTTATATAAAAAATGGCATATCTGGATCTATAAAGAAAACAAGCAATTTTATCTCAAAATATTTCGAGAGATTGCTCCTTCTTTTTAAATTTATTTATTGTATATATATATATAGTAAAAAATATAAAAATGATAAATATACATATATATAGCAATAACGCACCATCTATATAATAAAAAATTATTTCATAGCAGTAAGGACAGTAGAAGTTTAATTTATTTGTGAAAAGAAACATTCGCGTTTTGGTGTGTTCACTTGTATTATGCATATATATATATATATATATATAATAGAGAAAAAGAGCTTTAGTTCTATATATAAAGGTCAAAGAGTCATATACTTCAATGAGTAAATATAGAAGACAATATGTGATAAATCAATTTTTAGATAGATTATTAGATATTTTTAAACAATATTCAGAATTCAAAATAAACATTATGTTTACCTTATATATTTTTTACCTTTTTTAACGAGATTTCTATGTTTTAGATGAAGGCCTTCTTTGTTCTGGTATCTCTTGCCGTACTTGTAGCTGTTGCTACTGCTAAATTCGCCGGTGAGTATGCTTAAATATTTTATTTGAAAATATATCAATGAATTTTTTTTTTTTCAAATTTGCAAAAATATTTTAAAGCAAAAATAATTTTCGAAAAATTCAAATCTATCCATTTAACGAGTTTATAAATTTGATTCATTCTCATACATTCACCCTCTTTGTGTTGGTATAGCTCATCAACTTTTTATTTATTTAATTCCTGACATTCCAATGACACTCTGTCCTCAAAGTAAGTGAGAAAGGTGACAGCGAGTTATTTAAACGTTGAGAATTGAATAAATGATTGGTTTATGTAGGTATATTTTTACCGAAACAGCTTCCAACAAACAATTGATCTTCAAAACCTTTTTTTATATTTTATTTTAATATATATTTCTCAATAAATGTAGTCTGCGGTTCACCCTGGATCCTTGGTATATTCGACCAAATTCTGGTCCAAGGTGACTGACATGGCAACGGTCTCATTTTCCTATGGCGGAGACATCAGAGTCTCTTCATTATACACGTCAATAACTCACTACGGTCCTCCCTGGACCCTTTGAATATTTGACCAAATTCTGGTCCAAGTTGACTAACGTGGCAACGGCACCCATTTTCCAATTATTTGGAGACAACAACAACGATACATATATTCATATATCATAGATATGATATTTATACCACGCAATTAATGTATATGGAATTAAAAATCATACTTCAGGGTAATGGAAGGTAAAAGGAAACACATTTAGAAGAGGCTGCATTCTTCATAGACATTCTGCCATGCTGCCACTTCCTGCTATATCACTGTACATATCGACCCAATATATATTAACTTTATGTTCTGATTTTTATTTATTTATTATTACAATTTAAAGCGTTATGTCTCCCTAGGACACTTGCTATTATGCTGTTTGCAAAAGTGACTCTTAATATTTTAATTTCCTGTACTGGCATAATTATTTTGTTTCTAAACTTTATTGTGGACATGTCTTTATTGGTAAAATGCAGAATGTTAGATTTCTCAAGACTGATTTTCAGTTTATTTTGATTACACCATTAATAGATTTCTTCCAAGATTAATTCTATCGAATTTTTAAGAATATAATTGTCTTTTTATTACGAAATATTATTGTCACATCGTCAGCATAACAAAGTATTTCAGAATTGGGTATCTGCATTTTGTTTAATAAATTGTGTTCCGATTGAAAACACAAACTATCTAATTGTGGATATTAGATGATAAACCAAGACCTCCCAATATTTTTACATCCCAGTAAAAACAGTAGAAGTTTGATTGATGTATGGAAGAAACATTCGCGTCTTAATGTTTTCATTTCACAGTAGGGCTTCCAATCCCGGTACATATTTTCAATCCCGGGATTCGGGATTGCTTTTTTCTCAATCCCGGGATCCCGGGATTGAAAAACATTTTCGTCTTTCTACGCCAAGAAGTATATCGTTTCGTTCGTTATATTTTTAACTTTTTCTTTTATATAATGCCAATGACGTGGCATTTACTTCGATGAAAACAACCTGAAAGCCATATATTTTGCGCCTGCTTATGAACTAAATCATTGCTTTTGGGTTACAGTTTGAAATTATCTGTCAATTACTGTACACACATCTGGGAAAAATTACTGTTCTTGGAACTCTTAGAGCGCATCTCTTAATACAGTGTTGAGCAGTAATCCATTCAAAGCAATACATTACCTTGTAATTACGATTACTTTGCAATGCATTACTTTGCAAAAAAATTAATTGCATTAGAATTTAAACATAATTACTCGTAATTCTATATATAATGATAGCAATTGTGATTAAAATTACTTGTAATTGTAATTATAGCAAATGTAATCATGATTATTTGCAATTGTGATTATAGAAAATGTAATCATCATTGCATTTTGCCCAACTATGTATTAATGTTTAGAAAGAAGACAGCACCGTTTTAAAAACCATGAATTACTCTATTTTAAGGATAAAAATTCAATTTCGAGAAAGATTTGAGCGTAGGAAAGATAGTTTGTCAAGAGTGTCATCATGCAAACTAGAACGTATCTTATTGCATAGGTATCCAGAGGAGGAGAAGACTCTTTCCGATTCCACAGACGTTGGAGGAATTGTAAGCATGTATTGATACACACTCTCTAAATGGGGTCCTCGTTTGCCTGACTGAGCAGCAATATTAAGTTCGTGGTTAATCATAGTTGAGTAGGATGCGGAGTCTGGTGAAGGTATTGCAATTGAAGTTGAAGAGGCAGCCTCAATAGCTTCTTACAATCGGCGCTCAATTGTAAGATGGTCATTCGATTGTGATGGCTCATGGCGTTCTTGTAAACGCCGAGGAAGTTGCGAATTATCAGCCTTGAATTCTTACTTCGGCCATTTGTTCCTGTAACGGTTTAAGACGCAAAAGTAATTTCACGCTAAAGTCTTTGACCATCTTCTTTTTTTCTAACTGTGCTTGCGGAATGTGCAGATATTGGAAGACTAAAGATGTTTTGTATGTGATGTTGAATGTGTCCGCATAACGATACACTTTAATCTTAATGGTCTCTGCGGAGAGAGGAATTCCATGTCCAAGAGCATTGAGGCACTTGCGTAGATCCTTAGATGTGACAAAATCGGAGAATGGCAATCCGTCGAGAGCTATCATTCTATCTAGCACAGCATCAGTCGATCGATCGATGGAAACAGACGAAAAATGATTGAGAATTGATATCTTGGGGGTCTTTTTGCAGGGGTCTGTCTATCAACTTCGTCTTTAACTTTTCTCTTCGAAGTTTCGATTCCGTGAATCGCCTTCTGGTGTGCATGCAGCCCTTTTGTAGACCCACCGACGCATTTCAAAATCCCTTTGCACGCTATACACTGTGCATTTTGGCCAGATCCGTCTCGTAGGTAATAGCACAAGATTCCTTCTGATTTAAAAGGAATAAACATCGCCATCACAATCAAGAAGTGATAAGCTTACCAAAAATGTCCGACGCGTTTTCTATTGAGAAATAACAAGGTCCGATAATATTGTTTTAGAGACTTTGTTTTATGTTCGTATAAGTTGAAAACTACTTTAGGCTGATGCTTGATAGTGACGAAGCATTTAATGAAATGACATTAAATAAATTTAATTTAAATTAAATGACAAAAATGCTAGCGAGGGTTTCACAAAATGAACAGCAAAGCAGTGCGTTCATGAATACGCATGCATACAGAGTACAAGATGGAGAGTATAAACATAGATTTAAAAATATATATATATATATATATATATATATAACCATTTGGAGCCCAGATAAGAGGTTAATGGCGGGTCCATGTTACACGCAGGTCCGCCACAAAAATAAACTATCTAAGAAGCCACTATTTGCATGTCAACAAAAGCTGGGGCCCCCTCCATGTATACTGCTGCATACTCTCATTCTAGAGGCTGCCATTTTGGAAAGATCTTACAGAATAACCCTTCGTTATTAGTGCATGAAAATAATTTCAAATATCTCAGAAAAAAAAAAAGACCCGAAATGCAGCTGTATAAACAAAACGTCAAAAGTGTGCTATCTCATCATCTGTTTGATTACCAAAATGTTAGATAAGAAAAATATATTTTTGCGCTGTTTTTCATGCACAAACCAGTAATCCCGGGATATTTCGACCAGAATCCCGGGATTTCGGGATCATTATTTGGCTCCGGGATCCCAGGATTGGAGGCCCTATTTCACAGGTTTCTAGAGATGAGTTTCTCTTTAATTTCATATAATATTCTGTTTTTTTTTCAAATTCTTATTCTTTCTAAACCTCCTCAATAAGTTCTTAAAATATTGGGGTTTACAGGTTATCCCTGAAGTCCAAACGGCACTCTAAAAACATTATATGTTTTTTTTTTAAATAGCATTTTATATAAAATTATAAATAAACTCATCTCCAGAAACCTGTTGTGTTACTTTGATCTATATTTAGGAGATTTGAATCAAAAGAGTAAACTTATTTGAATATGCAAATACCATCCTTAAATTATATGCAAATTTTTATATCATTTATGAGAAAGATTTTTATACAATGTTTTAGGAGTGCAAAATTCTGATGATATCGGTGAATTTAAATTCAGTGTCAATTCGATATAACTATACCTCAAAAAGGATTGTACTCGCTTTGTACTCTATATCCTAGAATATTTTATGATTGATAATTAATTTTTATATAGAAGTATATCCTGTCAGATACATAATATTCCGAATTTTTTTCTGGTCAAAATACATATTTTTCAACTCATATTGAACATTTTGCTATATAATAATAGAAATATTTCAATATCATTTTTTAGACAGACCTCATATCAACGAAAATGTCTCTTACTATTTATATTAAGCAAAGTATATTTTTAAAATATGTTATTAATTATAAGTTATTAATTAAAATTAATTATGTACAGACAAGGCTGCCCAATTGGAAGAACTTGAAAGCGCATTGTAAGTATTTTCATATATATTTAAAATGAAACAGCCTAATAAAATTACTATTGATGATATATCGATAAAACACATGTATTTATGTGTCAAAGTCCCCATTAAGGTAAAATATATTCAAGAAGGCGCAAATATAAATATATTTTCTAAATTCCTTATCTCATATCACGACTACATTTTATTTATAAGGCTACTTATACTTTTAAAATATACAATTGTGAAGAGACCGCCCTACTATTCTAAACTAACAACAACAAGAGCTTTATTAGGACATTTCCGTCCTGTAAGGACTCGCCATATATCATTTTCATGAAGAAAGGGGGGGGGGGAGAACCTAAACAAAGGAGAGAAGAGAAAATGAAAATGAAATCAAAGTATTCAACATAACTATACAAAATAACTATGAATGGAAATTGTTCTGTAATTTTAGTTCTTAGAGATTACCTTGTTATCTAACGCTTTATGAAAATTAAACAATTCTATCGCTATAAATTTATATATTACTACCCTAAACTAATGATTAAGTATATTTTAATGTTGGTAACCTAAATTTACATTATTTTATTTTGAAGGCAAAAACTTCTTTATGATTTAATTGATTGAAAACTTGGATTTTATGAAAAGTGCATTTTTCCAAGAAGCACTTTAGATATTATAAACAGAAAATCTCTTGCCAAAATAACTTGGTCTAGAAC
This sequence comes from Cordylochernes scorpioides, assembly GCA_030710605.1. Lineage (NCBI taxonomy): Eukaryota > Metazoa > Arthropoda > Arachnida > Pseudoscorpiones > Chernetidae > Cordylochernes > Cordylochernes scorpioides. The sequence continues at coordinate 78,969,610 of CP092865.1, read as the reverse complement.
AAACCTTCATTATTAAAAGGAACCTGATTAGTGATATCATATAGTGAACAATGACAATATTAGAAAAAGGTGTATATTCCTGATAACTAAGTATTATTTTATATTTATTTGAAGAAGATTAAATAGACGCCTTCTCTATAATGAGGAAGTATTTGTGTTTGACCAGTTTTTATATAGATTCATGTTTATAAGCGTCTAAATATCTTAAAAAGAAATCATTCAATGAAGTGGAGATTATAATAATGTACTAATATGATAGTGTCGTTTAGCACTTTCAAAATTATATCTGTCATTATACCACTTTATTATTTTCAAAAGAATTCATTTATAATGTGTGAACTTGTTAGCCCTTTTTTATGTAAAATACTTTTCAAACAAATGCCACAGGTTTCGAGAGATGAGTTTATTTTATCTTTATTAAACGTGATCTCGAGCTTTCTGGCATCTCTGTCTTTCTACAGGAGCAAATAGAAACATAAATACAAGTATTGGTAAAATAAATGATATTTTGATCTAATATACGCCTTTTTATCAAAAGATTTATTTATGGATTGCTCTATTTTCAAAAATATTAAATACAAGTATAAAAGTATAAATTCAATACTTGAATATGTAGCTTTCTATGTACTCCTGTAGAAGGGCAAAAATGCCTGAAAGCTCGAGATCACGTTTAATTAAGATAATAAACACATCTCCATAAACCTGTGGTATTTGTTTGATTAATATCCAGGATATTTAAATCTATTGATAAAATATTTTTGTTGATTATTTTCTTTTTATTCAAGTATTTAATCATATAAGTGATTAATCCTGAGAAACTAAGATCTTTAAAAAGTTTATAACAATGACATGGTGGTGTATAGGAACACATTGAAGGAACTAGAAAGCTCGTAAGTATTTGAACACCTAATTAGTCTATCATTATATATTGTAGGATTATATTTACATATGCTGAATATCATTCTCCACTTATATAATGTCCTTTATCTTAGTAATTTTATTGGGTTATAATAAAATATTAACTATGGCTAGTCATTTAAATATATATATGTAGTAACCGAGAGGACATTTAGGATTTGGAGAGTTATCCAGTACCTCTCTCACCTTGGAAGACCTTTCACAGTTCTTACATATTACAGGCAGTCGCAGTCGAGGCAGAATTGAAGACTTGGGATTGTCCACACAAAAAACGGAGGGAAGCAGTTGTACTAGGAAAGCTCCGTGAACAGAAAGAGTTTAGCTAGGAGCAACAGATGGAGAGGGTTAAGAAGATCGACTTACTGTTCTATGGTGGCATGGTCAAACCTCGGAGGATGAAGTGACGTAGGCTTCCACGGACTTAGAAATGGCTATACGTTTCCGGCTTATTGAGGGTTTATATAGCTTTCAAATGCAGAAATACTGGGCATTCGTCTGACGTAATATTGACTTGAATCATGTAAGAGATGTCATTGTGCACTCTTAACGACCTTCTGGAAACTTCCGACATCTTTAAGCCTCGTTCTAACATGTTGTTGGACTTCTATAAGAATACATATAGAATTGGTTTGAATATTGAAGCAATTTATTGTGATGGTTTATATATTTCTATTAGCACTTTAATATTCTTTTATTATATATATATATTTGTAGATTTTATGGTATTTCAATTAGAATATATATATGAAGGTTTTGAAAATAGAGCAATCCATAAATAAATCTTTAAATAAAAAGGCATATTTTGGATAAAAATATCATTTATTTTACCAATATTTCAGTTGACTGAACGCCAACCTTTATCAAGGTATTATAACATATTAATGTGTGTCAACAATAAACTCAGCGTCGCATAACGTCAATAGATGGCGTTCAGCCAACTGAAGTATTGGTAAAATAAATGATTTTTGATCCAAAATATGCCTTTTTATTTAAATATATGAAAGTATAGTTGAGTCCTTCTAATATATCATAAACCACTACAATATATATTATATCAAACATTTTGATGTTTAATATTTTCTTTAATTTTTATTAATTCACTTTTTTGCAGAGAAAATGTGAAAGAGCTGGAGAGCCCGTACGTAAAATATAACTATATCCTTACTAACCTTTATATTTATCAACATCTAACACTATCTAGGGTTTATATTTATAACTACATATTAATATAGTGAAATATACATTTACAGACATCGAATTAACTCCTATTATATCCCTTTAGTTTAGAGAAAAACTATTTCAACCTAAAGTTGAATACCAGCAAAACAAATTCGGATATATTCACTGACAAAAAAATGAATCTTCAGGTTTAACGTAAAGATAGAGGTTGCCTGGCCGGTATTCATAGTTCTACAAATTAAAGACACTTCGGCCTGTAAATCTTTTCATTTATATATTTTAAAAGAATTACTGGCCGAAGTATCTTTAGTTTGAAGAGCATCAGGTTTAATTTATTGATCATTCTCTCTTTGTGCGCTGACAATATCCTTGAATATACTCTCGATAATTTGAAACTCGTTAATTTGAATCTCTTGATAATATGAATTTTTTTCTCGGTCACTTAAAAATACTGAACAACAACAGAAAAGACCTTTATTAAGGCACTATTGTCTTACAAGGGGATTCCCCTAAAAGGTTATATATGTACATGAGTGAGAAGGAAAAGCAATTTAGAGGGAAGGGGGAGCAATCAGCCGTTGTCTGTGGAGTTGAGCACTTCTTCCCTCATTTTATCAATCACCTTGAAATTTTTTTATATATTTAAAAAATACTCTATAAGTTGAATAAAATCAATATTAATTGGTCCCCTCGCTAATTTGAAATTGAAGGAATAATATCTTGCCACAAATAAAAAATTTTGAATAACTGTACAAATGTTTAAAATAATAAATCACGAATTTTGATAGAGAGATCAAACCATAGTATGTATATTCTGAAACTGGCAAAACTTCAAACTCTTGTTTACTCGAATTTTCTCTCCCTCTTTCTCTTGGTTGTTTAAACTCTTGTTATTTTGAACTCTTGATAAATTGGAAATTTTCTCTGGTTCCTTTAGTTTCAAATTATCGAGAATCGACTGTATTAATATTTGGAAGCATAAATCCTACTCTTATTATCGCACTTACAAATTTCTTGCCACACGAGATTATTATCGTCGAATTTTTGTACTACAATCGTTGTTTATGATTCAGGGAGGATGTCTCCAACAGTTAAAATGTAGTACTAGGGTTTTGGAAGTGTTAAGAAGTCAATCTTGCAGTAAGTTTTATCATCGATTATCAAATATCTTTAAGACTTTTGCGATCAATGCGGTTGGACTTTAGGGATTTTCAAACCATTTGGAAATCACATTTTGACGATGTTCTTTTGTTATTCATTATTGTGAATGAATGCTAACATCAAAACAAATTATTCTTTTTAACACACTTTAAGCTAAGAGTCAGGTTCTCGAACTGTTACTACGAGGCTCGTGCGACTTGCATATGATATCCACAATTCTAAGTTAAATTTGGCAGCTGTTTTTATGCAATTCGCACGTGATATTTAAAACATTCAGTTAAATTTGGAAGTTATAATATAGAAGCCTTACTATTCTATAAAATAATCCCTTGCATAAATATTGAGTAAAATCAATCATTCCTCCAGGGATAAGTGTCTTTTTAATTTTTTTTTTCATGTTTAACTTGAGTTCACAATTCTATAAAATAATCCCTTGCATAAATATTGAGTAAAATCAATCATTCCTCCAGAGAAAGTATCTTTTTTTTCATGTTTAACTTGAGTTCACAATTCTATAAAATAATCCCTTGCATAAATATTGAGTAAAATCAATCATTCCTCCAGGGAAAGTATCTTTTTTTTTTCATGTTTAACTTGAGTTCACAATTCTATAAAATAATCCCTTGCATAAATATTGAGTAAAATCAATCATTCCTCCAGGAAAAAGTGTCTTTTTTTTTCATGTTTAACTTGAGTTCACAGTTCACAAAAGACACTTTTCCCTGGAGGAATGATTGATTTTACTCAATAGAAGCCTTAATTGGCATAGGCATTCTCATCTCATTAAGAAATAGTTGAACATGTTTTATATATGAAAAATAAATTTAAAAATAGAAATAAGAAAGGTCAGGTGTTTGTATTATATTCAAAGAAGGGGCATATCCTGTCCACGAGTACATGAGTTTTTAGATGGCAGAGCGCTAAAAGACTTATGTGTTCGTGGTCAGAATATGCCTTCTTTGATTTTTATATATGTCATATTATTCCAAATAATATTTTAAAAAAAACAAGTGTAAACCCAGAAAATTCATTTTACACACACAACCTGCATAAGAATATTTAACTTTTTAGCGCTCTGCCATCTAAAAAGCTCATGTGCTCGCGGTCAGGATATGCTTTCTTTGATTTTTTTATGTCTTATTAATCCCAAATATTTCAAAAAATAAGTTCAAACTCAGAATTCATTATACACACACAACTTGCATAAGAATGTTAAACATATTGTAATTGTAGGTATTAAAATTTGTTTATTATAGATTCATTGGCCTGGCTATTACTGGAGCAACTTGGCTCGCTCAGCAAATCGCCAAATTGGGTAGGTAACTTTCTGGTATACTTATTATGAAAACTGTACATAGTTTTACACAATATTAAAGGAGAAATACGAATAATATTTCTTCACTTTATCCTGTCAACATAGTCTATTAGGTTATATAATAGTCTGGAGAAAATTCATAAAAACGCGAAATCATAAGGCGAAAGGTTTCTATCAAAGTTTTTTTTATTATTTTTCCGAGCTTTCGAGAATGTTACTGCCCTTCCACAGGAGTAAAATAGAAGAAAATTCAAATTTTCTCCTGTGAAAGAGCAGTAATTCTCGAAATCTCGTCAAAACAATAAAAAAAACTTTCGCCTTATGATTTGGAGCTTTTATCAACATGTTTTACTTTATCTCTTTCAAAAAAATAGCTGTAACATATATATAATAGTGATTTTATTAAAACTATATAAGAAATGTATAGGAATAATATACAACAAACCAGTATATATGCGGTAAAAAATAGAAGGGAACGAAAACTTCATATAAAAACAGCTGTTTCCTTTCCTTTTTTACTTATATCAAAATATTTATTGAATTAATTATCCATTCTGTCAAACTGCTTTTCACATGTCTACACATGTGGTGCAATTACAGTAAAAGCAGTCGCCTACTTCTACCCACCATGATTGCCATGGCCTGTGCCACGTGTACTAGGGATAAGCAAAAAGAAATATCCATTCTTCATCATCTAAGTGCATATGAAAAATCAAGATGATAAAACAATGTATTTTCTATAATCATTCGGTAGTTGACTAATAATTCAACAATATTAAAAAGCAATCCATTTCAATTTCATTCAATTAAAGTTGCATACCAACCCTTTTTACATATTTCCATGTGTTGATATTTCTTTTTCTCTTAGCATAATAATTCTTGTACATATTTCAAATATATTTCTTTATTTTCTTTCTATGTTTAGTTTATCTTTAAGTGCAAGTGTCCCTAGGGGAACATAGCGCTCTAAGTCAAAATAAAATAAAAAGCAATCCAGTGTTTGTTTCTAACTCTTTATTTTTTTAAATACATTTTCTAACAGCAATTATATTTTAAACAAGAAATATTAACGTAGAATATTTTATAATACTACAATTATATTTAAATATTAATCATATTTATTCACACATATTCAATATTAGATAATAAAAAGGCATATATTGGATTGAATAAAATATTTATTTGCCAACATTTCAGTTGGCTGAAAGGCAACCTTTCTCAAGACATTACATTTTTGTATAAACATACTATTTATATTATTTATACAAAAATGTAATGTCTTGATAAAGGTTGGCGTTCAGTCAACCGAAATATTGGCAAATAAATATTTTATTCAATCCAATATATGCCTTTTTAATATCTAATGATTTAAGTATGGATTGCTCTATTTTCAGAACATATACAATATATTTGATAAAATTGAATCCTTTTTTTCATCATATCAGCATAAAACATTTATATATTTGGTTTCTTATTTAAAATACATGTTTTAAATATATACTTTATTATATGAATTTTAATTTACAATAATTATATTCCTATATTTTTTTTCAGCCCGTGGATAAGGAAACTGCTCCAAAAAGTGGTAAGTTGTTTTTAATTGTATAAGAATTAAAATGTTGTTAAATATTTTAACCTGTTTTTATGGAAAAGCTCTATCCATAATAATCAATATTGCAACTTTAAAAATTAGGAAATGCAAACTTCAGGATGCCACAGCACAATCTATTTAAGGCAAGAAATAAAACTATAAAGGATAAACAAAAGATAAGCAATAAGGGAAGTTTACAGAGTAGTAAAATATAAACATAAAAAATGATACTCTGTTAATAAAATAATGAATACTTTGCTACAATATCAATTAAGTGTGGATTTTATAATTTCAAATTCGGTGGAATTTTGTTCTGAATTAACAGAAAATAAACAGGTGTAAGCTATGCCATTCTGGATCTGTCAATATAATGCTAACCTTTTACTCAATTGCTATTTATTCTGATAAAAGTACTCTTTCATAATAAAAGTGTAATTTCCTGGTAAAAATATTATTTTTCGATGTAAATATGCAAATAGTATATATTAATTGATTTAAATCTCCTGGACATAAATCAAATAATACCACACAGGTTTCTGGAGATGGGTTTATTTTTATATATTATAAATATAGTCTCCAACTTTTTCAAGCACCTCTGTCCTTCTACAGAACATAAATAAACGAATAAAAAGCCGCCTGATGCCAAACTATTACAAGATTCTATGTACGTGTATATATATGAAAAATTAATAGAAAAGAAAAAAATAAATAGGTCAGGTGTTGATATTAAAAATAAAAAAGGCGTATGCTGACCAGGAGCACATGTGCTTTTTAGATGAGATATCAGGGAACAGGCTAAATCAATGTTTAGTTGATTTCTGTTCCACTAGATGACCCTCTGCCATCTAAAAAGCACATGTGCTCCTTGTCAGGATATGCCTTTTTTATTTTCAATATATATATATACATGTATAAGAGTATAGAAGCATTGGGCGTTTCTCCCGTCAAAATAAACGTCAAAACCTGACGCCATCTATTGACTGTCGCCGCAAACTAGCGGCCTCGGGTCGGTGACAAAGCCACAACACCAGCTTTGGAAAACTGAGAAGCGTCCACCTAGAGGTTTTGACGTTTATTTTGACGGGAGAAGCGCCCTATGCTTCTATGGATCAATTTCCTCCCGGCAAATTTTCCATCTATACATGTATAGGCACATAGAAATCTGCAAAATCGCCAGATATATCCCCCATATTCCCTTAATAAAGTACCATTTTATATGCCAATTTTAAAATTATATATAGATAGAGTTAATATATTCTGTTGTTACAGACATGGAGATTGCAACACTCTGTGAACACGCTAAAAATAAATGAGATAATAAATATTTCTGACTGCTCATTTCTATTATATTTCATAAATTATTCAACTCATAGTTAGACTTTTATATATGTTTATATAGAAATAATGGAATATTATAATCTAAATTAACACAAAGCAATAACGCGCCATCTATACATATGAAATAAAAGGATTTAAAAGCGTGAATGTTTCTTTTATACATAAAACACATTATACATATTTTTTCATCGCATTAAGGACAGTAGAAGTTCGTTTTATGTATAAAAGAAACATTCGCGCTTTTAAATCCTTTTATTTTATATATATCATCTAAATTGTTTAACACATTAGTCAACAATAACAACAAGGCTTTTATTAGAGCCCATTGCTCTGTATGGATTCGCCACACAACAACAAAACAATACAGCAATTCTTCTCCCTTTCCCCTTGTGCACGCGAGTCTTTGTTTGAAAAGGGATCCATTAACACATCTGTTCTAAAACTTTCCTCACTACCTCTTTTGTGTATGAATCTATTTACAATTGATCTGTAGAAATTCTACAGTTCTATTGCTATATTTTTCTTTTCTGAAATAGTTCTCAGCGTCTTCAGTGGGTTGCTAAGTCTCCAGAAGGTGTTTTTAAGAGGTATCACATTAGTCGGAATAGAATACGTTCTAATTTTTAGCGCAAAAATAAATCGACCATTTTATATTAAGAATTTACAGTCTATGTTTATTAAAATCTCTGGAGAATACAAATGACAATATCAGCAAAAAATGGCAGTATATTCTTTACAGGGTTACCCAACTAGGGTGAGAAGTATTTACCTTTTTACTTTCACTGAAAAACAAAATCTAAAAAAGAAAATTTATTATATTAACACTAGTAGAAAAGCCCGTCCAAGGACGGGATCAGCTAGAGCAGGTGGATTGAGAGGTTTGAATCGGTTCAAGTTCGACTTTTCCTTTGGAACAGCATTTATGAAAAGTTTTACTGTATGTCGTTTGTTCCAATCGAAATAGTTTGCTCTACATTTTGGGCAAACTTGATCAAGTTGGCCACAAAAGTGCAGGGGAATTTGATCTTCCTCGAAACATGTCCCTGTTGGCAAAGGTAGATTATCTCCCTGTCGAATTCTTTGCATCCTCAGCCTACTGTTTTCCCTTTGAAGGGCTCTTTGATTTTCGCTCATATTCATTCGGTATTGCCGTTGTTGTTCATTATGCCGTTCTCTTATGGGTGAATTTAAACGTCTTTGTCGCTGCTGTTCAATACGACGTTGCTTTGCTTCGATGGCCTCAACAATAGAAAGGGCTCTTTTAGGAGACATTGTTTATAAAAATAAAATAATCAAGCTAAATTTAAATAAATTTATTTAAAAAATATTATTCCTCAAATATTCACCGAATAAATTGCCGACGTTACGTCACACGTCACACGCCACGTCACACAGAATGGACCAATCCTATTCGGCTTCAACGAACAGAGGCTTTATTATCCCGTGCTCAGTCTCATCTCATCACGTAGTCAGTCCCATTTCATCCCGTGCTCAGTCCCATCTCATCCCGTGCTCAGTCCCATCTCATCCCGTGGTCAGTCCCATCTCATCCCGTGGTTAGTCCCATCTTATCCCTTGCTCAGTCCCATCTCATCCCGTGCTCAGTCCCATCTCATCCCGTGGTCAGTCCCATCTCATCCCGCTGTCAGTCCCAACTCATCCCGTGCTCAGTCCCATCTCATCCCGTGTTTAGTCCCATCTCATCCCGTGATCATTCCCATCTCATCCCGTGATCATTCCCATCTCATCCCGTGCTCAGTCCCATCTCATCCCGTGGTCAGTTTCATCTCATCCCGTGCTCAGTCCCATCTCATCCCGTGGTCAGTTTCATCTCATCCCGTGGTCAGTTTCATCTCATCCCGCTGTCAGTCCCATCTCATCCCTTGGTCAGTCCCATCTCATCCCGCTGTCATTCCCATCTCATCCCGTGGTCAGTCCCATCTCATCCCGTGCTCAGTCCCATCTCATCCCGTGCTCAGTCCCATCTCATCCCGTGCTCAGTCCCATCTCATCCCGTGCTCAGTCCCATCTCATCCCGTGATCATTCCCATCTCATCCCGTGATCATTCCCATCTCATCCCGTGCTCAGTCCCATCTCATCCCGTGCTCAGTCCCATCCCATCCCGTGGTCAGTCCCATCTCATCCCGTGCTCAGTCCCATCTCATCCCGTGGTCAGTCCCATCTCATCCCGATGTCAGTCCCATCTCATCCCGTGCTCAGTCCCATCTCATCCCGTGCTCAGTCCCATCTCATCCCGTGTTCAGTCCCATCTCATCCCGTGATCATTCCCATCTCATCCCGTGATCATTCCCATCTCATCCCGTGCTCAGTCCCATCTCATCCCGTGCTCAGTCCCATCTCATCCCGTGATCATTCCCATCTCATCCCGTGTTCATTCCCATCTCATCCCGTGCTCAGTCCCATCTCATCCCGTGGTCAGTTTCATCTCATCCCGTGCTCAGTTTCATCTCATCCCGTGGTCATTTTCATCTCACCCCGTGGTCAGTCCCATCTCATCCCTTGCTCAGTCCCATCTCATCCCGTGCTCAGTCCCATCTCATCCCATGGTCAGTCCCATCTCATCCCGCTGTCAGTCCCATCTCATCCCGTGCTGAGTCCCATCTCGTCCCGCTGTCAGTCCCATCTCATCCCGTGCTCATTCCCATCTCATCCCGTGCTCAGTCCCATCTCATCCCGTGTTCAGTCCCATCTCATCCCGTGATCATTCTCATCTCATCCCGAGATCATTCCCATCTCATCCCGTGCTCAGTCCCATCTCATCCCGTGCTCAGTCCCATCTCATCCCGTGCTCAGTCCCATCCCATCCCGTGCTCAGCCCCATCTCATCCCGTGCTCAGTCCCATCTCATCCCGCTGTCAGTCCCATCTCATCCCGTGCTCAGTCCCATCTCATCCCGTGCTCAGTCCCATCTCATCCCTTGCTCAGTCCCATCTCATCCCGTGCTCAGTCCCATCTCATCCCGCTGTCAGTCCCATCTCATCCCGTGATCATTCCCATCTCATCCCGTGATCATTCCCATCTCATCCCGTGCTCAGTCCCATCTCATCCCGTGCTCAGTCCCATCTCATCCCGTGCTCAGTCCCATCTCATCCCGTGGTCAGTTTCATCTCATCCCGTGGTCAGTTTCATCTCATCCCGTGGTCAGTCCCATCTCATCCCTTGCTCAGTCCCATCTCATCCCGTGCTCAGTCCCATCTCATCCCGTGGTCAGTTCCATCTCATCCCGTGGTCAGTCCCATCTCATCCCGCTGTCAGTCCCATCTCATCCCGCTGTCAGTCCCATCTCATCCCGTGCTCAGTCCCATCTCATCCCGTGCTCAGTCCCATCTCATCCCGTGCTCAGTCCCATCTCATCCCGTGTTCAGTCCCATCTCACCCCGGAACATTCCCATCTCATCCCGTGATCATTCCCATCTCATCCCGTGCTCAGTCCCATCTCATCCCGTGCTCAGTCCTATCTCATCCCGTGTCAGTCCCATCTCAACCCGTGGTCAGTACCATCTCATCCCGTGGTCAGTCCCATCTCATCCCGTGCTCAGTCCCATCACATCCCGTGCTCAGCCCCATCTCATCCCGTGCTCAGTCCCATCTCATCCAGCTGTCAGTCCCATCTCATCCCGTGTTCAGTCCCATCTCATCCCGTGCTCAGTCCCATCTCATCCCGTGTCAGTCCCATCTCAACCCGTGGTCAGTACCATCTCATCCCGTGGTCAGTCCCATCTCATCCCGTGCTCAGTCCCATCACATCCCGTGCTCAGCCCCATCTCATCCCGTGCTCAGTCCCATCTCATCCAGCTGTCAGTCCCATCTCATCCTGTGTTCAGTCCCATCTCATCCCGTGCTCAGTCCCATCTCATCCCGTGTTCAGTCCCATCTCATCCCGTGATCATTCCCATCTCATCCCGTGCTCAGTCCCATCTCATCCCGTGCTCAGTCCCATCCCATCCCGTTCTCAGCCCCATCTCATCCCGTGCTCAGTCCCATCTCATCCCGCTGTCAGTCCCATCTCATCCCGTGCTCAGTCCCATCTCATCCCTTGCTCAGTCCCATCTCATCCCGTGGTCAGTCCAATCTCATTCCGTGTTCAGTCCCATCTCATCCCGTGATCATTCCCATCTCATCCCGTGCTCAGTCCCATCTCATCATGTGGTCAGTCCCATCTCATCCCGTGGTCAGTTTCATCTCATCCCGTGCTCAGTCCCATCTCATCCCGTGGTCAGTTTCATCTCATCCCGTGCTCAGTCCCATCTCATCCCGTGGTCAGTTTCATCTCATCCCGTGGTCAGTTTCATCTCATCCCGCTGTCAGTCCCATCTCATCCCTTGGTCAGTCCCATCTCATCCCGCTGTCATTCCCATCTCATCCCGTGGTCAGTCCCATCTCATCCCGTGCTCAGTCCCATCTCATCCCGTGCTCAGTCCCATCTCATCCCGTGCTCAGTCCCATCTCATCCCGTGCTCAGTCCCATCTCATCCCGTGATCATTCCCATCTCATCCCGTGATCATTCCCATCTCATCCCGTGCTCAGTCCCATCTCATCCCGTGCTCAGTCCCATCCCATCCCGTGGTCAGTCCCATCTCATCCCGTGCTCAGTCCCATCTCATCCCGTGGTCAGTCCCATCTCATCCCGTGCTCAGTCCCATCTCATCCCGTGCTCAGTCCCATCTCATCCCGTGTTCAGTCCCATCTCATCCCGTGATCATTCCCATCTCATCCCGTGATCATTCCCATCTCATCCCGTGCTCAGTCCCATCTCATCCCGTGCTCAGTCCCATCTCATCCCGTGATCATTCCCATCTCATCCCGTGTTCATTCCCATCTCATCCCGTGCTCAGTCCCATCTCATCCCGTGGTCAGTTTCATCTCATCCCGTGCTCAGTTTCATCTCATCCCGTGGTCATTTTCATCTCACCCCGTGGTCAGTCCCATCTCATCCCTTGCTCAGTCCCATCTCATCCCGTGCTCAGTCCCATCTCATCCCATGGTCAGTCCCATCTCATCCCGCTGTCAGTCCCATCTCATCCCGTGCTCAGTCCCATCTCGTCCCGCTGTCAGTCCCATCTCATCCCGTGCTCATTCCCATCTCATCCCGTGCTCAGTCCCATCTCATCCCGTGTTCAGTCCCATCTCATCCCGTGATCATTCTCATCTCATCCCGAGATCATTCCCATCTCATCCCGTGCTCAGTCCCATCTCATCCCGTGCTCAGTCCCATCTCATCCCGTGCTCAGTCCCATCCCATCCCGTGCTCAGCCCCATCTCATCCCGTGCTCAGTCCCATCTCATCCCGCTGTCAGTCCCATCTCATCCCGTGCTCAGTCCCATCTCATCCCGTGCTCAGTCCCATCTCATCCCTTGCTCAGTCCCATCTCATCCCGTGCTCAGTCCCATCTCATCCCGTGATCATTCCCATCTCATCCCGTGATCATTCCCATCTCATCCCGTGCTCAGTCCCATCTCATCCCGTGCTCAGTCCCATCTCATCCCGTGCTCAGTCCCATCTCATCCCGTGGTCAGTTTCATCTCATCCCGTGGTCAGTTTCATCTCATCCCGTGGTCAGTCCCATCTCATCCCTTGCTCAGTCCCATCTCATCCCGTGCTCAGTCCCATCTCATCCCGTGGTCAGTTCCATCTCATCCCGTGGTCAGTCCCATCTCATCCCGCTGTCAGTCCCATCTCATCCCGCTGTCAGTCCCATCTCATCCCGTGCTCAGTCCCATCTCATCCCGTGCTCAGTCCCATCTCATCCCGTGCTCAGTCCCATCTCATCCCGTGTTCAGTCCCATCTCACCCCGGAACATTCCCATCTCATCCCGTGATCATTCCCATCTCATCCCGTGCTCAGTCCCATCTCATCCCGTGCTCAGTCCTATCTCATCCCGTGTCAGTCCCATCTCAACCCGTGGTCAGTACCATCTCATCCCGTGGTCAGTCCCATCTCATCCCGTGCTCAGTCCCATCACATCCCGTGCTCAGCCCCATCTCATCCCGTGCTCAGTCCCATCTCATCCAGCTGTCAGTCCCATCTCATCCCGTGTTCAGTCCCATCTCATCCCGTGCTCAGTCCCATCTCATCCCGTGTCAGTCCCATCTCAACCCGTGGTCAGTACCATCTCATCCCGTGGTCAGTCCCATCTCATCCCGTGCTCAGTCCCATCACATCCCGTGCTCAGCCCCATCTCATCCCGTGCTCAGTCCCATCTCATCCAGCTGTCAGTCCCATCTCATCCCGTGTTCAGTCCCATCTCATCCCGTGCTCAGTCCCATCTCATCCCGTGTTCAGTCCCATCTCATCCCGTGATCATTCCCATCTCATCCCGTGCTCAGTCCCATCTCATCCCGTGCTCAGTCCCATCCCATCCCGTTCTCAGCCCCATCTCATCCCGTGCTCAGTCCCATCTCATCCCGCTGTCAGTCCCATCTCATCCCGTGCTCAGTCCCATCTCATCCCTTGCTCAGTCCCATCTCATCCCGTGGTCAGTCCAATCTCATTCCGTGTTCAGTCCCATCTCATCCCGTGATCATTCCCATCTCATCCCGTGCTCAGTCCCATCTCATCATGTGGTCAGTCCCATCTCATCCCGTGGTCAGTTTCATCTCATCCCGTGGTCAGTTTCATCTCATCCCGTGCTCAGTCCCATCTCATCCCGTGCTCAGTCCCATCCCATCCCGTGCTCAGTCCCATCTCATCCCGTGCTCAGTCCCATCTCATCCCGTGGTCAGTCCCATCTCATCCCTTGCTCAGTCCCATCTCATCCCGTGCTCAGTCCCATCTCATCCCGTGGTCAGTCCCATCTCATCCCTTGCTGAGTCCCATCTCATCCCGTGCTCAGTCCCATCTCATCCCGTGCTCAGTCCCATCTCATCCCGTGGTCAGTCCCATCTCATCCCGCTGTCAGTCCCATCTCATCCCGTGGTCAGTCCCATCTCATCCCGTGCTCAGTCCCATCTCATCCCGTGCTCAGTCCCATCTCATCCCGTGCTCAGTCCCATCTCATCCCGTGCTCAGTCCCATCTCATCCCGTGATCATTCCCATCTCATCCCGTGCTCAGTCCCATCTCATCCCGTGGTCAGTCCCATCTCATCCCTTGGTCAGTCCCATCTCATCCCGCTGTCATTCCCATCTCATCCCGTGCTCAGTCCCATCTCATCCCGCTGTCAGTCCCATCTCATCCCGTGCTCAGTCCCATCTCATCCCGTGCTCAGTCCCATCTCATCCCGTGCTCAGTCCCATCTCATCCCGTGTTCAGTCCCATCTCACCCCGGAACATTCCCATCTCATCCCGTGATCATTCCCATCTCATCCCGTGCTCAGTCCCATCTCATCCCGTGCTCAGTCCTATCTCATCCCGTGTCAGTCCCATCTCAACCCGTGGTCAGTACCATCTCATCCCGTGGTCAGTCCCATCTCATCCCGTGCTCAGTCCCATCACATCCCGTGCTCAGCCCCATCTCATCCCGTGCTCAGTCCCATCTCATCCAGCTGTCAGTCCCATCTCATCCCGTGTTCAGTCCCATCTCATCCCGTGCTCAGTCCCATCTCATCCCGTGTTCAGTCCCATCTCATCCCGTGATCATTCCCATCTCATCCCGTGCTCAGTCCCATCTCATCCCGTGCTCAGTCCCATCCCATCCCGTGCTCAGTCCCATCTCATCCCGTGCTCAGTCCTATCTCATCCCGTGTCAGTCCCATCTCAACCCGTGGTCAGTACCATCTCATCCCGTGGTCAGTCCCATCTCATCCCGTGCTCAGTCCCATCACATCCCGTGATCATTCCCATCTCATCCCATGCTCAGTCCCATCTCATCCCGTGTTCAGTCCCATCTCATCCCGTGCTCAGTCCCATCTCATCCCGTGCTCAGTCCCATCTCATCCCGTGCTCAGTCCCATCTCATCCAGCTGTCAGTCCCATCTCATCCCGTGTTCAGTCCCATCTCATCCCGTGCTCAGTTCCATCTCATCCCGTGTTCAGTCCCATCTCATCCCGTGATCATTCCCATCTCATCCCGTGCTCAGTCCCATCTCATCCCGTGCTCAGTCCCATCCCGTGCTCAGCCCCATCTCATCCCGTGTTCAGTCCCATCTCACCCCGGAACATTCCCATCTCATCCCGTGATCATTCCCATCTCATCCCGTGCTTAGTCCCATCTCATCCCGTGCTCAGTCCTATCTCATCCCGTGTCAGTCCCATCTCAACCCGTGGTCAGTCCAATCTCATCCCGTGGTCAGTCCCATATCATCCCGTGTTCAGTCCCATCTCATCCCGTGATCATTCCCATCTCATCCCGTGCTCAGTCCCATCTCATCGTGCTCAGTCCCATCTCATCCCGTGGTCAGTCCCATCCCATCCCGTGCTTAGTCCCATCTCATCCCGTGCTCAGTCCCATCTCATCCCGTGGTCAGTCCCATCTCATCCCTTGCTCAGTCCCATCTCATCCCGTGCTCAGTCCCATCTCATCCCGTTCTCAGTCCCATCTCATCCCGTGTTCAGTCCCATCTCATCCCGTGATCATTCCCATCTCATCCCGTGATCATTCCCATCTCATCCCATGCTCAGTCCCATCTCATCCCGTGTTCAGTCCCATCTCATCCCGTGCTCAGTCCCATCTCATCCCGTGCTCAGTCCCATCTCATCCCGTGAACATTCCCATCTCATCCCGTGCTCAGTCCCATCTCATCCCGTGCTCAGTCCCATCTCATCCCGTGGTCAGTTCCATCTCATCCCGTGTTCAGTCTCATCTCATCCCGTGATCATTCCCATCTCATCCCGTGATCATTCCCATCTCATCCCGTGCTCAGTCCTATCTCATCCCGTGTCAGTCCCATCTCAACCCGTGGTCAGTCCAATCTCATCCCGTGGTCAGTCCCATCTCATCCCGTGTTCAGTCCCATCTCATCCCGTGATCATTCCCATCTCATCCCGTGATCATTCCCATCTCATCCCGTGCTCAGTCCCATTTCATCCCGTGGTCAGTTTCATCTCATCCCGTGCTCAGTCCCATCTCATCCCGTGGTCAGTTTCATCTCATCCCGTGCTCAGTCCCATCTCATCCCGTGCTCAGTCCCATCTCATCCCGTGAACATTCCCATCTCATCCCGTGCTCAGTCCCATCTCATCCCGTGCTCAGTCCCATCTCATCCCGTGGTCAGTTCCATCTCATCCCGTGTTCAGTCTCATCTCATCCCGTGATCATTCCCATCTCATCCCGTGATCATTCCCATCTCATCCCGTGCTCAGTCCCATCTCATCCCGTGCTCAGTCCCATCTCATCCCGTGAACATTCCCATCTCATCCCGTGATCATTCCCATCTCATCCCGTGCTCAGTCCCATCTCATCCCGTGGTCAGTTTCATCTCATCCCGTGCTCAGTCCCATCTCATCCCGTGGTCAGTTTCATCTCATCCCGTGCTCAGTCCCATCCCATCCCGTGCTCAGTCCCATCCCATCCCGTGCTCAGTCCCATCCCATCCCGCGCTCAGTCCCATCCCATCCCGTGCTCAGTCCCATCTCATCCCGTGATCATTCCCATCTCATCCCCTGATCATTCCCATCTCATCCCGTGCTCAGTCCCATCTCATCCCGTGTTCAGTCCCATCTCATCTCGTGATCATTCCCATCTCATCCCGTGATCATTCCCATCTCATCCCGTGCTCAGTCCCATCTCATCCCGTGGTCAGTTTCATCTCATCCCGTGCTCAGTCCCATCTCATCCCGTGGTCAGTTTCATCTCATCCCGTGCTCAGTCCCATCTCATCCCGTGCTCAGTCCCATCCCATCCCGTGCTCAGTCCCATCTCATCCCGTGATCATTCCCATCTCATCCCGTGATCATTCCCATCTCATCCCGTGCTCAGTCCCATCTCATCCCGTGCTCAGTCCCATCTCATCCCGTGCTCTGTCCCATCTCATCCCGTGTTCAGTCCCATCTCATCCCGTGATCATCCCCATCTCATCCCGTGCTCAGTCCCATCTCATCCCGTGCTCAGTCCCATCTCAACCCGTGGTCAGTCCCATCTCATCCCGTGGTCAGTACCATCTCAGCCGGCCACGTCACTTAAGTGGGGGGGGGCGGCCAAGCCAATCAGGTTTGAACACGTCACACAGAATGGACCAATCCTATTCGGCTTCAATGAACAGACGCTTTATTATATGTGATAATTTTAATAGACATTTAGAAAATGTATCGAGTAGATAATGACTGTATGGAGATTCAAAAGGAGTTCTTACTGGTCTACATGGTCGATGAGCATCAGAAGATGAAGTGACGAGGCCTGCGTGGATAGTGAAGTAACTATATATTTTCGGCCCTGGCGGTGATTTATATACTTTGCCAATAGGAAGTACTGGGGCTTCAGCTGATTCAATAAGAGCGTGGATCACGGAAGAGATGTCATTGTACACTCTTAATGACTTACTGGCAGCTTCCTGACATCTTTAGACCTCGTTCTTAGACGTTGTTGGATTTCTATATCTCAATATCTTGCTTATTAGCTCAACTCTTATTCTTTTACATAGTTTCAATTTATTATTCTCAGTTTGTACAGAATGCATTATATATGGTGATGTAATGACACATGTCAATCATGCGTATAATTATTTCCAGAAGTGTTTATAATACAGCACGCCAATCTTTTTATATTATACAATATGGGGTTGTTGGCTTTAATTACTATAAATATATGTCATAATTTGTATAATTAATGCCCAAGAGATATATTTATTTCCGCCATAATTATATTTTAAAATGTAAATACAAATTCATCCATGTATAAATCTGTACCAAATAAATCTGGGAGCCAGCGCGCGCGGGGGAAGGCCACGCCTCCGCCGCGTGGCGCGTGCTCACGAGTGTTGAACAAGTTCTTTTTTTGACGCGTACATGCACAACGCTTGCGCCCTTCCATTCGACCACCGCAGCTACGACAGATTAGAGTCGACAGAAATAAGAACCTCAAGAGAATGAGCAAGGCAAAAAGACAAGCAGGCCAGAAAGAGGCCGAATTAGCTCAAGAGAATAAGTCAGTAATTGATGCACTAACAGCGATGATGAAAAGCCTAGGGCGGGACGCGCCCGCCGCCGCAGCCAGATTTGACGGTTTAAGTTCCGCGGAATCATTCTTAAGGGAGCTGGAGAGGTCCCCGGAATTCCAAAACAGCAGCTGCGACGAACAAAGCCGCATGGTAGTGGCAGCGCTAGAAGGAGAGCCCCGGAGAACACTCCAATCAATGAACTACCTCTATGAACCCTACTGGAGGATCAAACAAGTCCCTGAGGATCTGTACCCCCCACCCGAGACTCCGACACACCAAGAGTTCTATCAACTACGCTGCGGGCCTCAAGGCTTACAAGAATACTATTTACAGAAGGTACGTATAGGTACGCAGCTCAACATCGATCGCAAGGAAATGGTCAATGCTCTCACTCAAGGAATGCCCTCCTACAGACGAAATCTCCTGCTGATTGCAACACCCAGCAGCCCGTCGGAATGGCTCACTCTGGCCAGGAGAATCTATGGTATCGGCGGAGACCCGAGTCGTCCCGGCATTTCCTCTCCCACAGAAAGCCCATCTCCCCGCCAATCCGGTAGACAGACAAGTAATCCGCTAAGGCGCTTATCCGAAGATGTGCCTCATTCCCAGAAGCGACCAGAAGGATCTCCCTCCACCGCGCCTACGCCATGCAAGCACTGCCAAGGGCCACACTGGAACAATCAGTGCCCACAACGGTCCACCTTGCTTGGACAGCGTGCCGATCATCCTCGACTATCGACACCGCCGCGGTATTTTCGAGACCCAAGAGACAGCGCTACCAAGTAACCAGAAGTACAACCCACACGCCGTTAATGGCGTAAGTACCCTGACTCTCAAGTTGCTACTTGCCAAACATTTGTTTTCATTTCTAATAGATACTGGCTCTAATATTAATATTATTTGTTTTAAGCAATTCGAAACATTAGGAACAAAAATGTAACATTTAAATAATGATGTTACTATTAGGACATTGTCTCATAATATCCAACCTGTGGGATTTGCATTTATTCTGGTTACTGTAGGATCCATTAAAGAACACTTGTTATTTTATATAATAGATAATGATCTACCATTTGGCATTTTTTCTTTAAACTCATTAAAGATATTCCGATTAACTATTGATTTCTTTTCAAAGAGAATATATCAGGATAATACCATGTTAGCGCACAGTCACAATACTGTTTTAAGGATTATTTTACGCCATCATTAAAAAACTTTACAATTCAACCCGACCCTAATAACCATACCATGCCCCACACCACTCAATCTTTTCTTCATAACAACCTTAATAGTACCACAAATGTAGAAAATTATATAGCTGCACATCCTCATCTAATAAATGATTGTAAAAAAACCTATTATAGAAAATATTGGTTTGTTTCCTATCGATAAGTTTTCAGTACCTGCTTTAAATATCGACCCGGTTAAAATTATACCTAACAGTGATAAGATTATAACACTAAGACCATATAGAATACCTTATAGCGATTACCCTGAAATAAAATATCAAATAGAGAAAATGTTAGAAAATGAAATAATAGAACCATCGAATAGCCCATATGCCGCTCCCGTAACACTTGCCAGAAAAAGGGATGGCTCGAGACGTTTTTGTGTAGATTTTAGAAAACTTAACGAATTAATGTCTGTAGATAATTATCCCATACAACTAATAGAAACAGTACTAGATCAATTATCTAATTCCAAATACTTTTCCACCATAGATATAACCTCCGCCTTCTGGCAAATTCCGATTCATCCAGAATCTAGGCCCCTACTTTCATTTGTAACCCACCTGGGGCAATACCATTTTAATAGACTTCCATTTGGTCTCAAATTAAGTCCTCAAATATTCGAAAGGCAGTTAAATCAATTGATACAGAAGCACAAATTAACATTTACTAATCATTATTTTGATGACTTTATAATCCATTCTAACAGTTTAGAGGAACACTTAGGACACTTACAGGAATTTTTTCATTTTTGTAAATTAGAAAATATAAAATTAAATCTTAATAAATGCCAGTTTTTCAGAACATCTATTGACTACCTGGGATATAAGATTAGTTCAGGTACTTGCACTCCACTTGTTAGGAACATAGATGTAATTAATGCCATAAAACCCCCTACTAACGTAAAAACCTTGCAATCATTCCTAGGCGCCATTAATGTTTACAATAAATTCATTCCAGATTATGCGCGTATTAGAAATTCTCTAAACCAACTTTTGAAAAGGAACGTTAAATGGGAATGGACGTCAGACTGTCAAAAGGCGTTTGACAAACTCAAACAACTACTTTCATCAGGTCCCATTCTACATCTTTATAAATCAGACTTGCCCTGTCAAGTGTACTCTGATGCATCTTTGCAAGGGATAGGAGGAGTACTGAAACAGCTCCATCCAGATGGAAAATCATAGCCAGTACAATATTATAGTCGCACACTGCGCAAATACGAGCGCAATTATACCATCACCGAATTAGAGTGTCTGGCCATAATTGAAACAGTAGATCGTTTCAAGGTCTATCTGGCGGGAAATGGTTTTACTATTTTCACCGATCATTGCGCCTTACAGTGGCTGAAAAACATCAAAAATCCGACAGGAAGACTCTTTCGATGGAGTTTGAGATTGTCAGTCTACGACTATCAGGTGAAGTACATCAAAGGCACCAAACAACTAGAGGCTGACCTTTTATCCCGAAATCCGTTTTGTGGTATTCTTGACGCCACGCAATTAAAAATGTACCTAAGCGAGCTTCGGGATAATTCCAAGTACGTTCACCAAACCTCAGGCCTGACTACCGTCACCAGACGTGGTGTGAGCAAAATAGTCGTTCCACCATCCTTACGACCCACCATACTTAGAGAAGCCCACCAGAAATTCAACCATCCAGGAATTTCTCAATTAACTAGGATCATCTCCGCCCAATACTTTTGGAGCGGAATGTCGATAGACATTCGTGCCTTCGTTAAGAATTGTAACATCTGTCAAATGAGCAAAACCCCAAAAGGACCGAAGTATGGAGAGTTGGGCGAATTGCCAGAATCCCCACTGCCATTCGATCTGGTCTCTATGGACACTATAGCCGGGTTTGCTAGATATGGAAGTGCAAAAAATTACCTGCATGTAGTAGTAGACCACGCGACTCGATTCGCATGGACATTTCCATCTCGTTCCACCAGTACGACCACATATATACAAGTAATAAAAAAGGTGCTACAAAGTGGTTGTCCGAAGCGTCTCCTTACAGAAAGAGCCCCTGCCTTCACATCACCGAGGTTTAGGAGATTTCTAATCTCCCATAACATCCAACCAATGCTCACTACAAGCAACCATCCACAAGCAAACGGTTTATCCGAGCGTTTGAACGCAACCCTGACCGGAAAACTTAGGCTCCTCCATCTTCAACATCCTAGAGCTAGTTGGACTATGCTCCAATCCAAAGTAGTTAAGGCATATAACGATACCCCTCATTCCGTCACGGGATTTCCACCATCATACCTTATGGACGGTTCCCTACCGAAAGAACTGTCACAACATCTAGATCCTTATCCATCAGTCACTGAATCCAGACGCCTAGCGTTACAAAGAACGAAAGAACGCCATAAGCTAGATAAGATCAGATTTGATAAAAATCACAGGTCCCCCGACTTTGAAGTAGGCGATCTAGTCCTTACCAAAATTTACCAACACCCCAATACGGGCAAATTAGTGCCTTACTTCAGTGGACCATATGAGATAATTGAGGTGATATCCTCCTATACAGTTAGAATCAATAGACCTAATCAAGCTCAAAACTTAGAAACAGAAATTATTCACGTAAACAAATTGAAACATTATTCCGAAGACACTAAGTACATCTTCACACCTCACTCAACGAACAACAATAGCAAGCCAAAATCATATTTTATTTACAATCATTTTCCACCAGAAATATTTCATGATGATTATAAGAATTATGCATCTACATTAAGTAACCCATTTAATCACATGAACCCGGATATTTTCTTAGATAATGTCGAACAAACATTAACAGCCAGATACATTTCTACTCCTGACACCATCCCAAAGATTGCTATCCGATTAGAACCATCCCCTACAACGAAGATAATGCTCCCATCCTCACCAACACGTAATCATACTCCGCAAATTAGCCCTCAATTCAGTGCTCCCCTTATTAACTGTGATAATACGAAATTGGAAAATAGGTCAGTCATAATCAAAAGTACGTTAGTACTGTTGCCCATAGTTAAATATTTTAATAGAATTAAACAATTCCCAATATTTTTTCTATCCCTCCTTACAATGGCTTTTATTAACCCAAACGTCTCCATGACGATTATACATCTGCTGATTTATTTATTGCCGTCGTCCCGATTTAAGACAAATTCAATCAATCTTGATTCATTGTCTTGAAGAGCTTTCAATAGTCCTTTGGAACACCTTAAAGGACTTCATTAATCACTCAGAAAAGAATGGTGACCAAGACAGTAAGATTGATGATCCCCCATAAGATCCTAACGTCAGGGAATTCCTATATAATTCCTATTTTGAATTAGAATAACACCACTTGCGTTGCCCATTGACCACCCCGAACTGATATTTTTCCCCAAATTTATTTGCTTTTAAGAAGTCAGCAGAATTACGGATAATCACAGACCCATCTTGAAGCGATCCGTTCAGGATGTACGTCACAGAATTCAGTACGTTTTCCTCTGACCATTTGCAATAAACCATTATGTACACACACCAACATCAAGATATATTCTCCTTGTGCTACCTCATTGACATGACAACCGTCCCCTTTTGTCTCCATCCCAAACGAGAAACCTTCCGAGGACTCCAGTGACCCAATTTGGATCATCCTACCAAATTGTTCGCCACGACCAAGTCTTCATTCCTCAAACGTATCCTGCCATATCAAACATTCATTCCTTATAATCCCTGGGCACCTTTTTACACCCCTCTTCTTACGTTCCCTATGGAGAGTACGGTTCATAGGAGACTGCTTAGCCCATAATCAATCCACCAACACTCCAGCGCAGGAGATCCTCTCACGCACAGAACATTCTCGCAAACAGATACACAGTCGTAGCCACATCACACAGGTTCGTATCCTGCTACATTTAAAACTTTATTATCCTTGTATTATATATCAAACTTAATGTTGTGTTAATCCCTACTTGTATATATTTTAGTATAATATCACACAAATTTCCAATTTTGTACATAATATCAGAATTCAATTTATAAAATTGCCTCCCAATCTCAACTAAATAATTTTAAAATCATTTTAAATTGATTTATCCCACACAGGTTCCATCTGTCATAATTTGTATAATTAATGCCCAAGAGATATATTTATTTCCGCCATAATTATATTTTAAAATGTAAATACAAATTCATCCATGTATAAATCTGTACCAAATAAATCTGGGAGCCAGCGCGCGCGGGGGAAGGCCACGCCTCCGCCGCGTGGCGCGTGCTCACGAGTGTCGAACAAGTTCTTTTTTTGACGCGTACATGCACAACGCTTGCTCCCTTCCATTCGACCACCGCAGCTACGACATATATATTTTTGTTTACACAAAATATAGAAAAGTTTTCCAATTTATATTTAAGAACCTTCAACATTAATGACGCAATGTACATTATTGGCCATCGTAATTGCTATAATAGAGATAAATGTAAATTTTAATCGATAAAATGATTAAAATTTTAGAATAATGGAGACCTCGGTACCCAAAGGATAACCATCTTTGACTACACAAACAACACTTATACACCTGGAAATTCAGTCAGAGATTGGATAGCATGCGCCGGTACAGTTCCCTTGTATTTTCAGATCGAAACCACAGTAATGAATGTCGTGAGTTGACAAGTCTGTCTCTCGGTAATAGTCGACCAGATGTTTTCTAATTGTGACATATCAGGAGAGAACATGCTGACCAGTGCATCAACTGAAAATGTCCTGCAAGTTTTAATGGTCATACAATACATTCAGTATGTGGTATGCTTCATCCTGTTGAAGTGTAGCGTTACCCAGACCTTGATAAGAGTGTACTACCACGGGCCTTTACATATTCTATATACAGTTACGAGCGTCATCAATTCTTTTTCATCTCTGTCACCGTTTGCTTTTTTTTTTGGAATGGCGCACTCCTATTGGTTGGCTACGATCACGCCACCTTTCCCCCCACTCGCTTTTTTGTTTTTGTAACTATTGTGTTGGAGCGGGTCGCTCCTTAAATAATCTATTGTTAACAATACCTCATTATAGGTCCGCAAATATCGAAAGTATAAGTATGTAACTTTTGTACTATTAAGGTGTATATATATACACATACTTATGTACATATGTAAGTACTATTATCATTAGGGATATATATGTCACATCTACATAAATGTAGATATAATACTATATACTCTATTGACATATTATGACTTACCTATACTATATATACCGCATACATACCAATATTGTACATGGTATGGTAGTGGATGTAAGTGATATATTAAATCACTCAATAATACTATGATATGTACATATATAATATAAATAACATACATATATATTTAAAAATGCCTTTTTTGGATCATAAAGTTTTTATTTCCAATATTTCGTGTGGCAACTCGCCAAACTTCTTCGGGGAACAAGATTGTTTTGATAAGCTCGCGTATCAATTCACGAGTATGTAAAACTGCTATAAAATTTTAAAATATCTAAAATCTACAATTTGCATGTTTATAAATATAATTAATAATAATAATAAAATGATATATAAAATATTAATATATAGAGAATAAATAAATATATATATATAAAATAAAAGAATTGAAAATCAGTAATTTGTTATATATATATGTATATTAGTGGGCTATATGGTTTTAAATTGTAAATATAGTTGAGGAATGTCTATTTTTCGGTTGATACTGTTTTTATCTTCTATTGAGGTCCAGCTTTCTAGAAAAAGTCTTGAATGTTTATCCTTGATATTTTGATATACTATTTCTGTTGAGTCGAAATTTGGTATGTGGTCCTGTTTCAGTGCGTGGTCTACTAAAAGGGAAAGAGGGCTATAGTTTTTAAGGGCTGTCCGGTGTTGATTGGTTCTTTCTTCCAAAGTTTTTCCTGTCTCTCCTATGTATGTAGCTGGGCAAGATCGGCACGGGATTCTGTAGATGAGATTGGATTTTTGACTGTTGTTTGTGTTATGTTTGGTATCGGGATGGCGGAGAAGTGTTTTTAAGTTGGATGGTGTCTGGTATATGGTCTTGATGTTATATTTCTTGAGGGTTCTGCTGATTCTTTCAATGCCGTAGCTGTACGGAAGTGTGCAGTATAATTTCTGAGATTGGCTATTGGAAGGAGGGATGAATGTTGATCTGTGGAATTGTCTTTTGATAAATTCTGTGGGATAACTATTGCTTTGTAATTCATTCATTAGTATTGTTCTTTCTTGTTGTGCCTTTTCTAGATTATTGGAGCAATGAGTAGATATTCTTTTTGAGAGGGTTTTTATAACATATATTTTATGGTTAATAGGACCGAATGAGCTGAAATTTAGGTAACCACCTGTGTGAGTTGGCTTGCGATAAATGCCTGTTTCTATTTTAGAGCTGTTTCTGGTGAGATTTATATCTAAGAATGATAAAGAGTTTTTTTCTTCTATTTCATGTGTAAATGTGAGAAATGGTTTTATATTGTTCAAGAAATTCAGAATGCTTGTTGTATTGTTGTTTTCGGTTATGCAAAGAATATCGTTAATATATCTCTTCCAGAATGTTATTTTTAGCTGCTTATTATCTATTATTGATTGATCAATATTATTCATGAAAATGTTTGCCAGAGCTGAAGATATTGGGTTGCCCATCGGGAGGCCTTTGATCTGTTTGAAGTATTGGTTCTTGTAGTTAAAGTAGCTGAATGATAGGCACAGTTTGAGTAAGTCTATGAGGGCTTCCTTTGGTATAGACAATGGTAAGTTGGGGTGGGCATTCAAGAATTCTGAAATTTCTGCAATAGCTTCATCATGTGGGATTGAGGTATACAGTGATTCGACATCAAAGGAGACCAGGCGACTGTTCTCAGTTATTTGAGTTCTTGAAATTATTTCTATTGCTGCTGTGGAGTTGGGAATAGTATGAAGTAATTCTTTCTGAAAAGGTGAAATTATCGAGGAAAGGTGTTTCGACAAGGGGTATATGGGGGTGCCGGCGTAGGATACAATGGGGCGTAGAGGGCTGTTTTGCTTGTGTACCTTTGGTAGGCCATAAAATATAGGCAAGTTAGTGTTTGCTGCTTTTAGTTTGTCGAATGTTTTGCTATCCAATTTATAATTACGTTTTATTTTGTTCAATTGTCTATTGAATTATTTGATTATGTTCGCTAGGGGGTTATTAGGTAACAGTTCATATACATTTTGATCTTCAAGTACATACATATATATGTTAGAGTATCTACTTTATATATACCAAAATACAATGGAATCCTCTCTTTCATTTTCCCAGTAAGAGAATTTGAATCAAAACATTCAATCGGGTAAAACACGGGCGTTGCCCGGGTCATTCGGCTAGTTGGAGTATAACAGGGATTGTCAAATTTGCCGGGAATTCAAAAAGAGTTGACCGAAACGTGGATCCAATGGCACCCCATAGCATCACTCGAGGTGATTGGCCAGTATGACGAGATCAAATACAGGCGGGCGATGTACGTTAGGCTGTGATATAGTGTCCAGGGTAGCCTAAGCTATAGTCGCTGAGCTGACAATCTATGCAGCCGCAAGCGTAGTCGAACTGCTTGTACAATATTTTTTTCACTTGCAAACGAGATCCCATATTTTGACTCAGGAATCTTGACGCGTCTCTACGTTCCATTGAGCCCATACGGGTTACATGTCGGACTTCTCGGATGTTAGTAATAGCGGTCACTTATATCCAGCATTAGATTCTATATTACTGTCCTTAACCAATAGAATTTATATTCTGCTAACAGTAATGGAATCTCGACCATCACAAGAGGCAATACTGCTGTGTATAAACCACAATCCTGGTAGGCTACAATTCTACCTCTATCAAACTCTGTGTTGTTAAGACTTTCTCCTTCATACATATAAGAAATTGCCGAATGACCCGGGCAACGCCCGTGTTTTACCCGATTGATTGTTTTGATTCAAATACTATTTGTTACAATTATATATTGGCGACTTAAAAAAATGCCTATATTAGTTAATAACTATAGCCTATGTGCTTTATCTGTCTATGTACTGTTGGCTGGCTTCCGTAGGCGTCTCATACTGGGAAAAGGATAGAGACGATTCCATTTAGTTATTAACTAATATATGCATTTATTTAAGGAGCGATCCGCTCCAACACAATAGTTACAAAAACGAAAAAGCGAGTGGGGGAGGCATGATTGGGGGGGGGGGGCAAAGGTGGCGTGATCGTAGCCAACCAATAGGAGGGCGCCATTCCAAAAAAAAAAGCAAACGGTGACAGAGATGATTAGGAGATGAAGAATGACGCTCATAACTGTATATAGAATCATGACAACCTTCCCCTACTGGTCTCGAACGTTGGTCTTCAAAATCCCTTCCATGTAGAGTGAAATGAAGTCAGGCTGTCGAGGCAATTTCTTGGAAGATCAACGTTCATTTATTTTATTTGTTCCAAACTAGTTACATATATTCGATAAAATAATCCCTTGAATCAATATTAAAATAAAAATATTAGGTCTCCAGGGAGATACAGGTAGTACTTCTGTGTAGAAGGGCTTTCTTGTCGGAAAGCTTGAGAGATTTGTAAATAAAAGATTTGTAAAAAATAAACTTTTCCCTGGAGGCCTAATGTTTTCATTTTAATACAAAAACATATAATTGAGGATATTTTGATTTTTGTATTACAGTGTCACCCTATTTTTCCAAAATATGGCAAGCCTTCAATATAAGTTTACAAAAAAAATCATATTTCCTAAAAGATATTTACAAACAAATAATTCTGCTTTTTCGAAAAGACAGATAAAAAAAGAATAGGGGATATCTGAAAGTGTTATGTCAATGAAGCTGCTATAGTGAATTTACAGATGATGAATAAAAAAAAAAAGATGAAAATTTAAAGGTAAATAAGGGATTATAGGATGCGCGTCGCCCGATATGTGCAGGGTTCAGAAAAACAAAGTCTGCAAGCGTTTGGAGAAATTGTCAAGAGTTAATTTGACGATTGCTGCATCCGATACAAAATGTCGTTTGATTAAAGCATGACATTTTGAAGGTGACTCGAAATAGTTGACATGATATCATAAAACTTACAAGTTGGAAGCGGCTTAGAGGAAAAGTTTGAATAGAAAAGGAGACTTCCTAAAATCAACACGTGGTTTGTCGCACATGAGCCAAAGGCATCCTGATTTTATAAGAAGTGAATATCTCCAGATCTTATTCAAGAAGTAAAGAAGGATGTAAATGACAT
This sequence comes from Cordylochernes scorpioides, assembly GCA_030710605.1. NCBI lineage: Eukaryota > Metazoa > Arthropoda > Arachnida > Pseudoscorpiones > Chernetidae > Cordylochernes > Cordylochernes scorpioides. Next base: position 78,940,589 of record CP092865.1, on the reverse strand, counting down.
TAAAACTTGTCTGTATGTCATTATGCAAAGAAAAAAATAGAAATATTATAATCCGAAAGTGACTGCTACCAGAGATATGGCGACATTTTATCAAACTTAGATTCTATTCAACCCTTTGTGATTTGTATCTACGGTAGAGTTTCAAAATGGATTGTGTTTGTTTGCCTATTTTAATATTACACTTTACTTTTGCTTCAATGATGAATATCCTAGCTATATATGTGTCGTATCAAATACAACCAACAATTAAATTTATTCAACATTTGAATCCATTGTTCTTCAAATCAAAGGTACTTCAGCCAGTAAATATTTTTATTGTCTAGACGCTTCGACAAAATATTTTTGTCCTCGTCAGGAGCGAACAATATTTAAAATATTTGGCAAAGAGTTAAAAATTATTCTATGTTAAAAATAAAAATATTTACTGGCCGAAGTGTCTTTAATTTAAAGAACTATGAATACCGGCCAGGCAGCCTCTATCTTTACGATTCCAATCCATAATACAAATTTAAAAACAAATAAAGGTTTCTCTAATACAGTTATAAAATTCAATATTGCTCTATAAATGAAAATATGATAGCTCTCGGTTTTAATTAAAATTTCTTGATGAAGTTAAAAGTGTATGTTCCAAAATATTTAGTGTTTTATGATGTAAACGACGCTGAGACAAGAAGCTGATTACTTTCTTCTTCTTCTTTCTTATCTCCACTCAATCATATCAGGGTATCAAGCTTGTAGAGCTTCATCATTGATTGGATAAAGTAGAATGCCATTGTCATTAAGGCTGAGAGCACTACTCTGTGGCAGGCCGACTTAGCTCCAAAAGAAATGGCCGTCTCTGACATCAGGAACAGACACCATGTGCAGCAGCTCCTAACATGGAGTACAGACGCCATGTTTAGCCGCTCCTAACATGGAGTACAGACGCCTTGTGCAGCCGCTCCTAACATGAAATACAGACGCCATGTGCAGCCGCTTCTAACATGGCGTTCAAACACTGCTCATCCTGTATCCCTTAGCCCTTATAGCGTACTATCAGCCAGGCCAGCTGAGCCCAGGTTTTTAGCGAGTTTGTTACTGCTCCCCCTCCTCCTTTTTAATCCGAGCTTGGGACCGGCAAAGGCGAATTACTTGACGTAAAGAACTTCGAAATTACAAATATTATCTCAATTAAATATAATCATTTTTAAACCAATAATCAGGTTGTGAGATAAAACTTCTTTAGTTGTTTACAAATAGAGGAATTTGACTCTGCGTAGGGTAAAATCTCTCATTTAGGAGAGGCTATAGATAAGGAAAATGAAATTTCAAAAAAGTATATATAAACCTGTTTAGCAAGAAAGGAAGATAGAAGGAGTTATAAAATGGTGTTATAAAATATAATTTAAATGAATATATCATTCGAAAAATATTTTTTGAGATTTTTTGTAAGGTTGAAAAAGATTTGAAAAAAAGAAATTGAACCATTTTTTTCAGTCAATAGTTTTGATATGCAAATTTTATTAGATTACCATTTAGATCCAATTAAAGGTAAGTTGAAAACAATTAGAATAGTTTATAAAAGGCGAAGAGTTGAAAAGTTTAGAATGAATCAAAAAGCCCTCGAATTTAAGTGTTGTAAAGCTAGTAGGATCCAATTAACTTCTAAAGTATTTGTTGGGATTTTTGGTTTGAATGTCTTACCAAAATTTATTTTTGTGGTTTGAAATATTCTATTCTTAATTTAGCACCCATCCTATGAGTGACAGCTATTGGGTTTCTCTATCATTCCTAAATAAATCGGCAGACGTATCACATTGATTCTTATTAAATTCAATCTTGTATAGCTATAATTATTTATTCAATAATTTTGAAACACCTTGCTGATACATAATATCATAAAAAAATTAAGTAGGATGCAATTAATATTATTTTCTGATAGTTGAATGTATCAGAGAAGTGTAGCCCTTTATATGTAGAAGTAAGTTAAGTTTTATTAGAGCATTAAAAGAACAGAAGAATCAAATAAGAACAAAATCAAAGTATGAGCAGGCGTCTTCACAGCGGTAAACACACACTATCTCATGATGTTCTGCTAAGTGGTGCGCAGACGTTGTGTTCATCAAGTTTACTCCAGAAAGCTTCCACTTCATATCTAACTCGCTGGTATTCAATTGGGTGAATCAGGAAATTGATCAATTTTTGACGATGTCTATCATATAGACTTCTTTTAAGTTTAAGTAAACAAATTTACAGCTTTCCTCCTAGTGAGGACATATTGCAGGTAACAGTACTGTCCTAGATTTTCCCATGGATTAAAGGTACTTAATGGTAATGTGTCTTATCTTTGATCTGTCCACATAGTTCTTGGAAAGTGTGATTGCATCTTGGTTATCACACCAAATGAGCGTTTGGTCAGCGATCAAATGCCTCACTTCATATTGCCCTATAAAATATCTCATCCATGTTTTTTCTACAATTGTTCCAAAAGAGCTATATGTTCTGCGTACGTTTTACTGAATGCTGTAGCAGTCAGTGTCATATTGCTTCAGATTACGATTACTTCTGATAACAAAATCAACATTATAATATTTGCATATCTTATTTTGAAGGTTTATTGCCCAATCATCTGAAAATGTGGTGAGTTGCTCTCCTGTGGGTCTTTAGGTGATACAATATTCTTATTTTGCTCTGAGGTATCAAAATTATTTTTTTTCGGAATTCCAATTCTTCCTTTTAAATAATTACAATATTGAGCTAGTAAGGGACTGCCCTGTAGGGATAAGTACGGTGTCGTGGGCCCCGAGTCGCTACGGTAACCGTGAAGGCCTACAGGGTACTCTGAAATGAGGCTGACTAACGGAGCAATGGCACCCCTCCTTTACATGGAGCGACGCCGCCACCACCACCACAATATTGAGCTAGTCATTCTCTGTATCAAGAATAAAATCCAACACACAGAGTCAGTTCTGATACGATAGGTTTTCTTCAAATCCATCATTAATTCTTATTAAAATCTAAATTTACCTCCATCTGTTTTGATAAACCTTTGCATCTTTTTCTCTGAAGAGTTCTAGAATATTATCAATGTATATTTTCTGGCTAAGTATAAGGCTTCTATCTTGATGTTAGGAAAATTTGACGCCACGTAGATTTAAGATCGGAAAGATAATTCACGACGAGCATTTCCTCTAGAAGTGTCTTGCACATTTCTCCTATGATCTCGATTAATAAGATGATAAAAATATTGTATATATATATATATAATGATAAAATTACTCTTCTTTGAGTTCATGTTTAACGCATGGGTTAATAACATTTCTCCTGGATACCTTTTTCTTGGAATTAGTGATTTATAAACTCATTTCAACATCTCTCAATTTGTTTGAGTCCAAATTTGATTTCTTAAACCTAAAGATAATATTTTCTTCCCTTGGTTTAACGATATACCTTGCAGTTGCTTCATATGAATAAGTTCAACCCCAAATTTATCTAAATGCTAACCTCTTACGCATTACTATTTGCTGTTAAAAGTCTAATGGTTTCAAAACTTGAGACAGGATTATAAATTTCACTAAATTCAAATCCTCTAAGCTGGCCAAACGCCTTTGCAACTGTTACGTAGTACTCAGACGCTGTTCGTGTTCTTTGTCTAATCAGGATGCCACAAAGATACACACGTGAGTTCTATGGGATGCAGCAAAATTAATCGCTTTATTATACTTGGCACTGAACAGAAGGAATAAAATAAGTGGGAGTTACCTTCAATCTCCCCGTCAGAAGAATCCTTGGCGCCGTGGATATCACTCTTGTGAAACCTTCCGCTCCACACTGAACATGTCAAGCCTGGACTACACCACCTTGTAGGCCGCTCCGATATCAGGCTCTCCTGGAACCATCTTGCAGGATCTTCAACACGCCTCGGAGATAACTACCCACGTCTTCTACTTGCCGCAGATGTGACCAGACTGCCGTTGTCCTCTCTCCACGCTGGAATGCCGTTTTTGGTGCCTCACACATGGCAGCTGGAGTTCACCCCTCTTTCCCCAACTTTACTCTGGAATTTCGGCCTTGTTATCCATTTCACCCAACTGAATGTGCCTTGTCTATATATAAAAAAAATGAATGTATGTGTGTGTGTCCTTTATGCCTGACCAAAACACTCATTGGAACGCCATGAAACTTTGGGAAGTTATTTAGTATAGTACTGGGAAGGTTTCTAGCAAAAAATATTTTGAAATAACTTTTCGCCTAAAAATAATCAAGATAAATATTCTAATTTATCTGTTATAATTCAACAATCTGCTCTAAATATTATCATGATGATACGATGATTTTGTAATGTAGAAAATTAGGAAAGACAAAATTCAGGATGACACGGCAATTTATTTGAGACAAGAATAATGATACAATTCCAAGGCAAGATACTATTCCTTTAACTTCCAATTACGGAGGGAACCAATTAATATTGATTTTATTCAACTTATCGAGTATTTTTCAAGGGACCGGGAAAAATGTTCACTTTATCGAGAGATTCGTTAGACAAACCTTTACTCGGGTAAAACCCGGGCGAAGCCGGGTACGTCCGCTAGTATATAATAATTTCTCCTCAGACGTTATATTTCTTGTCTAGAACTCATCTACATGAAATGGTAGTGACTTCCGCTGGAAGTTCTATTAGTTACCACACGTTTTGTTTCTCACCGAAAACATTTCTTTCTCTATATTCTCAAGTCATTTTGTAGCTTCTGGGTGTTCTATGGATACCTGATATAAAAAGGGATTGTCTACATTCTTCTTTGAACTTGTTATTTCATCTATATCGTTTACTTTCGCGTTTTTTTTAACCTTTTACAGTTTAGAAATATGTCAGTTCTCTATTGACTAATTCAATAGACATATTGGAGATTTTACTATTTCTTATTTTCTACATATAATTAATTTTTAATATGTTTGTGGGTTAAATTTTTTTTAATAATAAAAAGACATGCAGTCAAAAGTCTTTATAAACAAGTTTATTTTATAGTGTCTACAGCTTATTGGGTTTTTTTTTTCATGCCTGTAACAACAAAAACATTTTAGAACTAATTTTAAAATGATAATATCACATTAAACAATTTTTATTATTTTTAAATTTCCCGGAGAATTTTGATCTTTAAAAAGTAAGAACTCAGCTCACACAATGCATTATTGAATTCTATGAACCTCTATTCGTGGAGATTATCATATATATTTTTTAAATTACAGAGAAAAAGATTTCTTTCATTTATTTCAATCTACAAAATTTAGGCTTTCAGAAAATTATTTTGTGTGTGTGACTACAGAAATAAAAATTGATTTTGGAAAATCCGCAAACAAAATCTAGATAAAAATCTTCAGTACCTCATTGTGGCCTAAATAAAAGAATATTAATCTAAAAAAATTCGGATCCAAATTACAGATATACATCATTTTTATATATATCATAGAATTTCAACAATACACTATATAAACAGTTATTATATATTTAAATGCTATATACTGTTCTCTAATCCTATGTCCATAGTATATTCAAAATACCATCTCCAAGTGTTGATCTTCAGTATCGGTATAAAAATAAGAATAGCCCAATGCAATAAAACAGCAGTATGGTAGAATAAACTGGCCATAACGCAAGAGAGAGTTCACCACTGATTTGTCAGGCCCTCTTATTATTTTATCATTACTCCTGATAAATAAACCTACTTTGTTCTTCACAGGCAAATGACCCTTTTTAAGTTTTCTCTTTGACTTGAGAGTTATAAATGATCCAACATGTGAATGCTGTCTAGATGTTGAAACACCAGAGTGTTGGCTTGCCCTCTGACTAACCAAATTGTACTTGCTTACTTTGACATAATGCCAAATCATCTTTCTGTATATACTCAATCTTATGAAAAACTTTGGCAAGTTTTTAGTTAATATTAATATATTAATTCTAATATAGCACAATAGTCTAATAGACTTCGTGCTTCTGTAATAATAAAATAAAAAATAAAATTTTCAGGGCAGTAGAAGAATCGTTTTATTTTAAAAGGAAGCTTACGGGTAAAAAATAATTCAACTTTCTTACACACAGTTCTGTGGATTCCTCATGGCAAACTTCACATCTCTAATAGAAGTCTAAGTAGCAATGGTATATTTCGATCACAATGAGTTTATCTCAACCTTAAACAGGCATTCTCATTTAAAAATATAATTCGACAATATTTAATCAACTCATTATGTTAATCGGAAGTATTATGTTATAGCATTAGCCAAACAATACCATCCTTATATACAATTCTATAGGAAACTGTTGGCTTCTGAGCTGCCTGGAGTATAGGAGCTCCATCTATGCTTCCTTTCTGCGGTGAATCTGTATACCGGGAGACCGGTAGTCTTAATAAAGCTGTGTATTTTTCATATACAATTCTATTCTGAAAAGCAGCTACTGGAGTCCTACCATACTTAAAAACATCACTAATCGAAACATCCAAATATATATTTCCCATTTTATATTACAAACCATTTCAAATCACACAATGTCCCTCAGAGGTAAACTATATTCAATTGTTCATACACAACTTATAAGCGTTCCTATTCATTGTTCTTTGTTGATTTTCTGAAAACGGAATACCTGTTAAGAAAGAAATAAGGCGTGTCCTTATCGTGCAACTGAAGGAAATGCCTTTTTTTCTCTTAATTTATGCATCTTATTCCAGTACAATATCACATATATAATATTTCTTCACAGAATACCTATTATCATAAGAACTTAAATAGCAGAATTTACCAAATCGATTACATATTTATTTATTACCAGTTGCAAATAAGACACGCTATATCCGATCTGGATAATTGCGCGTGAAACTATTTACAATAATTCATATTGTAGTAGAGTAGGCAACAGAATTGTCAAAAATAAAATAAACAATTGAGAAAAAGAGCATTGAATAAACATATACATTAAACAAAAAAGCAACAACATAAGCAGATAGAAGAAATCGCAAGGTAGTTATATACAATATGTTAAGCAATGATGGAAGTTAATTTAATGAAGTTATCTGTCTTCTTCTTCTTTCTTATCTCCACTCAATCATATCAGGCTATCAAGCTTGTAGAGCATGAGACTTGACATCCATCAGGACTGGGTAAAGTAGAATGCGTCTGCCTTTGTCATTAAGACACACTAGGAGCACTACTCAGTTATCAGTAATAATTAGTATCGTGGAGAGAGAAAGTTGATCAAGTTGAGCTATTCACAATGAGTTATATTCTAAAGTAACTTATTAATTTTTACATTGATGTTAATCGATTGCATATAAAATACTCCTACATACTCTTTCTTGCATACAACGTCCAAAAACATACAGGCACAAAGAAACCCACGCATCATCTCATATAGCCACATAAATAACGGATTCTCCTTTATTCTAAATATACATTTTATCTTCGTAATATATAAGAAACCCCCACTCTCTCCATTATCAATATGACAAGATATCATAAACACCAAATCAAAAATTCAAAACCAGAATTTTACTAAGAAACCACAGCTATATACAATTATAAAAATCACAGCTCAGTTAATGGTTTTTCCCAATAGATGACGCTTTTCAATTCGTCAAGTTGATATAGTTAATCAAGTCATTATGTTAATCAATTTTTAGAACAACTTACCACTTCTAGGGTAAAATTCCTTTATCCACGGGCTGTAAAAAAAATGATTAAATATTAATAATAGAAATATATGCAATGAAATATAAATATATTTAGATCATATATAAATATATAATAGGATATTAGATATATCAATTATATATTACTTTATTATATGTTCTTTTATAATTCAAAACTCAAAACCTCATAATAATGCGCAAAGAGACATTTTCTGTTCGCGCGTGTGACTGAAATTGCTGGTGATTATTACTGTCAATCGGAATAAAAAGTACCTTATCGTTTTTTTAACTATTTCACAATATCATATCATATTCTCGATAAATCAAGAAAACCCAACTATGTACGCGTTACAGACTGATCACCTTGGTCAGCTTGTGTAAGCTTTACGGCAAAGATATAAATCTGTTTTCAGTGGCTGCAAGAAAAATTAAGAAACGTATATTTAAGGCCAAGGATAGTTTCAAACGCTATTCTAGATGAGAGAGAGCAATAGTTTTTTTTTTATGTAACCACCTGTAACTGATATTCGTTGATTTAACATGTCTTATTACAACTTTTCTCTATAGTATTTTTATATAGTTTTAATAAAATTAATACACTTTTAACGTGTTTCTTATAATATCAATAAATAATAGATTAAATACTATGTTGAACAATGTTTGAATGAATAAATATAAGGCGCTATTCTCATTTAATATTTGAATAACTCTATAAACCGCTTTCATAACAGTATATCAGAAGGTTACCTACCCAATTTGGCGATTTGCTGTGCCAGCCAAGTTGCTCCAGAAATAGCAAGGCCAATGAATCTATAATAAACAACATAAATTTACTACATTCTCAAAATAATATATTTTTATTTGTATGAATATTGTGTATGACACATAAATAATATGTTTCAAACTAATTGTGATTTTAAAATTCGTGGGAGAAATTCTAAGCTTTTTCTCAAAGTAGTTGAAATATGCATTAATAAATGCACAAAAATAATATAATAAATAATATCTACTATCAACTTTAAATAAAATATAGGAATCTATTGTAAATCTACCTTGTTTCAATAACAACCATGTTTATTATTTGAAGTAAAATAGTTGTATTAAAAAGCAAATTGATATCTGTAAAATTTTATTTCTACGATATTATTATATAGTTAGAAATACAAGGTAAACAAGCTCATTGAAAGATATTTCTATTACTTTATAAATTATTTCGCAATTTTCATATATTGAACAACTTTAGGTAGTGTTAAGTATAAAGAAAATAAATGTTAAAGATATGTTTTTCTATATTTTACTTACGGGCTCTCCAGTTCTTTCACATTTTCACTGAAAAAAAAAAAGAAATTTCAGAAATGATATGAAATGAGATAATATTTAAATGTAGAAATATATATTGTCTAAAATTATTTTATTTTAATAGAGTATCATTTTTTATGTTCATATTCTGCTACTTTGTAAACTTCCCTCATTGCTAATCTTTTGTTTATCATTCATAGTTTGTGCTTGCCTTAAATAAATTGCTGTGTCATCCCGAAGTTTGTCTTTCTTAATTTTTCACGTGGCAATATACAAATATTTTTATTTGACATATCGGACGCGATATCCCAGCTTGGGATACTTGCGCCTAAATGTAGAAATATATTTAAGTTAGGGAAAATACCAAGAACTTTTAAACCAATTCATTCAAATTAAATAATTTTAGAAAATATTTTTGTGTCAATATTCTCAATTTTTTATCTCTCAGACAATTTTAATAGAAAATGAATTGTGAAAATGATAAAATATTATCTTTATATTTTTAATGTAATTATTACGAACATTTTTTAAAATATAGGATATACCTCATTATTTTTCTCTTTTAATATTTTAAGATATTTAACTTATTCTGATTGTAACTTTTATATTTTTTCATGCACAAATTTCCCACCACCTACTTTATATATATTTTAAATTATTTCAACTGTGATATTATAACACTATGCGGCGCTAAGTTTGTTTATACAAAAATGTAAAGCCTTGATAAAGGTTGGCGTTCAGCAAACCGAAATATTGGCAAATAAATCTTTTATTCAATCCAATATATAACTGTTTATTATCTTTTTTATTTTATATGCTGACCATACATATTAGAAAATCAATTGATTATGATAACCATAGATTTCCAAAAACTAAAGTTTGTAATTTGATATTAGACAATGAATGATAATATATAAAAGTCACAAGTCTCTCAAGTTTCTTATAATAATCTGTAAATATATATGGAATATAGAAAATGCTGTATTGGCTTAGAATATTTTTAGGCATCACCGTTCCTTTTTTAATTATATTTTAATTAAAAATGCTATAACAAATGCCAATAATTTCCCAACATAATGAACAATAAAAAATCAATATTGAAAATAATTCAATAAACTGCTGTTTTAAATTTACCGCCAATGTATATGCATTTCAATTTACATATTAACATACGCATTTACATATCAATCAAAATTAGGATAAATATATTGAATACTTTGTTAAATATTTGTATTTTCTGATATTATTTATATGTTATGATGCATTAGCGCGCCATCTGTTATAAAAATTCGATACTATTATAGACGCGTATGATTCTTTTAAATTTAAACAATTCCTACTGCCCTTAGTGCAGTGGAAAAGTTATTTTTTCCATTACAGTAAGGGCAGTATAAATTGTTTAAATTTTAAAAGAATCATACGCGTCTATAATAGTATCGAATTTTTTTATGTAAATAGCTCAAATACATTTTGGTAAATGCCTTGACGTAATTTATAATTATTTGACCTCTTTGATAAACACTGAGACTCAGGAATAAATAAGATAATAGATATTATTTTTGCAGATCTCTAATTTTATCTTCCCCCAATCTTACAACATACATATGATAGTCACTGTTCAAATACTTACGAGCTTTCCAGTTCCTTCAATGTGTTCCTAGACACCATTTCATTGTTATAATATGTTTCAGAATCTCAGTTTATCATATCATATATACAAGTATCAGAGTCATCAACAATCAATTCTGTCATCGTTTGCTTTTGTGAATGGAATAAATACCCAAATATGGCCATTTCTTATAAGCATCGGTGGTTCAGTGGTAGAATGCTCGCCTGCCACGCGGGCGGCCCGGGTTCTATTCCCGACCGATGCATTTTTTTTTTTTACAATTTTTAAAATTCATTTATATTATTATCCCTATATATATAAACGTCAGTGTATGTATGTATGTATGTGTGGATGTTTGTCAGTTATACACGCTCACAATACGCAACTAATATGACTGAAATTTTAACAGTATATAGATAAGATTCTGGAAAAACTTATAGTGAAAATTTCAGGTTTCTATCCCGAATTTTCGTCGAGTTAATTGCAAATATGCCCTTTCGCTCGCGAGCAGCGCCTCTAGCGGTGATGATGGGAGGTAATATCAGCTAGCGAGACGTTTCACAAGAGTGATATCCACGGCGCCTATTTATAATTGTAACGAATAGTATTTGAATAAAAACATTTACTCGGGTAAAGCCCGGGCGTTGCCCGGGTCATTCGGCTAGTATACATATATATGCTTAAATACTCTAAGAGAGAGGAAATTCATAACCATTTTATAATATATATAAATTGGTAAAATAATTTCATATTATTTGAAGAAAACTGATCAAAAGAAATTTTTTAAATATTTTTATCAAATTAAAAATAATTTCTAGTTATAGAACGCTCCTTTAGACTAAGCTTCTTAAATACTAAAAAGGAGGGAAAGTTTTATAAATTTGATATGCATCTATGTATTTTTATATAAATTAACATATCCCCCCTTTCCGAATTATAAATTTATATTAATACCATATTATTCTTCAAAAATATTCATATTGTTTATCATTTATTCGAATTGAATTTTTACCGAGACGACTAATTTTCACTGACTGAAACTGAAGTTTCATTAAGTTTTCATTTTTAATAACTAGGTGCGCAATTAGGTTTCCTTTTTTCACTCATAGAAATACACTTTGATCTTAGCGAAAAGGCCGAGAAGCGACTTCTTCTCAGTATAATACGACGTTTATATGAATACATGTCTATGACGTTCAAACACATTTTTATTCATGATAAAAATTGTCAAAAAGTATTAAAATTACAATTGTATTCTCACAATGAGTATCTTTTTTATTTAAAAAACGCTAGCTTTCAAGTGTTAATCGCTCTTCAACGGGCTTACAATAATATTATCGACTTGATCCCTTCAGAAATATTTACAAAAAACAAACGCCCGCCGCGTGGATATATTCATAACTGAAATTTTGAATTGGTTTGTAATTTAACTATTTTATGGAATATATCTATTTTAATTTTTAGGGCATCCAGAACTTATAAAATTGATCTATTGATTTCTTCTGAGATATCGGTATTGTGATGGTAAATCTATTTTTCTGTTTATGCTGTTGTATTCATTGGAAACACAACTTTCTTTAAGAACATTTTTTATTCAAATCAACACACAGAATCTTCAAACTAACGTGCACGATCAATATTAGAAATAAAATTTTATTTTACTTTTATTATTGTTCATGATATGCTTTCTTTTATTGGGAATTATCATATCACGCTTCTTTAAAAAAACAAGTTTTTAATCACTTTTAAAAATTGCGTGTGGTTTTATTTTGAAACTTCGCCTTGAAATGCAAAATAACGAATAAAGATTCTAAACCTATAATGATAAGTAAATTTGATTGAAAATATTGATATAAATTTATAGTATAGAATAGAGTAGGAGAGCGCGCCTGTCATGTATAAGAATTTTATTCTATCCTAAATAGTAACCTAATATATATTTTTAAGTAATGGTGTAGTTATATGGAAATTTAGGAAATTATATATTTTCTTTATATTTCCTTTATAAGTCATTAATTCAACAAAAATAAAAATAAAAACTTTATCTTTTTGAATTATGTTTAATAATTTCCTTCATCATAATTTCATTAGATGGCTACATTTTGAATATATAAAAAATACCTATAATACTTACAATGCGCTCTCAAGTTCTTCCAATTGGGCAGCTTTGTCTGTACAGTATTAATTTTAATTTATATGTTTATAATGTGAATTATAATTATGTTTATTATAATATACATATTAAATTATTAAATTTATTTTATATAAATTAAATTTATTATATAATATATGTGATAATTTGTATATAGCAATATTTAATCCCACCACAATCTATGCAATGTATCGTCAAAATATTTAAATAAAGGTTAGGCTTCGCGAAAAAGAGAACAGCAATTACCAGGATTGCATCATCCAGGAAGTAAAGGTCACTGCCCAGGACCCATAAAACTAAAGTTCAAAGACCTTCTTATTCCTGAAAGATTGCAATCATGGCGACAATGGAGGTGCTAAGCCAATCACAGTTAAGCATGAACAACTAATAGCCAACCAGAAGTAACCACGTAGAACGATCTCAACCAATGAGAAGCCGAGGTAGTTAATAACGATTATCTCGGACAGAAAGTTAGGCAGAAGGTAGGCGACCGGGCTAGAAGCAAGGTGTGCTCAACTCAGGCTCCAACCAAGGTAAAATTCTGTTCGATCATGTGAAAGGCAAGGTACCTCCTCCAGTCACAACTCTCTTCCTTTTCGCGAAGTCGAGGTTCTATCCCATTCAGGTTTTGTCTGGTTATTCCCCCTGTGGAAACCCACCATTCAACCAAGACTGCGCCATCAATCACCAACCTCCACAATTCACCACAAATCACCAATCCCACAGTAAGTTGACAGGAGTCAACAGGATCTTACACAGGATCAACATCGAAATATTATATATATATTAAATTATAATTGTAATTAACATTATTCTTGTTATAATATGATGTTTCATTAAACAAACAAATATAGATATTTTGAAAATAGAGCAATTCATAAATATATCTTTAATTAAAAAGACATATATTGGATCATAAATGGTTTATTTACCAATATTACATTTGGCTGAACGCCAACCTTTTTCAAGGTAATGGTAAAAAACAACATTTTTTTATGTCAAGATTGATGACCAGAGGTAACGCTTCCCCTATAAAAACTCATTGTTGTTGTTTCCCGATGGCCGGCTCAAGCTTTTGTACATTATGTAAATAAGTTTTCCATTTTTTTTATTCTTACGCCTTAAGCCAGGCAGTACTTTTATCAAACTATGTTTTTCATATATTCCTTTAGTTCAATTAAATTACTGATTAAAACTATTTTATAATCATACATTTAAGATTTTAACCACGACTGAATTACCATAGCATAATCCCCAAGATAAATTTCCTCCCGGCAATTTTTCCATCTATATTCTAGCCATAGATTTGGCCCAGCCACCTTGCCAGCAAAACACCTCTTTGGTAGATTGTAAAGATTCCATTAGATCCCGTGTGGATCTCATGGAATAAAGTCCGCCCTAGACTGACGAGGGCCATTAGCCCGAAACCATGGTCTCTAGGTGGACGCTTCTCAATTTGCCAAAGCTGGTGTTGTGGCTTTGTCACCGACCCGAGGCCGCTAGTTTGCGGCGACGGTCAATAGATGGCGTCAGTTTTGGACGTTTATTTTGACGTGAGAAGCGCCCTATGCTTCTATGGATCAATTTCCTCCCGGCAATTTTTCCATCTATAATATGTATATGTAAGAAAGTATATATACCTAACTTATTATAAATAATAGTAAGCAACATATTGGTTGATATGATATATGTTTGAAAAGTGATATAGAAACGGTAAAAGAAATTCCATTATTAAATAGAAAAAGTTTAATATTAGTTCAGAATATATATTTTAAAATAAAATCTGGATTACTATGATGCCAATATATTCTGTCATTTGGTAGATTAAACTCGCGAAATCGCTGGCAGGATTCATCACTAATGAGTCAGGTCTTTCCATTATTTAATAATTTCAGTAAGGGCAGTATAAAATTAATTTATTTTAAAAATAATCATGCATAGTTTAGATAAAACACTACTTTACAATATATTTTGAGTTGTAAGAGAAATATAAAATTAATAAATTCAGATCAAAACACAAGAAAACAAGATTATATTGTATAACAAACACACTGGCGAGCTCTTTTAGCACATTTTCGACTTTTTAACAATATTCATTTTTATACGCATTTATTTATATATATGTATAATTTTTTTCTTGTATCAAATCAAGATTAAATCAACAAGCCATACTCACCAGCGAATTTAGCAGTAGCAACAGCTACAAGTACAGCAAGAGATACCAGAACAATGAAGGCCTTCATCTGAAACATTGATACAATTATTAGAAATTGGGAAAGAATATATTGAATTACAAATTTAAGGGTTCTATATATGTAATGCCTTGACAAAGATTGGCGTTCAGTCAACTGAAATATTGGCAAATAAACCTTTTATTGTTGTTGTTGTTGTTGTCGTGTCCAATGAAGAGCCTTAGATGTCTCCATACATCTCTTTCACAGCACAGCAATGTCCACTATCAAAACCTTTTATTCAATCCAATATATGCCTTTTTATTTTCTAAATATACACAGTCTAGCCATAAATTATTTTACAAACAATTTTATAAATTAAATGATTAAGAACAAAAACTAATTGTTAGTATTTTTATAAGTTATTTTATCATAGATTTATATATTTGTATTTTGACCAGATGACCGGACGGTTTTACATGTATATAATTGGTTTTAAATGATGTAAATTAGTTAGTTATGAAGGGAAATTAAAAGTGTTGATTTTCTTAGAGGTGTGGGTGATTACTCTGCTCGATTGGTAGACTAGGAAAGAATTGGTTCCTAACAGGTTATGGGCCCAGCAGCACGCTTCCACTGCGCCGAAGAAAGTAATTAGTTTAGCCAAAGAAGGTAAAGAAGAAAAAGCTGAAGTTAAAGCTAAGAAGGTAAAGAAGAAAAAGCTGAAGTTAAAGCTAAGAAGGTAAAGAAGAAAAGGCTGAAGTTAAAGCTAAGAAGGTAAAGAAGAAAAGGCTGAAGTTAAAGCTAAGAAGGTAAAGAAGAAAAAGCTGAAGTTAAAGCTAAGAAGGTAAAGAAGAAAAAGCTGAAGTTAAAGCTAAGAAGGTAAAGAAGAAAAAGCTGAAGTTAAAGCTAAGAAGGTAAAGAAGAAAAGGCTGAAGTTAAAGCTAAGAAGGTAAAGAAGAAAAGGCTGAAGTTAAAGCTAAGAAGGTAAAGAAGAAAAAGCTGAAGTTAAAGCTAAGAAGGTAAAGAATAAAAAGCTGAAGTTAAAGCTAAGAAGGTAAAGAAGAAAAAGCTGAAGTTAAAGCTAAGAAGGTAAAGAAGAAAAAAGCTGAAGTTAAAGCGAAGAAGAAAATATTTAAGTTATCTTTTTTGTCAGATTTGCATAACTAGAAATATCAATGGCTGACGAGTTGAGAATACCACGGCCGATGGGAGTACATCACGACCGATGGGAGAATACCATGGCCGATGGGAGAATTCCATGGCCGATGGGAGAATACCACAGCCGATGGGAGAATACCATGGCCGATGGGAGAATACCACGGCCGATGGGAGAACATCACGACCGATGGGAGAATACCACAGCCGATGGGAGAACATCACGACCGATGGGAGAATACCACGACCGATGGGAGAATACCACGGCCGATGGGAGAACATCACGGCCGATGGGAGAATACCATGGCCGATGGGAGAATGCCATGGCCGATGGGAGAATACCACAGCCGATGGGAGAATACCACGACCGATGGGAGAATACCACGGCCGATGGGAGAACATCACGACCGATGGGAGAATGCCATGGCCGATGGGAGAATAGCACAGCCGATGGGAGAATACCACGACCGATGGGAGAATACCACGGCCGATGGGAGAATACCATGGCCGATGGGAGAATACCACAGCCGATGGGAGAATACCACGACCGATGGGAGAATACCACGGCCGAAGGGAGAATACCACGTCCGATGGGAGAATACGAAGAACTGAGGAGAGAAGACGAAGAGGAAGGCCAGAATGAAAATATAATCCCAGGAAGGTCTTCAAGAATTGCGGCTTGGCGGAGGGAGTATTGCACATTTTTTAACTAGGGGAATTGGAAGAGTTAAACTGACCAGGATCTTGGCCACTCTAGGCCTCCGATGAGGGTATGAAAACAACTTTAAAATGGGGGGGCATTGTTAGGATTTTTATAAGTTGTTTTATCATAGATTTATATATTTGTATTTTGACCAGATGACCGGACGGTTTTACATGTATATAATTGGTTTTAAATTATGTAAATTAGTTAGTTATGAAGGGAAATTAAAAGTGTTGATTTTCTTAGAGGTGTGGGTGATTACTCTGCTCGATTGGTAGACTAGGAAAGAATTGGTTCCTAACACTAATGGAATATGTAGCGGCTCCCAAATATTAACTTTTCCTATTTTCATTATAAGTTTTAATTTGTCTAATAACTATTCAATTCAAATATTAAAATTATTCATCTTATAAATATATAATGCTTATAAAATAATTATACATCATTCTAAATATAAATCATAAATAATATGAAATGTAAATATTTATCTATAATATATCAAGCACATATGTCTAACATTATATAATCTAGAATTGATATTTGACCACACACACATATAAACAAAAATAACTTCAACATGTAATATACACCAATTTAACCCTTCTGATAATTTGTATAAATAAATATAATTAAAAGTTGATTTTACAATAAATAATTTGTTATCTGACTCCGCCTAGAATTCCATGCCACCCACAAAATGGTGAGCCGGACGTGATACACCATTAAAAATGCTCTGGATGCAACGTTTACCTAAAAACATCCAAATAATTCTGACAACGCAAGAGCAAGCATCACTAAACTCTCTAGCAGATTTAGCTGATAGAGTGACGGAGATTACTTCTTCACCATCTTCAAGTACTTCGACTTTAGAAATGGAACTGGCATCTTTGCGTGCGGAAATTTCAGGATTGAAAATTGACCTTAACAAGAAGGAAGAAAGAATACCTCGTTCAAGATCCAGAAGCTCATCTTCATCTCGAAAATCTTCCCCAAACAGTTATAGAAAGTACAATCCAAATGGCTCTTGGTGCTGGTATCATTTTCGATTCAAGCACCATGCAAGAAAATGCATCTCACCTTGTACTTTCAACAAAAAAGCAAAGAACCAGCAGGAAAACTCCAACAACAATCAGTAAGCCCGGTGGTTACTGATTGTAGCAATAATAAAAGCCACCGTCTATTTATCACTGACTACCGCAACAAAATTAGTTTTCTCCTTGACACAGGTGCAGAGATCAGTGTCCTGCCTCCTCGTCCTGAAGATAGACGGCGTGGTCCAACAAAATTTACTCTCACAGCAGCAAACAATTCACCTATCAAGACTTATGGCGAAAGATTCCTTAATCTTGATCTAGGTCTTCGTAGAGATTTCAAATGGAGATTCATAATAGCAGACACAAACAAAGCCATTCTAGGAGCTGATTTTATGGAACACTTTGGAATAATTCCAGATATCAAAGGAAAGTTTATAATTGATTCTTTAACGAAGCTACGCAAGCGTGCATCAATTACAAATTTCAACTCACTTTCTCCAAAGTGCTCAATAAACAGCTATGAAAACAAATTTTTGAACATTCTCTCTCATTATCCCTCTCTAACTAAGCCTCCATCATATTCCACACCAGTCAAGCATTCAGTCACTCATCATATTACTACAAAAGGGCAACCAACATTCTCCAAACCAAGACGGCTGAATCCAGAAAAATTTAAAATTGCCAAATCAGAATTTGAGCACATGATGGAACTAGGTTTATGCAAGAGAGGAGACGGAGCATGGGCATCACCTTTACATCTAGTCCCTAAGAAAAATTCTATAGACTGGAGACCATGCGGCGACTACAGAAGACTAAATGCTGTGACCCAACCTGATTGTTACCCCATTCCGCACATTCAGGATTTCACCCAAAGCCTTCATGGCTGTACAATTTTCAGCAAAATAGATCTAGTGAAGGCGTACCACCATATTCCAATTAACCAAGAAGACATAACCAAAACGGCAATAACTACGCCATTTGGTCTATTTGAATTCACACGAATGAACTTTGGTTTAAAAAACGCAAGCCAAACATTTCAAAGATTCATGGATGAAGTAACAAAAGGTCTAGATTTTGTCTTCGTTTACATTGATGACGTTTTGATCGCCAGTAAAAATGAAAATGATCACATTCAACATCTGCATACAATCTTCAAAAGACTTTCCGATCATGGATTAACAGTCAATATATCTAAAAGCGTTTTCGGAAAACCTTCATTAGAATTTCTTGGACACATCATTGACAACAAAGGAATAAAACCTCTTCCTGAGAAAATAAGAATCGTTAAAGATTTTCCTCAACCTAATTCGACCCGTCAACTCCAAAGATTTATTGGTCTTGTAAATTATTATCACAGGTTCATAAAAAATTCAAGTCATATTTTAGCTCCGCTTTATTCACTTTTAAAAACTAAATCTCCCAATGCATCATTAAATTGGACTTCAGACACATTAGAAGCTTTTCAAAACATCAAAAATGCTCTTGCAGAAAACACACTTTTAAACTACCCTTAACCCAATTCTACATTAAGTGTACTGGTTGATGCCTCCAACGTTGCTGTTGGTGGTGTCCTCCAACAACTGAATGACACTGCATGGGAACCAATTTCATTTTTTTCAAAAAAGCTATCCCCAGCAGAAACGAAATACTCAGCATTCGACCGGGAACTCCTAGCTGCATTCCTCTCTGTTAAGCATTTCTCATACTTTCTTGATGGAAAAACATTCATGCTTTTTACAGACCACAAGCCTCTAACGTATGCCTTCACATCAAAATCTGAACGTTCACCTCGTCAAGAACGTCATCTCAACTATCTTTCACAATTCTCCATGGACATACGCTATGTTAAGGGAAGTGAAAACATTGTGGCTGATACCCTTTCAAGAATTGAAATCGAAACTTTCAATCACACGAAGGTTAATCTAGATCTTAATGCATTCCCTGAAATTCAAGAAAAGGACAAAGAACTAAAAACTCTCATTGATAATTCAAATTCTTCACAAACAATCAAATTAATAAAACAACAAGTTCCTTTTTGCAATAAATTAATTTACTGCGATGTTTCTACGGGGAATCCCAGACCTTTCGTGCCTGAAAATTTCCGACGACAAATTTTTAATTCTCTCCATAATTTGTCTCATCCAGGAATTCGTGCAACAAGAAAACTAATAACTCAAAAATACTTTTGGCCCAAAATGAATCAAACAATAAATCATTGGTCAAAGTCCTGTTTAGATTGTCAGAAAAGCAAAATTCACAGGCATACAATTACAAAACACGGAATTTTTCCTCTCCCATCAACTCGCTTTGAACACGTTCATCTTGATTTAATAGGCCCCTTACCCCATTCTGAAAATTGTACCCACATTTTGACTGCTATAGACAGATATTCAAAATGGCCTGAAGCCTTTCCGATTTCGGACAAAACTGCAATAAGCGTAGCAAAAGCTTTTTTTCGCGGTTGGATTTCTAGATACGGAGTTCCAGCAACAATAACTACTGACCAAGGTCGTGAATTTGAATCACATCTTTTCAAGGATCTCACTTCACTCATTGGCACCAACAGAATACGAACAACGGCATACAACCCTGCAGCAAACGGTCTCGTCGAACGCTTGCATCGTCAAATTAAAGCTGCAATCATGGCAAGCGGAAATACTATTAATTGGATAGATGCTTTGCCTCTAGTACTGCTAGGCATCAGAACATCCTACAAAGAAGACCTGAAATGCACTGCTGCAGAAATGGTTTTCGGGACAACTTTAAATCTTCCAGCTGATTTACTAACCAATTCAGAATTTAAAAACCCCGATCCATCAAATTTTGCCACTCAATTAAAAAATTATATGAGTAGAATTCGACCTCAACCAACAAGACGAACAAACCAAAACAATATTTTTTCTCATAAAGACTTAGACACCTGCTCACACGTCTTTGTAAGAAAAGATTTTGTAAAAAGAGCGTTATCTCCACCATACGAAGGTC
The DNA here is from genome assembly GCA_030710605.1 of Cordylochernes scorpioides. Taxonomy (NCBI): domain Eukaryota; kingdom Metazoa; phylum Arthropoda; class Arachnida; order Pseudoscorpiones; family Chernetidae; genus Cordylochernes; species Cordylochernes scorpioides. Next base: position 78,919,820 of record CP092865.1, on the reverse strand, counting down.
CATTTCCAGTGGTATCAAGATCTTCGAAAACATTTACAGTTAAAATCAATGACCAAAACAAAGTCATTTCTGTCAACAGACTAAAGCCTGCATTCATAGAATACACCCCTCAAAGTTTCCACGATTCTTCAATTCTGCCACCTATGCCCGACGGTGCTGAGGAAACTACACCGAAGACAAGTAGCTACACCACTCGCTATGGACGCCACGTACGTTTTCGACTTTAAGTCTTCACTGGCGGGGGAGTGATGTAGCGGCTCCCAAATATTAACTTTTCCTATTTTCATTATAAGTTTTAATTTGTCTAATAACTATTCAATTCAAATATTAAAATTATTCATCTTATAAATATATAATGCTTATAAAATAATTATACATCATTCTAAATATAAATCATAAATAATATGAAATGTAAATATTTATCTATAATATATCAAGCACATATGTCTAACATTATATAATCTAGAATTGATATTTGACCACACACACATATAAACAAAAATAACTTCAACATGTAATATACACCAATTTAACCCTTCTGATAATTTGTATAAATAAATGTAATTAAAAGTTGATTTTACAATAAATAATTTGTTATCTGACTCCGCCTAGAATTCCATGCCACCCACAAATATATAAATACATATTTTATTAAAGGTAAAGACTCTTCTAGTAAGGTAAATCAATTAAGAAGGATTAGAAGATGAGTTTCTATAAAGAATCTTCTAATCCTTCTTAATTGATTTACATATTTTATTGTTGAGAGAATCTTAATAATTATTTTCTATTATAAGTAAAAAACTTCTTTATTGAAGACACTAATTACAATGAAGTCAAATTACTATAAAAAGAGTTTTAGAAACTCATACGTCTTCACACAGATTCTCAACCACACTCACTCAAAGAAAATACCTATATATATACACATAATCAACAACACAGAATAAAATAATCCACAGATTAATATAATCATAGAATGAAAAATGAACATTTTAAATTATAAATATCAACAAATCTCCCCTTCAAATTTTCAATTTTCATTCCTCAAAAAGTAACTCCACCACTTAGGCAGTTCTTAATCTTGACAGCATCCACACTCTTGGTGAGATGGTCCGCTTTCATTTCTTCGGATGGGACATGCAAAACTTCAATTTCTTCATCTTCCACAATTTGTCTTATGAAGTGACACTTTCTATTCAAGTACTTCGTACTTGCTTTCATATTTTTTGACTTAATCATTGAAATAGCATTCTGGCTGTCACAATAAACAGTAATTCGATCTTTCAAATCAATTTTTATTTCTCCAATGATGTTACGTGTCCAAATCAATTCTTTAATTCCTTCAGATAAGGCTTCTAATTCACTCTCTGCAGTTGACAAGGCAACATTTCTTTGTTTATTACTTTTCCAATTAAATAAGTTGTTTCCCATTTCTATAACAAAACCAGAATACGATCTCGCATCAGCTGTTCTGTCCCAACTCGCATCAGTATATGTCACAATACTTGAATCTCCCCTAGAATAAATCAATTCATAATTCATAGTTCCCTTCAAATATCTTAATATCCTCTTCAATCCATTCATGTGAACCTCTCTAGGATCTTTATTAAATCTACTCATATTGCTTATAGCATAACAAATGTCCGGTCTAGTTCTAGTTGCTATGTAAATCAACTTTCCAACAATTTCTTGATAGTAATTCTGATCAATCGATTTACTATTTTCAAATAAATCATAATTTGTAGAAATGCATAACGGAGTTTTCGAAGGATTGCAATCACGCAAATTATAGGCTTCCAATATTTCTTCAATATATTTCTTTTGATTTATAAAAATACTATCATCCCTATATTCAAATTCCATTCCAAGAAAGTTTTTTGCAGCTCCTAAATCCGTGATATCTATCTCTCTTTTTATCCTTTTCCAAATATTTTCCTCAAAATCGTGACCAGATCCTACACTTAGTATGTCATCCACATGAATTCCCAGATATAAGAAATGATTTCTAAAATTGCAATAATATAAACATGGATCATTCGCAGATTGTTTCATTCCTGCATTGGTTAATAATTCATCTAATTTCTTATTCCACATTCTACTCGCTTGTTTAAGGCCATAAATACTTTTCATTAGATAACAAATCTTGTTGTTTCCCTTTTCATATCCAGGAGGTTGAAGCATAAATATTTCCTCCTCCAAATCACCATATAAAAAAGCTGTTTGAACGTCCTTTTGCTGAGGAATAACTTTTTTCATTGCAGCTATTTTTATTAGAATTCTTATGGTCTCAGGTCTTATTGTTGGAGAATAAATTTCGTGGTAATCACTACCCAGTATTTGATCATATCCTGTAGCTACCAGCCTCGCTTTGAAGTTTTTAATTGATCCATCACTATTTTTCTTAATTGAAAAAATCCACTTACTTTTGATCAATTTTTTATCTTTAGGCTTATCTATTAATCTCCAAACTTTTAACTTATTAATCCTTTGCATCTCATCTTCCATGGCTTTAATCCATTGTTTTCTATCATCAGAATTCAGTGCTTCTTGGTAATCCTTCGGACATTTAATTTCAAAAGTTCTATCAGAAACATTTTCCTTATTCTTTATTAGTCTTAATCTTTCAGATCTCCTCACACCCTTTTTTATAAGTTCTTCTTCCTCTGTTTCTCTCAAACGAAGATCTCGTTCTTCTCTCTTTTCTCTCGTCATTCCTGGTTCTGGTCCTCTTCTATGTGGAGTAATTATTTCATCAGGAGGTATTTCCTCTATTTCACTCAAATCTATATCATTTTCATCTTGAGGAATATGCTCATCATCGATGTTAAAATTTTCTACTTGGTCTTCTCTATTACCACCATAGTCTTCATTCCCGTGAGAAATCAAATTTTGGTCTTCTCTACAAAAAAAGAAAAGTTCATTTTTATCAAGATTTCTACCTCTATTATTCATTAAATAATATCCTAACTTAGCTTCGTTAAATTTAACGTCTGATACTTCATGAATTTCATCCATATCTGGTAAATATATTCTATAGCCTTTTCTTATCATACTATAGCCCATCATGATCCCTTTATGAGCTTTTGGTTCCATCTTCTTTCTCTTTTCTTTTCTAATATGAACATAAGCTTCGCTTCCGAACCTTTTTAAGTAAACAATGTTTGGTTTCCATCCCTTGTATATCTCGAAAGGAGTTGTATTCATTTCTTTGATTTTAATTCTATTATTTATATGAACAGCCACCTTAACACTTACGCTCCAAAATTTTAAAGGTAATTTAGAATCAATTAGCATGGTTCTTGCTGACTCAACTATGGTTCTATTGAATCTTTCGGCTTTTCCATTACTTTCAGGAGTATAAGCTGTAGTGAATTCTTGTTTGATGCCCTTACTAGATAACCATCGCCTCAAATAGTTTGAAATATACTCTCCTCCATTATCATTTCGAATTCTCTTTACTTTCCTGCCAGTCTGTCTTTCCTCTTGCATAATCAAGTTTATTATGGAATCTGCTGTTTGAGATTTATTAGCAATTCGTATAACAAAAGTAAAATTACTATAGTCATCAACAATAGTGATAAAATACCTATATCCAAAAGAATCATTTAAAGGTCCAACTATGTAGGTATGCCATAGATCCAAAATATCTTCAGATTGTTTATATTGTATACTTTTGTAAGATTTTCTATGAATTTTTCCTAATGTACAAGATTCGCAATTCGCTTTGTTATTATGTAATTTTTTTAATCCTAATACAGTTGAATTATCATACATTTCTTTCAATTTCTGAAAATTTACATGAGCAAGTCTTTGATGCCATAGCATATCATCTACTTCTGCTTTTCTAGCTATTTCCATATTTAGGGTTCCTTCCACTTCAAATTTATCACCATTTCTCCTTGCCTCATATAAAATCTCACCATCTTTACCTATTACCTCAGCTTTATATTTACTAAATAATACACTTAAATCATGATCCACTATTTTTGCAACCGATAATAAACCTTCTCTCAAATCAGGCACATGCAAAACATTTTCAAATTTAATGAATCCCTCATCTACATTCGACTTCATTCTTATATCTCCAATTCCCGATGATTTCATCACTGCACCCTTCTCAGCTGTTGCTATAATTCTCTCCTCCTCTTCATACTCTATAAAGAATTCCTTCCCACTAACCATATGGCTAGAGGCTCCAGAATCCATTGTCCATCTAATTTTTTCATCCCCTTGATCTTCCTCTTCGTAATTAACTTCACTTGTCTCCATCACATGACTTGTAGACTCTCTATAATTTCTCCTGTTTACTCCTCTCCTAGGCCTATTATAATTATGCTCTGCATTCTCTTCACCTCTATTCTTTCTACATATTTCCGATTTATGACCAAATCCTCCACATTTAAAACATTTGATCTTGCCTCTGCACTCTCTAGAAATGTGTCCCATCTTTCCACAGTTGAAACATTTGATAGCAAAATTTCGTCTTCCCGTTCGGCCCTCTCTAGCTTTAGATGCTATTTCTGTTTGCCGTTTTTCTTCTTTTCTAAGTTTTAATTTTTCTTCTGTTTCCCTCAGGATTTGTCTTATAGTGTTCATATTATTTTGCCTGTCTGATTTTATAATTTTTATGTCAAAATCAAATTCAACTCTCAACCCTTCCAAAACGAAGCAAATTAACTCTCTATCTTTAATCTCATCTCCTGCTTGAATGCTTTTGCTCTTTATAATCATTGCTCTATTTAAGTAGTCATCCACCGTTTCATCTTCGTTCATTTTCAATTTTGACAATTCTATTCTATTTTTCATCTGTAAGTCTTCATTTTTAGATGCCTTTTCTTCTCCAATTATATTCCATAATTTCTTGGCACTTTTTTCGCTCGAGTATTTCAGCACTTGAGTGTCATTCATTGTTCTATTCATCAAATTTCTTGCAATGGCATTGTCGCCATCCCAGTCTTCCCAGATTTTCATTTTTTCATCAAATTTCTTGTCTGTTTCTATTGGCTTTTCCACTTCTTCTCCTTCTATAATTCTTCTCCATAATTTTAATCCCCGTAATTCACTTTCAATTCGATTTGCCCAGATCAAGTAGTTTTTGTCTGAAAGTTTTTCTATTGGAGATAAATTAAAATTTTGCATCTTTTTTTTTTTTCTAAAAATTTTTCAATTAATCTTGATTTGCATAAATTTAAATTCAACCGCTCTCTGCTACCAATTGTTGGGAGAATCTTAATAATTATTTTCTATTATAAGTAAAAAACTTCTTTATTGAAGACACTAATTACAATGAAGTCAAATTACTATAAAAAGAGTTTTAGAAACTCATACGTCTCCACACAGATTCTCAACCACACTCACTCAAAGAAAATACCTATATATATACACATAATCAACACCACAGAATAAAATAATCCACAGATTAATATAATCATAGAATGAAAAATGAACATTTTAAATTATAAATATCAACATTTATTAGCCAATAGGACATAGATTTTGAATATATACAAACATTCAAAATGTTCTCCCTTATTTTTGACACAGGATCTCAAACGTTCGGGCCACTGATCTATAGTGGCACGCACCTTTTCTAAGGGTATTTCTTTCATTGCTCTCACCAATGCTGATTTCAATTTATCCAAATTATGATATCTTTTATAGCACACCTTCTCCTCTAAATATGCCCACAAACTGTAATCAAGGGGGTTTAAATCAGGGCTTCCAGAGGGCCATTCATTGGCCTTTATGAACCCCGGAACATTCGTCTCCAACCATTGTTGAGTTGACTTAGCTTTGTGAGCAGGAGCTGAATCTTGTTGAAATATCCAATGTTCTCCATTAAACATTTTTTGTATTCAGAGGCTTTACTATTGGTTACAAAATGTCTTATTTATAGTTTTTAGCTGTATTTTTTACCCCTTTGGCACAGAAGGGGAGATCTGTTACACCTTGGTAGCTAACTCCCCACCAAACCATGACAGAAGAAGGATGGTGACTTTTTCAAGTCTTCTGACTTTCAAAGAAGCTTCTAGAGAGCTACGAGCATATATCCTATCATTCTGACGATTAATCTTTTCCTCGACAGTGAAAAATATCTCGTCTGTGAAAAGGATTCTCTCATGCCACCGACCATCATGCTGCGCCAACAACATTTTTGATCTAACCCTTCTAATATCTCTAAGAGCAGGGGTTATCAAATGACCTGTGCGTCGTTTGAAAGCTCTCAGTCCAAGGTCTTCGTTGATTATCCTTGAAACTATCTTGGAGCTAAATTTATCTGCTTTGCTAAGATCTTTTGTTTGCAGTGTGGATTTCGACGAATTCTTTCGCGAATGGCTTTTATAGCTGCTTGCGTTCGTTGCATGCGAGGTCGACCAGATCTTTCAAGGTCATCAATAGTGCAAGCCTTGTTGAACCTTTCAATGATTCGATAAACAAATTGACGCGTAATATTCAAATTTTGTAAAAGTTTAAAAAGGGTGAAAGATTTTGGCCTACCTTGTGTAAGGCTATTACAACTATAGGGTTTTCTTTAATACCCAAACCCATTATCAAAAAACAAATATATTTCGATTTTTTTTTTTCTGAGCACGTGTGCACGAGATATTCAAATAACAACAACTGTATTTTGAATACTTAACGCGGTCAAATTAATTTTTTTTATCACTGATTTGGTTTTGTAACAATATTTATGGCTAGACTAAGTATACATTAATAACAAATATTAGTATGTGGGCAATAGTTACCCAGAAATTATTTGAAAAAGTAAAAATAAATAGCAGGTAAAAAGTTTCTTTTAATTTTAAATTTGCAAGCTTTCGAAATTAAGAGCAGTATATTTTCTTCAAGAAACATATTACTAGCACTCTATCAGGCCACTGGCTCCGCAAAAGTTTGCAACACACATACAATAGAGGTTCACAGACATACATTTTCGATTTTTTAACAAATACTATTTTTTTAAATACTCATTTCTCTATATATACGATTAATTTCTTGTATATCAAATTAAGTTAAAATCAACAAATCTTATTTACTCGCGTATTTAGCAGTAGCAACTGCTACAAGTACGGCAAGGGTCACCAGAACAATGTATTTCTGTGAATCTCTATTATATGAATGTTTCACGCTTTTGCGGAGCCAGTGGCTTGATGAAGCGCGACCGCGCGAAAGCTTGCCTCCCGATACCTTAATAAAGAAACTCTGCAAATATTTTTAAATTTATTTAAATCAATTATAATATTATTTATTCTATGGCTATTTTTTCCCGAGGATATCACGGGATTTTGGAACAGCGACCCTTTAAATTTCTACTTCGGCAATGCCGTCATCCAAGACAATTTGGTCCATTGTCTATTCCATTGCCATTTCTACAGAAAATGAGACTGTAAATTCGCGATATTTCGAGGCTAACTCACTATGATAAACAACATGTATATAGAATTTTTACTACTCTCCTGCTGGATAAAACATTTGTTTATAAATATTTAAAATTTTTCAAGGCGATTGATAAAATGAGGGAAGAAGTGCTCAACTCCACAGACAACGGCTGATTGCTCCCCCTCTCCTCTAAATTGATTTTCCTCTCCTCACTCATGTACATATATAACCTTTTAGGGGAATCCCCTTGTAAGACAATAGTGTCTTAATAAAGGTTTTTGTTGTTGTTGTTATAATAATATTTGCATCAATATTTCAAGTACATATTACTAGCAGTAGCCAGAATATTTTGTCTTTTACCCGATCTCAAATTAAAGCAATTGACAACCAAAAGACAAATTTTCAACAAACAATAATTACTCAGACGATGAAAGCCATATGTTCAGCTTGGTTCCCTTGCAGCTCTTAGTGCTAAATCACAGTATTAGATAATAAAAATATATATATTTACCATAATAGTTAATATATAAATTTTGATATTAACCAATTTGAATTCAATTAGTTTTTTAATACTTTTCTGCCATTTTCTCATAAAATTATTTATCATTCCGCTATAGAACTTGTAGATTCAATTTGATATAGGATTCGGTTTCCTCAGGATCTTGATGTAACAAGGTATTTCTTAAAGCCTTTCTTTATAATAGAGTTAAGTTACATTGACACCTATTAGAGATAGGTATAATAATATCATAACATGGAGTATAATCTTAGATAAGTTGCCCGGTATATATCTTAAAGTGGTGTGGTATTTTATAGTTAATACAGTAGAACCTCTCAGTAAAGGACACCTAATTGCAGAGCTAAAGTGTCCTTTAGAGAGAGGTGTCCTCTTACCGGAGAGTTGCTACACTAGAACCTCCCTGTAAAGGACACCTAATTGCAGAGCCAAAGTGTCCTTTGGGGAGAGGTGTCCTCTTACTGGAGAGTTGCTACAGTAGAACCTCTCAGTAAAGGACACCTAATTGCAGAGCCAAAGTGTCCTTTAGAGAGAGGTTTCCTCTTACCGGAGAGTTGCTACAGTAGAACCTCCCTGTAAAGGACACCTAATTACAGAGCCAAGTGTCCTTTAGGGAGAGGTTTCCTCTTACCGGAGAGTTGCTACAGTAGAACCTCCCTGTAAAGGACACCTAATTGCAGAGCCAAAGTGTCTTTTAGCGAGAGGTGTCCTCTTACTGGAGAGTTGCTACAGTAGAACCTCCCTGTAAAGGACACCTAATTGCAGAGCCAAAGTGTCCTTTAGGGAGAGGTGTCCTCTTACTGGAGATTTGCTACAGTAGAACCTCCCTGTAAAGAACACCTAATTGCAGAGCCAAAGTGTCCTTTAGGGTGAGGTTTTCTCTAACCGGAGAGTTGCTAAATAGTAAATATGGTAATTGTAAAAATGAAAACTGTCCTTTCTAGAGAGGCATCCACTAACGGGGTATCCGCTAAAGGGAGGTTCTATTGTATATGAAAAATATTCTAAATATACCTAAATGTGCATTTATAAGCTAAATATTGAAGCTTTCAAGCAAATACTATCAAATCTGTATCCTACAAGTAAGGTGAATATGCCTCAGAGGTTAGATATTTCATAGATAGGGTATCAAGGATTATTATAATTTAATATGAAAATTCGAAACTATTATAGACACTTATGATTCTTTTAGAATTTAAACAATTTCTACTGTCCTTGCTGCAATGTAAAAATTAATGAGAGCGCCTGGCTCATCAGTGGTGAACCCTCTCAGGAGTTTCACCAGTTTAATCTACCATACTGCTGTTATATTGCATTTTTCGATATTACATTTATAGTGATACTGATGCTAGACTCTTGGAATGGGTATTTTAGATTAACTATGGACATAAGCTTTGAGGACAGCAGAATTACATACAATTTTAAATATATAAATTATAATATAATTTAATATATTAGAAGAAATACAAATGTAGATTACCTTTGGTTGATTCCTTAGAGAGATAAAGAGCCGTTATTTCCCCGTCCTTATATATGGGATTCCAAGGATAGAGCCATCTGGGGAATTCTATTCTTCTTATTGTCCTTTTGTATTTTTTTTATCTTTATTGTATTGAAATATAGCAAATGGCCATCTTTATACAAAAGTTTTAGAGAGTATTTGAAATATAAAGAATTCCTAGAGATTTTTTTGATAGCTTTTTAAAGTAGATATTTGAAATATTTATATTATTATTAAAATAAAATATTTTATACAAGGGTCACTCCATAAGATTTTTTTTTTCAATTAATATTAAATAATCAAAATATTAAAAAATAAATTATACCATTAAAAACAATAGTTATTTTTCCTTAACAAAAACATTTTCATAAAATTGTAATAACGATGATTTATAGAGGGCACGATTTTGTTCACAGCGGCAGCGGTAATATCTAAACATTGCATCAGGCACAATAGAGTTGACTTAAGTTTACGCGCCATGATTTTTTATGATTATAAAAGTAATTTAACTTTAAAGAAACTATGAAAGATTGATGAAAGCTTTAGGAAATAAAGCTCCTTATATATCTTTTGTATATAGGGAAAACTTGTATGAATAGTTTGAATATCATTGTTATGATTGCATTAGCGCGCCATCTGTTATCAAAATTCGAAACTATTATAGACGCGTATGATTCTTTTTTTTTTTTTTTTGAATAAACAATTTCTACTGCCCTTATTGCAATGCAAATATTTAATGGGTGGGCCTGGCTCATCAGTGGTGAACCCTCCCAGCGGTTTCGCCAGTTTAATCTAATGTAGATGTAATTAAATGTGGTAGATTAAACTGGGTAACGGCTGGGAGGGTTCACCACTGATGAGCCAGGCCATCCCATTAATTTTTCCATTACAGTAAGAACAGTAGAAATTGTTTTTTTTTTTTTTAAGAATCATACACGTTTATAATAGTTTCGAATTTTCATATCTTTGTAAAAACAAAATGTTGGGGATAGATTTTCAATTATTAGATCAAAAATTAGATCCGAAAACTTTAGTAGCTAATATAATTTTTCCTGTCGAAGGGCGGTAATGCCCGAAAGCTTGAAATAAATGTATTTGAAAGAGACTTATCCCTCAAGCTTATTGATTTGAACATAATATTAGGGGATTGCCTATTAATCAAATGGTATGTGTTGCGTAGTTGTGCAATCCTCAATTCCGCGTTATTTTCATAATACGTCCACATATCATTGCGGTATTCAATCAGTGTAATGGAATGTGACTATTTGAGGTGGTCGTTATAAAATCACAAAAGGTTTAATTCTGTTTAATGCGTTCCACCAAAGTCATAAGTTCAATTAATCATATCTGTGAGGTTAAGAAAGCATTCTAAAACTAAATTCAATATACAGTTACGAGCGTCATGCGTTCTTCATCTCTTAATTCTTCAGTTTTCATCTCTGTCACCGTTTGCTTTTTTTTTTTTTTTTTTGGAATGGCGCTCTCCTATTGGTTGGCTACGATCTCGCCACCTTAACTGTAATCAGAGTTTTGATAACGTTAAGTTTGAACATGAAATGGTACAATAGACATCTCGACGTAGATAACGCTTATCTATATGGCGACTTAGAAGAAGAAATATACATGCTTTTGCCAGAAGGGGTCGAGAGGAAAGATAACGAGGTTTACAAACTGCTTCGACCTATTTACGGCTTGCGACAATCAGGGCGGAATTGGAATTTAACACTCGATCATGCTTTACAAGAAATGGGATTTACACGACTAGAATCCTGTAATTGTATTTACACTTATCTGGATAAGGCAATTATTGCCGTGTATGTAGATGACTTGGCTTTATTTGGTGAGAGTGAAGAGATTTTGCGGGATATAGAACAGAAAATTAATGAAAGGTTCCGAGTTAAAAATTTGGGAGCGATCAGGAATTTCTTGGGAGTTCAGATTGACTATCTAGATGAGGAGACTGTAGTACTATCTCAAAGTACGTATGTTAAATCAATCTTACAAAAATTCAACATGATCGAATGTCGACCGGTATCCACACCGTTAGACATTAGTTTTCCAATCTCAAAAGGAGATTGCCCCACAGATGAAGAAGAGAAAGAGAGGATGAAAGCTATTCCATATAGGGAACTAATCGGGTCGCTCCTTTATCTTGCGAATTGTACTAGGCCAGACTTAATGTTTTCTGTTACGAGATTAGCTCAATTCGCCAGCAACCCTGGACGTCGACATTGGCAAGCTGCCAAACACGTCTTAAGATATTTACACGGCAGCTTAAATCTATCTCTCGTTTATCGCCGGACTGATTCCAATTATGTTTGTGCATACAGTGATGCAGATTGGGCTAGCGACATCGATGACAGACGGTCCAATAGTGGGACCACTATCACTATAGGACATTCCTTAGTCATATGGAAGACTAGCAAACAGAAGTGTGTCTCACTTTCCACAATGGAGGCAGAATATTTAGCGCTATCCCAGACAACTAAGGAAGCAGTTTGGATCGCTACCATCTTGAAAGAATTAAAGTTCTTATCAAATTTTGCCTTTCCCTTGATAATTCATTGCGATAATAGATCCGCTATAGACTTTTCCAAAAATAATGTGGAGAACAACAGATCCAAACACATTGACATAAGATACCATCACGTCAGAGAAAGAATAATTAGCGGAGATATCAAGATTGTCTACATCCCTACAAAGGAGAACCTGGCCGACGTCTTCACCAAGACCCTGAGCAAAGTGGCTCACAAGAACGCCTGTGACTTCATGAACTGTTCTCCAGTCCAGCGCTTCAGTGGGGGAATGATGAGAGAAGCGTGGACGCGGCCGCTTGGCGGCGCTGCATGAAGATAACTGACCAATGGGAACGCCCCCCCCCCCCCCCTCCTTTTCTGCCGCCGTCATCTTGTATATAGTTTTTAGCCTGCCTTTTGTTCAACTGCTGTGTGCGGTTGCTATTCTTGTGTCGTCATATATATCCTTATATCTAATAATAATACCATATTTATAAAATCACTTATTTGGCTGTTCTTTTGCATCACCGACCCATAACAGATTCATTGTTTTCCAAATATTTTAATTGCTGCTAATAAAATTTCATTTTTAAAAAATGAAAAAAAAAATAGTTCAAGAAACCTGGCCCTGTATTACTTTTTGATTTTGCTAAATTGTAAAGGCAGGGATGAATATGTATTATAGACTACAATGTCGTCTAAGCAACATAAGCACATATCCTATTTTAATCCCCGTAGAACATAGTCTAACATTTACTAGAAAGTTTTAGGCGCATTGCATAAGCCAAACGGCATCACATTAAATTTGAAAAAACCACCCGGAGTGATAAATACTGTTTTCTCTCGACCTTCATTTTCTATTTCAATTTGCCAGTAACCCGATCTCATATCCATATTGGAGAAGTTCCTGGATCCAGCGAGGGTGTTCAGCGCGTCATCGATACGAGGGAGAGGGTAAACATCCTTCTTTGTAATTTTGTTTAGACGACGATAGTCGACACAGAATCTCAACGAGCCGTCCTTCTTCCTCACTAATATAACGGGGGAGGCCCATGGACTTGATGATGGCCGGATGATTTTAGTCTCCATCATTTTCTCCACTTCACTCTGAATGAAACGTCTTTAGGTGGGATATACTCTATAATGATGCCTTTCTGACAGGCGGTCAATCATTTTTATCAATTATATGTTTTATATAACCAGAGACAGAAAAGCTTTTTTTCTCAAAGTCAAATATTTGGAAACTCATTTAGCACATGAGTAATCTGTTTGTTTTTTTCCTCAAAATCATCAGGAATCATTTAATTTAAACATTCTCTCACATCAGAGGGAGTTAATTTATCTTTTCCAGCTATTTAATAAGATTAGATATGCTCCCTACTTTAGCTCTTGCACTGTTCCTACCTTCATGTCCAAAGGTATCACTTGAGACTGCAAAGTGCTTTTAGGTAACCATAACACCGCTCTTCCATGAAAGAACCTAACGAGAGAAAAGGGAATAAAAAGTTCTTTCTCCAATTGCAGGCGTTTGGAACCCGAATGTGTTGAGAGCCGTGATTGTACTATTTATTTGAGGCCTGGGAAACGATACGCTTCAAACAGGATGAAGCATAACCGCATGTTGATGGTATGAGATTCCTACTTGTTAGAAATGTTCAGCTGTTGAACTGTCCAGTACGTTATCCATATCTGTCACCAATAGAAAACATCTGCTCATTTGTTGTCGGGTTGCTGGTCGTCACCGTACGCTATTCATCATTGTCAATAAACTGTGGCATCGTGTTGAAACTACAAGAGAAACTGTACCGATATCTCGGACTCAATGACCAGGTGTATAAGTGCTGTTTTTGCTGCCATAGATAGAACTCGAATAACTGATTTATCAGGATTTACGACTCAAAATGTTTAGAAATTTAATCATTTAATTCGTTCTATATATATTATGTAAATATATTATATTTTCTGCTGATTTTGGAATATTTTGAAATATACAGAATTATTAGCTGTTGCTTGATTTTGGTATACATGAGTATTTTACGATATTGTTTTGCAGTCTTGGTAATAATGCTAAAACTGCATGGTTCAGATCATTATTGCTTTAATTTTGCTTATTAATATAAACATAATTAGAGAAGGGTTCTGCCTGTCTTAAGACGAGTATAACAAGGAAAAATAAAAAAAAACTTATTTATATAATTTACAAACGGTTTGAGCCGGCCATCGGGAAACAACAACAAGGGGTTATATAAGTAGAAAGCGCGACCTCTGGCGGTCGACTTAACAGAATATTTGAATCTATGACATATATTTAAAATAACATTTTAAATAATAATTTTATATAACATATATAATTTGTATTTTTTCTGGTGTAGCAATTTAAATTATCAGTTATGTTTATCAACATTGCGTTATTCAAGTGAAGTTCTTTATAACTATATTTGAAAATTGTATTATATGTTATATAACCAAGGGGATAAAATCTAGTCTATTCATAATTATTCTCAAACCACTTAATCAATTATTTGAATTGGCCATTTTTATATATATTTGTGCTTTGTGTGTTACTTAATAAATATTCGTATGATTTATAAAATTTAAAACCTAATAACAATCAATCACCACGTTTTCTTAAATGTTTAAAATGTATTGTAAGTATGTAATACATAGTATTTATTTAATTGAAAAGGCATATATATTGGATCAAAATATAATTTATTTTACCAATATTTCAGTTGACTGAACGCCAACCTTTTTCGAGGTATTATAACATATTAATATTGGATCAAAATATAATTTATTTTTCCAATATTTCAGTTGGCTGAACGCTAACCTGAACGCCAAATTGAAATATCAGTAAAATAAATTATATTTTGATTATATGCCTTTTTAATTAAAGATTTATTTATGGATTGCTCTATTTTAAAAGAAATAGTTATTATTATTTAGATAATCTCAATTAATTTATATTTCTCTAATTTAAAAATATTAGTGAAAATGTCTATATTCTATTATGTCTAATGGCAAAAGACAATTTGGATATTAATATTCCATTCTTCCTATATAGAGCAAATTATACATATATATATATGTAGTATATTTTGACATAGATAGATCACAACCTTCTTCTAATATTTGTTATAACACCCATATCCATATAAAAACATGTATCAAACTTGGAATAATAGAAGTCAATAAAATAAAGCAAAGAGGTAAAGGTAGACCAAGACGACACTATAGTCCAGACGACAAAGGCCAGACGTGCTAAACAACCAGACTAACAGGTGTTTATGCTAATGAGTTCATTCCCCTGTCAGCAGGTGGCCAGACATAATTAATAACCCAGCGCTTGACAGGTGGCGTGATTACGGGAACCAATCAGAACTCGTCAACAAGTGCCTGAGTCCAGTATATAAGCCCCCCAAGATTGGGACAAAAGAGAGTAGTTGTTTCAGAGCGACGCCGTCATACGGTTGGTCAGATTTCTCATCCCTTTCCGGCCATCGGGAAACAACAACAAGGGGTTATATAAGTAGAAAGCGCGACCTCTGGCGGTCGACTTAACAGAATATTTGAATCTATGACATATATTTAAAATAATATTTTAAATAATAATTTTATATAACATATATAATTTGTATTTTTTCTGGTGTAGCAATTTAAATTATCAGTTATGTTTATCAACATTGCGTTATTCAAGTGAAGTTCTTTATAACTATATTTGAAAATTGTATTATATGTTATATAACCAAGGGGATAAAATCTAGTCTATTCATAATTATTCTCAAACCACTTAATCAATTATTTGAATTGGCCATTTTTATATATATTTGTGCTTTGTGTGTTACTTAATAAATATTCGTATGATTTATAAAATTTAAAACCTAATAACAATCAATCACCACGTTTTCTTAAATGTTTAAAATGTATTGTAAGTATGTAATACATAGTATTTATTTAATTGAAAAGGCATATATATTGGATCAAAATATAATTTATTTTACCAATATTTCAGTTGACTGAACGCCAACCTTTTTCGAGGTATTATAACATATTAATATTGGATCAAAATATAATTTATTTTTCCAATATTTCAGTTGGCTGAACGCTAACCTGAACGCCAAATTGAAATATCAGTAAAATAAATTATATTTTGATTATATGCCTTTTTAATTAAAGATTTATCTATGGATTGCTCTATTTTAAAAGAAATAGTTATTATTATTTAGATAATCTCAATTAATTTATATTTCTCTAATTTAAAAATATTAGTGAAAATGTCTATATTCTATTATGTCTAATGGCAAAAGACAATTTGGATATTAATATTCCATTCTTCCTATATAGAGCAAATTATACATATATATATATGTAGTATATTTTGACATAGATAGATCACAACCTTCTTCTAATATTTGTTATAACACCCATATCCATATAAAAACATGTATCAAACTTGGAATAATAGAAGTCAATAAAATAAAGCAAAGAGGTAAAGGTAGACCAAGACGACACTATAGTCCAGACGACAAAGGCCAGACGTGCTAAACAACCAGACTAACAGGTGTTTATGCTAATGAGTTCATTCCCCTGTCAGCAGGTGGCCAGACATAATTAATAACCCAGCGCTTGACAGGTGGCGTGATTACGGGAACCAATCAGAACTCGTCAACAAGTGCCTGAGTCCAGTATATAAGCCCCCCAAGATTGGGACAAAAGAGAGTAGTTGTTTCAGAGCGACGCCGTCATACGGTTGGTCAGATTTCTCATCCCTTTCCGGCCATCGGGAAACAACAACAAGGGGTTATATAAGTAGAAAGCGCGACCTCTGGCGGTCGACTTAACAGAATATTTGAATCTATGACATATATTTAAAATAATATTTTAAATAATAATTTTATATAACATATATAATTTGTATTTTTTCTGGTGTAGCAATTTAAATTATCAGTTATGTTTATCAACATTGCGTTATTCAAGTGAAGTTCTTTATAACTATATTTGAAAATTGTATTATATGTTATATAACCAAGGGGATAAAATCTAGTCTATTCATAATTATTCTCAAACCACTTAATCAATTATTTGAATTGGCCATTTTTATATATATTTGTGCTTTGTGTGTTACTTAATAAATATTCGTATGATTTATAAAATTTAAAACCTAATAACAATCAATCACCACGTTTTCTTAAATGTTTAAAATGTATTGTAAGTATGTAATACATAGTATTTATTTAATTGAAAAGGCATATATATTGGATCAAAATATAATTTATTTTACCAATATTTCAGTTGACTGAACGCCAACCTTTTTCGAGGTATTATAACATATTAATATTGGATCAAAATATAATTTATTTTTCCAATATTTCAGTTGGCTGAACGCTAACCTGAACGCCAAATTGAAATATCAGTAAAATAAATTATATTTTGATTATATGCCTTTTTAATTAAAGATTTATCTATGGATTGCTCTATTTTAAAAGAAATAGTTATTATTATTTAGATAATCTCAATTAATTTATATTTCTCTAATTTAAAAATATTAGTGAAAATGTCTATATTCTATTATGTCTAATGGCAAAAGACAATTTGGATATTAATATTCCATTCTTCCTATATAGAGCAAATTATACATATATATATATGTAGTATATTTTGACATAGATAGATCACAACCTTCTTCTAATATTTGTTATAACACCCATATCCATATAAAAACATGTATCAAACTTGGAATAATAGAAGTCAATAAAATAAAGCAAAGAGGTAAAGGTAGACCAAGACGACACTATAGTCCAGACGACAAAGGCCAGACGTGCTAAACAACCAGACTAACAGGTGTTTATGCTAATGAGTTCATTCCCCTGTCAGCAGGTGGCCAGACATAATTAATAACCCAGCGCTTGACAGGTGGCGTGATTACGGGAACCAATCAGAACTCGTCAACAAGTGCCTGAGTCCAGTATATAAGCCCCCCAAGATTGGGACAAAAGAGAGTAGTTGTTTCAGAGCGACGCCGTCATACGGTTGGTCAGATTTCTCATCCCTTTCCGGCCATCGGGAAACAACAACAAGGGGTTATATAAGTAGAAAGCGCGACCTCTGGCGGTCGACTTAACAGAATATTTGAATCTATGACATATATTTAAAATAATATTTTAAATAATAATTTTATATAACATATATAATTTGTATTTTTTCTGGTGTAGCAATTTAAATTATCAGTTATGTTTATCAACATTGCGTTATTCAAGTGAAGTTCTTTATAACTATATTTGAAAATTGTATTATATGTTATATAACCAAGGGGATAAAATCTAGTCTATTCATAATTATTCTCAAACCACTTAATCAATTATTTGAATTGGCCATTTTTATATATATTTGTGCTTTGTGTGTTACTTAATAAATATTCGTATGATTTATAAAATTTAAAACCTAATAACAATCAATCACCACGTTTTCTTAAATGTTTAAAATGTATTGTAAGTATGTAATACATAGTATTTATTTAATTGAAAAGGCATATATATTGGATCAAAATATAATTTATTTTACCAATATTTCAGTTGACTGAACGCCAACCTTTTTCGAGGTATTATAACATATTAATATTGGATCAAAATATAATTTATTTTTCCAATATTTCAGTTGGCTGAACGCTAACCTGAACGCCAAATTGAAATATCAGTAAAATAAATTATATTTTGATTATATGCCTTTTTAATTAAAGATTTATTTATGGATTGCTCTATTTTAAAAGAAATAGTTATTATTATTTAGATAATCTCAATTAATTTATATTTCTCTAATTTAAAAATATTAGTGAAAATGTCTATATTCTATTATGTCTAATGGCAAAAGACAATTTGGATATTAATATTCCATTCTTCCTATATAGAGCAAATTATACATATATATATATGTAGTATATTTTGACATAGATAGATCACAACCTTCTTCTAATATTTGTTATAACACCCATATCCATATAAAAACATGTATCAAACTTGGAATAATAGAAGTCAATAAAATAAAGCAAAGAGGTAAAGGTAGACCAAGACGACACTATAGTCCAGACGACAAAGGCCAGACGTGCTAAACAACCAGACTAACAGGTGTTTATGCTAATGAGTTCATTCCCCTGTCAGCAGGTGGCCAGACATAATTAATAACCCAGCGCTTGACAGGTGGCGTGATTACGGGAACCAATCAGAACTCGTCAACAAGTGCCTGAGTCCAGTATATAAGCCCCCCAAGATTGGGACAAAAGAGAGTAGTTGTTTCAGAGCGACGCCGTCATACGGTTGGTCAGATTTCTCATCCCTTTCCGGCCATCGGGAAACAACAACAAGGGGTTATATAAGTAGAAAGCGCGACCTCTGGCGGTCGACTTAACAGAATATTTGAATCTATGACATATATTTAAAATAATATTTTAAATAATAATTTTATATAACATATATAATTTGTATTTTTTCTGGTGTAGCAATTTAAATTATCAGTTATGTTTATCAACATTGCGTTATTCAAGTGAAGTTCTTTATAACTATATTTGAAAATTGTATTATATGTTATATAACCAAGGGGATAAAATCTAGTCTATTCATAATTATTCTCAAACCACTTAATCAATTATTTGAATTGGCCATTTTTATATATATTTGTGCTTTGTGTGTTACTTAATAAATATTCGTATGATTTATAAAATTTAAAACCTAATAACAATCAATCACCACGTTTTCTTAAATGTTCAAAATGTATTGTAAGTATGTAATACATAGTATTTATTTAATTGAAAAGGCATATATATTGGATCAAAATATAATTTATTTTACCAATATTTCAGTTGACTGAACGCCAACCTTTTTCGAGGTATTATAACATATTAATATTGGATCAAAATATAATTTATTTTTCCAATATTTCAGTTGGCTGAACGCTAACCTGAACGCCAAATTGAAATATCAGTAAAATAAATTATATTTTGATTATATGCCTTTTTAATTAAAGATTTATTTATGGATTGCTCTATTTTAAAAGAAATAGTTATTATTATTTAGATAATCTCAATTAATTTATATTTCTCTAATTTAAAAATATTAGTGAAAATGTCTATATTCTATTATGTCTAATGGCAAAAGACAATTTGGATATTAATATTCCATTCTTCCTATATAGAGCAAATTATACATATATATATATGTAGTATATTTTGACATAGATAGATCACGACCTTCTTCTAATATTTGTTATAACACCCATATCCATATAAAAACATGTATCAAACTTGGAATAATAGAAGTCAATAAAATAAAGCAAAGAGGTAAAGGTAGACCAAGACGACACTATAGTCCAGACGACAAAGGCCAGACGTGCTAAACAACCAGACTAACAGGTGTTTATGCTAATGAGTTCATTCCCCCGTCAGCAGGTGGCCAGACATCATTAATAACCCAGCGCTTGACAGGTGGCGTGATTACGGGAACCAATCAGAACTCGTCAACAAGTGCCTGAGTCCAGTATATAAGCCCCCCAAGATTGGGACAAAAGAGAGTAGTTGTTTCAGAGCGACGCCGTCATACGGTTGGTCAGATTTCTCATCCCTTTCCGCGATGTAGGGCATCCGTGACGCCCGTGGTCCGACTGCCTTCGTCCGTGGTCTACCTCTACCTTCTTGGAGTTACCATCTAGACCTGCCTCTGTCTCTTGCTGTCCCAGTGCGGGAATCCCATCACACATTCACGACCACGACTGCCCAGTACATTCCACCTCGGGATTACTACAGAACCCGTTAAAGTCGACAGGATGACTGAGGACAGCGGCATGCAGAGGATGACGGAGGCTGGAGACATACGTCGCGGATGCCCTCACCACCATGCAACCCCACTGCGACGAACTAGTAGGCCGCCTGGCAGACGCCATGCGGGGACAAGCCGTGCCTCGTGCGGACGAGGCCATTATCTCCTCTTTCGACGGATCACACGCAACAAGCAACCTTCTTCCAAACAGCCATCTACAGAGATCAACTTCAGCCAGCATCAGCCATTTCAAGGTACTTTAAACTTTGTTTCTGACATTTTCCCCATAAATTTTATACTTGTATTTTCACTTTAAGCATTTTAAAATCAATTATAACCTTTCTTATAACATTTTTATTCAAATTTTAAAAACTTTCACACTATCATTTATCATTTTTACCTTATTTTAATCAAATTATAAATTTTAATTCATCATTTTCAATTTTATTATTAAAAATATTCAATCACGCATTTTTGCCAATTTACTAATCTTGCATGCCTTTCTTAAATTCACCTAAAATGGCATTATCCAAATATGCAACTTTCAATTTTACATAAAAAATCATATTATATTTTAATTACTCGAATCATATTTCTAAACTTATTTGTGTGTGTGTTTTTTTTTTTAATATCTTATTTTATAGCAAAACTCCAATTTCTTAATCAAATACTCCAAACTTTGCAAAAATCATTGTTATGTTCACTATGTACACGCCCCATTCAAATTATAAGTCACTATCATGCCATTGCCCTTTTACAGGATAATATTCCGCACTAATTAACCCTTCAATCGATACCTTATTTATGGCCATATTATTAATAATTAAATTTATTACACTCATTATTTTACTTGACCTATTGCTATTCCAATTGATATTTCTCAAATTTTAAAAGTTTTTTAAAAACTAGTCCTAGATTTGTATTTTTATAAATATTAATTTTAAATTATCTCATCTCAAAATGTGCCTCCCATTTTTCCCACAATTACAAATACAACATAAATACAATGGGCGAAAACTAAATATCATACCATAAAATTTCCATACCCCATTGCATTTCATTCCTGCCTGTGTTAAATTGTTATTTACGAAACTACCGAATTTTGTAACCATGCCATAACCTTTTCTCTTAGGAAATTTCGTAAATTCATTATTTTATAATTTTTCTAAACCTAATCACCGCTGATAATCTCCAATCTAACGATTTGTCTGAACATTTTAACGCAAAACTTACTTTATAATAGATCCTTTCCGACATTTAGGTCCCAACTTGTTTAGTCCAATAGAAAAAGGTATAGCTCATCGATTTTCAGAACCATTTAATCATTTGTCCCCCCAACTATTCTCATAAAATTAGAGAAAATCTAGGTCCTGAAAGTGACAAACAAGCCATTTTACATAAATAGCAAATCTTATTTTTATAATGTTATCGATCCTTCTAAAAGGACAATTAAATCCAATCTTCATCCAAACGACAACAAGCTCAAGGACGCACTGATCTCCCCCTAATTGTTTTTTCTTCTACTTCGTCTTTTCCCTCCCTACTTCTAAAGGGGTGGAATGACCTTGTTACATCATTAGCATCCATCATTAGCAGAGATATTCCTTCCAACTCTGCCTTCCATGCTTCTCTCGTCTCTTGATCATTTTCCATTGGCCTTCTATGCCTTCGTTCTAACCACCCCTCGTCCATCGCAGAGCAGAGTTCCTGTTTGCCGACTTTTTTTTTTATTTACACCCAGGTCACCGTCCAAGCATTCTTTATTTCATTCTTTTTTCTTCAAACCCGGGTTCAATCAATCAATGGCAACAGTCGAGCCCTGTTTTCACAATCTACCTCCATCCTCTAACCTCTTCAACGGTTCCTGAGACTCCTGCTCGTCAACATTTTTTAATTTTTATTTTTTAATGATCCATCGACCTGGTACACTCTTCCTCCCCATGTTAACTCCACACGGAGAGCTTGGGTAACCAGCGAGATTTTTTTTTCCTCTAATGCTCGACCCAGGCCATCACAGCACGATGCGCCCACTCATTTTTCGTTTAATTTTATTTTTCATCTGGTCGAGCTCAATCACCGACAGCAGCGCAGCTCTTGAACCACCATCTCTTTTTAACCTCTCTCAGTAAAGATTTATTTCCCATATTCTCCCATTAACTACCTCTCCTTCGATCTTCACGCCTTTTGCCTATCTGATCTAATGCTACTTACAGAGCATCTTGAGATTGCTGAACCCTGAAAACAATACTTCGCTTCTAAGCTCGTATTGCAGGGCAGGACTCCTGAGATGTCCTTTGCAGAAACCAATTCAGACCTTCTTCCTTTATTCCTCACTGCGTCACTACCTATCGCAAACCTTTTGCTTAAGTCAATTTTCTTTTATATTTTAATTTTACTTTTATTACCTCTACTTCTTCTCCTTCCTGTATTACATCCCTGAAACTATGTTGTAAATATTCAAGGCACCTTAAGTAACAAAAAACTGTAACTAGTATACCAACTTTCCCAAATATTTATTTTCGCTATTGTGCGTGTTTACTTTAAATTTATCCTTCCTATGTACTCCTCTTATATATTTTTTATAGTTTTATAATATTATATCAATGTTTCACCACTGCTCCCCTTTATCTTTATTTTATTCTAGTAACTAATGTGTGCCCCAAAGTATTTCCCATTTAATAGGTTTGCTAGCTTTTCTCTCATTTATTTGTAAATAGACTTACAGTTTACCTAGTTTTGTGGTGTTGGACTTTGTTTTTTAACTTACAGATGTAGATAAAGAATTTCAATATTAATCGATAATATCATTTTGTTTATTAACCATCAACATTAATGCCATCAAATACCAATCAACCCTTTATATATTATTACCTTTAATATTTTTATTTTCTCTTTTTCTCATCATGTTTAGACTTAGCATCTTACAACCTCAACTATTTTAGGCACCATTTTAAAAAACCTACACCTAACAATATTTATAATATTTCTTTAACAGATAAAACATTTATCATTTTATTTTTCTTTGTAGATTTCAAAATATTATTTTTGACGCTTCCCTTACAACCTCTTAACTCTATCCCATGAACCTTTCCTCCCAACTTTTTACAGCCATCAAGAGATTATTGTTCGTCAACCATTTTCTTTTTTTTTTTATTGATTAACCTAACTAGAAGACCCTTCCTCGCTGTACATCTCCCAACAGTGAGCTCAGGAGACCCAGTTGGATTTTTTTTCTCTCATCGTCCGGCTCATCATTTTTTCATTTTTCAACTTTTTCTTTTCACCCACACAAGCCGGACACAATCAAAATTGACAGCAATAATTCTCTTACACCCACCTCTCCTTTTCCGCATCCTTCAAACCTCCAACCTTCCAAGGGATTCCAGTTCGCCGAACATTTTTGTTTTTTTTCATTGATTAATCCGACTGGAACAATCCTTCCTCACTATACCATTCCCAATAATGAGTTCAGGATATCCAGCGCGATATTTTTATTTTTTTCTCATCGCCCGACGCATCATATCAATTCACCATTTTTTCAAACTTTCACTTTTTTGTCATCATTCAACCGGGCATAATCATTATGGACAACAGGGATCCCTCTTACCTCTACCTCTCCCTTTTACCTCCATCAATCTTCCCACCTCTTTTCACTGTCTGAGCTAATGATGCAGACGGAATATCTTAGGCCTTCTGTTAATGAAAACAATGCCTCACTTAAACAAGTTCGCATTGCATTGCAGGATGCTTGGGATACTACTTTTGCAGAAACATGCTCAGATACCCCCTTTCCCTTTTTCAACCTTAGCGTCACATTATACGTTCAGTCAATAAACTGACTTCAATTTTTCCTCTCATCTTTTATGCAATAAGATATTATTTTCCTTGTACGATTCATTTTACCATATTTACCATTTTGTATTATAAACTTCCTCATTCTTTTATCAATTATTTTGTGCCTTTTTATTTTTATAACCTTGATTTATATTTCATTGATACACCACCATTACAACATCTTCCTCTTTTTAACTTATAGCTTAATAATAATTTTAACTAATTTGTATACAAATTATTTCTTTTATTTTTTATAATAGGTTTGTTAGGTTATCATTCATTACATGTCATTCCCCCAACCAAACCTTCATCACCGGGGACACATTCTGTAGTATATTTTGACATAGATAGATCACAACCTTCTTCTAATATTTGTTATAACACCCATATCCATATAAAAACATGTATCAAACTTGGAATAATAGAAGTCAATAAAATAAAGCAAAGAGGTAAAGGTAGACCAAGACGACACTATAGTCCAGACGACAAAGGCCAGACGTGCTAAACAACCAGACTAACAGGTGTTTATGCTAATGAGTTCATTCCCCCCTCAGCAGGTGGCCAGACATAATTAATAACCCAGCGCTTGACAGGTGGCGTGATTACGGGAACCAATCAGAACTCGTCAACAAGTGCCTGAGTCCAGTATATAAGCCCCCCAAGATTGGGACAAAAGAGAGTAGTTGTTTCAGAGCGACGCCGTCATACGGTTGGTCAGATTTCTCATCCCTTTCCGCGATGTAGGGCATCCGTGACGCCCGTGGTCCGACTGCCTTCGTCCGTGGTCTACCTCTACCTTCTTGGAGTTACCATCTAGACCTGCCTCTGTCTCTTGCTGTCCCAGTGCGGGAATCCCATCACACATTCACGACCACGACTGCCCAGTACATTCCACCTCGGGATTACTACATATATATATATATATTGTTTTGAATTTTATTATAGAGAGAAATATTCAGTCAAAATTATTATGATTTATTTTCAGAGTATCCACAGAGTATTGTTTTCTCGATGTATCTGTAACAACAAAATATATTAAATATGATTTTAAAAAATGGCATATAATATGGTAGTTGAAAAGGAGATTTATTTGTTCAAATATAGATATTTTGAAAGCATGATATTTATCTTTTAAAACAAAGGATACTACTCCTTTCAAAAGCCATTCTACAATTAAATAAAACTGTATTTAAATTACAATAAACCACAGTCTTCAAGGATAAGTTTCTTATTTTATTAAATATTATTTCAAGCTTTCAGGTACTGTAAACCTTTCTACAGGAGTATACAAACGAAATAAATCTCAATTTTTAAACTAATATTTATATCTTATAAATTATTTACATATAAAAATGTGCTGTGAGAAAACTATTTAGCATAGTATTTTTAATGGGGCAATAATATTGCATTCGTGTCATAATGTAAAATTTTAAAACACACAGAAATATTTTTATTAAAAAGGCATATATTGGATCAAAATATCATTTATTTTACCAATATTTCAGTTGGCTGAACGTCAACCTTTATCAAGGTATTATAACATATTAATCTGTGTCAACAACAAATATTGGTAAAATAAATGATATTTTGATCCAATATATGCCTTTTTATTCAAATATTTATTTATGGATTGCTTTATTTTGAAAACAAAGAAAATTATTTGTATTTATTTTTATCTAATAATTTACGTTTCAATGGAATTATCTTCAAAGTAGATTAGGCCTTCAGAAGATGAACTGAATTTAGAGAAGGTATATACAGAAATATATTAAATTATTTCACACGATTTCCTTTCAGCAAATTAGAAAAAAAAACTTATTTCAATAATTTTGATGATAGCCAGATATCTCGCTCATAGAATTCTGCCTTTGTATATATACAGTAGAACTTCCCTGTAAAGAAATCCTAATTGCAGAGCCAAAGTGTTCTTTATAGAGAGGTGTACTCTTACCAGATAGTTATTAAATAGTAAAAATGGTAATGATAAGTCACAATTTGGATTATAGATTATAAACGCAAGGTAATAAGACCAAATACAAATAAATAAATAGTGTGTGACGTTTCGTTAACAGCGTTGTTACCGAAACGTCGCACACTATTTATTTATCTGGATTTGGTCTTATTACCTTGTGTTTAGTAAAAATGGTATTTTTTCAAATGAAAACTGTCCTTTATAGAGAGGTGTCCTCTAGCGCAAGTGTCCTCTAATGGAGTTTTTACTGTATCATAGCTTCTTAAACAATATTGTCAAGTAGATCTGCAACTCCGGTCACAAGAAGCCCCATGGGACACCTGTCAATCATCCCTGGACTCCGGCGGGGGATCACAGGTGTGAGGGGTTCTCGGAATATTATCGGCAAATAAGGAAAACAGGACGCCTCGGTGGCTGACGACGCTCATTATTATTATTATCTTTACCTGGTGATAAGTTGTTGTTATCATCTGACTTTTTCTCCCTATAAATACCTCTTGTATAAAATTTCATTGGAGAACTAAAAGGTAAATACGCTTTATAATAAATTATCCCCAAATTTGCCCTTGCTTTATTTATCTCCGCGACAATATATTATACAAACACTTTTTTGAACCCACCATTAGAAGTTCTATATATCTCCAATAGCAGACTAAGTAAGAATTGTCAATTTTATCTGTATATATATTCTGTATAATTCTCAAACATATATTTCCTTAATCTCTTTATAATAGATATCTTTCTGAAAATAGAGCAATTTATAAATAAATATTCAATTAAAAAGGCATATATTGGATCAAAATATTTTTTTTACCAATATTTCAGTTGGCTAATAGCAAAATAAATGATATTTTGATCCAATATATGCCTTTTTAATTGAAGATATATTTCTAGAAAATGAACGCCAATCTGAAAACCCTATGTTATTGTCGTGCCGATCTGAGCCACGTAACAACTCTTATACTTGAACAATTATCATTTATTGCCCTAAATATATATATTAAAAATAAAGAAGGCATTTCCTGACCACGAGCACATGTGATTTTTAGATGGCAGAGCGCGATCTAGTGGAGCAAAAATAAACTAAACGTTTATTTATCTTGCTCCGTGATATTTGGCCAATCCAATTTCTTGATAAATCAAGAAAAGCCATCCACGAACGCGTTTCGCGCTGTAGGCGCTCGTCAGCGTGGAGTAGGCTGTAACCACTGCGACCAAAAATCTTTTTGGTCCCAGAGGCTTCTTGAGAAATCAAGGCCTTATATATATATTATTTGTAAAATAGGCTCTGGTAGGGACAACTGCCATTTGTTGAGAAGAAGAGATGGTTCAGAATATTTATTATACAGAAATCGTATTTAAAATGTCGCTTCATTGTAAAAATTCGGTGGATGAGTAGTTAAAAACCCTCGATTCCCGACAGCCATGAACCGGGATCGAATCCCGTATTGTACACTTTTTTCTGTAAAGAACGTGTTCATAATTTTCAATGTAAATAGCATAGCAAGGGGTTAATCTTTTTGAGTGGTACCTAATTAATTTTTTTGGAACAGGATTGTAAAAATTTCTAATTATATTCAATGTAAGAAGAAAAATGTAACTCCGCCTTTGCCGGTCCCAAGCCCGGATGAAAAAGGAGGAGGGGGAGCAGTAACAAGCTCACTAAAAAACCTGGGCTCAGCTGGTCAGACTGATAATACCCTGTAAGGGCTCTTAATCCGGGGATACAGGATGAGCAGTGTTTGTACTCCATGTTAGGAGCGGCTACAAATAGAGTCTGTTCCTCATGCCAGAGGCGGCCATTTCTTTTGGAGCTAAGTCGGCCTGCCACTGAGTAGTGCTCCTAGTCTTAATGACAAAGGCAGAAGCATTCTACTTCACCCAGTCATGATGGTTGTCAAACAGACACCATCAAGGGTCGCAACTTGATACCTTAATATGATTGAGTGGAGATAAGAAAGAAGAAGAATAAAAAATGTTTACCAACACATTTCAGAGTTTAATATAGGTAGAATCGTATCCAACTAGGATTGTGGTATATAATACTGCGATATTGCTAATCGTGTTGGTCGAGATCACATGACTGTCAGCAGAATATTGAATCTATGGATTTCAGACGGCCATATGGAACCATGTAATTGATATCAGTAGCCTTTTAAAACTAACAATCGAGAATACCGACATGTAAACCCGCATGAGTTTCCTTAATCATTGAGCTTTATCAAGAGCCCTTAGTCAATAAATGATTCCATTTGCAAGACCAAATTTTCTACTCGAACTGTTCGCCTCTGTTTCCGGCAGCATGGACTGTTAACTCGGAAGCCATGTCTTCGAATACCCTTGAAGCTACATCATAGCCTAGAGCCACTTCAATGTTGTCATAAATGATGAACCTGGACATGATCATTGTGTAACGTTGTGTTATAAGTGAATCCAGATTCTGTTTGCAGTTCAATCATGGCAACATCCGTGTTTGGCGTCTTCATATAGGAAGCACCATGTAAAAATATATTCGACCTGGTTTTACTGGCCTTTTACCTCTAGTGATGGTATGAGGTGCTATTGGATACAGGTCTCAGTCATCTCTTTTTCGCACTACCGGCACCTTGAACGATTCTCGGTATAATTACGATGTGTTAAGTCTCGAGGAAATACTCTTTTGCTGACAGTGTTGGAGGGAAAGATCCAGGGGAAGAGATCGAGGGGAAGGAGACGACAGGGATACACAGACGATCTAAAACAATGGACTGGACGACACACCTACAAGGAGATGAAGAGGATGGCGGAGGAAGTATGGAGAGACCATGTAGCCCACCCTTAGTAGAGGAAGGCATTGAAGGAGGGAGATATGGAGAGACCATGTGGTCCACCCTCAGTAGAGGAAGACATTGAAGGAGGAAGATATGGAGAGACCATGTGCCCACTCTCAGTAGAGGAAGGCATTGAAGGAGGGAGATATGGAGAGACCATGTGGCCCACCCTCAGTAGAGGAAGGCATTGAAGGAGGGAGATATGGAGTACCATGTGCCCACTCTCAGTAGAGGAAAGAAATTGAAGGAGGGAGATATGGAGAGACCATGTGGTCCACCCTCAGTAGAGGAAGACATTGAAGGAGGGAGATATGGAGAGACCATGTGCCCACTCTCAGTAGAGGAAGGCATTGAAGGAGGGAGATATGGAGAGACCATGTGGCCCACCCTCAGTAGAGGAAGGCATTGAAGGAGGGAGATAGGGAGTACCATGTGCCCACTCTCAGTAGAGTAAGGCATTGAAGGAGGGAGATATGGAGAGACCATGTGGACCACCCTCAGTAGAGTAATGCATTGAAAGCGAAGGAGGGAGATATGGAGAGACCATGTGGACCACCCTCAGTAAAATGAAGCACGACCGCATTAACGGTATTGTTTAATCATTCCTACTTGAAGAAAATATTCATCTACAGCACTGGCCAACATATTCTCCATATCTGTCACCAATAGAAAATTCGGTTTAATTACTGCCAATCGAAAGGCAAATTCATTAATTTTGATAAACTGTGTTATCGTTGAAGAACTACGTGGGAAATTATATCTGTACATGCCATCAATTTCGGACTTAACGTCCAGTTGTATAAGTGCTCTTTTTGTCAACAAAAATGCTACAATTCGATAAAATAATCCTTTGAATCAATATTAAAAGAAAAAAATTAGGCCTCCTGTAGAAAGGCTTTCTTGCACAAAAGCTAGAAGAGAATTGTAAATAATATATTTAAAAAAAAAAAAAGCAATTCCCTGAAGGCCTAATGTTTTTATTTTAATAAAGATGTTACTCTAAGTACTATTTTGTCAAACATAACTCCAAATATCTTGAATATTTAATCATATAACTGAATAAAATTTGGAAAATATTCTTGGTATAACAATTTTAATGATGAATATTAATGTATATAGAGACATCTCGCATCATTTACATGAATTTTTACATAAATTTTAAAACTCTGTTATATTTTGTAACTAAGGATATAGCTTATTATATTTCCAATCATTAAAATTACGCAATTATTCAACTAAATTAATAATTTTTATTTATTTTGTTCTCTTATTCAATAAATATTCACACAAACACGTGTTATACTTCTAAATTTAAAAAAATATGCACCTGATAGAGCGCAAACACTCACCACGTTTTCCTAAATGTCTAAAATTTATTGTAAGATTGAATCATGTAATGCACACATTCCTTATTAAATAATATAATTTGATTAATATATATTCCTATATTAAAAATTAGTTATAATTCCCATTCTATTGCGTTTAATACAAAAGACAATTAGGTTTTCCATTCTTTCAACATATAACAAATTCTAACTATGAGTAGAAATAAAAAACATAACAGAATTGA
Source organism: Cordylochernes scorpioides (assembly GCA_030710605.1). Lineage (NCBI taxonomy): Eukaryota > Metazoa > Arthropoda > Arachnida > Pseudoscorpiones > Chernetidae > Cordylochernes > Cordylochernes scorpioides. The sequence continues at coordinate 78,888,916 of CP092865.1, read as the reverse complement.
GCAGTCAAAAGTTTTATTATCTAATAATTTTTGAGCGTTCACTAAGAGTTGTTTTCTCAATTCCTGTAAACACAAAAAAATATATTAATTATAATTTTTATAAATGCATATAATATTGCAGTTTATTCTAGAGATTTATTTTTTCAGACTTGGCATTTTTCAGGTAGGATATTCTGTGGTGGTCTACTCTACATATTAAATGCCACGTCATCATCCTGATGTCAACATTTTATATATAAATAGTTTGTAGATATATCTTGGTTGTATTGATCCATCTGGTAAAACTTGTAAATATCTTTCTTGTAGAAATAAATTATTCTGGAGGCTACTTGAAGTAAGTTATCTCATTATTCCCTTATATAAATTGGTAGGATGGTTGAAACACGTTCTGGAAAGGCATGTCTGAGGAAAGAATCAAGGCTGAAGATTCTGCTAAGCGCGCGCGCGCCGCAACCTGGTGCAACAATATAGCCACGTCAATCAATAATTTATCCAATTTCCTATGTTCCAATGATCCACTGTCAACCAATTTTCTTCTGAGGAGAGTAACAATAAGTCACTGAAATATCAGGAATTGGATAAATTATTGGTTGATATAACTATACTAGAAGAATGACCCGGCTTCGCCCGAGAAATCCCCCGAGTGAAGTATCCTTCATACTGAAAGTACATCAATAATAAATAGTAGAAGTGCCATAGAATAGCAATACAGAAGGAACACATAAAATACAGGAAAAAAGTGTGTAATGGCAAAAATTGTATTATATTAGTGTTTAGGTATTTGATTTAATTATTTTTTGCAATCCATTTAGTTGTTTCAAAATTAATATAGTTTAAATAAATGAGTTTTAAAAATTGTAAAAAAAAATGCATCGGCCGGGAATCGAACCCGGGCCGCCCGCGTGGCAGGCGAGCATTCTCGCCATTGAACTACCGATGCTTATAAGAAATGACCATATTTGGGTATTTATTCCATTCACAAAAGCAAATCGTAACATAATTGATTAAGAATTGTTGCTTGATGACTCTGATACTTGTATATTTTAATTTCTCTCCAAATGGTTATATTTTGAAGATTAATTGTTGGTTTGAAGTTAATTTGGAAAATATAGCTACATCAACCAATTATTAATTCGATTCCCAGACTGAAACATCGGGAATTGAATACATTATTGGTTGATATAGCTATATTTTCCCTCAAATGGTTATATTTGATTATTCAGAAAATAATTATCTCACTTTATACAGATTTAAAAACGACTTTCAATGTATATTGATTCCAATAGCTGATGCCTCACCTTCAGAGAAAATCATATATTTAATACACACATCATTTAGAACAACTTACCTCTTTTTGGAGAAATTACTTTACCCACGGGCTGAAAAATATGAAAATATAATTATTATAAATAAAATTGGATACAAAAATATTTAAAACATGCATTACATATGAGAAAACAAACTGTTTTAATATATTATGCTGATATGATTTTTACAACGCACAGTTCATTATAAATCATGGTAATTTTGGAGAGTTTCTGGCGAAAATCGGAGCAACGGATGATCCTAGCTGCTTCTGTGAAAAGGAAAACCAAGCTCAATATATTTATTGATAGAATGTCCAATTTTTCACAGCTACAGAAGTATTTTTTCCCATCGAAGAAATGTGCGAATTTGTATATAACAAAGACACTTACGTAAAATTCAATAATTTTTGTAAATTCATTTTAGATTTTCTTTTCTGTTTGAGAAAACCAAACTTTCTGTTTTAATTATTTTAATATTGACCGTCGCCGAAAACTAGTAGCCTCGAGTCGGTGATAAGGAGAGGCGACCTTGATCTTATTAGATCAATATCCTCCCAGCAAAAATTACCTTCTATATTTTGGGCCATGGATTTATCCTTGCCACTTTGCCAGCTAAACACCCTTTGGGAGATTGTGAGGATTCCATTAGATCCCTTGTGGATCTCATGGAATAAAGTCCGCCCTGGACTGACGAAGGCCATTAACCCGAAACCATGGTCTCTAGGTGGACGTTTCTCAGTTTGACAAAGCTGGTGTTGTGGCTTTGTTACCGTGTGACAGACTATATATACATCAGAGATTTAAAATTTGGAACTAGAGACTGAAGTAAAAATAAAGGAATAGATATATATAGACCTAAAGTGCATTTGAAGTCAAACTATTAATCATATGAAAAAATATTTTAAATGTAAATTAAACTGGGATCAAGAGTTTTTATCAGAAAAGAAATAATTTACTGATTATATGTAACTTAAATTTTCTGATTGTTTACCTCATCAATTCGAATATATTGCAAATACTCGTTGATATTTAAATATTCCAGAAAGTTGTAAAACTCTTTTTTTCTCTAATAGTTTTGGCTATTATCAATTAAAATTTTATCGCGCAAAAGTAACATTGCATGTCTTACATTTACATTTCTTCTTATATATTTTTTTTTCTTATCCCTAGTACACGTGCTACAGGCCATGATAATCATGGTGGGTAGAAGTAGGAGACTGCTTTTACTATAAGTGCACCACATGTCTACACATGTGAAAAGCAATTCGACTTTGCACTTACAATTGTGCCATAGCCCCGTTTGGTTACTTGCACTCGCTGGTGGAATTAGACTTTTGCAAGAATCGGAGGCCATTGCACTTTTATTTTTAATCAGAAAAAAGTGCCCAATGCGGGAATCGAACCCGGGTCGCAGCGGTCGGAAGCCAACGGTTTATATCATCCTTCCACAGACCCCCTATATATAATTGTAATATATTTTACTATTTGATGTTACTTCCACTAGCTAAAATTCATCAATTAAATACTATGTTGCAAATGTTAAAGCTAGAAAATATTAAGAGTGTGTGTCTCATTTAATATTTGAATAAAACTATAAACAGCTTTCATAATAGTATATCAGAAAGTTACCTACCCAATTTGGCGATTTGTTGTGCGAGCCAAGTTGCTCCAGTAATAGCAAGGCCAATGAATCTATAAAACACAAAATGTATTACAATCAAAACATTATAATTAGTATTATTAGGTAGATTTTGTTTGTGAAAAATGAAAAGTTAGGTTAAAGCTAATTCTCATTTTGAAATTGGTGGACATAATTAGACAGATATTCCGAAAAATTAAAATGTTTTTATATAATAACGTGAGAACATAAATATATCTAAAATTATATCTGATTCCTATTAGAGAGAGAAATGTATATCCAATATCAATTTTACATATGTACGATATCTATAATTGAAAATAAAAAGGCATATCCTGACCGTACTCACATGAGCATTTCTAGATGGCAGAGCGCCATCTGGTGTAACAAAAATAAACTAAACGTTTATTTAACTTGTTCCGTGATATTTGGCCAACCCAATTTCTTGATAAATCAAGAAAAGCCATCCACGAACGCTTTCGCGCTGTTGGCCCTCGTCAGCGTGGTGCAGACTGTACCTCTACAACCAAAATTTGGTCCAAGATGCTTTTCAGATGGCAGAGCGCCATCTAGTGGTATAGAAATCAAATAAACATTGATTTAACCTGTTCCCTGATATTCGGTCAACCCAATTTCTTGATAAATCAAGAAAAGCCATCCACGAACGTGTTTCGCGCTATTAGCGCTCGTCAGCGTGGAGTACACCACGCCATTGAAGAAATTGGGTTGGCCAAATATCAGGGAACAGGTTAAATCAACGTTTAGTTGATTTCTGTTCTACCAGATGGCGCTCTGCCATCTGAAAAGCACATGTGCTGCTGGTCAAGATATGCCTTTTTTTATTTTTAATATCAACATCTGACATTTTTTTTATTTTTTTCTATTATTTTTTCACATATATATTATTATTGGTGAAATTTTACTTTATATATTCAAGAACATTGGCAAAGCGAATGGAATTATCAAAAAGGAAAGTGATTATTAAATAGATAACACTGAAGAATTTTCATTTTTGTAGTTGAATATGAACCGAAGTTTTTCTGTATTAGAGCTTTAAGTAGAATATATAGGTACTTTTTATTTGAAACAGAGAGTTTATTATAAAAAGTTATTCGATATCTGGAAATTCTATTCCTAACATTTTCTCAACAACATAAACCTTAGGTATATTTGAAGTAAAAAGTATTTTTTATTATACCTAGTACACGTGGTACACGGCATGATAATAATGGTAGATAGAAGTTGGCAACTGCTTTTATTGTAAATTTACCACATGTGTCTACACATGTGAAAGGGCAGTTTGACTTTTGCACTTACAAATGTGCCAGAATCCGTTTGGTTACTTGCAATCACTGTTGGGTATGAACTTTTGCAAGAATCAGGGCCTATTGGAGCATTTTTTAAATATAATAAAAAGTGTCAAATTCGGGATTCAAACCCAGGTCGTAGAGGTCGAAAACCTATGGCTTAGATTACTCGTCCACTGAATCCCCAGTACAAAGTATAAATATAAGTAGAAATATGTATTGTTATATTTTTTACTTACGGGCTCTCCAGTTCTTTCATATTTTCTCTGAAAGACAAAAAAAATCAGAAATGAAATTGATTATTAAAAATTAAAATAAAGATATATATCAGCAACAATTAAATTTGAGCAATGCTTTTCTTTCTTTTTTTATCTCTACAGGCCTTACTGCAATGATTAAAGTAATTGAATGAGAGGGCATGGCTTTAGAGGGAGGCTAGAACCAAGCCATCTCATTCAATAACTTTTATCATTTCAGTAATGCCTGTAGAGAGGAAAAGAAACATATTGCCTAAATTTAATTGCTACATATTTTATCGATAAATGTATATTAAATCTATAAAATAAAATATAAATTTGAGCTATATAGGAAAGACCAAAAGAACTTTAAAGATACTGAATTATTGAAGTATTATATATTTCTTCTCAGTTAGTCTACAATGTCTTAGAAAATTTCATGTTCCGATTATTTTTTATTCTACAGTTTTGAGAATTATCAGTTTTCAAATACTTACGAGCTTTCGAGTTCCTTTAATGTGTTCCTATACACCCCATGCCATTGTTATAAAATGTTGAAAGATCTTAATTACACATAAATATACACATATATGATTAAATACTCTAATAAAGAATATTCTTATAGAGGCTTTCTGAGAAATGTTGGCCCTCGTCAGCGTGGTGCAAACTGTACCTCTCTACGACCAAATTTGGTCCCAGAGGATTCCTGAGAAATCAAGAAATGGGTATTTAAGGCCAAGTTTGCGTGAATACGCTTTTCATATGGAAAAACAATTTAGAAATATTTAAAAATCTGACCTTTTTATATTTTATTGTTTTTTCATATATATATGTTATATAAAAATATTATTTTATTTTAAAATTATAATTTCATAGATTTAAATACTCTGCTAAATCGACCGCCAGAGGTCATGCTTCCCCTATAAAAACTCGTTGTTGTTCTTCCCCGTTGGCCGGCACAAAACTTTTGTACATTATGTAAATAATCTTTTGTTTTTCTTATTCTACTCGCCTTAAGCCAGGCAGTACCTTTATAAAATTGTTTTTTATGCATATCCCTTAGCTCAAATAAATAAATCTCTAATATTTAATATTTTTATTATTCTTTCAAAATTATTAACCACGACTGCATCACCAATACCATTTAGTACTAAAAAGAACCAGCAAATAACTCCATGGCATAATCCTCAACATAAACTAAATTCAAGCAGAAAATATATTTTCTTTATATAATATATATATATATATTAAAATAAAGAAGGCATCTCCTGATCACGAGCACATGTGCTTTTTTCATATATATATATTTGAGCCCTCTTATTAGAGACATCTCAATTATTACATACATTTTATTTATATATTCAATAGATATTTCTCTTATTAAACTTCAAAATTATTAATATATAATAAAATACTTATAATATACTTACAATGCGCTCTCAAGTTCCTCCAATTGGGCAGCTTTGTCTGCACATTATTAATTTTAATTAATAACTTATATTTATTCAGTAAAATTCTAAAGGATTAACATCTTAAAATATACTTTGCTTACTATAAATTATGAGAGAGATATATTCCTTCATATAATTTTTCATATATATATGGTATGAAAGGTGAGAAAATGAACACACCACAAGTTGGAAGAGGAACCCAGACAACCAGAGAGAGAGAGACAGGACCGGCACAGTACGGAGGCCGTTCGTGTCGCACACAATCCCCAACTTTCTTAAAAGTCCCGAGATGTTAACTAACGTGTGGTCGCCCCTTGGAATGTCGATGGTAGTGACCGATATTTACCCGCCCGTCTCTCTCTGGGTTGTCTGTAGGTTGGCTTTATTATTCCTAGAAATATATTATGACATTCTCGTATATATATGGAAAATTTGCCGGGAGGAAATTGATCTAAAAAAGCATAGAGCTCCTTATAGATGGCGTGATATGATGATATAAGGAAGAATATACTGAGAGAAAGAATATAGAAATTTCATCCCCCTTCCAATTATTAACTAGTATGGGAAAATTATTATGAGAATTCAATTTTATAATGGTAAATTATATATCGAATTGCACAAAATCTCCGTTATCTTCAGAGAATTATATTCCTAACATATTGCTTACCTTTCCATCTCAAGCCGCCCCTGTACTGATGAGGGTCAAAGCAAGAAACCATGGTGAGGTTGATTTACCTCATCAGGCTTCAATCCGGCTCGAGGGTCCAATGTATGAAAAAGTGAAAGTTGTATAAGCTTATGATTTTGCTTTGTTTTAAAAATGAATCGATGTTGGTTCCATATTCTTGAATTGAATATTACACCTTAGTTCTATATATTTTATTGCTTAAAAAGAAACACAACAAAACAAAAAGGAAACTACAATTGCAAAATGTTTTGATAACTAACTTAGACAAATAATAATATCAAAAAAATAACAATTTCTAACGCTTTGCCTAATGTTTTAATTTTTGTTCCCTCCTGACGAGGACAAAATATTTTTGTCGAAACGTAGAGACAATAAAAAGATTTACTGGCCGAAGTGTATTTTATTTGAAGAAATATTTTTTTAAAATGATGATGATAAAAAAATTGAATATGTCTGCCAGAAAAATGCTTCTATGAATTAAAAAATAAAAATAATTACAAAATTAACATATAAACTTCAAACACAAGGTATACAAGTTGTTGACTTTTTGTATGAATTTTCTGAAACTGGTGGTGTGGCTTCTTCATATCATAACTAGTAAATCTTTTACTAGGGTGATGCAAAGTGCTATCGTTTATATGCACAAATAAAGAGAGGGGTTCCTCTTCCAGTTTATGAATATTGTAGCGAAGTATTTATTATTTTACACTATTATTAGCAGAGTATTATGTTTTTATAATATAATACACTGCGGCCTGTGATTGTAAAACGGCACTTGAGAGAAGTTACACCGCATGAGTTTCTTTTTACGAAAAAATCAGATTTTTATTTCAAGGTGAAATATCGAGTATTTCTAACCTTTTTGGATGAGGTATGAAAGGATGAATTATGAAAAGTAATGATGAACGGAAAAATAAAAGTGTCAAGGGATGGGAATCGAACCCACAATGTTCCGCTTACCGGGCAGATGCCATGTCCACTAGGCTACCCTGGACGTATTTTTCCGTTCGTAAATGATACATAAAGTAACCTATAATACAATATAATACACTTCGGCCTGTGATTGTAAAACGACACCCAAAAAGGTTAGAAATACTCGATATTTCACCTTGAAATAAAAATCTGACTTTTTCGTAAAAAGAAACTCATTATGTTTTTATGTTTATATTTTACTACTATGTAAACTTCCATCTTTTTCCTATCTTTTGTTTATGACTGATAATTTGTCCTTGCCTTAAATAAATTGCTGAACCATCCTGTAGTTTGTCTTTTCTAATTTTCCACGTGGCAATATCATTCTCCCCATTTTACAAATTCAATTTAGAAATATTAACCTCTCATATATTTATCTCTATCATCAGGATGGTATTCACATATGCATCCAATTTAATTTAAAAGATTTACATGAAACTAAAAGTAAATGGATTTTTACCTATTTCTTTCCTTATTGGAATATAAATATTTAATGTGACAAAATTAACCAGTTGACATATCCCTGCTAGATAGATGTAGAAAGGCGAAAAAATAATTTATACAAGCGCAGCTCTCACGGGACGGCACCGCATGCACTGATCCTCATCAGCTAGCGCCATCTTCCGTTGAAAAAACGAACCATTGTTACACATATGCAAATCACTGGTAATATTTATCTTCCTTCATGATGCCTGAGGCATGTCTGAAATATTCAATATTAAAATAAAAATGTTAAAATTTATATTTAAACATAATCAAAAAGGTTTGGAATGAGTTGTTTTTTTAAACGTAAAATCTTTAGTTTTCCAACTTTTCGAAATATTTTGTTTTAAATTATTTCATTTCTGAAGTAGTCATTTTTAATGTATATTAAAAATCTCTTTTGTCAAAATATTCACAAAATCTTAAACATACTCACTGGCGTATTTAGCAGTAGCAACAGCTACAAGTACGGCAAGAGATACCAGAACAATGAAGGCCTTCATCTGAAACATAAATGTAGTTATTAAAAATAGGAAAAATATAATAGAATAAAGTATAATGTTTCAATTTATTGTAACGTGGAAAATTAGGAAAGACAAACTTTAGGATGACACAGCAATTTATATAAGGCAAAAGTCAACATTTATAAGATATAAGATAAGCAATAAGGGAAGTTTTCAGAGTAACAAAATATAAATATCGAAAATTATACTCTATATATAAAATATAATAAATATTTGCTATAATAATTATAAACAATCTATCTAAAAAGGTGGTTTATACCGCAAACCTTTATACTTATTCCTATTACCCTTTGACAGCTATGTAGATCTAGGTCTGGGATGAGTTATGTTTATAAGCCCAGAATATGTAAATGAGTCGGTCCAGATTAAAATATTTTTTTTAATATTCAGCCTTGATATTTTGTTAATTCTTTTGATAGAGATGCTTCTGAATATAGTTATCTAACCTCATGAAAGCCAACACCTTCAAAATATTGATATTTGATAAAAAATATATATATATTATATGTATATAAATTTTAGAATTGTTAGATAAATATTTTATATTATTATTCAAAATGTGATATTATTATATTGTATATCAAATTTATGTGATACTGTCAAATTGTGTGAAAAATAGCGCGTCAGTTACAACAAAATACATTTTCTCTAAGCAAAATTTTGTTAGAAGGTAAAAATACTGAAATAGATTAATACAATCGTTAAAAAATACTGTAATTTTCTTATACTTTAAATACACACTTAGACTCTAAGGCCATATTTCTAAGTTCGCTAAACTTGCTATACTTAAAATTAAACTACTTTTTATACAGTACTGGACATTATAATTACTACGCCGAGAAGTGGATACGCTAAAGACGTGAAATTTACATTATAAAAGGAAAATGCTGCAATACTGTAATTCTCCTGTATAACTTTTATTTGTACTTTTTCCTGGTGTAACAATTTTAATTCACACAATAGTGTATTTAATTGTTTTTAAAGACTATTATCTTTATACTGCGATATTTTACATAGATTTTATTTTATAAACCTCAAATTTATTGTAAATTGCTTTCAAAGTTTTTAATGCGAAATATTTGTTAGCAATATATATATATATTGTCATATATCGTTTGTAATGTTTTTCAACATTAGCATTTTTTGTTGTTGTTTTATATATTATTATTATTTTTTTAGTTTAGTTTTATTAAATCATTTTGAGAGATAGAAAGAATACCATTGACTCTGAGAATGAATTGAAAATAAAATGAAGAATTAAAAAAGTATATTTTTAAAATAACAGAATAAAGGAAATTTCTGTATATTTGAAATTTAATTTCCTTTAATTTTTTTCTTTATAATTTATCAGTATATTTTATCTTAATTTTAAGTTCCGTCATTTAAAATTCAAATATTTTTTTCTTTTTTTTTTCTCATTATATTTTTCTTTTTATCCTTTCTTAAAAGCACTTATAGATATAATTTGCTGTCTTTATGTAAGATCCCGAAATAATTACAATTCTTTGCCTCAGTACCTTGGTGAACAATGTAATTCTAACTCCACCTTTGCCGGTCCCAAGCCCGGATGAAAAAGGAGGAGGGGGAGCAGTAACAAGTTCGCTAAAATACCTGGGCTCAGCTAGCCCGGCTGATAGTACCCTGTAAGGGCTCAAAGGATACAGTATGAGCAGTACCTGTACTCCATGTTAGGAGCAACTGCACATGGTGTCTGTTCCTCATGTCAGAGGAGGCCATTTCTTTTGTAGCTAATTCGGCCTGCCATTGAATAGTGCTCCCAGTCTTAATGACAAAGGCAAACGCATTCTACTTCACCCAGTCATAATGGTTGTCAAACAGATACCATCAAGGGTCACAACTTGATATCCTAATATGATTGAGTGGAGATAAGAAAGAAGAAGAAGACAATGTATTTCTAAATCATCTTAATGATAGAGTTAGGTTTGGGTATAGCACATATTTGGTGAGTGCGTGCTAGAGAATAAGATTTTAGCTAATGTATACTGTATATATATATATAATTGAGGTTTGAATCTCGAGCCAATATAAGATATCAATTTAAATTAACTGTATTTTAAAGTTATAGTCAAAAGGCGTTCCATTAAATAAGTTTATATATAAAAAGGGCGTATTTGAATCTGTAAATAAAAAATTAAACATGTTTTTCTCAAAATATTTCGAGAGATTGCTCCCTCTTTATCAATTTATTGCACAGTAAACTTACGATGTACTAGAGCGCCATCTGTTATCAAATTATAAAACTATTTTAGAGGCGTAATATTCTTTTATTTTAAAATTGTTTTATTTTAAAAAGAATATTACGCCTCTAAAATAGTTTTATAACAGTAAACTTAATCTACAATTTATTGTAGATCACATGAAAACAACTTTTGTTTCAAAAACATAATAATTTTTGTTTAAAAATTTGTTTTCATGTAATCTACAAGAATTTGTAAAGCAGGTTTACTGTGCAATAAATTGATAAAGAGGGAGCAAGTGTGAAACAGATACAGGTACGCCCTTTTTTATATAAATGTATTTTAAAGGTTTGGTGCACACACAATTGTGCTTTAGAAACTAGCTAATTCACATAAGATAGTTAAAATAATTATAAAATAATATCTAATAAGAAATATAAAAATGTAGATAACCTTTAGTTTCTTACTTGAAGATACTGTGAAGTTGCTCTACTGGGTTTATATATTGGAATTCTAAGGAGAGACACCATCTGCTAGCAAATATTTCTCTTTGTATTTTAGAATCTCAACATGTTTCATTGTATTTAAATTTATCAGTTGTAAGGTTCCCTAAAAACGTGTATCGAAAATATGTTTGGAAAAATAATTCTTCTTTGATGATCGTGTTAATACATGGTTAGATTTAATTTATTTTCTTATTTAAAAAGAATGAAAATTCGATATTGAAATGTTATATAAATTTTATAAACTCTGAGAGTATAAATCTTAAGCATATATAATCATAATTCGATAAAATAACCCCTTGAATTAATATTAAAAGAAACTTTTGCCTGGAGGCTTTATGTTTTTATTTTAATATATAATCATCAAAAATATTTTTAAAAATTCAAATCCTCTCTATATATACAGTGAAAAATAAAATATATCATCCATTTATTGTCGAAAGTTCTGTGTTTAGGATTAATTGGGATGTCTAAAAGACTAGAGCTGTGATCCATGTTGAGAGAAGTGGAGCGCTTTAGTCTTTGATTTGGGTCTCAATTTTGAATGCAACTTCCTGTAAGATCTTCATTTGGAGAATTAATCTTTTTGAATATGAATTTTGAGAAACAGATTTTTCTTCTTAGGTGCAGGGGAAGAAGGTTGGATTCGAGTTCAGCAATGCGATTTGGGCAGGATCCTCGAAGCCCGCTGATGATTTTATCTGCCCTTTCTTGGATTCTGTCTATTCTGGATAGGCTGGTTTTACTTGCATTGATCCAGGCTGGGAAAGCATATTCCAAAATAGGCCTTACGAGTGCAAGGTATGTTGTGCATAAGATATTGGCTTTTAGACCCCAGTTTAAGTCTGATTTTTTTTTTTTATTCTGAGTCTATTTTTAGTTTTGTGTATCATGGTGTCAATATGCTTTTTAAAAGTGAGAGAAGGATCAAGTGTGACACCAAGATATCTTGGGAAATCTGAATATTAGATTATTGAGTTGTTCAATGAAATATTTGGGGTCCAGTTGCGAAGATGGTTGTTGATGGTGAAGAGGCCAATTTCAGATTTTCTGATGTTTATAGAAGATTTCAAATTTCAATTCCGCCTTTGCCGGTCTCAAACCCGGACAAAAAAGGAGGAGGAGGAGCATTAAAAAGCCCGCTAAAAAACCTGGGCTCAGCTGGCCCGGCTGATAGTACCCTGTAAGGGCTCCTGATCCAGAGATACAGGATGAGTGGAGTTTGTACTCTATATGGTAGGAACGGCTACACATGGCGTCTGTTCCTCATGTCAGAGGCGGTCATTTCTTTTGGAGTTAAGTCGACCTGCCACTGAGTAGTGCTCCCAGTCTTAATGACAAAGGCAGATGCATTCTACTTCACCCAGTCACGATGGTTGTCAAACCTCCCCACTATGCTGCATCGGCCGTCGCGCAGAATAATCAGGACGGCGTCTGGAGTTTAGGCAGAAGGCCTCATTCGAAAAATTCCATACAGTCTCCTTTGCCAAATTGAATGTCCACAGCACCTATCAAATAAAAATTGAAAATCAAAATAATCATCTCCCCCCCTCTCATGGTATGTTGATGTATTATGACAATAAAGTTAAGAGAGAACAAAACTCACTAATACCATTGGCAGACCTACCTCCCAACCAAGAACTAGAAACGTTTCATGGTCTATAATGCTCTTTGTAGCTCCTGCTAAGTCGCTAATATAGGCAAAGTTGATAACTCCCAAGGAAAATGGTAAAGCCGCTAAATATTTATTACAAATTATTAGAAAACTACATCTGATTGAAAAGGCTATTATATTCAACCATGACCGCGTCAAAAATATTCTCTGAAAGTTAGTCTTCCAAAATTAAAATAGAAAAAAACATCATCAAAAGAAAAATAAGGAAAGATTCCCAAAGAAAGAGACTATATAAATCTTCAAGATCTGATTCTATAAGAAGTCACCACTTAGCCTATTTCACAGCATCATCAAGGCGACACGAATATGTTGGCGACTGATTGCCTAAAAAAGCGATGTGCGTTCAGCATTTCAAACATCCTGATTATTTTTCTCTAAAACACATCTTAACAAATTGATATATATACGATATGATACAATATTTAAGTTAAAAATTTTACATTTTGGAAATAAACGACAAAATATTGCTGAAGATACAGTCGACTCTCGATAATTTGAAACTCAAGGGACCAGAGATATTTTTCATTTTATAAAGAGTTCAAAATAACAGGAATTTAACAACCAAGAGGGAGGGAGGGGAAACAACCAAGTAAACAAGAGTTTGAAGTTTTGGCCGTTTCGGGATATACATACTATGTTGAAACTAGATTAAATAAGTAACTAACCGCATGTTTTTAAAGTAATAATTTTATTGGGAGCTTTCGGGTTTTGCCCTGTCTCAAACAAGAGTTTGATAACATTTTGAATTATGCCCTGGTCTAACGGTTGTAATCTTGATGTCGTGTTGGCTCGAAAATAAATAAATTTTACGTGGTCTAATGTTGGTGCAGTTGTCCAAAAACAATAAGATTTTATGTTTTTGATTTTTCATGTCATTGTTAACTGAGGACAGCCATTCAACTCTGTCGTCATCCATGCTTTTTTGTTTGGCCTATAAACTCTGGGCAGCGATTTTATTCCTTTAAAACAGCGTAATGTCACAGATTTCCCTATTGTAAGTGGTTTCAACTTTTGAAAACCGTCCATGTTACGCGCTAAAGGAACAGTTAATCTATTCTTACTGAATTTCCCTCCATGACACTTTTCGTCTTTGAACGTCAGAGTGCGATCAGAAAAGCATTTATATAAAAGCCCGGTTTCGCCTGTGTTGAATATATTACTAGTGTTATAGCCATTCAAATTTTGGTTTAGGTTGTCAATCCATTGAGAACAAATGGAAATATCCATTCTGGCGCTCTCTCCGCATTTTTTTTTTTTTTTTTTATGATATGCCGTGTCGATTTTTGAAATTGGAGAGCCACCTCTCAGTTGCTACAAATCCTTTAATTCTAAGAGATTGCACAAAAGCCTTGGTTTTTTCCTTCAACATGAAACTGCCAACGGTAACATAAAACGTCTGCACTGACGAAGCCACTTAACCATGCTCTATCTCCACCCGCTGAGCGTGGAAAATTTGAGCTCTAACTTTGTTTAGTTAGTTGGCATGCTGGTCTGGCTTGAGAAAATCGCCGGTAACATTTTCCTTTATATTTTAATATTTTCAGATAGAATCTTACATATTAATAAAATTAAATAGACAACAGTTTGATCTCAAAATTCGTGATTTATTATTTTTAACATTTGTACAGTTATTCACAAATGTTCATTTGTGGCAAGATACTATTCCTTCAAATTACCGAGGGGGCCAATTAATATTGATTTTATTCAATTTATCGAGTGTTTTTCAAGGGACCGGGAAAATATTTCAAATTATCAAGAGATTCAAATTAACGAGTTTCAAATTATCGAGAGTCGACTGTATATTATTTCTCTCAATATTTTTATAATGGAAACTCTTTCTTATTTGTTAAATATATTCAGGATTTATATATTCGGCGCCTAAAAATTTCATATATCTATTTATTTATATTTGTATTCATCAATGAGAAAATTAATTTTACATGGATGTGTGGGGGAATCTTTGAAAGAAACGAGAAACTATTAGTTTTTTAAATTTAATACACTTTGTAGTAAAACTTTCACCTGATAAATCTCAATACAATGAAACAGGTTGCAGTTCTATAATACAAAAGAACAATAAGAAAAATCTACTAGCAGATGTGCATTTCTCCTTAGATTCCGATATATAAGGCCAGTGGAGGAATTTCCCAGTATCTTCTAAGAAGTAATCAAAGGTGACGTACACACAAGTTTATACCTTTTAGGGATTATAATGAAATAACTTTTTATTTCCTGAGAAATATATGAATTAGCTATCTTCTGAAGCACAATTGAGATAAACTTCTAAAATTACATTAAATTTAAATTGGTATTATATGCTCTATAGGTTTATATTTTACTTATAGAAGTATTTTATAATACAATATAATGCGACTCATGAGTGTAGAACGACATTTGAAAATTATCCCGCATGTGTTTTTTATTTTTTTTTACGAAAAATAGAAATTTATTTTAAGGAGAAATAACGATTATTTCTAACCTTAGGGATGAACTATGAAAGGATGAATTGTGGAGAGTAATGATAAACGAAAGGTTAGAAATAATCGTTATTTCTCCTTAAAATAAATTTCTATTTTTCGTTCAAAAGAAACACATGCGGGATAATTTTTAAATATCGTTATAGAAGTATATTTGCATACATAGTGTCTATAGCTTTCTTCACACATTTAGTGATAATATAAATTATCTTTATTAAGTATATTTGTTCAAGTATACGAGTGGTTTACTGGCCCAGAGCGACACGACAATAACAAAATGATATTTGTGGGACAAATACATTAGAATAGAAATATTAAGTGATTAAGCATTCAAAATATTTACAGGTATAAATCCTAAAACATCAGTTCTCATAATAACCGCCTTCTGTAACAATAATCACAATTTATGTCTGGGTATAACTCCGCCTTTGCCTGTCCCAAGCCCGGATGAAAAAGGAGGAGAGGGAGCAGTAACAAACTCACTAAAAAAAACCTGGGCTCAGCTGGCCCGGCTGATAGTACCCTGTAAGGGCTCCTAATCCAGGGATACAGGATGAACAGCGTCTGTACTCCATGTTAGGAGCGGCTGCACATGGCGTCTGTGGAGTATCATGTCAGAGGCGGCCATTTCTTTTGGGGCTAAGTCGGCCTGCCACTGAGTAGTGCTCCCAGTCTTAATAACAAAGGCAGACGCATTTTACTTCACCCAATCATGATGGTTGTCAACTTTACAAGCTTGATACCTTAATATGATTGAGTGGAGATAAGAAAGAAGAAGAGAGATGTCAGGATATTGAGTGAAATAGAGATTTGATGGCGTATACAGGTTCATTTTCCCATTTAGCTTCAACATGATGTCCTATTTTACCGACAGTAGTTATTGGCATGTGTTCAAGTGACACTTGCTAAACAACCGTTGACTGGAAGTTTTCTATTGACGACGGTTATAGAGAACGTGCTGGCCAGGGTAGTAGTCGATCATTTTCTATATGTAAGGATATACTGTATAAGAAATACTAGAAACATAGGTTCTGCATTATCCTTCTGAAACGTAGCGTTTCTTATACCTTGAATAAAGGGTACTTCCAGGTGTTAAGACATCAGATATTTTTAGATAATAAAGTCCAAGGATGAGAATCTTTTATTAAACGCTTTTCGAGCCTTCGGGATAACGCCCTTCTACAGGAATATTGATACAAAATGAAACTTAACTATGCTATAGCAATTTATATGTACAAGTTATAATGTACATATAACTTGCCATAGTATAGTTAAGTTTCATTTTGTATGAATTTTTTCTGTAGAAAGGCGTTATCCCAAAAGCTCAAAAAACGTTTAATAAAAGATACTCATCCTTAGACGTTACCTTTATTATCTAAAATTTCTAGCGAAGGATTATATTCTAAACACATTAGAAATGTAATTGGAACTGTTCAAAAATTGCCGGTAATGCGAACAATCTTTCATGAGGTGAGATTACTATATTCTGTAGCTGCTTGATCAGCATAGTTGACAAATTTAAAGGGTTGTTGTTGTCGTCGTGTCCAATGAAGAGCCTCAGATGTCTCCATGCATCTCTATCACAGCAGCAGCAATGTCCACTCTCTTGGGTGTGTAAAGCTGCTGTTCTAGGTCAATGTTAATTTTCTGCAAGGCTGCGGCCATTGCTGGACATGAGAATATGTTGGTAGGTGTTAGTTCCACACCAGGACAGTTGTTGCATATCCTATAGGTTCTTGTGCCATCTGGAGGTATTGTCATTCCTTTAGAGTGTTTCGTTCTAAGTCTTGTTATGGTTTTTATCAATTTTCTCTCAGAGTTTATTTCACATATTTGATCTTTCCCTTTTTTTTGTTTAATTATCTTGTATTTTGCCAAAGCATCAACGTCAAATCAAATCAGAATTTGAAGGATGAATATAAGAAAATACATATTTTAATCTTCAAAGATGCACTTCTCCGTCAAAATAGACGTAAAACCTAGACGCTATCAATCCATATTATATTGACACGAGAGGTGTTCTTTATCTTCATTGATCAATATCCTCCCGATGAAATTTACATCTATATTTCAATCTTGACCAACTTATATACATATTTTAGGGATAAGAAAGTCATTAGAATGACTCGTCCCAGACCTAGCTCTATATACAAGGTATGTCCCATAAGTTCCCGGACTGGGTCCATAAAAAAATAAATAAATGAAAAATGTAAATGAATTTGACTGTTTATTATAGAAAAAAATATCTAGCTACACGGTGGTACCAATATCGAGGCGGTACTTGCGCGCGCGCCAAGGTTATTCTAATTTTACGATGGAACAAAAATTGAAGCAGAGGATTTGCATAGAATTTTGTGTGAAACTTCAAATATCAGCAACCGAAACTTTTTAAATGCTTAATAAAGCATTCCCCAATGACGCCCCAAAGAGAACAACTGTTTTTGAATGGCATTCAAGATTTAAAGCTGGCAGAATTTCCATTGAAGATGATCCTCGTCAAGGACGCCCAAAATTTCAAAGGACTGATGAAAATGTGCAAAAAATCACCGATTTGATAAAAGAAAATCCTCGAACCACTTTGCTGGAGCTAGAGCAAGACACAGGCACCTCTAAAACAACGATTGGAAGGATCGTAACCGAAGATTTGAAGCTCAAAAAGACTCCTGCAAAATTCATCCCAAGATTCCTCACCAATGAGCAAAAACTGTGTCGGCTTGCAACCTGTGAGGACATGATGGAAATGACAAGAACGGATCCAGAATGGAAAGACAAGATAATCACAGGCGACGAGACATGGGTCTATGGCTATGACCCTGAAACCAAACCTCAATCTGCCTAGTGGAGAGGTTAGGGTGAGCCTAGACCCAAAAAATCCAGAAACAAGGTGTTGCTGGTCGCTTTTTCGGATAACAAGGGCATTGTTCATCACGAGTATCTTCCTGCAGGCCAAACAGTTATTAAGGAAATGTATTTGGGCATTCTTCGCCGTCTAAGGGAAGCGATTCGAAAAAAAAAAAGGCCAGAAAAATGGACTAATGGTGGCTGGATCCTACACCATGACAATGCTCGCCCTCACACAGCGCACTTGATGACTAGCTTTTTGGCGAAAAACGGGACACAAATCCTACTTCAACCATCCTATTTCCCAGACATCGCACCAAATGACATTTTCCTGTTCCCCAAACTTAAAGCAGTTCTAAAAGGAAGACATTTTGACACCAGGGATGACATAATAGAAAAATCACCGTTAGCATTGAAGAGCATTCCAAAAGAGGCTTATAAAAACTGTTTCGACAATTGGGAGAAACGATGGCGCTGGTGCGTTGAAGCAAGGGGGGATTACTTTGAAAAGTTTTAATAAAAAAAAAAATTAAAAAATCTTACCTTTTTTTTATGAACCCAGTCCGGGAACTTATGGGACATACCTTGTAGATATCAGAGCATCATCAGAATAAGTAAAAAAGTTATAAATAATTAAATGCGGAATAAACCACCTTTTAGATACACTAATCAATGAATATAATAAAATTTCACTAATATTTGTTCTCTTTTTTAGAAACATTACATATTTAATATATTATAATACTTTCTTATTTTAATGGCTACATTTATGTTTCAGATGAAGGCCTTCATTGTTCTGGTGACTCTTGCCGTACTTGTAGCTGTTGTTACTGCTAAATACGCCAGTGAGAATGGTTTAATATATATATATTTTAATATTTTGTCAAAAGAGAATGAGTATATAGGGAAAATGACAAATTTAAAAAGAGTAAAAATGTTTTGAAACAAGGTATTTTGAAAAGTTCGAACCTAACCAGTTTTGCGATTTTTTTTTTCTTATCCCTAGTACACGTGGTACAGGCCATGATAATCATGGTGGGTAGAAGTAGGCGATGGCTTTTACTCTAAGTACACCACATATCTACACATGTGAAAAGCAGTTCGACTTCGCACTTACAAATGTGCCATAGCGCCTTTTGGTTACTTGCACTCGCTGGTTGGGTTGAACTTTTGCAAGATTCGGGGGCCATTAGAGCATTTTTTCATCAGAAAAAAAAGTGCCCAATGCAGGATTCGATCCCGGGTCGTAGCGGTCGAAAACCAACGGTTTAGACCATCCTTCCACCGACCCCTTTTGTAATAAAATAAAATCCATTTATCTCTCTTTATGTAAAATATTTTAATTTTATATTGCATAAATTATATAGAAATTGTATATAGAATTGTCCTTGATGTGTAAACCTAATTATTTATAAACATCAATGGCCTGTTTGTTTGCTGAGTATGTACTATTCAGTTTTAGATCCCTCTTTGAAAGTCAAGATTTAATTTTCGATTTTTTTTGTCTCATAATCTTAAAATGATTAAATATTTTGGCTGATATTCTTTTTAGATGAGAAAAGCTTTTTAGATGGCAGAGCGCCATCTAGTGGAACAGATATCAACTAAACGTTGCTTTAAATCTTGAATATAACTCTTACAATTTAGAGTAAACTTGAGGAATTTTAAGATGTGTTAATCCTTTATATATTTACCCAATAAAAATAGGTTATCAATTAAAATTAATTCTGTGCAGACAAGGCTGCCCAATTGGAGGAACTTGAGAGCGCATTGTAAGTACATTATAAGTATTGTGGTAGATATTCAAAATGTAGCAGTATAATAAAATATCTAATGAAAATATCAATTAAAAAATATACATTTATTGAGATTAAGTCTCTGTTAAGATGAATTCAAGAATACACAAATATATATATATTTTCAATTTTTCACCACACTCCCCAACTAACTTTTGACTATTTGTTTTACTACAATAAAATTGCAATAAGATTCCATTAATATTCGAATTTATTGGTTGAAAAGATATTTTAATATTTTCAATTAAATTAACAGATCGTTGTTCGTTTTAAATCTTGACTCATTATTTTTGTATTTTATTTTGAAACTTTTGAAAATATATAATTTATCAAAACTTGTGTTCTTTAACTATGTGTGTTTGTCAAGAAGTACTTTATGTACTTTAAGCAGAACATTTCGGAAAAAGAACAGGGACTAGAGCAAATCTTCACTCTTAAAATGAACCTAATATAAATACCAGTGATATATATCTAATATATATTTTTTGAAAATAGAGAAATCCATATATATTTAATTCATTAGATAATAAAAAGGCATATATTGGATTTAATAAAAGATTTATTTTGCCAATATTTCGGCTGGCTGAACGCCAACCTTTATCGAGGCATTACATTTTTATATAAACAAACTGCACAAATTTCCCCCACCTACTTTGTATTTTAAATGATATCAACTGTGATATTATAACACTATGCGGCGCTGAGTTTGTGCATACAAAAATGTAATTCCTCGATAAAGGTTGGCGTTCAGCCAGCCGAAATATTGGCAAGTTAAATCTTTTATATAATCCAATATATGCCTTTTTATTATCTAATACCTAATATATATAGTACCTTATCATCTAATAATATATACCAGTGGGTTGGCCAAATATTAGGGAACAGGTTAAATCAACGTTTAGTTGTTTTCTGTTTCACTAGATGACGCTCTGCAATCTAAAAAGCTTATGTGCTCGTGGTCAGGATATGCCTTCTTTGATTTCAATATCAGTGATATAATGATAGACTATAGTATTATTATTATTGCTAGTACACGTGATACAGGCCATAGTAATCATGGTGGGAAGAGGTTGGCGACTGCTTTTACTCTAAGTGCACCACATGTCTACACATGTGAAAAGCGGTTCGACTTTAGACTATAGTGAACAATGGTAATAGTAGAATGAAATTTCAGATCTATCGGTAATGTTCAGATACATTTTTTCATGCCACAAAATCGAAATTTCAGAAATTAGCTTTTAGTTTTTTATCTGTTTCTCAAACAACTAAAGTACCACCCTTTTTTATTTTATACAAGGTAAGATCAGAAAGTTCTCGAACTTTTTTAAATTAATTGTATTTCATAGTAATTTAGACATCATATTTTTCAAAATAGGAGCCTTGGTTATCTACACATTTTTTCCAGCGTGAAAAAAGCGGTTAAAATGCTAGTTCAAAGTCCATTTTTCTAAGCTTGTTTAGCTCTACCGTCGCATTTTCAATTACTTCTGATGACGATGAAAAGCGCCTCCGTGTATATAGCATAAAAGGTTTGTCAATTGCTTAATGCGTTTGGACATTTCATCATGCCTCTATGTATTATAATACAATAATGCTTGCAGATCCACGATTATTTTTAGTCTTTCAAAACACTTCGTCTCTTCAGGTTTATGCAAATTCCTGTTATTTATCTCCACACTCTGAATACTTTCTATTAGGGAAAATAATTTTTTTCGGTTCTGTATATGTCGGTATTAAAACTAATTTTTGTTGAAAAATGTCTAATTTTATAAATAAATGTCGGCAGCATTTGGGACATCGCCGTTTATGTGTCTTCCTATTCTTCTTTCTTATCTTCACTCAATCATATCAGGGTATCAAGCTTGTAGGGCTTGAGACTTGACAACCATCATGACTGGGTGAAGTAGAATGCGTCTGCCTTTGTCATTAAGACTGGGAGCACTACTCAGTAGCAAGCCGACTTAGCTCCAAAAGAAATGGCCGCCTCTGACATGAGGAACAGACACCATGTGCAGCCGCTCCTAACATGGAGTACAAACGCTGCTCATCCTGTATCCCTGGA
This sequence comes from Cordylochernes scorpioides, assembly GCA_030710605.1. Lineage (NCBI taxonomy): Eukaryota > Metazoa > Arthropoda > Arachnida > Pseudoscorpiones > Chernetidae > Cordylochernes > Cordylochernes scorpioides. Next base: position 78,866,757 of record CP092865.1, on the reverse strand, counting down.
TCAGGAGTCCTTACAGGGTACTATCAGCCGGGCCAGCTGAGCCCAGGTTTTTTAGCGAGCTTGTTACTGCTCCCCCTCCTCCTTTTTCATCCGGGCTTGGGACCGGCAAAGTTCGGCAAAACTCCGCCGTTTATGTGTGAAACTAGGAAACCTAGCTACGCACGTAGTGGATTAAAAAACAAAGCTTTTAAATAAAAACATTTTCTTTTTATATTTTTTAATAAATATTTGTCGTTTCGGGCATAAATTTAATTTAAATAAATGTTAAAAAATATGAAATTCCCTGAAGAATAATTGGACATTAATGCGACTTTTTTTTTCAACCCATAGAGAGCTAAATAATCAACTTCTCTAAAAATAAGATTATAAAACTCACTATATATCAAACCTTTATTAACAAATACTCAAAGGAGATTTAAACAATCAACCACCGTGGAACCACATTTATACATACAAAGATAAATATATATAACTTTTATTTTGAAAATAGAGCAATCCATAAATAAATATTCAAATAAAAAATGCATTTATTGGATCAAAATATCATTTATTTTACCAATATTTCAGTTGACTGAACGCCAACCTTTATCAAGGTATTTTAACATTTTATTGTGTGTCAACCTAAATATAACTTTTAGTTTTATAGTTGTAATCTAAATGAGAGTACTAAAACACTATTTATATTATATAAAACGTTATTTTATTTTAAAATTATATTTCATAGATAAAACTATTCTGTAAATTCGACCACCAGATGTCGCGGCTTTCACTTTATATAACCTATTGTTGTTGTTTCCCGTTGGCCGGTTCAAACCTTTTGTAATTATGTAAATAAGCATTTCATTTTTTTTTTATTCATACGCCTTAAATCAGGCAATATTTCTTCCTTAATTATGTTTCATTATCACAATTAAAGAAAATTGTGATTCAAAGTTAATTTTATTTGATTATTACCACGACTGCAATATCACATACTCATGGATTCCAAGATCAGGCAAATGCTCAACAATTCCAGTTCTTGAAAAACCTTAGCAAATTCAATTCTCTATATCAAACAAATTTATCATCATAATATATATATATTTATACAGTTAAACCTGTATATAGCGCCCCCTCTAAATGGCGCCTCCCTCTCTATAGCGCCCGATTTTAAATACGTAGTACGATGCGATTTACATTAAAAGTGACCTGTCTATAACAACCCCTCTCTATAGCACCCTTTTTGGTGAGTCCCAAGAGGGGGCGCTATAGACAGGTTTAAATGTATATATAATTTATTTTCATTTTGTAAAAGATATTCTAAATATTTTCTTTCTATTTATTCATTTCATTAAAAATATAAATATTATTTGACTACTTTTAATAGAACTGAAATTTGAAAATAAATATAAGTTTTTTCTGTTATAGTATTTATCATTTATATGATCTATAAAACATTTTATAACAATGACATTGTGTATAGGAACACATTGAAGGAACTCGAAAGCTCGTAAGTATTTGAACTTTGATATAGCCTATCATTATACAAGGTATGATCAAAAAGTTAAGAGAATTAGTCAAAAAATATTTTCTGAAAGAGTTTTCGAAAAATAAAAATTATAATCATAATCACGAGACCTCGTCCTCTACTATAAAATACTTATATCTTTTCGATATCTCAAATAATAAAAATTTTTAAAGCATTTTTTAAAGAAAAGAAACAAAGGCGCGGCGTTTTTTTACAATGTGAATAAGTGAATAAAGGGTATGCATAATGTTTTGTCAAAAATTAGGAAAAACGGCGTCAGAAACGTTTCAATTGTTGAAATTGGCGTTGAAAAAGTGAATAAAGGGTATGCATAATGTTTTGTCAAAAATTAGGAAAAACGGCGTCAGAAACGTTTCAATTGTTGAAATTGGCGTTCGGGGAGGCAGCCTTATCACAATCAAAAATGTTTAAGCGGTTTGCCCGTTTCAAATCTGGTAGAGAGTCAACCCAAGATGACGCACGCCAGGGAAGACCTCCTTTGGAAAATCATGAAGAACTGACCCAAAATATTGGTGCTTTAATAAGGGAAAACACTAGGACAACGATCAGAGAACTAGTAGAAGAAACAGGGGTTTCATATGGAACGTGTCAAAAAATATTAACTGAGGATCTTGGACTTGAAAAAAAAGTTTTCAAAATTTGCTCCAAAAATGTTTCATCACGATAACGCCCCAGCACACAGAACTCTTTCCGTGGGTGCTTTTTTGACTGAAAACAGCATGTTGACAATGCCTCATCCCACTTACTCGCTTTATTTAGCACCAAATGACTTCTTTCTCTTTCTTAGAATGAAGTCAGTTCTGAAAGGACATAGATTTGATACCGTTAATGCCATAATGGAAAATTCGCTGAGCGTTTTGAGGGGCATTACTTCTGACGAATTTTCTGGGTGCTTCCGGAACTGGGAAAAAAGAATGAAACGCTGTATAGATTCCCTCAGACAGTATTTTAAGGAATATAAACCATTTTTTATATATATTCATCTAATAATTTTTTTATGACCCAACTCCCCGAATTTTATGATCATACCTTGTAGTATAAACAAAATTCCTTATAATAGTTTTCTAGTTATAATTGTTTTCAAGTCCATAGAAGAAAAATTTTTCTCGAGGGTTAGTATTACTTTAGAATAAAAGGTAATGTCTCACACCTAACTACCAATCGTTCTAATATATAAATATATATATGTTATATGAAGATATTATTTTATTTGGAATCATATTTCATAGAATAAAATACTCTGTAAGGTCGACCGCCAGAGTTCGCAGCTTTTTCTATATAGGCCTATTGTTGTTGTTTCCCGATGGCCGGCTCAAACCTTTTGTAATTATGTAAATAAGTTTTTCATTTTTTTTTTATTCTTACGCCTTAAATCAGGCAATAATTCTTCCTTTATTATGTTTCATTAGCACAATTGAATAAAATTGTGATTCAAAGTTAATTTTATTCAATTATTACCACGACTGCAAAACAATATCACATACTCATGGATTCCAAGATCAAGCAAATGACCAATAATTCCTCAACAAGCAATTAATCTCTCATTATATCCATTCTCAAAACTGTAAAATAGAAAAACTGTTACATAGTTTCTGTTCCTATGTTATTTACATATATGTTTAAGACTATCTGAAAAATTTTATAATCCTTTTTTATAAATATAATGTCTTTGAAGATATTGATCTTCTCTTTAAGTCAAATATATATTTCCACAGTTCAATATTTGATTTTTTTGTTCATTACTTAATATCGTTTCTTTTTCAGGGAAAATGTGAAAGAATTGGAAAGCCCGTAAGTAGAATTTAACAATACATATCTTTACTAATATTTATATTTTTGATAATTAACTCTACCAAAGGATGTGTTGATAGTTACATATTATACATATGTAATTACACATATACAGAACCATAGAAATAAGTTTTCTAGATGTCACACACACAAAACCCTTTTATTCCAAATATAAAAGACCTTTTTTGTTACTCACGTTTAATTTCATTTGAAAAAACTTCCTTATATTTCAACTATGCACATACACTAAATAAATCTTCAAGTTTAACTATTTAATCATCCATTTAAAAATTATAGCTCTAAATTTCTGTTCTTATTTGTGATGTTCACAAATATTCATTATAGGGTAATTAAATCGTTAACTAATTGACAAATACGTTAATAATTTCTAGTTATAATAACTAAAATCATATTAATAATTACTGTAAATAAGCTCCCAAACTTGTGTATGCATGCAAATATCCAAGACGGATATCGCGTGCTTTGTAAATGATAATAAATAAATAATAAAAAATCCCAGTGTATAAATTATTGATCGTCCAGTTTACGCGCTGCCAATATCCCTGAAAAATATTAAAGAATTTAAGAATATAAACAATAGCAATACGTTTCTTCTACAGGCATCATTAGAAGATTCCATTAGAAGAATGCCTGTAGAAGAATTATAAAGATCCGAATAATTGAACTTTGCACGAATAAAGTATTCGGATCTTTATAATACTTCTACAGGCATTCTTCTAACGGAATCTTCTAATGATGCCTGTGGAAGAATTATAGAGATACGAAAGCTCATACTTTGCACGATTAAAGAAACGCAATGCTACTGTTTGTATTCGTATTTTATACTTTATAGCATTTTTTCTCTTCTAATAAAGGGATTTCACACACACCAATAGTAATAATAATTTTCTAGAGAGAAAAAATTCAATTTTTGGAAGCGTTTAATATAATATTATTCGGCTTAAATGGATAATAATGAACATGAAACATTGTAAAAAGAAGTAAAAATTAATTCGAATTTAATATTTTAACTAGTAAATTTTAAATTTATATTGATTCAAAATATAGTTCTTATAAATAAAATCATTCTCTATAATATTAATTCAAGTCTGAAGTTAAACCAAGTTAAATATCCATTTCTTGATTTCTCAAGAAGCCTCTGGGAGAGTCTGCACCACGCTGACGAGGGCCAACAGCCCAAAACGCGTTCGTGGTTGACTTTTCTTGATTTATCAAGAAAATGGGTTGGCCAAATATCACGAAACAAGATAAATAAACCAAACGGGGTTCTGGCACATTTGTAAGTGCAAAAGTCGAACTGATTTTCACATGTGGTGCACTTACAGTAAAAGCAGTCACCTACTTCTACCCACCATGATTATCATGGCCTGTACCACGTGTACTAGGAATAAGCAAAAAAGAAGCGTTTTTATATGTTTAAAGTTAAATAAAACTAACAATGCTCTCTCTTTCACAAACAAATAACAAAAATGCTTTAAAAGATAATAAGTATTATAAAAGTAGCGTGTTACTCCTCAACTTTTGGAATAATTATTTTAATATTTTCGCATTCAAATACACCTATCCCCCGATTTACACGGTACTTGTTTTACACGTTTTCGCTTTTACACGGTTTTCCAAATAAGTTTTTTTTTATCGCACTATACTAAAATGCGATATTCTACTCTATACTCCCTATGTTGAAAAGAATATTGGGAGGCTCTGATTCATGAGGGGGCGAACACCTATTCAGATTTGACAGCTTAATATACACCTATCCCTCGATTTACACGTTTTTCTCAGGAACGTATCTACCGTGTAAATCGGGGGATAGGTGTACTCCTTTTTCTGTGTAATTTTCAAAACATCCATAGAATTATCATTTGAATATATTAATATGGAATAATTAAAATATCATAAATATGTAAAATTGATGTTGGTTCTACATTGCTATATTTCTCTCTATAAGGAAGTCATAAACGTTGTCCTATTATTAAAAACATTTAAACTTGTTAGAATATAGCTGTCTAATTATTTTCAAGAATTTATGAATGTGACTTAGCTTAAACCTAATACATTTTCATTTTACACACAAAATCTGCATACGAATCCAATACTTATTGTTGTTGAATATAGTAAATTTATGTTGTTTATTATAGATTCATTGGCCTTGCTATTACTGGAGCAACTTGGCTCGCACAACAAATCGCCAAATTGGGTAGGTAACTTTCTGATATACTGATTATGAAAGCTGTTTATAATTTTATATAATACTAAATAAGTTATACGCTTATAATATTTCTTCACCTAATAAATGTCAACATAAAATTTACTTTAAGATTTTTAGAAAATGGAAATTACATTAAATAGTGATTATATATTAAAACTATATAAGAAAAATAGAGTAATGATATAGAATAATACATATGCACGCTAAAAGTTAAAGGAGAATAGTCAATATGATTTTTGTAAGTTATTCCTATATTCTAGAATATTTCAAAAAATCGATAATTATTTAATATTTAAAGCAATTGGTGGCCGAAATCATTTTCAAAATTTAGCTTCATATGATTAGTAAATTCCTTTTTTCTGAGTTTAAAAACTCTTGATTCCAGTACAATTATTACATTTGTACTATTTTTCTTATAGTTTTGCTTTCTCATTCACTTTTGGCTTAAAATATCTATTCATTTTTTTTCTTGAGCCTCTAGTTATTAATTCTTAAATATTTGATGTATCGTCTGCCACACTTTGGCAAAGGCCAAGTCTACAACGGTTACTTGGTTTCCTTTTCTTTATTTATCAAGAAAGGGTATTTTACCAATTTTCTGGAGAAAAATTAATAAAAATTTGATTATATTTTATATTCATTCTAATAGAAAAAAAAACGTATATTATCATTGAACTCATTTACACGATCAGAAAATTTGATTTTTCCTTTTAACACTAATGGAAAATAAATTAAATAAGATATCACGCCTTTGAAATGAGATAAATACAAATAAAAGTGTACGATAATGCTGAAAATAAAGCCTCCAATACCTAACTTTGGTATTTTTCTCTAGTTTCTCTAGGTATATTCCTCTAGTGACATCGCTCTTCCTCTATATTGAATCTAGTTCGTTCTTCGTTGGTATGTTAAATCGCACTTAGTGCATTTTTAGTGCATTAGTGTAATTTTTAATTTAAAAAACACTCTTACTCTGTATGCGATCTAGTTTTTAAACAACATCAAACTTAAAACTACATTTTCTAACAGCAATTTAGTAGAAGTGAATCAAGACAACACTTTAATCCAGGTCGAATTTTATATTTCCACATATATATCAATATTTTAATCACGATATCACCCACAAATTTGTTACAATTAATATAATTAAAGAATCTTTCATGGAAGAAATATTATCATATCAGCAAAAAAACATTAAAATACTTGGTGTCTTATATATAATATATGAAATTTAAACTATTTTTGGCGCCTATGATTATTTTCGAAATAAAACAATTTTCTATTTGTGATGTTCCTTCTAGGTAAATATATAAATATGCTTTACCAAATTAAGAAACAAATTTTTATTATATATCTTTCTAATGTTATATATACACTTTTGAATATATTCATAACAACAACAACAATTACAGTGCTGCCAAAAATCCAAACATTCAAAAAGAAATTAATTAAACAGAGTATATTATAATATTATTATAAGGTATATTACACTACTTTTTACTGTTTTATTTCGAAAAGAATCATACGCGTCAAAAATAGTTCAAATTTCATATAACAGATAGAACGCTAATGCATCATATTAATAATATATAATATATAATTGGAAAAGGCATATATTGGATCAAAATATAATTTATTTTACCAATATTTCAGTTGGCTGAATGCCAAACTTTTTCAAGGTATTATAACATATCAATGTGTATCTATTAATATGTTATATAATACCTTGATAGAGGTTGGCGTTCAGCCAACTGAAATATTGGTAAAATAAATTATATTTTGATCCAATATATACCTTTTTAATTAACGATCTATTCATGGATTGCTCTATTTAAATATGTATATATATAATAAATGTGTATGTTTGGGTGTGTATTCATTTATTTTTCATTAATTTTCATTTATGATAATTATATTTTCCTATATGTTTCAGCCCGTGGATAAGGAAATATCTCCAAAAAGAGGTAAGTTGTTTTATGTTAAAGCTTATCCTTCAGAAAATATTTTGGGCGTTGAGGTACAGTTTGCACCACACTGACGAGGACCAACAGCCTTTAATGCATACGTGGTTAGTTTTTCTTGATTAATCAAGAATGGGTATTTGACCAATTCTGGAATAATTAAAAAATCAACGAATAGTTTATATTTATTCCGATATATGGAGCAAGCCATCAGCAACTTTCAGTTGCACGATCAGGAGATGCGTTTTTATTTTTTCTTACTTACTTTGTTATTTTTAAAATTTTCTATTATAAGATGCACGTAAATAGAGGTTTATAGAATTGTAGAATGACATTTATGAAAAGAGTAGTGTCCTTTCTTTTTAAAGATAAATTTTGCCTTTTCAAAATCCTCAGCTCTAATAGAATAAATTTCTCCTATATAAAGTATCATATTTTAAACCATTTTTGATATTGTAATTGATATATTTTTGTGGTTACAGAGACATAGAGAAAACAACACACTGTGGACACCCAGAAAATAAATTAAATGTTAAATATTTTTGACTGTTTATTTTTAATTATAAATATCAACATATAGTATATTTTGTTTTAATTACATAAGTATACATAAGTTGTAGAAATAATGTAATTTTAAATTCCTGGCTGCGTTGGTTACTCATAATGGAGGAAGGCAGAAATGGCGTCGAAATTCATCACAGGATGAAGGATTCAAAATGATATTACATCCAGAGTAATACATTAATTTTCTATAACAATGAAACTTACTTACAATAATGACTTCTTTATCCGCATATATGAATTTTTCCGACAAAAATGGCTACTTTATTCTCAAAAGTACAATGGAAACTTTATCCATAACAATGGCTACTTCAACCGCAATATTGACTCCTTTATCCGCATATATGAAGTTTTACCGACAACAATGGCTAATTTATCCCCAAAAATAAAACTTTATAAACTACAATGGAAACTTTATCCACAACAATGACTCCTTCATCCGCATATATGAAGTTTTACCGACAACAATAACTACTTCATCTCCAAAAATATAACTTTATGAACTACAATTGAAACTTCATCCACAACAATGAAACTTACCCACAACAATGACTTCTTTATTCGCATATATGAAGTTTTACCGACCACAATGGCTACTTTTTATCCCCCCAAATATTTTTATAAACAATTGAAACTTTATCCACAACAATGAAACTTATCCACAACAATGACTTCTCTATCCGCATATATGAAATTTTACCGACAACAATGAATAATTTTTATCCCCCCCCAAAAACTTTATAAACAATGGAAACTTTATCCACAACAATGGCTACTTAAGCCGCAAAAATGACTCCTTAATCTGTATATATGAATTTTTACCGACAACAATAGCTACTTAATCCCCAAAAATAAAACTTTTTATAAACTATAATTGAAACTTTATCCACAACAATGAAACTTACCCACAACAATGACTTCTTTATCCGCATATATGAAGTTTTACCGACAACAATGGTTACTTTTTATCCCCGAAAATAAATCTTTATAAACTACAATGGTAACTTTATCCACAACAATGACTCCTTCATCCGCATATATGAATTTTTACCGACAGCATTAACTACTTTATCCTCAAAAATAAAACTTTATAAACTACAATAGAACCTTTATCCAAAACAATGAAACTTACCCACAACAATGACTTCTTCATCCGCATATATGAAGTTTTACCGACAACAATGGCTACTTTTTATCCCCACCAAAAATAAATATTATAAACAATGGAAATTTTATCCACAACTATGAAACTTACCCACAACAATGGCTACTTTATCCCCAAAAATAAACTTTATAAACTACAATGGAAACTTTATCCACAACAATGAAACATACTCACAACAATGACTTCTTCACCCGCATATATGAAGTTTTACCGAAAACAATGGCTACTTTTTATCCCTAAAAAAACTATATAAACTACAATGGAAACTTTATCCACAACAATGTAACTTACCCGCAATATTGACTTATTTATCTTTTTATATGAAGTTTTACCGAAAACAATGGCTACTTTTTATCCCCAAAAATAAACCTTTATACACTTACAATGGACACTTTATCTACAACAATGAAGCTTACCCACAACAATGACTTATTTATCCGCATATATGAAGTATTACCGACAATAATTTTATCCCCAAAAATAAACTTTATAAACTACAATGGTAACTTTATCCACAACAATGAATCCTTGATCCGCATTAATGAAGTTTTACCGACAACAATGGCTACTTTTATCCCAGCCCCAAAAACTTTATAAACAATGGAAACTTTATTCACAACAATGACTCCTTTATCCGCATATATTAATTTTTACCGACAACACAGGTCTACAAAAAAAAACCTTTTTTTTGCACAAGAGAACCTGATAGTGTTTCTAGTGTAACTTTTCATGCTGAACTCAAAAATCTAATCAGAAATTTCCCATCACCCATGGTTTATGCCTGATGGTCTTTTTTTAGTATTGGGATAAATACAGTAATAAATGCATCCAGCACATGCATCCAACATGAAAGATACTTACGAAAACATGAAACTGCTTTTGAAAAAGATAGAATATGAAAGATACGGTTGGAAAATATGCAGCGATTTGAAAGTCGTTGCTCTCTTGCGTGGATTACAGCTTAGATATACAAAATATTGTTGTTTTCTGTGTGAGTGGGATAGCAGAGATAGGGAAAGGCATTACATTAAAAAATCTGGCCAAACCGTAAAATCTTTACTCCAGGATATAAAAATATTGCAAATCTACCCCTGATCGATTCAGAAAATATTTACTTACCACCATTACATATTAAACTGGGATTAATGAAGAACTTTGTCAAGGCAATGGATCGAAATGCCAGTGGATTTGCCTACCTAAAACAAAATATTTCTAGTATAAGTGAAGCGAAGATTAAAGAAGGCATTTTCGTTGGACCTCAGATTCGAGAATTGCAGCAGGATGGAAATTTTCAAAATAGTTTGAATGAAGTTGAAGCAGCAGCATGGAATTCCTTTAAAAACGTTTGCAAAAACTTCTTAGGAAGTGTCAAGGTTGAAAATTACCGAGACATAGTTAATGATCTGTTGCTTTCCTACAAGGCACTGGGATGTAACATGTCCCTCAAGATCCATTTCCTGCATTCACATCTAGATTTCTTTCCAGACAATCTTGGCGCAGTTAGCGATGAGCATGGTGAGAGGTTTCATCAAGATATATCGAGCATGGAGAAGCGGTATCAAGGTAAATGGAGTCCCACTATGCTTGCCGACTACTGCTGGACACTCAAGAGGGATCTACCACAAGCAAAGTATAGAAGAAAATCCACTGTCACTGCTTTTCAATAAATAAATATGTTTCGTTCATATATGCCTATATATTAACAATATTTCCAAATTTCAAGTAGGTGTATCTCAGAAATATTGCGTAATAGAAAAAAAACTAATGGTATATTTGGATTCAGGACATGTAGATAAGATGCTATTTCTTTGTGGACAAAGAAAAATATTTTTTGATAAACCAGTGTAATGTAATAAGGGTTATGCAAAACTGCTTACGTAACATTGTTTGCATTTTTTACTGTATTTTTACCAATACTAAAAAAAGACCGTCACGCAAAAACCATAGGTGATGGGAAATTTCTGATCAGATATTTGAGTTCAGCATGAAAAGTTACACTAGAAACATAATCAGGTTCTCTTGTGCAAAAATCCTGTTGACCAGTGCAACAATAACTACTTTATCTCCAAAAATAAAACTTTATAATCTACAATTGAAACTTCATCCACACAACAATGAAACTTACCCACAACAATGATTTCTTTATTCGCATATATGAAGTTTTACCGACAACAATGGCTACTTTTTATCCCCCCAAAAAATTGTTATAAACAATGGAAACTTTATCCACAACAATGAAACTTACCCACAACAAAGTCTTCTTTTTCCGCATATATGAAATTTTACCGAAAACAATGGATACTTTTTATCCCCCCAAAAAACTTTATAAACAATGGAAACTTTATCCACAACAATGGCTACTTAAGCCGCAAAAATGACTCCTTTATCTGTATATATGAATTTTTACCGACAACAATAGCTACTTAATTCCCAAAAGTAAAACTTTATAAACTAAAATGGAAACTTTATCTACAACAATGAAGCTTACCCACAACAATGACTTCTTTATCCGCATATATGAATTTTTATCGACAACAATGGGCACTTTTTATCCCCAAAAATAAAAATTTATAATCTACAAAGGAATTTTATTCACAACAATGAAACTTACCCACAACAATGACTCCTTTATCCGCATATATGAATTTTTACTGACAACAATGTCTACTTTATCCTCAAAATTGAAACTTTATAAACTACAATTGAAATTTTATCTACAACAATAAGCTTACCCACAACAATGTATTCTTTATCCGCATATATGAAGTTTTATCGACCACAATGGCTAATTTTTATCCCCTCCAAAAAACTTTATAAACAATGGAAACTTTATCTACAACAATGAAACTTACCTACAATAATGACTTCTTTATCCGCATATATGAATTTTTACTGACAACAATGGGCACTTTTTTCCCCAAAAATGAATATTTATAAACTACAAAGTAAATTTCATCCACAACAATGAAACTTACCCACAAAAATGACTTTTTATCCGTATTTATGAAATTTACTGACAACAATGGCTACTTTATCCTCAAAAATAAACTTTATAAACTACAATGGAAACTTTATCCACAACAATGAAACTTGCCCACAACAATGACTTCTTCATCCTCTTATATGAAGTTTTACCGACAATAATGGCTACCTTTTATCCCCAAAAATGAATATTTATTAACTACAATGGAAACTCTATCCACAACAATGACTTCTTCGCCCGCATATATGAATTTTTACCGACAACAATAGCTACTTAATCCCCAAAAGTAAAACTCTTTAAACTACAATGGAAACTTTATCTACAGCAATGAAGCTTGCCCACAACAATGACTTCTTTATCCGCATATATGAATTTTTACCGACAACAATGGGCACTTTATCCCCAAAAAATGAAAATTCATAAACTTCAATGGAAACTTTATCCACAACAATGAAACTTACTCACAACAATGACTTTTTTATCCGCATATATGAAGTTTTACCCACAACAATGGATACTTTCTATCACCAAAAATAAAACCTATAAACTACAATGGGAACTTTATACACAACAATGAAGCTTACCCACGACAATGGCTTTATCCGCATATCTGAAGTTTTACCGACAACAATGACTATTTTGTCTGCAACAATGAAATTTTACTCACAACAATGTTGAATACGTATTTCATTCTCACATAATTGTAACTTGTTGCGAAACAATTGATGTTTCATCTGAAACAATAAAACATTATTCACAGTTGTTTCTATATTATCCATTCAATGACTTTTGTTGAAATGAAAATTCTTGCAGATTTCCAAATATGACAATAATATAATTATTATTGTTTCTGACCAGTGACTTGTTACTCTGTTGTGTATTACATTGTATATATGTAATGAGATGAGAATTCCAGTAGCTTTTGTAGAGATCCTGTCGACTAATGTAATAAGAGATCTTGTCGACTTGTAGTAATGATTTGTTGAGTTTGATGTCGACTACTGAAATAATGTTGAAGTCCTGGTAGCTCTTGTTGTACTGTGTTGACCAAGAGGAACAGTCAGGATGTAGAGTTTTCCAGTACCTCTCTGCACCTTGGAAGACCTTTAAAAGTTCTCACAAAATACAGGCAGTCGTGGTCGAGGCAGAGTGGAAAAGCTTGGGGATATCCATACACAAAAAACGAAGACACAGTTGCACTAAGAAAGTTCCGTTAACAGATAAAAGCTGAGCTAGAAGCGCAAGATGGAGATAGACGAATTCTTCCTAACTACATGTTGGATGAGATCGACATAACATACGACCGACGCGGCTTGCACTAAGGGTGAACTAAACTAAACTGTACTGAACTGAGCTGTCAAGTCCCTGTAAGAGTGATGTATTTATAGGTTAAAAGACGGGGGGGGACCTTATGTGACAGGGGCGTTTGAGAAAGGGCGCCTTTACCTGTCCAGGTGTGAGAGGGGTCTCTGCATTCCACCACATGTGACAGTGTGGGTGGCCTGTCGTGGGAACTGTGAATCTACCTGATTTATGACTTCCCTCTTTAGACTCTGTTGTTTTGGCAATACTATGCTCGATCTCTGCTTTAGCTCAACTCTTAAATCTATTACAGATTTTATTTATTTATCCACTTTGTACAAATTACATTACATAGGGCGATGTAATGACACAGATTAATCATGCGCATAATTATTTATAGATGTGTCTCTATATACAACATGGCAATCTTATTATAAGTTATATACACAGTATGGGGTTGTTGGTTTAAATTACCATAGATGGGCCCCGGGAGTGAAAGGGTTTATCCGGGTTTAGGCGGGTAAAGCCTCTCTAACACAGGTAAGTAATTAAAATTTCTTTTAATTAATTTAAACTGTGAGGGTTAAAAAGGCTATAACAAGATGATATTTGTTGGATATATAAAAGTGAAACAAAAATGACATTTTGTTTGATTAACAAAAAAGATGATTAAAATAAAATGATGACATAAAAATTCACATTTTAAGAGAATATTGGTGGGCGTTGGACAGGGTTAGTAGTTAAAGAATAAGCAATTGTGAGATTTACACATGCAATCAAATACTTAGGTCCAGGTGCAAAGCGAGGATATGGACTTGAGCGTCTTCCTAGGCAATGTTTCACCTGTGATCCTGTATAGGGTAACAGTGCTTTGTCACAATTGTAGTGTTATTGGGTTGAAAAGTTGTTGAAGAATATGTAATTGTTAGAAGTGCTCATGTAAACCAAATACTCAGATCCAGGTGCAAAGCGAGGATATAGACTTGAGCTGTCTTCCTTGGCAATGTTTCACTTGCGATCCTATATAAGGGTTACAGTGTTTTGTCACAATTTTAGGATTATTGGGTTAAAAGTTGTTGAAGAAAAGTTGCTTATTAATATGATTGAGAAAGGAGTGAAATAGAGCCATGCGATAAGTAGAATTGTAGCGACAGTAGGTGATCTGACTTGACTCGAAATCAAAGGTTGAATGTGGTCCGCTAGAGCTGAAAAAAAAAAAAATTGAAAGTTGAAAAAAGTGAACGCTTTGTGTATGCGTTGGTGATTTGCTCTGCAGATGAAATGAAATAAACTCTTGAAGCTTGTTCAGACCAGAAGTTTGGATTTGTAAGTCTGGGGAACTGTGTTCAAGGTGTTTGTTGAATTACGAAATCAAAAAATAAATTGTCAAGCAGTGCTGTCGTTTTTCTACATTGACGTGACGCAATGACTGAAAAGATAGTGATGAAAAATATAGGGCATTGGTTAAAGAATATGATTGTTGAAAACGATTGTTGTAGATGCCCGATAGTGGATGATAAACTTTGTCAGATAATAAAGGTATTTAAACAAATAAAATATAGTGAATAGAAATATAGAAATATGATTGCGGGTACAAAAAGTGTAAGTGGACAAAATTAAACCTGTAATATATAAAATATATAATAAATAATAAAATAAAAATAATTTTTGAAACAATTAGATGTTTTACAATACTAAAATAATATCATGAAAAATAAAAGTAAATTCGATTAAAGGTTTTTTTTTTTTTTTTTTTAAATGTTGGATTAAAAAATTTGTTTATATAATTGAAAGGTAAGAATAAGAATAATTATTCAAGATTTTATACAAAATTTATAATATAATTGAAGGTTATTAATGATTGGATAAATTTTAAGTAGTGTAAAATATTGAACAAAAATTGTCTCTTTTGGCGAAAAGTTACAGTTGTGGTGTGTGACTAGATTATATCCCTTTGGTAAACATTGGTGTTTTTATGACTCTCTGAAACTGGGAATATGTGAAATGATCCCTTCGTTTGTCCACAAGGCTGGTATGTAGAGAATGATTTCTCTTTCGCGTTATAAAGTCTATATAAGACAACCAAATTGTTTTAATTGGTGTTATCAATTTAACATGTAAAATGTTTAATGTATGTTGTGTTGTGATATCTCGTTGGTGAGATTTGTGAGATTCTCGAGGAAATCTAAATGAGTAGTGTGACACATGTGTTCAAAATGGCGTCATGAAGCTAGCGGTCAAGAAGATCTGCCTTGAGGGGGAAGAGAGGGCATGTCCAAAGATATTCTCAAAAGATAGTAGTGACCAAGGGAGTGGCGTCAAAAAGGGCGTCCACTTCCTTTTTTTCACGGAAATTCTATTTTTGGGGTGGTCACACGTGCGGGGTGTTTATTTTCTGTCTTACTTGAAACTGACTTTCTCTCTCTTGTTGAAGTTGGCAATTTTCTTGCCTATTTGAAAATATAGTTTTCTCGATGTTCGTAAGTGTTAAGACTTAGTAAAAAATGTTATACGATGATTTCAGGCTAGAAGTGAGTGAAAGATATGACTTTCGACGTGGACACGTTTTGGGATGAATTGTGGTGTCACAGGCGTGAAGGGCGTCTTTGGCCTGAAAAGTGAAAAAGTTTTGTGGTGTGGCACTGTGACACGAAGTGAGAAATGTGAATAAAAAGGTGTCACGTGAAGTCTTAGTTTGGCACAAAATCTAACCTGTTTCACCATGAATAACAAATTTAATAAAGTCATGGGTGGTTGTTGTATGAAACACATCGAGAGAATATTTGACTGTTAGTGGATGTGGCACGCTTAATGTGAAATTATTTTATTGTGGCGACGATATAGAGCTAAGTGGAGCTCGAAATTGGATTTGTGTGTTGAGTCGCGCACTAATAATTGTTGCCAATTGGAGAAAGTGATGTGTGAGGGTGTTGTAGATTTTGTGGAGAGAGATGTATGGTTGTTTAATTATGCATGTAAAAGGTAGAGACGAGGGAGTGTATCTAAGTTAGAATAACATGTTGTTACTAAGTTTGGTAGGTTGTGACCTAATTCAGCTACTGGCGATGAAGTGGAGTGAATCTTTATTCCTAACTTGTTTTGGGAAAGATAGTTGTTTTCCCTAGTGGTGTTTTTGAAGATATTGTATCTTCCGATTTTGGCAATTAAAAAAATGCGTTTCACCTATGTTAATTTATATTTAAAATTTGAATATACTTTTTAAATTGTTGATTATGATAATTAAAATGATTCTTATAAAAGGGCAATGTCGTGAGAGTTACAAATAATTTGAATTGGGCGCTTACTTAAAATGGTGAGTATGACAATTAATTTTGAAAATTTTAAGAAATTGATTGAAAAATGGGTATATTTTGGTACAAAGATAACTAATAAGAAAAACAATAATAAGTTTAAAATTATGATGAATGAGAGATTTTTTAAAAATAATAATAATGATTTTTTTTTTCAAGTTGTAGATTTGGATAGTACCATTTTAGATAAATTTTGGATAGACATGTAAAATTAGTAAATTGGTAAAAATGCGTGATGGGCGAAAATTTTTTTTTTTTTTATGAGTAAAATTGAGAGTAATAACTTGAAATTTATAATCTGATTAAAAATTAAAAGTAATTTTGATCAATGAAAATGTGAAAGTTTTAAAAATTGAATTAAAAAATGGTATGAAAAGGTAAAAATTGATTTTAAAATGCTTAAAGTGAAAATATAAATACAAAATTTATAGGGAATCAAGTTTTGAACTTGAGGATAAAGTTAAGGTAGGTTTTTTTTAAAAACTTACAGTTGTGTGATAAAAGTTCAGTCAGGAGACTTGGTCTTTGGTGGTCGTCCTGCTGCTGTGGAAGTCGCTCCATGTAGGACTTGTAGAAGCTTGTAACCTCTGTAAAGATGATGGCAGCTTGTCGCCTTGAGCATTGTCTCGATGATGTCAGGTCGAAGATGTGGAACTTGTCACAGGGTTTGGGTCACATCGCTGCTCCTCGATTTCCATGACTTGCGGGAATTTCGTGGCTGTCGTTGGCGTGGTCAGCTTGCTCCCGGCGTTGGCGATCGGTTAGCGGGTATGCGGAAGTCCGTTGGGGCGGCGTTTCTTCCGTAAATATCGTCTCTTGTTGGGGGGAGAGATTGCTTGGTTGTTTCGTTGGACTGGCGGGCTTGTTCCTCCATCTTTGCTCGTTCTCGCTTCTATCTGAACAGGCTTCTTACCTTCTTCGTTGTGTCATTCTTCGTTTTGGTCATCCTGTCGACTCATGTAATGAGATGAGAGAAGAATTCCAGTAGCTTTTGTAGAGATCCTGTCGACTAATGTAATAAGAGATCTTGTCGACTTGTAGTAATGATTTGTTGAGTTTGATGTCGACTACTGAAATAATGTTGAAGTCCTGGTAGCTCTTGTTGTACTGTGTTGACCAAGAGGAACAGTCAGGATGTAGAGTTTTCCAGTACCTCTCTGCACCTTGGAAGACCTTTAAAAGTTCTCACAAAATACAGGCAGTCGTGGTCGAGGCAGAGTGGAAAAGCTTGGGGATATCCATACACAAAAAACGAAGACACAGTTGCACTAAGAAAGTTCCGTTAACAGATAAAAGCTGAGCTAGAAGCGCAAGATGGAGATAGACGAATTATTCCTAACTACATTTTGGATGAGATCGACATAACATACGACCGACGCGGCTTGCACTAAGGGTGAACTAAACTAAACTGTACTGAACTGAGCTGTCAAGTCCCTGTAAGAGTGATGTATTTATAGGTTAAAAGACGGGGGGACCTTATGTGACAGGGGCGTTTGAGAAAGGGCGCCTTTACCTGTCCAGGTGTGAGAGGGGTCTCTGCATTCCACCACATGTGACAGTGTGGGTGGCCTGTCGTGGGAACTGTGAATCTACCTGATTTATGACTTCCCTCTTTAGACTCTGTTGTTTTGGCAATACTATGCTCGATCTCTGCTTTAGCTCAACTCTTAAATCTATTACAGATTTTATTTATTTATCCACTTTGTACAAATTACATTACATAGGGCGATGTAATGACACAGATTAATCATGCGCATAATTATTTATAGATGTGTCTCTATATACAACATGACAATCTTATTATAAGTTATATACACAGTATGGGGTTGTTGGTTTAAATTACCATATATATATATGTATTTTTTAGTTAGCTGTGTGCTCCCCCTGATCTCCGCGGATCACCACCACCCTGCCCCCCATGATCCCCCTCTACATCCCGGCTCTCCTGGCCTCACCTGGCGATGATCCCCTGGCCACCCATCCCCAGGCCCCTTCAACAGTGCTTTATTATACACACACAAAAACCTTTATTAAGACACACACGTCTTACAGAGGATTCTCCTTGGGGTTACAAGACGGAGAAACCCATGAAAGTGGAAAATATACAAAGGGGTAAATATGGAGAAAGATTATATACACATGATAAATATATACAGATTATTATTCGAATGATCCTATGGAAAATAAGAATATGGATTTGGAAAAATTTTTTTTTTTTTTTGGAAATACAGATGGGAGAAGTGGAGCGCGAAAAGAGGAAAGAAAACAGGTATTTACATATGGAACATACATATAATGGAACAAGTCAATTTAAGCTCTTCTGCTCACACAGCACAGGTGGACCATGGCTTTTTTCAAGAAATCTTTAAGAGATTTTCCAGCAAAATCCGAGTGTTCAGAGTTGTAAGATAAACACCGTTTTATCGGTGTGGGGAGTTGGCATATCGTACCTGCCCAAACAAATAATAGGATATTGGCTCTGTCCTCCTTATCAAACAGAAATTTTTGGTATGTTTGGATGTTCAGTTAAGTCTTTATTTTTTACAGCATTTTTATGGAAGGTATATAGATTCAGAGCTACTGAACTATTGTCTATAAAGTTGGATAATAAAGAATATAATGTGAGGTGTGTATGGCCTATCTTAAAGAAAAGTATTTTTCTTTCCGTGTCAAGAGGCATGCATTCAAATATATAATGTTTTAATTCATTTTTAGGTCTATTTTTGCATAGTTGGCAATACAAGTCTTCTGTCCTTAGATATTTTATATGGTCTTCTCGATATAAAACAAATAGAATTCTCAATTGCGCAATGAGGCGTTTAGTCGGCAGTGGGAGTTCACTTAGTAGATAGCTCTCTGCTGCGAATGTTTTATGTAAATATTTGTAGTGTGTGTGCAGCTTCGAATTGGTTATTCTTGATTGATCAGTTTGAATAGACTGTTCTATAATGATTCTGATAATTTGAGGTATTGCTTTCTTTAGAGTATTGGGGTCTGAACAGTTCTTTAACAGTACTTTATCTATATTCCGCTTTATGCGTCCATCGGGGCTCAAAAATCATTCATTTTGGTTAGCAGCCCCGTAAATAAAGTTATTTCCGTTAGCTGTGTGTACTTTAGTGTGAGGTCAGTTACAGTGACTTTAAGTCTAAAGTCCTTGTTCAATAAAAGCCTACGGTGATTAATTCCTTCTCCTATTTTCTTCTTTTTTCAACAACTTTAATCAAAACAATGAACCTCATCTGCAACAATGAAATCTTTACCAGAAACAATAACTAATTCATCTGAGAAAATGAAATTTTATCAGCGGCAATGAAATTTTACGCATAGAAATGTTTATTTTATACTCCAATAATGATACTTATATACAACAATGACAACTTTGTCCATAACAATGACTACTTCATTCTTAAAAATGAAACGTTAAACAAAACAATGACAATTTTAATCCCAACAATGAAACATTAACCACAGTTGTTTCTATATTATCCACTCAATGACTTTATTCAAAACAATGAAAACTCATCTGAAACAATGAAATTTTTATCAGCAACAATAACTAATTCATCCAAAACAATGAAATTTTATCGTCGAAAATGAAACTTTATATATATATATATACGCATATAAATGTCTATTTTATCTTCAATAATGACACTCAAATACAACAATGACAACTTTATCCTTAACAATGACCAAACGCCATTCTCAAAAATGAAACATTAAACAAAACAATGACAATTTTAATCCCAACAATGAAGCATTATCCACAGTTACTTTATTCAAACAATGAAAACCTCATCTTCAACAATAACACATGCATCTGAAACAATGAAATTTTATCGGTGAAAATGAAACTTTACGCATTAAAAAATATCTATTTTATCCCCAATAATGACACTTATATACAATAATGAAAACTTTGATCTTAACAATGACTACTTCATTCTCAAAAATGAAACATTAAACAAAACAATGGAAATTTTATCACAACAATGAAAAGTTTGCCGGTAAAATGGAACTTGACCCACAACAATGATTACATTATCCTCAGCTATTTAATTTTAATCATAACGGCAATGACTAATATATTCATAACAATATGAAATCATTGACAAAAATGACTAAAATATCTGCCAAAATATTAAATTTTAACAGAAAAATTCAAATTTTACCCACAAATATGATTACTTTATCCCTAACAATAGAAATTTTATACAAAGCAATAACGCGCCATCTATATATAACAAATGAAACCATTAATAGGCGAATGTTTCTTTTCACAAATAAATTAAGTTTCTACTGCCCTTACTGCGTTGAAAAATATATATTAGGAGGGCTTGGCTCATCAGTGCATTTATTTGAGTATTTTTGAAACGAAAAATTCGCGTCTTAATGTTTTCATTTGTTATATATAGATGGCGCAGTATTGCTTTGTATTAATTTATGCCTAACTGGCCTTGTCCTTATTGTTTGCGGAAGAGCATTGCTCGATGCAAATATTTATATGTAATTCTACTGCCCTAAAAGCTTATCTCCATAGTTTTCCTAAATACTTTTCTTAGATTCCACCCTTCAGTACAGCATATATAAGCAGAATCATCCAATACATTATTAGAGCTCTAAAGAAGCGGTCTGGTAGATTAAATTGTCAAACCCACTGGGTAGGTTCACCAATAATGACCCAAGCCCTCCCAATATTTTTCATCGCAGTAAGGACAGTAGAAGTTCGATATATTAGTGAAAGAAACATTCGCGTCTGAAAGTTTTCATTTTCTATATTGACTATTTTAACCGAAAAAAAATAATTTATCCACAACAATGACTACTTCATCTGTTACTAAATTTTTTTATACAACAATAACTAATTTACCCGAATTGATATTCAAATGAGTGATTTTGAAGAAATTTAAAATCGGCACTGATATTTCTTCCATAAAAAGGACTCATATAATAACAATAATAAAATTTATTGAGCAACAATCTAATTTTACCTGAAAGATAACTACTTTAATCAAGGGTCGGTGGAAGGATGATCTAAACCGTTGGTTTTCGACCGCTACGACGCGGGATTGAATCCCGCATTGGACACTTTTTTCTAATTTGAAAAAAAAAACTCCAATGGCCCCCGATTCTTGCAAAAGTCCAACCCTACCAGCGAGTTCAAGTAACCAAACGGGGCTCTGGCACATTTGTAAGTGCAAGAGTTGAACTGATTTTCACATGCCTAGACATGTGGTGCATTTATAGTAAAAGCAGTCGCTAACTACCCACCATGATTATCATGGCCTGTATCACGTGTACTTGGGATAAATAAATAAAAAATTACTTTATCTAGTAAAAAAAATATATAATTGATCCACAACAATGAAACGGTATCCACAACACATTTTATCTTTTAACTTTAGCAATAAAAATTTATTCACAACAATGATACAATGGAATTTATCCATTTATTAATAATTATTTTATCCAAAACAATGACTGATATACCCGCCAAAATCTCATTTTATCGGCAAAAAGGAAACTTTACCCCCAAATATGACTACCTCATCTCCAAATTTTAAACTTTGTACACAACAATGCGGGTCCCCCGATGGCTCCCTGGGCCACCGATACTGGAGTTGCACGAGTATGAGGCCCCTCGTTCGGGAGGCCTTCAACATCATCGGGAGACCACCTGATCTCCGGGCATGGATCTTCGGGACTGGGCAGGAGGACAACGGCCATCCTTGCGTCAGCGAAGTGCTGAATTTATCGGTGCAGGTGGGGCTGGGTGGTGGAATTGAGGACATCGCCTGGAAGAGGACACTTGTACAGTGGGGAAGACTCCCCAGTTGAAAATATAAATTTGTAAATATTAATTCTTCTTCAAATTATTATATTATAGGGTGAAAAGCCTAGCTGCGAAAGCTTTAGACTTTAGAACCTGATGTCCCTGGTTCGAACACGCTTTTCGCTATCTTTTTATTTTCTCTAATTATTTTTGTAATATTTTCCCCATTTTGTAAATATTGACTCAGTTGTCAATAAATTTGTTTTAATTGTCAAATTGTCACAACACAATGACTATTTTATCCACAACAGTAACAATTTATCCGCATCAATGTGTCGACAAAAACATCACAACAATGAAACAAACATTGGAACTGACACTTCATCCACAATGATGACAACTATAATCCCAATAATAAAATTTATCCAGAAACAATGAGATTTTACCTCCAATAATCTCTATCCGCAAAATTGAAAGTATACCTACAACAATGATTAGTATGTCCCCAAAATTGTATATACAACATGTGGGGGCCGAGAGACTTCCTTCCAGCCTGCTGGGATGACGGACCACGCCGTCAACAAACATACAAGCGGCGCCATAAAATAGGAGATGACCACCGCTGTGCGGCGCGACACAGCGGCGGAAACCAGAGAGAACCAGAATAGACATTCTAGGGTGTTGTCCTTTTTGTCTTCCTCTAAAAATGTAGCTAATAAGTAATACCAATAAAACACTAACTTTGAAATATTTTCTGAGCCATCGCTGGACTAATAAATCGACACACAACATTGGTGAGCCGGACGTGATTGAAAAGAAAAAGCATACGAAGATTTCAAGAGATAAAGAAATGCAAAAATTGATTCAAGATTGAAAAAAAGCATCATCCAAGATATCGGGATATCATCTCAAGACTAAGATAAGTTTTTATATTATCTTCCTTATTATTTTATCTCGATTTTTTATTTTTAACTTTATCTCTATTTACATCTAGCTGTTATGTCGAATTTTAAATTTACGTAAAATGGAAACAGAAAATAAGCCTAGCGATACTTCAGAAATATGCATGGTTAGTGTTAAAATACCGCCTTTCTGGGTTGAAAAACCTGAAATATGGTTCTTCCAGGTAGAAGCACAGTTCAAAATAGGTGGAATTATTCAGGAAGACACTAAATTTAATTATTTGATATCCCAATTAGAACCTAAATATATAGAAAACATTTGGGACATAATTAATAGCAAAATTGATAACAAGTACTCTGAATGTAAATCACGATTACTTGAATTGTTCAGAGAAAGTGAAGGGTTGAGAATTAAAAAGTTAATTTCTGGTATTGAGCTCGGAGACATGAAGCCGAGCCAGTTACTACAAAAGCTCAGATCCCTCGCTACCCCAGATATCTCTGACAATTTAATAAAAACTTTATGGCTCGATAAATTGTTCACATCCATAAAGAATATACTTATTGTAAGCGATGAGGAAATTAGCAAATTGGCCATAATGGCCGATAAAATAAATGAAATAAACTCTTCCAAAGAAATATATGATGCGGAAGTGCCTTCTTCCTCAACAGATCGCTTGATTGCCAAATTGAAAGATCTTGAACGGAAAGTGTCTGAATTGAGACTGGATAGATCTAGATCTCGATCCAAAAATAGGACTCAGTTAAGACGGAGAAGTAATTCTCAAAGATCCTTCGATCCAAGAGGAAGATATTGCTATTACCATTTTCGCTATGGTTCTAATTGCTTACAAAATAAATGCAGGCCTGTTTAGTTGGAAAGAGTAGGGAAAATTCCAACCGGCGGACAGAGTAGCAACAAACTCTTCCGCCGCCATTCAGGATTGTCGCAATCTCCGATTATTTGTTACAGACAAAAACACGGGATTGCGTTTTTTGGTGGACAGTGGTGCGGATATATCTATAATACCACCAAAGGATAAAAATAGGATGCCTAGCTCTGATTATAAACTTTATGCAGCCAATGTTACAGAAATTGTTACCTATGGAACAAAGGTTAGGAATTTGGATATCGGACTTCGACGTCAATTTCAATGGTCTTTTTTAATCGCCAATACTAACAGATCTATAATAGGAGCAGACTTTCTGAACAACTTTGAATTGGTAATTGATATAAAAAATAAACACCTAATTGATGGAATAACTAATCTTTCTATAAGAGGCGTCATTCAGTCAATCTCAGACTTGGGAAATATTAGCACTCTAAATTCATCATCCAAGGGTAGCGCTATCCTAACCAAATATCCTAACCTATGTAGGCCGCCATCAGATTTTGTAGAAGTAAAACATAACGTTAAGCATTATATTCCTACAAGAGGTCAGCCAATTCATTCAAAAGCCCGTCGTCTAGATCCACAGAGATTGACTCTTGCTAAAGCAGAATTTCAATATATGTTGAATAATGGAATAATTAGACCCTCAAATTCTCCTTGGGCGAGTCCACTACATTTAGTTTCAAAAGAGGACGAATCACTAAGACCTTGTGGTGATTATAGAAGACTCAATGCAGTTACACTTCCAGATCGTTATCCAATCCCTAGACTGGACGATTTCCACCACATATTAAAAGGTACTCGTGTGTACTCAAAAATAGACCTATGCAAGGCATTCTATCAGATTCCAATTGCAGAAGAGGATAAACCAAAGACTGCCATCATTACTCCTTTTGGGCTATTCGAATTTAATGTAATGAGTTCCAGTCTTAAAAATGCTACTGCTACCTTTCAGAGATTCATGCATGAAGTCTTAAGAAACTTGGACTTTACATTTGTCTACTTAGATGATATTCTGGTAGCCTCTAAAACGGAAGAAGAGCATTATAGCCACCTTGAAACCTTATTCAGCAGACTAGATTCCTATGGATTAAGAATCAATATTTCTAAATCTAAATTCCTAGTACAGGAAATTGATTTTCTAGGATACCTCATTACCTCTCACAGTGTGAAACCACTCCCAACAAAGGTTAAACCTATTTTAGAATATAAGAAACCAAAAACAGTCCATGAATTACGCATATTTTTGGGTATGCTAAACTTTTATCGTACCTTTTTGAACAATGCAGCAGAGACTCAGGCAATCCTTCATGAATACTTGAGGGGTGCCAAGAAAAAGGATAGAAGCGAAATTAAATGGACTGAAGAAGCTGAAGTTCAGTTTGAAAAATGCAAACAAGCCCTAGCTAATACAGCACTGTTAGCCTACCCCGATGCTGAACTGCCTATCTCACTCTGTACAGATGCTTCAGATCGGGCAGTTGGATCAGTTCTCCAACAGCTTGACAATAATACATGGAAACCAATAGCATTTTTCTCTAAAAAATTGAATCCTGCTCAATGCAATTATAGTACATATGATAGAGAGCTTCTCGCAATATATTTGTCTATCAAATTCTTCAAGCACCTGCTTGAGGCACGTGAATTTACAAATTTGACTGATCACAAACCTTTAATTTACGCATTCAAACAAAAAAATGAGAAAGCTTCTCCTAGACAATTAAGACATCTACAATACATTTCCCAATTCACTACTGACATCAAGTACATAAAAGGTACTGACAACATAGTCGCCGATGCTCTGTCCTGAGTTGATGCTATCACAACCATCGACTATGAAGAGATCTCCAAAGAACAAACTGGTGATTCAGAACTACAAAACCTGATATCAAAGAATACCTCTCTAAAATTTAAGCAATTCCCACTACAATCAGGCAAATTGTTATGGTGTGACGTGTATACCAATAATATTAGACCATTCATTCCAATTAAATTCCGAATGATGGTTTTTAGGAACTTCCACGAACTCTCACACCCAGGCATCAAAGCCACCACTAAACAATTAACATCAAGATTTATATGGCCAATATGAATGTGTCGATACACACAAAATCAGAAAAGGCAAATATCAAGAAGTGGATGAAAGATTTAGTGTTATCCACATCGATCTAATTGGTCCTTTACCTCCATCCAATGGTAACATCTACTGTCTGACCTGTATCGACAGGTACACCAGCTGGATGGAAGTTGTTCCGCTACCAGATATGAAGTCTGAAACGGTAGCGAGAGCGTTTTACGAAAACTGGATTGTTAGATTTGGAGCACCGCATACAGTGATATCAGATCAAGGAAAGCAGTTTACTTCTCAGCTTTTCAAAGATTTAACAACGCTGTGTGGTATCAAACTTCGCCATTCCACGGCGTACCATCCTCAGTGTAATGGGAAGATCGAAAGGCTTCACAGAACCACCAAAACTGCCATTCGTACCCACAATAATATTAAGTGGACAGAAACGCTGCCAACAGTTCTCCTAGGCTTGCGTGCTGTGCTATTAACAAAGATAACAACCATTCTTTGTCTCAAATGGTGTATGGCAAAACCATCAGACTGCCTGGCGAATTCTTTGATGATTCTGAACATCACCTGGATGCAGAAGAATTTGTTCAACAGCTTCAAAAGCAAATGGAATTGCTCAAACCCTTGAATGAAAAACATCATTCGAAGACTAAAGTATTTGTCCATAAAGATCTGAAAACATGTTCACATGTATTAATCAAGATAGTTCGAGTGAAGAAACCTCTGGAACCACCATATGAGGGATCCTTCCCAGTCCTTGATAGAACAGACAAGTATTTCACACTCAAAGTGAAAGGAAGAAATGTGACCATATCGATTGACCGATTGCGACCTGCTCACTTACTGACAGATTCGGACAATCTAACTTCAGAACACCCTACTGCAGCAAGACCGATCGTGTCGGGAGCGCTGCCTTCTACATCGTCCCAACAGAATCCTGACCCACCAGATGTGGAGAAGTACACAGAATTCCAAGGAACAGGATCAGCACCAGACCTGACTAGGACAAGATCGGGGAGAATAATCAAGAAACCCGTGAGACTTAAGGAGCAATAGACTATATTTCTCATTATTTTTTCTTGTCTACATTGATGATGTATGTATATTGTAATTAACCACTTTGTGCACTGAATCGTGACTTCGCCACTGGAAGGGGAGTACTGTGGGGGCCGAGAGACTTCCTTCCAGCCTGCTGGGATGAAGGACCACGCCTTCAACAAACATACAATCGGCGCCATGAAATAGGAGATGACCACCGCTACGCGGCGCGACACAGCGGCGGAAACCAGAGAGAACCCAATAGACATTCTAGGGTGTTGTCCTTTTTGTCTTCCTCTAAAAATGTAGCTAATAAGTAATACCAATAAAACACTAACTTTGAAATATTTTCTGAGCCATCGCTTGACTAATAAATCGACACTCCACAAACATTTTAATTTATATACAATATTTATTAGATAATAAAAAAGCATATATTGGATTGAATAAAATATTTTTAGCCAATATTTCGGTTGGCTGAACGCCAACCTTTATCAAGGCATTACATTTTTGTATAAACAAACTCAGCCACGCTGTTTATACAAAAATGTGATGCCTTGATAAAGGTTGGCGTTCAGCCAACCAAAATATTGGCAAATAATTTTTTATTCACTCTAATATATGCCTTTTTATTATTTAATGATTTAAATATAGATTGCTCTATTTTGAAATACAATATTTATGTAAACTTTATATACAATATTTTACTTTTTTTTTCTTTAGAAATAAATCTATTCACAACAATTCTTCTTTATTCCTAACAATAAAACTTTATCCACATAGTTGTAACTGTTTTAACCAAAACAATACAATTTTTAGGCAACTATGACTAATTTATTTCCAAAATTGAAACTTTATCAGCAAGAATGACTTCCACATCTAAAACAATGAAACTTTATCAACATCATGACTATTTTATCCACAATAACCACCAACTTTATCTATTTTTTTTTAAATTATTTTTAATCAACCAGGCGCGATATTGAAATATGTGCGCCTAATACAGAGGAAACAAACAAAACAAATTAAAACTTAGAATTAAATATTTATAAATTTACATGTATTAATCGACAGAGTTCATAAAATTTATATAGACAAAGTGGCTGATGTAAGAGAGTTAAATCATTTAGATCAGGGAACAAACGATGTCTCACTTCTGTAAAATTTGGACAGTTATAGATAAGGTGAAGAGCAGTTTGTTCAGTTTCTCCGCAGGAACAATTTGGTGTTTCTGATAGACCTCCTTTATGTAAGTATTTCTAGAATCCAACTTTAATCTAGAGAAATGACTATTTTATCCATAAAAATGAAACTTTACCTGAATCAATAAATAATATATCCTAAAAATAGAATTTTTATCGAAAAAATGAAACTTTACCTACAACAATGAACAATTTATTCTTAACAACGTATTTAATACGCAGAAATAAACTACCTCATTCATAGCGCAGTGACTATTTTATCAGCAATAATGAAACTTTATTGGCAACAATGAATCTTTATCCACAGTAAATTTTTCCACAAAAATGACTTCTTCAACCGCAATAATGAATATTTTTCACAACAATGACTAATTTAACACAAAGCAATAACGCGCCATCTATACATATACCAGGTCTATTAGTATGGAACGCGAAAATTTTCAGTGAATTCAAAAGTTCACCAATTCCATACAACAAAAGATTTTTTATTCAAAGTAATTGCCCTGATTAGCTATACATTTGGACCACCTTTCAGGCAATTTTCGAATTCCTTGTCTGAAAAATTCTATTCCTTTTGAGTCGAACCAGTCAACAAGCCATTTTCGGAGTATGTCTGAGTTTGAAAATTCCTGGTTTTTTAGGGCGTGTCCTAAAGATGTGAAAAGGTGGTAGTCCGAAGGCGCTAAGTCTGGTGAGTACGGCGGGTGGGGTAAGAGTTCCCAGCCCAAGTCTTTTATGGTGTTTTTGACCACTGTAGCGTTGTGGGCTGGAGCGTTGTCATGCTGCAGTATCAGCTTGTTGTGCTTTTCACGCAATTCCGGTCTTATTTAATTCAATGCCTCTCTCAAACTGTGCATTTGTTGTTCGTAGCAACTAGTATTGACCGTTTCGCCAGGTTTCAGGAGCTTGAAATATATTACGCCGGTCTGGTCCCACCATACGCAAAGCATTGCCTTTTTTCCTAAGCGATTGGGCCTAGGCTTCTGTTTTAGAAATTGGCCGAGCAGGCCCCACGACTTTTGGCGCATAGGATTGCTGAAGTGGATCGATTTCTCACCAGAAGTTACTATTCGGTGCAAAAATGACTTATTTTCATGCCTGGCGAGCAGCCCTTCGCAGGTTACCAGACGCCGTTCTTGCTGCCTTCCGCTCAACTCGTGGGGGACCCATCTGGAAAGCTTTTGGGTCATTCTGAGGCTGTTTAAACGTAGGGAAACAGCACCTTGAGATACCTGGAGCTGTTTCGCGAGTTTCTCCTGCGTTTGGGTACTGTCCTCATCCAACAAAGCTTGCTGTTCAGCGTCCTCGAACTTTTAGTGCGGTTTTCCACGTGGTTCATTATCAAGTTCGAAATCGCCACTTTGGAATTTTTAAACCACCTGTAACACTGCGATTTGCTCAGAGCGTGGTCGCCGTGAACTTTCTCGAGCATTCGGTGGGCTTCAGTGGCACTTTTCTTCCAGTTGAAGGCGAACAACAAAACTTCCCGCAAATGGGCACTTTTTGGTTCGGAAATCACCATTTTCCACGGGCTCCAGAAATTTTCCACGATTTGAATTTTTCTAAAACTCCACGCATGCTGATGCCACGTGGGTCTAAAAACAAAATGCCTTCAACAGCGCCACCGTCGGCTCAAATAAAGTTGCACAGCGCCCTCTGGCAGCCATTTTCGCGTTTCATACTAATAGACCTGGTAAAATGAAAGGATTTAAAAGCACGAATGTTTCTTTTATACATAATACAAACTTCTACTGTCCTTACTGCGATGAAAAATATATTGGGAGGGCTTGGTTCATCTGTGGTGAACCCTCCCAGCGGTTTCGCCAATTTAATCCACCAGACCGCTTCTCAAAGCGCTAATACTGTATTGGACGATTCTGCTTATAAACGCAGCACTGAAGAATGGAATCTCAGAAATGGTTTTCAATATAACTATGGACATAAGCTTATAAGACAGTAAAATTACATTCAAATATTTGCATCGAGCAATTTTCTTCCGCAAACAATAAATACAAGGTCAGTTTGGCATAAATTAACACAAAGCAATAACGCGCCATCATATTTCGACAACATTGGAGGAAATCAAATTCCACCTACCTAATACGTCTGTTGAAATTGACAATTCCAGATATTTCTACGATAGAATACTCTTGTGATTTTACATAGAATTTTATTATTGTCTATGTTAATTGACATCTCTGTCTATATATCGCAGCTTTGTTGGTTGGCTAGTGGTTATTGGATAGGGCAGGCCTGCGTGAGCTGCTGGTGTACATATAATTTTATCTATTTGTCCTTTTATATTGTTTTATATCTTTGAGTAATAAAGGATCTTTCGAGGTCTTACGAGGTCTAACGTACTTAGGTCTAACGAGGGGGACTGGAGCCGTCGTCCGGATGGAGTTTCTTTAGGGCGGGTGTGTGTCCCCGTCTGGGCACCAAGATAAAAAAATAATAAAAAGGATATTTCTCTTCTACGAATCTATAATTTTTTTCCAACAAAGGCTCTATGTATTAACAATGGAGCAAATTAAATTTTAAAATGTACTAAATATCTTGTTCATACAAAAAAATAATTGGTTTAAAAACTCTTTCGGGACATTACAGATAAGAATAATAGCGGAACACTGGCTTCGATTCCCATCCCTGGACACTTTATTTTTCCGTTTATCATTACTCTTCACAATTCATCCTTTTAGAAATAATCGTTATTTTTCTTTAAAATAAATTTCGATTTTTCGTTCAAAAGAAACACATGCGGGATAATTTTCAAATGTCGTTCTACAATCAGAAGCCGCATTATATTGTATTAAGAATATTTGACCTTAGAAACCCCTTATGACCTTAGTGAAAGGCAATAAATAGACTTAAAACCTTTTGTGACCTTGTCACAACCTTATATATCACTCGTACTACATCACAATTAATAACTCCTGCCATCATATTTTGACGTATTATGAAAATAAAACGCAATTAAGAACAGAAACTACGCCATTCCATTTGAAGATTCATCTCCAACTTGAAGCCAAAATGAATCTGGTCTATAAAACCCCTTACATTTTCTGTCAAGTCTCCTCTTCAGAAGAAATTGAAATACAAGTATAGACAGGAGTTACATAGTATACATTTACAAAGTGTTACAAAGTTTATACAGAGTAGTAGAGTATATACAAAGTATAGTACAAAGTGTATACAAAAGTACTTGTATATACAGCAGAATGATTGAATCAAAATTTATCGGATTAACAATATTGTCAAGTAGCTCTGAAACTCCGGCCACAAGAAGTTCCATGGGACACCTGTCAATCATCCCTGGACTCCGGGGGGGGGGGGGACCACAGATGTGAGGGGTTCTCGGAATCTTATCGGCAAATAAGGAAAACGCGACGCCTCGGTGGCTGACCACTCTCATTATTATTATCTTTTACCTTGGGATAAGTTGTTATCTCTCTCCCTATAAATACCTCTTGTATATAATTTTATTGGAGAGCTAAAAGGTAAATACCCTTTATAATAAATTAATTATTCCTAAATTTGCCCTTGCTTTATTTATCTCCGCGACAATATGATAAACAACTTTTCCTGCTGATTAAACACGTTATAGTGATTAACTATTTTATCGCCAAACTAAATTATCCATTAAAGTTATTCCTCCATGATTCAAAAGAATACTGTAAACAGAAATATAGTGATAGAGTTCACAAGGCTATACACAATCCACAAGATTTGATCTCGAAAGAAGGCACCACCATTTTACTTCAGAATTGCCACGGCAGCATGAATTTTGATAGTTACGGATTATCTGTATATGAAAAGCTATACATTTTTATTCTTTAGAAATATTACTATTATTCTACTCCTAGTGAAAAATTGTCTATATATAAAATAAAATATTTAATTCTCGTTAAGATTAAGAGTTTCATTTGTCCTTAGTGTTGCGACCGCGTAGTTCCAATCCAATACCCACGCAACTTTCCAGAGGTTGGGTTCACGTGTTGCCCAAGAAGGAAGCCTATATCAAAACTTAGTAACAACCACACAGCAACTGAACCAAATGAATTTTATTTTCCACCTGAACTATCTACACCGATTAAAAAAGAAAACTAAAAAATGAATATTTCTAAACAAATGCAAATCATCAAAAATTCTTCTAAATTTACATCCGACAACAAATATAAATCAAAGATATAATCAGCATATATAAAAAAAATCAAACATTTAAAAAAGAACATACATAAACAAATCAAAATACAAACACAAAAATAAATACAAATATTTACACTGGCTTTCAACACTTAGAATGTTTAAACTCTTACAAAAGGTTTTTCTCTTCTCTTTTAATACTAATGATAAATGAACAATTTTGATTGGTAAATTTTTGATGGAAATGCTTTTATTATTTTCTCTCTTTCTCCTTGTTAATATCATATGACTATTCTTTACAGCCT
Source organism: Cordylochernes scorpioides (assembly GCA_030710605.1). NCBI lineage: Eukaryota > Metazoa > Arthropoda > Arachnida > Pseudoscorpiones > Chernetidae > Cordylochernes > Cordylochernes scorpioides. The sequence goes on along the minus strand of CP092865.1, from coordinate 78,833,589 downwards.
AAAATTATTGTAAATAAATATGTACAGACAAATGTAAAGGCATACATTTATGACAGCGCAAGTGTCCCTAGGGGGAGATAGCTCTTTAAATTGAGAAATAAATTAATAAAATATATTAATCCCCTTATTATATATCAAATCTAATTTGCATATTGGCATTTTTATATTTCATATAAAATTTAGAAATGAAGAGTATAGGTAAGGGGGAAATAGAACGAATAGAGGATTTTTTTTCCCAAGCGAACCCTACCAATATTCAAATAAATATGTTAAATTTTCAAAAATAGAGAAATTCAAAAATTATTTTAATTATATAAGTTACCTTTTTATTTTATTTTAATAAGAACATAAGGATTCCAAATATCTACTTTAAAAAGCTATCAAAAAATCTCTAGTAATTCTTTATATTTCAAATACTTTCTCTTCTTATCTCCATTCAATCACACTAAGGTATCAAGCTTGTAAAGCTTGATAGTTTTATTGGTTTCTGCCGGGGAAGAGTAGGCTCATCAATGGATGAGTCAATACAGTCAATAATGTGTTTTGGGGTTGCAGGTTGAGAATTGCACTTAGTACATAGTGGGAAAACCCTGAAACCATTCTGGAAAGTCATTGTCCGTTGATGACCAGACATAAGTCTGGAAATCAAAGACTGTTGTTCTCTTGGGAAGACAGAACCGGTGCTTGTCCCTTCTGCTCTGTACCAGTTATGTGCAGCATTAGATTTCCATTTCTGCAGGCATTGGGTTTTGATGGTACTGAGATCTCTTTCGTCTAGTTGGGTGGTAGATTCTTTGGCTTCAGGTAGGCCAAGAGCTCCAGCCTTTGCCAGAAAGTCTTGCCAAATACTTTCTAAAACTTTTGTATAAAGTTCGCCATTTGCTATATTTCAATACAATAAAGATATAAAATACAAAAGGACAATAAGAAGAATAGAATTTTCCAGATGGTATCATTCTTGGAATCCCATATATAAGGACGGGGAAAGAATGGCTCTTTATCTCTCTAAGGAATCAACCAAAGGTAATCTACATTTGTATTTCTTCTTATATATTAAATTATATTTTGATTTATATATTTAAAACTGTATGTAATTCTGCTGTCCTCAAAGCTTATATCCAAAGTTCATCTAAAATACCCATTCCAAGAGTCTAGCATCAGTATCACTATAAAAGGAAGATCGAAAATGCAAAATAACAGCGGTATGGTAGATTAAACTATCGAAACCGTTGGGAGGGTTCACCACTGATGAGCCAGGACCTCCCATTAATTGCCCATTGCAGTAAGGGCAGTAGAAATTGTTTAATTTTTAAAAGAATCATAAGCGTCTATAATAGTTTTGAATTTTCATATTAAATTATAATAATCCTTGATACCCTATCTATGAAATTCCTAACGTCTGAGGCATTTACCTTACTTGTAGAATACATATTTGATAGTATTGGCTCGAGAACTTTAAATTTCAGCTTATAAATGCACATTTAATCATATCTTAGAATAGGAAATGGAAGCATTAAAGCACGAATGTTTCTTTTTTTAAATATAAAACAAACTTCTACTGTCCTTACTGCGATGGAAAAAATATTAGGAAGACTTGACTCATCAGTGGTGAATCCTACCAGGTTGGTTTCACCAATTTAATCTACCAGACCGCTTCTTGGAGTTCGAATACTGTAATGAATCATTCTGCTTTTATATACTGCAATGATGGGTAGAATTTTAGAAATGGTTTTCTAATAAAATTTATAACAAATTATAAGAGATAACATTTGACGATATTATTGAAAAGTAACACATTACCAGTAAATTTATTTGTTACAAATTTTATTGTAAATTATGAAAAATATTGAGTCAATAAACTAATATTTGACAGTTTTGTTTATATAATGTGTTTTTAATCAGGATAAGTAAAATAAAGTTTGCAAAATACGCAGTGTTTGAATTTTATATGTTAATTTTGTAATTATTCTGATTTTTTAATTCATAGAAGCATTTTTCTGGCAGACATATTCAATTTTTTATCATCATCATTTTAAATATTATTTTGGTTTGTTTTTTTTTTGTTTTGTTTTTTTTTTCTTAGTTATCAAATCCTTTGCAATTGTAGTTTCTTTTTGTTTAGTTGTGTTCCTTTTTAAGCAAAAAAATATATATAGAACTAAGGTGTAATATTTAATTCGATCATATGGAACCAACATCGATTCATTTTTAAAACAAAGCAAAATCATAAGCGTATACAACTTTTACTTTTTCATACACGCAGTAAACGATAATCATCATGATTTTAAATATATTAAAATGTGAAAGTTATTAATATAAATATACGAATATTTGTTATTCAAGAAAACCTTACATTTATATTTCAATACATTCCTTTTTTCTCTAATGATTGTATCAATGTTTCAGATGAAGGCCTTCATTGTTCTGGTGACCCTTGCCGTACTTGTAGCTGTTGCTACTGCTAAATACGCCAGTGAGTATGTTTTGTTGGTTTAAACTTAATTTTATACAATGAAAATTAGGTACATATAAGGAAATGAGTATTTTAAAAAGAATTCTGTTAAAATTCGTAAAGATATATTTTGTAGCAAAGTGTTTATTATTTTACAAGCATTTTTTATTTTATAAAGTAAATAAAGCTTCCATGGTTAAGTTTCTTGTTCAAATATTTATTTTCAAGCTTTCAGACTTGTCAGTCCTTCTACAGGAGTATCACGATAATAATTTATTATTTTACACTAGTATTAACAGAGTATCATTTTTTTATGTTTATATTTTACTACTCGGTAAACTTCCCTCATTCATTATCTTTTGTTTATCCTTCATAGTTTGTTCTTGCCTGAAATAAATCCTGAAGTTTGTCTTCCCTAATTTTCCACGTGGCACTATGATATATAGTTTCGGGAGGATGCTATCCGTGTATAAAAAGAGGAATCTCTCCACCCCTGTACTGATGAAGGCCAAAGCCAGAAACCATGGTATACAGGTTGGCTTTTGTCTGAATTTGTCAAAATTGGAATTGTAGCTCATTCTTTATCAATCAACTCTACAATTTTTACTGGTGTGATAACCCAAAATCCATTGTTTTAATGCATTTTGAAATGGATAAATTCTACTCTCTCCTTTGGGGGTTATTAACCACCACAGGGGTACAAAAAATAAAATATTATATATATATATATATTAATTAAAAGGCATATTTTGGGTCTAAAATAATAAAAAAAAAACATTTTATTTAATAAAATGCCAATATTTCAATAGGCTGACGCCTAACTTCATAAGGGCGTTTCTTGTTTTTAAACTGCTTTGGATGATCACTCGATGCATTCACGTTATATATTATATTAAAATATTATTTTATTTAAAATTATATTTCATAGATTCAAATATTCTGCTATATCGACCGCCTGAGGTCACGCTTCCCCTATAAAAACTCATTGTTGTTGTTTCCCGATGGCCAGCTCAAACCTTTGTAATTATGTAAATAATCTTTTGTTTTTCCTTGTTCTACTCGCCTTAAGACAGGCATTACTTTTATCAAATTATGTTTTCTTATATATATTCCTTAGCTCAATTAAAGAAATCTCTGATCAAAACTATTTTTAGTATTATACTTTCAAGATTTTTGCCACGACTGTATTACCGTAGCATAATAATCAAGATAATCAAAAATCAACAGCAGAAAATATTTTTTTATATATAACATATATATTATATATATGCCTCGATATGTAATGCCTCGATAAAGGTTGGCGTTCAGCCAACCGAAATATTGACAAATAAATCTTTTATTTAATCCAATATATGCCTTTTTAATATCTAATATATATTATAATAAAAAATATAATATAAATAAAATTTGCTCATGTGAGCGGTCAGGAAATGTCAATTTTGTTTTTAATATTATAATAAACTAACGGATGTGTACCCGGCTTCGCCCGGGTTTTATCCGAGTGAAAGTTTGCCTAACGAATATTATTGATAATAATATTCCGGAACACACAGAATATTATGATAATAATGATAATAATATTCGCTACCTTATATATTTATATAATATATAAAATATATTTTTCTCGAGCAAACATATCCACTCTCTCTACTGAATAGATTTTCAAAAAGATATATATAAATAAAATATCTAGAGATATACTACATGATCTTAGCCAAAAGGCAGAGAAACGATATTTTATATATAGAGATGACCTGGATTCGTGTGTCTTCTGCTCGAGTGAATGTTTCTCTGGTAGAATTTTGTTCCCGCCTACTAAAATTTATTATCTGGCTTCGCCCGTGGTCTGCTTTAGTGAATATTCCACATAAGAATTTTGTTTATGTCAATCAAGCATGATAGAGCAATATTGTCATCATCATTTCTGACTAAAAAAATATTGTTACTCGGTACTTGGTTAATTATAATTTTTCTTGGTTAAAAGTGCGACAAAAAACTCTTCCAGATTTAACTCTCTGTCCTGTTCAAATTTCAGCGATATTAGTTACATATTGAGGGCATGCATAGCCGACAACATATATATATGTTTCCGGCTTCGCCCGGTATTACACGAATAAAAGTTTGCCTAACGAACATTTGTTAAAACGATTCTAGCAAATATCCAATCCCTACTGAATCTACACTTGTCTATATTCTCGACAATTTGAAATTTTTTCCAGGTCCCTTTAAAAATACTCGATAAGTTGAATAAAATCCATATTAATTGATCCACTCGGTAATTTGAAGTTGAAGGAATAGTATCTTGCCACAAACGAACATTTGTAAATAACTGTATTTAGCTAATGTACCCGGCTTCGCCCGGTTTTTACCCGAGTAAAAGTTTGCCTAACGAACATTTGGTAAAACGATTCTAGAAAACATCCAATCCTCCTATATATAGATTTACTAGACGAATGACCCGGCTTCGCCCGAGAATTCTTCCGAATGCAATTTCCTGAAATAACATCAATAATAAATGGTAGAAGTGCCATAGAATAGCAATACGGGTTTATAAAAAGCGACATGCAAAATTTGGTACCAATTGGTTCAGTAGTTTTGAGTTTATCGTGAAAAAAACAACAGACATTGACTTTTATATATAAGATAATAATATAAATGAATTTTAAAAATTGTAATAAAATAAAATGCATCGGCCGGGAATCGAACCCGGGCCGCCCGCGTGGCAGGCGAGCATTCTACCACTGAACCCCCTATGCTTATAAGAAATGGCCATATTTGGGTATTTATTCATATATGGGTATTTATTTGGGTAGTTCTTCAAATGAAAAAAGAAATAGCCAAAAATAATAATCAAAATGTAGCCGAAAATTTTCTTCAGGTTTATAAAAAGCGACATGCAAAATTTGATACCAATTGGTTCTGTAGTTTTTGAGTTTATCGCGAAACAGACAGACATTGACTTTTATATATAGAGAGATAAACGTATATAAATATTGTTATATGCGTTTAAATATAATTTTGAAACATTTCTTTTAAACATTTATTAAATTTTAAATAAGATATTGTCAAATTTGTGAATTTTATAATTAATTATTTCTTTTTTTTTTCTCAATGAATTATGTATATTAATTTAAAAATTCATTTTTGTTATCATCATCACATACAATGTAAAAGTCAATTTCTGTCTGTCTGTTTCGCGATAAACTCAAAAACTACTGAACCAATTGGTACCAAATTTTGCATGTCGCTTTTTATAAACCTGAGGAAAATTTTCGGCTGCATTTTTTTTAATTTGAAGAACTTTTTTTTACGCGGACTAATCCGGAATGGAATGAATACCTAAATATGGCCATTTTTTTAAGCATCGGTGGTTCAGTGGTAGAATGCTCGCCTGCCACTCGGGCGGCCCGGGTTCGATTCCCGGCCGATGCATTTTTTTTTTTACAATTTTTAAAACTCATTTATATTATATATAATATAAATACGAGGGCCATCCAATAAATAAGTTTCCCTATTTTTTTTTCTGCGAACGAAACGTTGTAAAAAATAGTTAGTAGTGTAAGAAATGGTCACTAGGATGCGTTGGAAGCTCGTGACCTTCAAAATCACGCTACTCGTACGCGCAAGTCCGTAGCGCTTCAGTTTCCATGGAGCTACCACTGGTGAACGTGTCCACTTGCGAACTCCGTTCTGTAATTCGTTTTTTCACGGCGAAAAATCAAACTGCGGTCAATATTAATCGCAATTTAGTGTCAGTGTATGGTGAAGGATGTATGAGCATCAAAATGGTTCGCCGATGGCGTTCATGGTTCTTGGAAGGACGGCAAAACGTGCATGATGACGAGCGAAGCGGCAGACCCGTTACTGCTACGGATAATGCAGCCGTTGCTGCTGTTCGGAATGTGGTGGAAGCAGATCGCCGCGTCACCATTAACGAAATAATGATTCGACTGCCTCCTGGAATTGAAATTGGACGCTCTTCGATTGGAACAATCATGTCAGATGTTTTGAATTATCGCAAAGTCTGCGCATGATGGGTCCCGCGCTTTCTCTCGGAAAATCACAAGCAACAACGGATGGAGGCAGTCCGAGCTCTCCTGGAAATGCATTGAAGAGATGGAGATCAACTGTTTCCCCGTATTGTCACTGGAGATGAAAGCTGGGTGCATCATTCACTTCAGAAACAAAACAACAAAGCATGGTGTGGAAGAAGCCTGAGGAAAGTGCACCAAAAAAGGCGAAGGTCACAATCTCTGCAGACAAAGTTATGGCTATCGTCTTTTGGGACTGTAAGGGTGTTTTATTGGTTGACTACCTGCCCCCAAACACTACGGTTAACGCTGCGAGGTACTGCGAAGTCCTCAATAAACTCAGAGCTGCAATAAAACGGAAACGTTCTGGACTTTTGTCTCGGAAAGTGTTACTCGTCCATGACAATGCTCGCCCTCACTCAGCTCGAACGACCCAAACGTTGCTGGAAAACTTCAAATGGGAAATTTTCACACATCCACCTTATTCTCTGGATCTTGCCCCAAGCGATTTCCATCTTTTTCCAGCACTCAAGTTTCACCTTAGAGGCAAGCACTTTGCGAAAGATGACGAAGTGCAGGCGGAGGCGAACCACTGGCTACGAAGATAGGACACGGCTTGATACAACAGTGGTATCAAAAAATTGCTACAACGGTACCAAATATGTTTGGACAGAAATGGTGTTTATGTAGAGAAGTAGTCTATGAGTTGTATAATGAAAATAAAATAAATGCATAATTGTAAATAATGTTGTTTATTTGTTAAAAAATAGGGAAACTTATTTATTGGATGGCCCTCGTATATATTATTATATCAACTATATTAATTAAATCAAATACCTAAACACTAATATAATACAATTTTTGCCATCACACACACTTTTTTCCTGTAGTTTATGTGTTACTTCTGTATTGCTATTCTATGGCACTTCTAATATTTATTATTGATATACTTTTAGTATGAAGGAAATTGCACCCAAGAGATTTCTCGGGCGAAGCCGGGTCTCATTCGCCTATAATCTATATATATAAAAATGAATGTTTGTATGTTGGTTTGTTTGTATGTCCGGTATACAAATTCGCAGTAGTTCACTAATTCAAACCAAAATTTCCATACATAGATAAAAAAAAATACAGGGAAGACGATAGGCTATTTTAAAAAAATATATAAATCAATTATTAAAACTATATATTTTAGTCAGAAAATGATGATGACGATATTGCTGTATCATGTTTGATTGTCAGATACAAAATTATATCGGGAAAAATTCCAAAAAGCAGAGACCACGGGTGAAACCAGTTCATTATTTTGTACGCAGGAACAAAATTCTAACAGAAAACATTCATTCGAGCAGAAAACAAAAGCCAGATCATCTTTCTATAAAAATATCGCTTCTCAGACACAAAGTTTGGAGCGGGACGTTTCACAAGAGTGACATCCACGGCGCCAATTTATAATTGTAACGAATAGTATTTGAATAAAAACATTTAATCGGGTAAAACCCGGGCGTTGACCGGGTCATTCGGCTAGTTTTTTCATATAAACAAACGATAATAAACAACAAAACAATGTAATTTGCATATTCATTATTATAAAACAACAACAAATTAAATTAACAATTTAAAAATATATTTTAACATCGCAACATTTTAACATTTAACACAAAAACGTTACATTATTTTCTTTAAATATATATTAATATTGAAATGCCAAGTTTTTTTTTTACAACGTTATTGGAATATCATATTACTAAATTCTCAAATTATATGTATTACACTTTCATTTTCACAATTTATAAATGTATTTTCATCAGATACAGCGAGAGGCGCTGCCTGCGAGTGAAAGTAGAAAATTTGCAAATAAAATTGCAACGAATATTTATTTCAAATCAAACTCAAACCAGAAACCTTCCCAGTAGTATAGTAAATATATAACTTCCTAAAGTTTCACGGCGATTGGATAATCTTACCTTTTAAAAACATTCATCGTTTAAACAAATCACGTGTAAAATTATTAACCAATCAAATTCATTTATCGTCGCGACCAGTGCGGCACCAAGTGGTAAAAGGCTGGAACTAACGCTTTTTGGTTTTACATTTTTTTTTTAAAAGCACATTAACCTTTTTAGTTTTTTGAATAGCCTATATGTTAAACGAAATCTTCAGATACCTACATGCGAAATTTCATAATGATTGATTCTGTAGATTTTGCGCAAAGCGATAACAAACATCGATTTTGGATTTCATTTTTATAGATATAATAAAGAATAAATAGAATGTTTAAATCTCTGTTGATTATATACTTTTAAATCGGTGCTTTTTGGAAGTTATTGATATTTTTTTAAACATTGTTTAGATGATCTCAAAATGGTTAAAGATCTATAATTCAAATTTCAATCTCAAACCATTTTGGAGTTATGCGCTAAAACTTTTTAAAGTCGTTATAATGATTGTTATGTGAAATAATCAATTTAAAAGAATAAAATAATAAAAAAGGTCAGGTGTTGGTATTCAAATCAAAAAAAGGTATATACTGACCACACTCAAACGAGCTTTTTTAGATGGCATAGCACCATCTAGTGAAATAGAAATAAACTAAACGTTGATTTAGCCTGTTCCCTGATATTTAGCTAACCCATTCTTGATTTATCAAGAAAATAGGTTGGCCAAATATCAGGGAACAAGTTAAATAGACGTTTAGTTTATTTCTATATCACTAGATGGTGCTATGCCATCTAAAAAATCTCATGTGAATGTGGTCAGAATATATGTACTTTTTTATTTTAATGATTGATATATTATGAATAAACATTTTCAATTTCATCATGTTGTCACGTTAAGGAAGATGGGAAACTGTTCAAGAATAAGTATAATATATTTACAAAGAGAGTTTAGTTTTACAACACCTAAAATAGTTTGCTGTTGATTCAAATATGTTATAATACCTTGAATGATTTGGCGTTCAGTGGTATTCATTGGTAAATAAATTATATTTTGATCCAATATTTGGCTTTATTAAGACACCAGTCAGATTCTTCTCTCTCATTGCTGGCTTATAACGATATCCTCACGATAATCAATTACCATCATGTAGTGAAGGGGAAAATTACTGCTTTATAAAAGTTATATAGGGACAGAGCAACCAGTATACTTGATATGGCGTTGGTTAAAATACTTTGTACTGAGGTAAGTTGGCTGTCGTTTACTTTTAGGAAGAAAACATCTCTCTTTCTTGACTAATATACTGGCACTCAAAGATGTAATGAGATATTTCGATATCTATTTTTCTTTGCAAAGATGGCATTAGAAATAAATATAATAACAAATAGATTCAAAAAGGATAAGTTTCTTTATTTGAAATATCAATTCGAGCTTTCGGGCGCAAGCTGCCCTTCTACAGGAATAATGGATAAAATTTCAAGTAGTCATGTATGTACAGATATATATATTTTCTTTAAATGGTTTCTCGCTTTGGTCTTGTATAGCGTGAGTGGATCACAAATAAGAAATAAATATATATTAGTGTATATTATTGTTGAATAAATCATTATGTCACAACAATGATAATAGTAAGCCTTCAGATATTTACGCAAAAAATATATTATCACAACACAAACTAAAATTGGAATTCTGTGCAGACAAGGCTGCCCAATTGGAAGAACTTGAGAGCGCATTGTAAGTATATTATAAGTATTTCGGTAAATATTCAAAATGTAGCAGTATAATTAAATTAATCAGACATAATTTAAACATAATTTGAGCATTTTAGATTGTAGAGCACAATATCATACAAGGTCATGGAGACTATATAGATAAATTTTAAATCCTGGCAGGGTTGGAATACAGGTCCTGTCTTGAGGCTCCCATACATTCCAAGAGGTGTTCTGGTGAGGCCTCTTTGGTCCTGTAGATGGTGTATTGTGGGAAGGTCTTTACACCATCCTGGAAGAGGAGCTGTCTTGTATGACCAGTTTTAAGCCTGGAAATGCAGGTTGCTGCCTGTCGGTTCATCCCACATTCCAGAATAGCTCCAGGCTTTTGGTTCAAGTATCAAGGATGGAATGGGTGGAAAGTATACAATACAAGTAGAACTTGAATAATACTGATACAATAAAATTGTATAATACTTGTAGATGGAAATTTTGCCGGGAGGATATTGATCTAAAGAGACAAGGGTCGCCTCTCCCTTCAAAATAGACGTCAAAACCAGACGCCATCTATTTTCATCAAAAGTTCCATCTATATTTTATCCATAGATTTGGCCCAGCCATTTGCCATCTAAACACCTCTTTGGCGGATTGTCAAGATTCCATTAGATGCCGTGTGGATCTCATGGAATAAAATCCGCCCTAGGCAGACGAGGGCCATTAGCCCGAACCCATGGTCTCTAGGTGGACGCTTTCCAATTTGCCAAAGCTGGTGTTGTGGCTTTTGTCACCGACCAAAGGCCGCTAGTTTGTGGTGACGGTCAATAGATGGCGTCTGGTAGATACTACTGATAGAAAAAATCTATATCATCGTTAAGTTGATATTTTTTCCACTAGATGGCTCTTTTTTTGTCTAAAATGCTCATGTGAGAGGTCAGGATATGCCTTTTTCATTATATATATATGTCATGATAAATTTGTTGGCATACTGTTATATTAAATATTTTTTAGATTATTAGCTTGTTTTTTGGATACACGAGTATTTTATGGTATTTTAGTCGTAGAAAATACAATCAAAAGAGTTTATTTATAATTTACTTTAATTGATATGATAACATAATTGAGGATGAAATAATTCCTTGACTTAAGGCGTGAAGAATAAAGAAAACAAAAGACATATTTACATATCTACAAAAGTTTTGAGCTGGCCAAACAACAACAATGAATTTATATAGTCTAAAGCCGCGACATCTAGCGGTCGATTTTACAGAGTTTGTTTTAAGTTATTTGTAGGAAATAAAAGCCTTAAAGCACTTTTTTTGCACATAAAACAAACTTCTACTGTCCTTATTTAGATGAAAAATATTGGAAGGGCTTAGCTCATCAGTGTTGAACCCTCCCAGCGGTTTAGCAAATTTAATCTACCAGATCGCTTCTTAGAGATGAAGAGCCAAACCCTCCCAATATTTTTCCATCGCAGTAAGGACAGTAGAAGTTTGTTTTATGTTCAAAAGAAACATTCGTGTTTAATGCTTTCATTTCCTATATATATGGCATGTTATTGACTTATGTTAATTTTTTATATGTTTTTGACTAATTTAAATATAAAACAAAATCAGAAAATGGTTATGAATTTCATCTCTCTGAGAGTATTTGAGTAGATATTTATGTATTACATGAGAAACTAAGATTCTGAAACATTTTATAACAATGTTATGGTGTATAGGAACACATTGAAGGAACTCGAAAGCTCGTAAGTATTTGGATACTGACTATTATTATGTATGTTGTAATATTGGGGGAAGATACATTCAGATCTTCAAATATATATATCTATTATTATATTTATTTCCTAGTCTTAGTGTTTATCAAAGATGTAAAATAAAGAAATTTTATCAAGGCATTTACACACACAAAGTCTTTCATATTTCAAAACCCATTCAACAGGAGCAACTAGGAGTATAACTTCTAGCTAACTATACACACCCTTAATATATAAAATCAATAAAGACACCAGTCAGATTCCCCTCTCTCATTGCCGGCTTACAACGATATCCCCACGATGATCAATCACCATCATGTAGTGGAGGATAAATCATTTAGCAAATATTAGAGGTGTCATTTTGTACATCTATATTAAGATTCACTTATCTAAAATTTATTTGAACAACATACATATGAATAACAACATAAATATAAATTTTAAACAAGTATTCATTATATTTCTTCTAATTTTGTGATTATCAAATTACAATAAAATGCGTATATTCATTGCGGTAAATTCAAAATTAGTAATATAATTTTTATGAATGATTTTTACAATATGATTTAATTTTATTTTGTTTCTTTATAGTTCATTATAAACTTTCTTCCTCTGACTTATTTCCTCTGAAATGCCTTTTTCTTAATAAAAAAATATATATTATTATTTGCATAATTTATTAACCATTATAACTGTCAGAGATAAAAATATATGATAATTGACATAAATATTCTCTAAATGTTTAAGAATTTTTAAAGAATTATATATTTTCTATATATTCATTTTGTTTTAAAAGTTCTTTGTCTTCTTCATAACTCAAAAATATTTCGAATTTTAAATATTAAATACTTTCCTATCATTTCTGAATTTTATTTTATTTTTCAGAGAAAATGTGAAAGAACTGGAGAGCCCGTAAGTAGAATATAGCAAACATATCTTTATCATTTATATTTCTTGTCATACTTAACAACACCTAAAGTTGTTTAATATATATTAATATAGTCATTTTTAATTTATATTTGAAAACCAATTCCAATGACTCAACTTCTTTTGATGCATCAGAATGTTTGGCCAATATAATTTTAGGAATCCCAAGTTTAATATGGTACTAAAACATGCAAAATCTAATATTCAGCGTTTATATATATTTAAAGGTGAATAAAATTTGCAATACTTCTACAAAAAAAAATAAAAAAATTGGGCTTTTAATCACAACAACTAAGTTTAACAAAGATAATTATTAATGCCTAAAACCTATTTATTAATTAAAGAAATGCCTTGCCTACTCTTTTTGCATTTATCAAAGCTCTTACTACACCTAACTTACATACAAGTATACTACTTTTATACTACTATCACAATTTGAATAGAGTATTTGATATATTTGAATATTCGAATAAATTATAATTGAAAGATATCATATTATTGTATGGGAGGGTGTACCACTGATGAGCCAGGCCCTCCCATTAATTTTTCCATTGCAGTAAGGGCAGTAGAAATTGTTTAATTTCAAAAAGAATCCTACGCGTCTAAAATAGTTTCGAATTTTCATAACAGATGGCGCGCTAGTGCATCATAATATTTCATTCATTATTTTAGATATTCTTTGTTTTTCCTTCTAAAGTTAATTACAGAACAAATTGTCACACTTTTGGTCACGTCATCAAAAGATATTTCTACTGTTTTGAGAAACTTGGATATTCTCCAACTAATTTCAAAATCATAATTATTTTCAAACACAACATTTAATAGGATACGTAGTATGCATACAAATACTATACGTATTATTGTTGAATGTAGTAAATTTATGTTGTTTATTATAGATTCATTGGCCTTGCTATTTCTGGAGCAACTTGGCTTGCACAGCAAATCGCCAAATTGGGTAGGTAACTTTCTGATATACTGTTATGAAAAAAACTATTTAATATTAAAAAAATTAGAAAGGCGCCTTAAATTTCTTCATTCAAACATTATTCAACATAGTTTTTACTCAATTATTCTTAAAGATGAGAAGTAACATTTAAAATAATAATTTTATTGACACAATATAAAAACTATAGGGAAGAGTAAAATAAGACATAAATTAATTTGTTCCTTTGGTTGATATGATGATATGGTTAGGTATGATAAATTTGTTCCTATTTTTCTTATTTTTACCCTCAATCTCCGTACAATTTCACATTTTTGCTTTTTTTCATATAGATTTGAATTTGAACCTACTCTTGGCCTTGAATATATGTTCCTTGATTTTTCTTGCAGCTATTAAGAACAGATCTTATTGATCTTTGAGGTAAAGCTTGCACAACTCTAGTCATCAGTCTGTAACGCGTACAGAGTTGGATTTTCTTGATTTATCGAGAATATTATATTTGTCCAATATTGTGGACTAGTTTAAAATAATGATAAGTTGTTATTTTTTTCCGATTGAAGTAATAATCATCAGCAATAACGGTTACACATGAACAGGAAATGCTTCTATGCGCAATATCATAAAGTTTTGAGGAATTCAAAAAAATATCCATAGAAGAAATATAAGTATACGACGATTATTTTATAATAAAAGTTAAAATTACAGTGAAAACTCAAAGGCCCTCTATAACCCTTGAATGTTGTTTAAAGAAATTTTTCTAGAGAGGCATATAATGGAATTTTCAAATTTAAGAGAGAGATGTATGCATTTAAATAAAATTTTATTTTGAATAAACATGCAAAATTTCAACTCTACTTCTCAGTAGAAACATTCAACTTAGGCTGTATATATATTCATATTTAAATAAGATAGCTCAGTTTATACATGTGTATATGTATTTAAACAAGGTAAAATCCCGAAAGCTCGAACGCATGTTCATAAAAAGAAACTCATCCTCTTTGTCTTGAATGTTTTCTTTACCAACATGTGTATATGGTATACACTTATACTTTATCATTCTGATTCTCTATCTACATTTATATGGATTTACTACGGAGGGTGTTTCCTTTCAAATGAAACGATTTTCGAGCGCTCGCGTTTTGCACGTGCAGGCATGCTGCACACGACACTGGTTCCAATAGATCTAGAATCTTCTGGAGAATTCATTTTCATCAGGTATCATGATTTTTGCAACATGGGGGGAGAGAGACTAACGCTCCAAGTCGAACAAACAATTCGGACCCTTTCCAAAGAAGGAAACAGTTATAGCGTCATAGTGAAAAAGCTAAAAGCAGAAGGACTAGATGTTGGCAAAGCTACAATATGTAGGGTAGTAAATGGCATCGGAAAGAAAAGGGAAGCTGAATCCAATGGGCAAAAATTTCAAGTCGATCGACCACGTCCGGTGTGGACCCCCGCCACGGTTTCCAAGGTAAAGCGGCTAGCAACTACTGAAAATCCACCATCTCAGCGCCAACTTTCCAGAATGTGTGGAACATCGCTAAAAACGATAAATAACATCATTCACAAAGATTTGGAACTGGATACCCGACGAAAAGGCAAGGTTCACAAGCTCACCCCTTTCCACATGAAAAACCGTGCAACGAATGCCCGGAAGCTCTACGAGGAACACCTGGCCGGTTCCAGATCGGAATATACTGCAACATTGGACGAAGCATGGATGTATGTGACGTATTGCAATGGAATCCGGAAGATCTGTTACATCAAAAGAGGCAATCAGGTCCCGGATAATTGGGCTCACCAATGCTCCGAAACTTTCCCTAAAGGTTTCATGGTTGTCGGGGTAATGACTAGCCGTGGAGTCCTTCCGCTCATAAAGGTTCCATCGAAGGTGAAGGTGAACTCAGAATTATATATAGAATGCGTTCTGAAACCTGTCATCGAACAACTGAAGGACCTTTACCCAGGGGAAATGGACAAAGTGTTCCTTCATCACGACAAAGCCTCTTCCCATACCTCCAACAAAACCCAACAGTTCCTACAAGAAATGAAGGACACCCTAGGCCTAAATTTTATCAGGAACTCGGACATTCCAGTGAAGTCTCCCGACGCCAGCCCACTGGATT
Source organism: Cordylochernes scorpioides (assembly GCA_030710605.1). NCBI lineage: Eukaryota > Metazoa > Arthropoda > Arachnida > Pseudoscorpiones > Chernetidae > Cordylochernes > Cordylochernes scorpioides. The sequence goes on along the minus strand of CP092865.1, from coordinate 78,817,704 downwards.
TTTACGGGTTCGGTATGTTGAAACAACGGCTCTTCAACCGACGTCCCAAAACTGAGGCCGGACTTTGGAAAGCCGCACAAGAGGAGTGGTCGAATGTTTCGCTCTCCAAAGTCAAGGAAGTGTTCGCAGCTTGGAAAGTCCGATGCAGGGAGATAGCCAAGAAGAAGGGGAAGCACATAGAACACATGAAAAAAAATTCACGTTCGAAAAATAAAGTTCTAACGGACGTTTGAAATCGTTTCATTTGAAAGGAAACACCCTCTGTATATTCTCTCTTTTACCTTTTTAGAATAGGTAACGGTGTTAGAGTCATTGAATATGTTGTCAATGAAAGGTTTTATAATTATTCTTAATGCAATTAAACCTGTCTATAGCCCTCTAAATAGCGCCTCCCTTTCTATAGCACCCGATTCTAAATACATATAACGATGCAGTTTACATTAAAAATGAACTGTCTATAGCACCCTATTTTGGTGAGTTCCAAGAGGGGGCGCTATAGACAGGTTTAACTGTATATCCCTTTTATGAAATAATAGGTCATTAAAATATTTGATACTTTATATATACTCATTGACAAAACTTAATGTAGTCTTGTTCTTCTTTCTTATCTCCACTCAACAATCATATTAGGTTATCAAGCTTGTAGAGCTTGTTGATGATGTCTGCTGGAGATGAGTAGAGCTCATTAATAGATGAGTCAAAAATTCAATGATATGTTTTGGGGTCGCAGGCCGAGAACTGCACTTAGTACATAGTGGGAAAATACTTAGGGAAGTTGTACCTTTTAGCATGTATATCGAGATTCAGACAATAACTCTAAAAGATATTTGAAAAACATTGACTTTTATTGAAAACACACGAGATAATCAAGTTTAAACTACACTCATGGACAAAACTTAAGGAAGTTGTACCTTTTAGCATGTATATCAGGATTCAGACAATAACTCTGAAAGATATTTGATGCACATTGACTTTTATTGAAGACACACGAGATAACCAAGTGTAAACTACACTCATGGACAAAACTTAAGGAAGTTGTACCTTTTAGCATGTATATTGAGTGTCAGACAATAACTCTGAAAGATATTTGATACACATTGACTTTTATTGAAGACACACGAGATAACCAAGTGTAAACTACACTCATGGACAAAACTTAAGGAAGTTGTACATTTTAGCATGTATATTGGGATTCAGACAATAACTCTGAAAGATATTTGATACACATTGACTTTTATTGAAGACACACGAGAAAACCAAGTGTGAACAAAATTGCCTCTGTCTTCTTAAAAAAAAAAAACAGACAATCGGAGATATTAAAGACTATCCATTTTCTTAAGTTTTGTCGGTGTGTATAATGTGTTCTTGTTGACTTTTCTTCGAATTTTTAATGAAACTGATTCCAAGAATATTAATCAAATATTATATTTATTGATTTACAAGAGAGAGAACAAAATATAAAAGGGAAACTAATATTAAACAAAGGAACTTTTTTTATTTCGGTTAGCGCCTATTTACCTGTGTTCTTACACACACACACTGTGGGAACAATTAATTAATATTATTAATAATAATATGTATCGGATTGCTTTCTATTAATAATATTTAATCTTTTTTTCAGCCCAGGGATAAAGGAATTTTACTTCAAAGTGGTAAGTTGTTCTAAAAATTGATTAACCTAATTTCTTCTTCTTCTTTCTTATCTCCACACTGGGTGAAGTAGAATGCGTCTGCCTTTGTCATTAAGACTGGGAGCAGTAATCAGTAGCAGGCCGACTTAGCTAAGAGAAATGGCCGGCTCTGACATGAGGAACAGACGCCATGTGCAGCCGCTCCTAACATGGAGTACAAACGCTGCTCATCCTGTATCCCTGGATTAGGAGCCCTTACAGGGTACTATCAGCCAGGCCAGCTGAACCCAGGTTTTTTAGTGAGCTTGTTACTGCTCCCCCTCCTCCTTTTTCATCTGGGCTTGGGACCGGCAAGGGCTGAGTTGATTAACATAATGAGTTGATTGAATATTGTCGAATTATCGTTATTAAATGAGAATGCCTTTTTAAGGTTGAAATAAAGCCATTATGATTGAAATGGACCATTGCTACTTAGACTGCTATTAGAGATGTGAAGCTTGCCATGAGGCATCCACAGAACTGTTTTTAAAAAGTTAAACTATTTTTATACCTAAGCTTCTTTTAAAATAAAAACAAATTTCTACTGCCCTTACTGCAATGATAAAATAATGAGAGAACCTGACTCATTAGTGGTGAATCTTCCCAGCGTTCTGTCCAGTTTAATCTACAATACTGCTGTTATATTGCATTGGGCTGTTTTTCTTTTATATCGATACTGAAGATAGACTCTTGGAAAAAGGTTATTTTAAATAAACTATGAACATAAGCTATGCGGACAGTAGAAAAAATATGTAAAATTATTTAATTAAAAAGTCATATATCAAATCAAAATATAATTTATTTTACCAATATTTCAGTTGGCGTTCAGCCATTAAAATCTATTGGATTCTTGTGACGTTATGTGGCTCTGAGTTTGTTGTTGACACACATTAATTTGTTATAATACTTTGAAAAAGGTTGGCGTTCAGCCAACTGAAATATTGGTAAAATAAATTATATATATTATATATAATATATGCCTTTTAAATTAAAGTTGTATTTATAAAATGCTCTATTTTCAAAACATATAAATATATTTTAAAAAGGCATATCCTGACCAGGAGCACATGTGCTTTTCAGAAGGCAGAGCGCCATCTGGTGGAACAGAAATCAACTAAACATTGATTTAGCCTGTTCCCTGATATTTGGCCAACCCAATTTCTTGATAAATCAAGAAAAGCCATTGGTCCCAGTGTCTTCTTGAGAAACCAAGAAATCGGAATTTAGGCCAAACTTGCGTAAATACGCTTGGTTTCACAAGAAGCCACTGGGATCAAAAATATTTTTGGTCGCAGTGGTACAGCCTACTTCACGCTGACGAGCGCCAACAGTGCGAAACGCATTCGTGGATGGCTTCTCTTGATTTATCAAGAAATTGGGTTGGCCAAATATCAGGGAACAGGCTAAATCAATGTTTAGTTGATTTCTGTTCTACCAGATGGCGCTCTGCCTTCTGAAAAGCACATGTGCTCCTGGTCAGGATATGCCTTTTTTATTTTTAATATCAACACCTGACCTTTTCTTTTTTTATTTTTCTATTATTTTTCACATATAAATATATTTTTGAAGATTGAGCAATCCATAATTAAAATTATTTTTTAAAAAGATGCATATATTGGATTTTTTAATGAATTTATTATTCCAATATTTCGAGGGGCAACTCGCCTCTCTTTATCGAGGATGTTTGTGTTTTGCACTAAAGCATGCGCGCACGCGTACACCACTCTCGTTCTAAAAGGCCAATGAAATAATTGTATCTTTGATTTAAACATTACATTCAGTATATATACAGCTAACAATTATATTGGGAGAAATTTTTCTTAAATGATTAATTTTTCAATTTACCAAAAATTAGGTTTTGGGTCATTTTTAATTTAGCTTTTTTCATAAGTTTTCCAAAATCCACTTAATTTCTTTAGTCAAAGTAATTTCCTGAAAGTTTATATTTTTGTACATTAAAATAACTATTAAAAACTTTTCTTCGTTGTATTTTTAAAATTATATTTTATTATATTAACATTTCCACAAATAGATATTTATATAATTGATTAATTCATTGTGTGAATTGTATTCTATCTTTTTAAAGATCAATATTTTACGGGCCAAAAAATCTTTAGCTCTGAATTTTTATATAATAAAAATTGTTTATGTTATATTTTAATTTTTTAAATTATTTTTATAATGTTTTTGTTGTTGATGTTACAGGCATAGAGAAAACAATAAGCTGTAGACACTATAAAAATAAATTTGATAATAAAGACTTTTGACTGCATATTTTGTCTTTTTATTTTATTAATTTTACCTCATACTAACAATTTGTTATCGGTAGAAAATACAACAACAAAAAGCTTTATTAAGACCTTTCAGTCTTATGCAGATTCTCCAAGCAGAAATGTAGGATACATGCAAGAAAAACAGTAATAGTACCTTAATGGTAATATGATATTTATATACAGGAAAAATTATATAAAGGCAATCAAGCTAATAGATTAGTCTGGGTAAATTGGAGGAAAAGAGATTTATTATAGGTAGAAAATTAATATTAAAATCTCCATTTCGTCTATTAAATTATAGACATGATAAAGAATAAAAATTCGTACTAAATTTTAATACTAAAATTAAACTATATTAAAACCCAAATATTATCTATTTAAATATGAGGGTGTTACCTATGCCCTACAAACTTATAATAATATTTAGACATTTTTTATGAAATACTAGCTGATGTACCCGGCTTCGCCCGGGTTTTACCCCAGTAAAGGTTTGTCTAACGAACATTTGTTAAAACAATTCTCTATAAACTTATAAAAAAAAAATAGATATATTTTGATAATTTGAAACTCGTAAATTTGAATCTCTCGATAAAGTGAACATTTTTTGCCGGTCCCTGTGTGCCGTTTCATTCTGAATTTTGTCTTTCCTAATTTTCTACATTACAAAATCATCATTTTATCTATTCTCCCAATATATATGTTGTAGATAAATGATAAAACTAACTTTGACTTGTGCGCAAAATTCCCACGCTCTACGAGCGGATATCAGAGCTTGGTTAAGTGGTTTCGTCAGTGTAGAGGACAAAACGTTCCATCGGCGGTTTCATGTTCAAGTCTTTCGCGCAGTCTCTTGGGATTAAAGGATTTGCTTCAAGCGAGGGGTGGCTTTCAAATTATATATTTAAAAAACGACACGGGATATCATTTTAAAAATCTGCGGAGAGAGCGCCAGCGTGGATATTTCCATTTGTTCGCAAAGGATTGACGACCTAAACCAACTTTTGAATGGCTATGACCTATGGTTATCGTCTGATTTCTACTAATTCAAAAATGAATAGAGGTTCGTATCAAGCAAATTCAAAGGGAAAACAGGAAACTTTTATCAAGTTGGTATGCTTACAGGACGAAACTATGCAAAAGCTTCTATATAGGTTATTTAATTTTTAGTATCGCATTTATATTTTTTCGAAGTTTATATTTAAACGATACTCATTATTTCTTTTGATTTTTATATATCGTATATATCGTCTGGCACAATTATTTAAACTTTTTAAAATAAAGTACAATACTTAAAATAAAATATGTTTCTTATACAATCTAAAATTAGAAAATAAACTTTTAAATCGGTAACCTAAAGGAGATAGCCATTATAAAGCACTAATATTTGAATTAGTTTTACTTAATATATTAGCCCTGAAAGACCCAAGGTTATCAGGCGTGGAGCAGACTTCCTGCCTAAGCCTATCTCTGTCGCAATGGTGGCGTTGCTTGCGAGTTAAATCTGCAAATAACTCTAAGGATATTCAAGATATTCAAGAAATTATTTTTCAGAAACCTTCCCAGTACTATACTAAATAACTTCCCAAAGTTTCATGGCGTTCCAATGAGTGGTTTGGTCAGACATAAAGGACACACACACATACATTCATTTTTATATATATACTAGCGGATGTGCCCGGCTTCGCCCGGGTTTTACCCGAGTAAAGGTTTGTATAACGAACATTTGTTAAAACAATTCTCTATAAACATATAAAAAAAGAAAGATATATTTTGATGATTTGAAACTCGTAAATTTGAATCTCTCGATAAAGTGATCATTTTTTCCCGGTCCCTTGTGCCGTGTCATCCTGAATTTTGTATTTCCTAATTCTCTATATTACAAAATAATCGTTTTATCTAGTGAACATATTTTCCCGGTCCCTTGAAAAATACTCGATAAGTTGAATAAAATCATGGTCGTGAATCTCTCGATAAGGTGATCATTTTTTCCCGGTCCCTGTGTGCCGTGTCATCCCGAATTTTGTATTTCCTCGATAAAGTGAACATTTTTTACCGTTCCCTGTGAGCCGTGTCATCCTGAATTTTGTCTTTCCTAATTCTATACATTACAAAATCATCGACACGGGATATCATTTAATGTTGTCTAAAGGGGGTTAAGAGAGCAGTCTCTTTCAAATGAAAAATGCTTTAATTAAGCAGATGTTTAAAGTATAATATATGAGAGAGGCAATCTTACAGGTTGTCGACGCTGTAAAATCCCCAGAGAGAGTGTTTTTGTAGCATCATGCTGTGACTCACACGATGACCCAAGGTCATCAGGAGCAGCAAACTAAGCCTATCTCCGTCTCAATGGTAGCGCTGCTTGCGAGTTAAATATACAAATCTGCAAATAACTCTAAGGATATTCAAGATATTCAAGAAATTTTTTTTCGTAACCCTTTCCGGGGATACACCTCATAATATCCCAAAATTTCACGGCGATTGGATGTATGGTTTTTGAATCCATAGAGGACACACACACACAGACAGACAGACAGACAGACAGACATTCATTTTTATATATATAGACTAGCGGATGTACCCGGCTTCGCCCGTGTTTTACCCGAGTAAAGGTTTGTCTAACGAATCTCTCGATAAAGTGAACATTTTTTCCCGGTCCCTTGAAAAATACTCGATAAGTTGAATAAAATCAATATTAATCGGTACCCGAGTAAAGGTCTGTCTAACGAACATTTGTTAAAACAATTCTCTATAAACTTATAAAAAGAAATAGATATATTTTGATAATTTGAAACTGATAAAGTGATCATTTTTTCCCGGTCCCTGTGTGCCGTGTCATTCTGAATTTTGTCTTTTCTAATTTTCTACATTACAAAATCATCGTTTTATCTAGTGAACATTTTTTCCCGGTCCCTTGAAAAATACTCGATAAGGTTGAATAAATTCATGGTCGTTTATGGAAGATGGACGAAGTTCCCGGAGGTCAACTTGGGCAAGCTCCCGCGAGGCTTTTTTTCTTGTCTACTTGGCATAGCTGTGTCACCAACTCTGCCCTGATTGGTCGGTGGCTACTTGGACTGTCGGCCGGGCGAATCCATTCTCTCACGGGGTGGGGCAGACCCAAGGTCATCAGGAGTAGCAAACTTAAGCCTATCTCCGTCTCAATGGTGGCGCTGCTTGCGAGTTAAAGCTACAAATCTGCAAATAACTCTAAGGATATTAAAGATATTCAAGATATTATTTTTCGTAAACCTTTCCGGGGATATGCCTAATAATATCCCAAATTTTCACGGCGATTGGATGTATGGTTTTTGAATCCATAGAGGACACACAGACAAACAGACAAACAGACAGACAGACAGACATTCAATTTTATATATATAGACTAGCGGATGTACCCGGCTTCGCCCGTGTTTTACCCGAGTAAAGGTTTGTCTAACGAATCTCTCGATAAAGTGAACATTTTTTCCCGGTCCCTTGAAAAATACTCGATAAGTTGAAAAAAAAATCAATATTAATCGGTACCCGAGTAAAGGTCTGTCTAACGAACATTTGTTAAAACAATTCTCTATAAACTTATAAAAAGAAATAGATATATTTTGATAATTTGAAACTGATAAAGTGATCATTTTTTCCCGGTCCCTGTGTGCCGTGTCATTCTGAATTTTGTCTTTCCTAATTTTCTACATTACAAAATCATCGTTTTATCTAGTGAACATTTTTTCCCGGTCCCTTGAAACATACTCGATAAGGTTGAATAAATTCATGGTCGTTTATGGAAGATGGACGAAGTTCCCGGAGTCATCTTGGGCAAGCTCCCGCGAGGCTTTTTTTTCTTGTCTACTTGGCACAGCTGTGTCACCAACTCTGCCCTGATTAGTCGGTGGGTACTTGGACTGTCGGCCGGACGAATCCATTCTCTCACGGGGTGGGGCAGACCTAAGCCTATCTCCGTCGCAAGGTGGCGCTGCTTGCGAGTTAAAGCTACAAATCTGCAAATAACTCTAAGGATATTAAAGATATTCAAGAAATTATTTTTTGAAAACCTTTCCGGGGATATGCCTAATAATATCCCAAAATTTCACGGCGATTGGAAGTATGGTTTTTGAATCCATAGAGGACACACACACACACACAGACATTCAATTTTATATATATAGACTAGCGGATGTACCCGGCTTCGCCCGAGTTTTATCCTAGTGAAAGTTTACCTAACCAGTACTTGATAAAAATTATTTTTCGAGCATACATCCACTCTCTACTTGAACTTTTTATAAAGATAAGCTGTACCCATTCACACGTTGCTGTGTTTGTACATAAAGGCAGTTTTGATACCTCAAACATAATTTATTAATGTTACGATGTACTAGAGCGCCATCTGTTATCAAATTATAAAACTATTTTAGAGGCGTATTATTCTTTTTAAAATAAAACAATTTCTACTGTCCTTACTGCGATGACAGCGGTATGGTAGATTAAACTGGCGAAACCGCTGGGAGGGTTCACCACTAATGAGCCAGGCCCTCCCTTTAATTTTTTCATCGCAGTAAGGACAGTAGAAATTGTTTTATTTTAAAAAGAATAATACGCCTCTAAAATAGTTTTATAATTTGATAATTTATTAATGATAAAATGTATACAATACATCAAAATGAAAATTATTAATAAAATTATCCCTACATATAAGTCATTTGAATATAACATAAGTAAAAAACATAGATATACATAGTTAATGGTAGAATAAACATGCTTCTTCATTTGTGATATTAAACAATATTGCAAACGAATTTCAATTGAACAACAAAATTGTAATTATTAAATATCATCATGAAATGAATGACATTTGATGATTGATGGTGAACTTTCTCTTAGTAGTGCTTGTAAATATACAAAACTTTTGTTTTCCTATCTGATGCAAGAACAAATAAATTTGATGGTTTTCCAACTCGTGAACACCCAACGTACAGCTGTCCATGTGAGAAGCATGGATTTATAAAATGTAATCCACATACTTGCAATGATTGTCCCTGTGCTTTGTTAATGGTCATTGCAAAGGCTAGTCGTACAGGAAACTGTAAACGTTTGAATTCAAATGGAGTATCCGTTGGTATCATGAGAATGCGTGGTAGTAGTACATGTTCCCCTTGATATTTTCCATTTAAAATGGTTGCCTCAATTATGTTATTCATTTTTTTTACTGATAGCCTAGTCCCATTGCATAGTCGCGGTGGATTTATATTTCGTAGAAGGATGATTGGGGAACCAATTTTCAAAGTAAAATATACGGTGGTATTCCTGGTAGATTCCATTAATTTAAAAATTCTATTGGATAATTAACTGAATCATCGGGATTGACAGCAGTATCTATGGATTTATATGTTGTTTCTTCTTCAGGTATTTCATTTTAAATTGTGCAGTTAATTAAATTCACATCAATGTTTCTGGCTGACAATATAGCACGCTCACTAACCCAATGATTATTTTTATAATTCTGCGATAAATTTGGAAAATCTTTGGCAATCTATTCATCAGTGGATTTTACAAAGCGACAAAAGTTTTCTGGTAATTTACTACAGTGTGTGGATTCGTTAATTTCCATTTTACCATTCCCAATATCTTACAATTGTTTTGCAAATCGTTCAGAAGATTCATCTTGTGGTAATTGAAAACACGCATATTGGTCTTTAAATATATTTTCTCCACATACCGCCATAACGCTGATGATTTTAGACATGCATTCAATTCATCTGCAGGTGTTGAACATGGTATAACTGGTAGAGTTTGTCGAAAAATACCAGCTAGCAAAATGAGTGCACCACCAAAGAGCTGCTCATTTCCTCTCAAATCTTTTAATTGTACAATTGAGTGCTTCCAAAGATTTCTTGTGTGCCATGGTGCATTCCTCCCATATTATAAGCTGACATGATCTTAGTACTTTTCCCATCCCAGAATATTTGCTAATATTACATGTTGAGGTTTCAATTACCTGCATATTTAATGGCAATTTCAACGCTGAATGTGCTGTTCGACCACCGTCCAAAAGAGTTGCTGCAATACCAGATGATGCAATAGCAAGCGTAATAATATTATTTTGTGATTTTATAGTTGCCAGAATAATTGAAATAAGAAAGGTTTTTCCAGTGCCTCAAGGTGCTTCTAAGAAATATAAACCACAACTCTTGTTAGATATTGTATTTATAATTGTGTCATATGCTGTTCGTTGCTCTAAAACCAATTTCGGCAGATTAATTCGAACAAATGCTTGTAATTCATTAACATCGAAGTGCGTTTCTCGTTGTATATCACGATCGAAAATGTCAATACCAGATCTATTTTGAGCAATCATTCCCAATTCTGTCAGTGATTTCTTGGCTATTGTCAAACACCCATCCTCAATTAAAATCTATTCTTCATTGTATATATTTGATATAAATTGAATGTTGGGATTAGCATTTATTCTACGCATGCGATGTAAAATGTTTTCACTCATATAGTCTTTATATTTTTCCCAAAGATCCTTTGGATTAGACGGAAAACATGTAGTTAGTATGATGGAAAATAGCGTTCGTATCTGCTGTGGTTGAGGTGTATTAGAAGCATCAGCGAGTGAGAAATATCCCAATGAGCATCGTTTTCTAAGAGATTTAATTTCTGGCAAGCCTCACGAAATGTAGCACACACATGGCCATTGACTGTTTTTAATTCTTGGAAATATGTTGGTCCACGAACATTGATTAATAATAATCTTAGGTAAAAGCATTCTGCGTTATTTGGATGTACAGTGTACAGACGACCCAATGCATCTGTTGAATTTAATTTGAGGTGTCCTTGTACTGTTCTACATTGTTTACGACGCAGATATTTTCTTGTTGATGTATTCCACATAAAATAAGTTGGTACTCCAGAGTACAGTAGTGTCCTTGCAAAATATAATTTCTACATAATGTGAAAAATTCAGTTAATGTTGTTGGCGGTGGTGACATTGCTCTTGCACGTACATTTTCTGATGTAAAATACACACGCTGTCCATTTTCAAGATGTACTGCTAAATGAACAACCATTGGATATCGCTCATGAATGGAAAATGATAAAATACGCCATACAGCCTCATTGCTACTTATGTAGCGTCCCAGGTGATAGTGGGTGACTTCATCGTTAGATGCAGTTGTATTTTCCACTCCAAACACTGCCATATCGCTTCCTTTGTTCACATATTTGCAAATATATTTTATAGCTTTCACTGAGTTGCAGAACTTAACATTTATATGCGCGTTATACCTTTTTAGTAGTAATGGAGAATATGGTACTACCCAACGATTATCAACATCAATAGTATTATAAAGCTATACAACCAGTTTAACCGCATAAGTTTCTTTTTATTTATGAAAAATCATTTTTAATTTCAAAGAGAAATAATTTAATATTTCTAACTTTTGGATGACGTATGAAAAGGTTGAATATATGAAGAGTGATGGTCTATATATGAATGGATGACGTATGGAGGGTGAAAAATATGAAGAGTAATGGCGAACGGAAAAATAAAAGTGTCCAGGAGCGGGAACACTTTTATTTTTCCGTTCGCCATTACTCTTCATATTTTTCACCCTCCATACGTCATCCATTCATATATAGACCATCACTCTTCATATATTCAACCTTTTCATACGTCATCCAAAAGTTAGAAATATTAAATTATTTCTCTTTGAAATTAAAAATGATTTTTCATAAATAAAAAGAAACTTATGCGGTTAAACTGGTTGTATAGCTTTATAATTATACGCCGCAGTCATTTATAAGTATCAATAGTATTGTTGAGTACTTTTAGTTTAAAGAATTTTCCACAATCTTCGGTAGATCGTCGTCGATAGAGTGGATATCCATCATTGTCTGTAATAGTTTCAGCAAGTAAGTCTCTAGAATATCGCTTTGTGCACTTTCCATCTGACATGCATGGTGAATTATTATTTAGTGAGCCACATGGACCATGAATCATATTTTTGAGACAATATCGTGCAAGTCTTTATCAATTTCAATGTCTGGTATTTCTGCAGAGATAATTTCATCAATTCTGCTTGGTGTTATCTTTTCCATTATCCATATTAAAATATGCGCATGTGGTAAACCTCTTTTTTTGCCATTCAATGGAATACATCCAACAGCGCGTCTCTCCAAATACATGGTGTTTGACAATAAAATCTAGTAAAGATTTTAATTTTTGTTTAAATACACGTGCGAAAATATAATGACGATCTGATGGTGATTGTCCAGTTAATAAAAGCTCCTTTATTTCATCCCATGCTGAGTTGCATGTAAATGTGATGGAAAAATCTGGACGACCATATGCACGAACATACGTTATTGCATCTTGTGCATATTCATGCATGTGTCTTGGACTGCCTGTAAATGTGGATGGTAAAATGACCATTTTTCCCAATTCCCTGAGATTGCCATCATTTAAAACTGCATCACGTAAATGGATGTACTCTTCAGAACGCAATTTGACTTGATTTAGTCGTATGTAGAGGAGCCTTTCACTTTCTATTTTTGCATACATTTTAACAATGTATTGATGAAATAATTGTTTACATTTCAATATATGATTATCAGCATTCTCACGAATCATCATTCGATATGCATAATAAATCATATAGCACTGACCTTTTTGTTAATGTCCACATTAGTTTTAGGATTTCTCACATCAATATTAAAATGATATCCATCCTCTCCTTGCCAAAATAGAATGGGATATTGTAATGCATCATATGAACGATGCGCTTCTGATACTTTCTGGACGCCACCATTTCTACGATGAAGAATGTTATCGCGAGAATTAAATTCTTCACCCACTATGACAATTGGCACTTCATCGATCGTTGGTGCGTTGGATTGTCTCCAATGTTAACCAATAGGTGTTTTATCTGCCTTTATTATTACTTTGAAATCGTCAGATGGCATTTGTTCAATGGCGGTTTTAAATAATTTAATTAATTCATTATGTTGTTCAAACAAATTTTGTAATTCAGCGACATTCTCTCGTTTAGTACTCACATTCAGTTGACACCGACTGTTGATTTGTTCTCCAGTATTTCCCATGAAAAATATCTGAAGATATTTGTGCTCAGCATTTGGCAAGGGTAGTAGTGATCCAGCATGGTGATAAATTTGCCCTTGTACTTTAAATCTTGGCATATAATTTGCGCTAACGATATTCGTTGCTCCGAACGATGTAATTTGGAAGCATGAATTGTACTTGCGTATATTTTTCAAAAAATGTTTTGATTGACTTGTTTCACCAGATACTAAAGTTAATAATGGTTCAGGTGGTGGACGCAAGTCTGGTAACTTTACTTTTGCACCTGCAGAGCACATACCTGGTTTTTCATTTTTTTAATTTTTGAGCACCACTATACGTACACTTTTTATTCATTTTTCCAATAATTACACTTGGATGAAGACTGTAATTGTAATAGGGATTGTAGATGAAGCCACATAAATTCAAATCAGTATGCGTCGTTCGCCTTGTCTGTGTCCTGCGAATTCGATCTCTTCCTTGCCTTGCTTGACGTTGTTCACTCGTTTCTAATGATCGAGCAAGAGCAGTGTGAAATAGATTTTTTTCTTGCCTTACTTGCCTCTGTTCAATCGTTTCTAATGATCGAGCAAGAGCAGTGTGAATTTGAACTCTTTCTTGCCTAGCTTGTCTCTGCTCACTTGTTTATGAAGCTCGGTATTCTCTTCTCCTTTTTTTATTTGTAGATCAACCAATGGCACTTCGCTTTGGTGGCATAATTGTGGGGTTAAATAAAACGTTATTCCAATTATTTTCTTCAGCTAGAAATCAATGATATTTTAATTTATTCGCGTAATTTAATTTGTTGATATCTAAAAGGAAACACGGGGGACGGGGAGATACTTGGCCGAATGTGGAACTTGCCTTCTCATTGGTCGTGACGTCACGGTGGCGCACGTCGTACCTTTTAGGTTTAAATAAGAAATACAAATTTCTATTTATAAAAATAACTTGTATTATATTAACTATCTATAATAAATTACATCTATAATAATAAACTGAATTCAAATGTGTCTATTAATTTCTTCGTGTGAATTCGTTTTAGCGTTGTTGTAAACAAATGAAATTTCTTGAAACCACCTGTCAACGAACAAAACTGCCGTTGAACGTGGTGTTGTCTAAAGGGGGTTAAGAGAGCAGTCTCTTTCAAATGAAAAATGCTTTAATTAAGAAGATGCTTAAAGTATAATATATGAGAGAGGCAAACTTACAGGTTGTTGACGCCGCAAAATCCCCAGAGAGAGTGTTTTTGTTGCATCATTCTGTGACTCACACAAGGCTTGCATCAGACTTCCGGCCGAAACCAAAACCTGGGGGAATTGCCTTCCTTTGCCCGGGTCATTCGGCTAGTTCTTTATAAGTATAAAATATTTAATTCATTAAATAGGATTTTAATTTTTTTGTATCTCATTTATTTTTATTTGAATTTTATATATAAACGATAGACTCATTATTTCTTTTGATTTGTTATCTATATACGTTTATATATCGTATATAAGTAATAGATTTAAAGCGTACGAGGATGCGTTTCTTATAAGTTTTAATAAAGGCGAGCTTTCGGGTCAATAACCCTTCTACAGGACATCATATTTAAATAAACTTGCATCTTATATATATATCCATATTCAGAAAAATTAGCATATATACAAGAAAAACAAACGTATTAGCAAATTAGTGAGAAAAGTAACAGTAAGAAATATCCGCGTGCCCCGAGCATGCCAAGTGGGAAATCAAAAGAAGCTTCACGTTTAAGATACAATTCAATTTAAGGCAGCATGAGTAAAACAAGCCAAAATAAAACGTACTGGCAATGGTCACCTAAGGTACACTATGGCAATATTGCTTTGTATATATCAGGGATGTCTATGTGTCTATTAATACTATTATGACTTAAAGAGAGCAACGCCTCGACGACCAATCTTTTGTATTTGCTCTTGATTCCTGAGTAATATGCCTGTGGGTGAGAGGTATCAAAAGAATGTCCTGTATGTCTAATGTGTTGCACTATGAGAGATCTAGGTTCACTGTTTCTGATGTTTCTGTGGTGTTTGTCTATCCTATCCTTGATTCTTCGGCCTGTCTCTCCTATATACAAACTGTTGCAATCTGAGCATTTTAAGGAATACACAGAGTTTGTAAGATATGGCAGGGTAATGGGAAAACTATTTCTGGTGATGGGGTTTCTAACTATTGTTTCTAATTTAGGAGTGTTGGTATAATAGGTGCGGATTCCGTACTTGTTTTTTAAGTGTCTAGAGATGTTGATACTATAGGTGGAGTATGGGATGATGCAAATCGATCTATAAGTCTGACTGTTTAGCTGCTGTTGGGGATTGTGAAAGTGTCGGAGAATGAAGTTTCTGGGGTAACCTGAGTTCATTAGGTGATTAACCACATTTTGGGTCTCTGTTTAAATTCAGACGTTGAGCAGTGAGTAAAAATACGTTTCGAGAGGGTTTCGACAGTATTCATTTTATGGCTGAGGGGGCAGTATGAGGAATATTGTATATATGAGGGATGAAAGGAGGGCTTATAGTATACGTTGGTGATATACCTGCAATTCTGTTTTGTAATCATGATATCTAAGAAAGCTAAGGAACAATTGTTTTCTATTTCTACTGTGAATTGGATGTCCGGAAATAGTGAATTTAATTTGGTATGAATACTGTTCAAGGATTCTGTTTTAACTATACAGAAAATATCGTCTATGTATCTAAACCAAGTATGAATATCTGCTGGAAAATGACCTATAATTAAACAATCTACTTTTAGCATAACTATTTCAGAGAGTGGTGAGGACAAAGGGCTACCCATGGGAGTACCCTTGGATTGCCTGTAATAACGTTTATCAAAATTGAAAATACTATTGCTTAGACATATCGATATTAAGGTGGTTAACTTAGATATCATATCTGTTGTATACCCGTGCGTCCGGAGGAATTCTGTGGTGCATTCTATGATGAGGGAGTGAGGGAGACTGGGGTATAGATTGATCACATCAAAAGAGATCATAAGACTGTTGGGGACAACCGGTAATTGCTGTATATGGTCTAAGAATTTAGGTGTGGAAGAGATGGACGTCGAGGTGGCGCCCTCTTTAAGTAAGGGTATGATTATCGTAGCTAAGTACTGAGCAAGCGGGGCTGTGGGGGAGAGGTGAAACGCTACTATTGGTCTAAGGGGGATATTAATCTTATGTACCTTAGGGAGGCCATAGATGTAGGCCTGACCGTGCAGATTCGAAAGAAAACCTTGGAGTTCATCAGTTGTTATAATCTTGTTCCTGCATAGGGTCCTAAGATCTTTTTTGTATTTGGAATTCGAGACAGTTTGATCTTCCGCTGTGGCCGGGGTGAATACATCCGAGTTACTCAAGATTCGATTCATTCCTGAGATGTAGTCCATAGTGTTCATAATGACGGTTCTGGATCCCTTATCTGATCTTGTGATAACTATGTTATTATTTTTGGACAATGTTCTTATAATCTGGTTGGCATGATGGCTGTTGGCTGGGTTGTTTGTAGGACTATTTAAAACAGATATGGCGTGGCTCCTAATGGAGTGTTTATCATGCATGTTCAGGCCGGTGATTACTTAATCTTTTTAAAATAAAGTACAATACTTAAATGAAAATATGTTTCTTATAAAATCTAAAATTATGAAATAAACTTTTAAATCGGTAACCTTTAGGAGTACCTTTAATTGTATATATGTATTTAATTATATATAAGTACCTTTAATCGATAATCTTTATAAGAATAAAATATTTAATTTATTATAAATAGAAATTTAATTTTCAGTATCGCATTTATATTTATTCGAATTTTATATTTAAACGATACTCATTATTTCTTTTGATTTTAATATATCGTATATATCGTCTTGCACAATTATTTAAACTTTTTAAAATAAAGTACAATACTTAAAATAAAATATGTTTCTTATACAAATCAAAATTAGAAAATAAACTTTCAAATCGGTAACCTCAAGGAGATAGGCATTATAAAGCACTAATATTTGAATTAGTTTGACTTAATATATTAGCCCTGAAAGACCCAAGGTCGTCAAGCGTGGAGCAGACTCCCTGCCAAAACCTAAGCCTATCTCCGTCGCAATGGGGGCGCTGCTTGCGAGTTAAATCTACAAATCTGCAAATAACTCTAAGGATATTCAAGATATTCAAGGATTTATTTTTCAGATATCTTCCTGGGGATATACCTAATAATATCCCAAAATTTCACGGCGATTGGATGTATGGTTTTTGAATCTATAGAGTACAAACGTACAGACAGATATTCAATTTTATATATATAGACTAGACGAATGACCCGGGCAACGCCCGAGTTTACCTGATTAAATGTTTTATTCTCTCTCAAACACTATTCGTTACAATTATAAATTTGGCGCCGTGGATGTCACTCTTGTGAAACGTCCCGCTCCAAACTTTACAGTCAGATTAGTTACGATATACACATGTGTAAATCTTCAAATCGAGCGAGCGTCTATAAATATTTCGATTTAGATCAAGTATTATAATTATTAGGCGAAATATTATTAATAAAATTTTGAGAAGATATCGATTTTAAACGTATTTATAACCTTGATAGAGGGCGCTGTTCGTGAGCTAAGCAGAATAATTTGAATATATAGTTTTAATATTTAATTTATATATAATTTAAAATAGCCTATCGTTTTCCTCGTATTTTTTTTTTTACCTATGTATGGAAATTTTGGTACTGTAAAAAAAACTTTGCTTCAATAATATAAAAAAAAAACACCCAGGCAAAGTTTCGAACCAAGGTTGTGGAAATACGAAGCCGCACACCTAACCATTAAGCTACGCTTGGCATCATAAATGTTCGCATGTAAAGCTATTTCAGGCCTTACATATTTCTAACGACCTTTTTGAAATAGGTTGAAATAGCCTAGTGGTCATGGCATCTGCCCGGTAAGCGGAAGGTCGTGGGTTCGATTCCCATCCCATGACACTTTTTTTATTTTATCCATTCTGACCAAAATCTATCCGTGAACTTCACACAGGGAACTTCACACAGACAGAATAAGGCAATTATATAAGTAGATAGATGATGAGAGAGTTATTTTTATTGGTTATATATTTTGTAGCAAAATATTTATATTTTATGTAAAGGTTTTTAATTTTCATATTTATATCTTGCTACTATCTGTATACTTCCTTTTTTACTTATCTTGTATTTTATAAATTTTAGTTTGTGCCTGTGCTCCAAATAAGTTGTTGCCATCCTGAAGTTTGTCTTTCCTAATTTTCTATGTGACAATATGAATATTTATAACTTTTTAAAGAATTTATATAAGAATTTATTAAATAATGACCACATATTCAAATTATTTATTTGAAAAATAATTAGGATTGATGTGTTATGGAATAATTAACAATAGACTAAACTATATCATTGTTTAGAAAATATATAAATGTTTTATAATTCAGGTTGCAAGGACCTTCATGTGGACGACACGAAGTTGATATATATTACAACAAATTTTAAAGGCAGAATTTTAAATATCTTTTTTTCTAAAGCGTTCATATCATCGCTTTCATTTTTAGTTTATATATAAAGCTAGTATGTAAATAGAGGAAAAGTTCGGCAAGATTGAAAACAAACCATAGTAACACGTGCCGTGTGTAGCCACGAATTATCTTGTTGAAAAGTAAGCCCGGTGTGATGTGAGAGGAACGGCAACAAAACAGACCATAGAATGTCATCTATGTACCGTTGTGCTGTCAGGGTGCCAGGAATGACTACCAATGGAGTCCTGCTATTGTGGACCTGTGTGGTGTTCGAAAGTAAGGTCAGGATCCACACGCTGTCCAGGACATCTCCAGACATGTTTGTGACGGTCATCAGGACATAGTAAGAAACGGTACTCGTCACTAAAGACTATACGTCCTCAGTCAGCACAGTTCCAAGTTGATCGCTCCCAACACCACTCTAGTCAGACTTGTCGGTGTACTGGTGTGAGGGGTAGACATCGTAACGGTTGGAGAGATCCTAGATTCAGCCCTCTCAGTCATCTGTTGATGGCCATTTTGGACACTTGTGTGCTGGTTACACGTTGGATGGTAAATAACGACGAATCCGGTGTTGAGGCAACCGTTCCTACATAACGAGTGATGTTCGGTAACCACAGTAAAGGATATGCCATATAAGTATGGGCGGAATTTGCCAAGGGCCCAAACAACTGCGAGACATTCCTTTTCTGTCGTTGAATAATTCTTTTATGCTTTGGTTAGTGTTCGCGAAGCATAGGCTATAGGTCTCTTCATGTCATTTTAGATTTGAACAATAACTGTCCCTAAAATATAACTACTTGCATCGGTATAGGAATGCGTTTCAGCGCCTTCTATGAAATGTCCTAACACAGGCAAAGATACCAATTCCTGTTTGAGAATTGTTAGAAATGTGAAATTTATAGAGTCGCTCTTTCATCCCAAGTTGACCTTCGGCACATGTACACTGAGGCGGCGCCACCATATACCATGTGTGACGTCACTACTTACCCATACTTCCTTCCTGCCTGCTGCTAGCTGTTTACAACTGTCATTCTATCCCTCTTTTGATTTTCTCTAAACTTGTATAACCAATAAATCAATTGGGACTCTGCTTTAACGAGTATTTCGTTAATATTTCCAATAGGTTATGGGTCCTGACTACGCCCCAAATTTGAAGAACCAAACCTATAAAGTGAAACTGCTAAGCCTAACTCGTACTAAATATGATGCACCTTGAGAATCAAGTCCGCCAGTTAAAAGGCGAAAACTTCTCCCTTTGGAAATTTCAGTTCCGACTACTATTAGAGCAAAATCAACTTTTGGATATCGTGGACGGCAAAGAAATCAAACCAGAGGTAAGTGACGCTACCTCTGCTATACAGGATGCATGGCACGCCAAAGATATCAAAGCCCGAATGCTTATATCACAGGCACTTGAATTAAGATTTCTAGAACCTTTGATGTCCTGTAAAACTGCCGCTCAAATGTGGACAAGGCTCATGTCCATCCACGAACAGAGATCAGAGATCGCAATTGGCATGTTGTGGCAACAATTTTTTGACGCCCGAATGTCGTCATCAGAGGATGTCAGCAGCTATATCGCCAAGATTGAAAATCTTAGTGCAAGAATTCAGGATGCAGGAGGAACGATTACAGATGACCAGAAAGTGGCAAAGATAATAAACTCTCTTCCTTCGAGCATGCGGTATTTCATCCCAGCATGGGAGTCTCAAGCGCCGATTACGCAGACTCTAGAGAACTTATCAGCACGTCTTCTGATTGAAGAATGTAGAAACCAGCAGGCCGATTCCTCGCAAGGTACAGCATTCTACCAACAGACTAAACCAAGAATCAAAGAAGATAACATAAAGAAGACTGATTCAGGAAAGATGTCAGAACTAAAGAAAAAGACTGAATGCCATTATTGTCACAAGATTGGTCATTGGTCACGGAAATGTCGGAAACGGATTGCCGACCAGCAGAATAAAAACGAGAAGCGGAAGAACCAAGCAGGAGATTGTGATCATAAAGGTTTCAATGCTGATACCATCCTAAAGTGGAATGATTGCGACATATGGTGGGCAGATAGAGGAGCTAGCTGCAGCATGACCTTCCGACGTGAATGGTTCAAGTCCTTCACTCCGATCCACAACGATCATAGAATATACCTTGGAGACAACACTTCCGTCCTTGCAGAAGGTACAGGTGACATTGAAATCCTTGCCATGGTGAATGGAGAATGGATTACAACATCAATCAGGAATGTGCTCTACTCTTCGAAGCTCAAGAAAAATTTGTTCAGCCTGGGAGCGTGCACTGAAAAGGGATACCGAGTAGACATCGACAAGGATGAGCTGCGCATCTACTCAAGAAAAGATCTGAAAGCAGTTGGACAACGCCAAGATGGGCTCTACAAGATGATGTTCCGAGTTACTTCATCTTCACAAGGATTTTCTGCAAAGATCAACAACCTCCAACTGTGGCACGAAAGACTAGCACACATCTCACTCACCACTATTCGAGAAATGGCCAAGAAAGGATTGATCAACGGTTTGCAACCCGAGGACATAAAAGAAGACGATTTCTTCTGTCAAGGCTGCCAAGAAGGAAAAGCTCACAGAAAGCCTAGTCATTTGTCTGAAACAAAAGACTACAATCCTGGTGAGTTCATTCTAAGTGATATCTGCGGCCCTATGCCAACACAATCAATAGGAGGATCACTTTATTTCATTTTATTCAAAGATTATTCCAGTGGCTTTCGCCATATAGATTTCATTAGACACAAATCCGATATTTTACACAAATTTGAAAACTTTGCTAGATTTAGTTATAATCAAACAGGCAATAAAATTAAAGTGATTAGAACCGATAATGCACTAGAATATACCAGTAAAGATTTCACAAATACTTGCAGAAAGTTCGGAATAGTGCATGAATTGTCAGCTCCATATGTTCACGAACAGATAGGGCGCGTAGAACGAGACAATAGAACTATTGTCGAAGCAGCTCGATCGATGCTGTGCGCACGAAATCTTCCCGAAGAACTTTGGGCAGAAGCTTGCACTACTGCAACCTTCATTCTAAACCGAACATTCACTAAACAAGCTCCCAATACCACACCCTATGAACTCTTTTTCGGAAGAAAAGTTAGTTTATATAATCTAAAGATTTTCGGCTGTGAAGCATGGTTGCATACACCTAAATAACGTAGAAGGAAATGGGATAAGAAATCACAAAAGATGATTTTCTTAGGGTACGATAAAACATGCACTAACTTTCGACTCTGGAACCCTTCTACTAGAAAGATTTCTATCGCTAAAGATGTTACTTTTAACGAGACAAAACTCCAACATTACGAACTAGAGGGAGAAAACCTCATCCCAATAGACATTGACCTTGACTTGAACCTGCCGGCACCAACGACCGAGAATGAATCACCTACAACGCTACATTTTCCCACGCCGTCGGGATTCCACCCGATGATAACTCGATCTAAAAAGAAAGCAGATTCTTGTAACTACCATTTTGTCGATGAGCCTTTAACCTATAAATATGCTATGGAAAGTCCAAATGCCGAAAAATGGTTGGATGCAATGAAAGAAGAAATAAAAGCGTTAGAATCTAATAACACATGGTCACTCGAAACCCTACCAGACGGATATAAGCCAATAGGAAGTAAATGGGTTTATAAGCTAAAATCCCATCCCAACTCTACGGCACCTAAATTTAAGGCTAGACTTATAGCTAAGGGTTACACACAAAGGAAGAACGTAGACTATTTCGACACCTTCAGTCCTGTTGTCAGATATGATTCACTTCGAGTGTTACTAGCAAACGCGGCATCAGAAAGAATGTTCTTAAAACAATTTGACGTAAAGACTGCATTTTATATGGTGACCTAGACGAAGTCATATACTTAGAACAACCAGAAGGTTTCTCTCAAGGACACAATTTTGTTTGTAAACTACAAAAGAGTCTATATGGACTGAAACCATCGTCCAGAAATTGGAATAGGAAGTTTAAATCCTTCTTAGAGAAACACAATTTTTTTCAATCTAATGCAGATCAATGTGTTTTCACCGGAACTATTAACGACACTCAAATGATCCTTGCTCTTTACGTCGATGAAGGACTTCTCATGTCTCGGAACAAGGACGACATCGATTCTATCGTCCAGGAACTATCTCACGAGTTCAATATAACGTCTCGAGATGCAGATTATTTCGTAGGACATCAGATTGAACAATCAGAGGATAGATCGAAGATCTATATCCACCAATCTTCATACATAAACAAGATTTTAGATAAATTCAACATGATTGATTGCAAACCCGCAGCAGTACCCATGGACCCGAGTACAGTCCTAACTAAAGCTGATTGCCCAGACTTAGATAAAAATGGAAATTCACCAAAATTTCCTTACAGAGAAGCCGTAGGCTCACTAATGTTTGCCTCTTCTGTTTCTAGACCGGACATAGCTTTTGCAACATCACAGTTAAGTAAATACCTTGACAACCCAGGACAGACACACTGGACAGCAATTAAAAATGTATTTCGCTACTTGAAAGCAACACCACAATTAGGAATATTGTACGCTAGCCATCAAGAGTTAACAGGTTACTCAGATAGCGATTATGCTAGGGACATTGATTCAAGGAAAAGTACTACAGGTTACATCTTCATGTTAAACCATGGTGCTGTTTCATGGTCAAGCCAAAAGCAATCGACAGTTGCCCTCTCGACAAGAGAAAGTGAATATATTGCTGCCTGTGCTGCTACTAAAGAAATGGTCTGGCTACGCAGACTTCTTAAGGATATCGGGATTAAGATGGACAGACCCACAGTACTCAACATGGATAATCAAGCAGCCATAAAGCTAGTGCAGAATCCCGAGTTCCATAAGAGAACGAAGCACATTGATGTTCGATATCACTACATTCGTACTAAACAGGAAGATGGTGAGCTGATCACAAGATATGTCAGCACTCTTCAGCAGACGGCTGACCTCCTGACGAAACCTTTGGGACCGAAACACTTCAGGCGGCTCCTAGAAAACTTGAACGTTATAAATTTCAAGAGGGAGTGTTAGAAATGTGAAATTTATAGAGTCGCTGTTTCATCCCAAGTTGACCTTCGGCACATGTACACTGAGGCGGCGCCACCATATACCATGTGTGACGTCACTACTTACCCCTACTTCCTGCCTGCCTGCTGCTGGCTGTTTACAACTGTCATTCTATCCCTCTTTTGATTTTCTCTAAACTTGTATAACCAATAAATCAATTGGGACTCTGCTTTAACGAGTCTTTCGTTAATATTTCCAATAAGAATAGGGAAGGATTTATCTTATTCTTCACCCCAAATATATATATTTTTTTCATTTTACTTTAAAAGGCTATTCAAAAATCAAGACTTGTTAGCATAACTTTTAATGAAGCATCTATAGTACGAACTTAACCCAAGAAAACGTTTAGTCTCACTGATATTACGAGGTTTTGGAAAGAGGACAATGGCTTTCGCTTTTTTGGGTCTGGCTGCGTTCCAAATTCATTAAGAACGTGGCCAATAATAGTTATTTGTCTCGAGACGAAATGACACTTTTTTATAATTCAGCCACAGCCCGGCTTGATAAATGCGTCTCAAAACTTGGTATAAACGTGTTTAATGTTCTTTAAAGGTCGATCCATAGACTACAATATCGTCTAAGTAGCATAAACACATACCCCATTTTAATCCCCGTAGGACGTTGTCTATCATTCGCTCAAATGTTTCTGGCGCATTGCATAAACCGAACGGCATCACATTAAATTCGTAAAGACCGCCCGGAGTGATAAAATGCCGTTTTCTCCCGGTCCTTGTCGTCTACTTCAATTTTCCAGTAAACCGATCTCATGTCCATGGTGAAATAACTCAAACAAACAAGGGTGCCCAACGTGTCATCGATACGAGAGAGAGGGTAAACATCTTTTTAATTTTGTTTAGACGATGATATTCGACACAGAATCTCAACGAGCCGTCCTTCTTCCTCACTAATATAACGGGGGAGGCCCATGGACTTGATGATGGCCAGATGATTTTAGTCTCCATCATTTTCTTCACTTCACTCTGAATCACGCTTCTTTCGGCGGGAGACACTCTAGAAAGACGCTGTCTGGCTGGCGGGTAATCACTTGTATCGATTTTATGCTTTATTTTTCCAGAAGCTCTTTTTCTCAAAGTCGAATATATCGGCGAACTCATTTAGGCACATGAGTAATCTGTTTTATTTGTTTCCTCCAAATCAGTAGAAATCATCGTTAAAATTAACCATTTTATCACATCTGGGAAGTCACTTCGTCATTTCCAACTATTTCAGAACGAGCTTCAAGATTAGAAATGCTCCCTACTTCTAGATATTGCATTGTTCCTACCTTCAAGTCCGAAGGTATCATTTGAGACTGGTGAGTACTGTTAGTCACCCACAACACCGCTCTGCCATGTAAGAACCTAACGAGGGTAGAGGGAATAAAAAGTCCTTTCTCCAATTTCAGGCGTTTGCAACCCCTAACGACTACATCTCTTCTGCCAAATACATCCTCGTTGGTGACAATTATCTTGCCAAAAGATTTCGGCGGTATGACAGACGGTTTTTTCCACAATCTATAATGGCATCTGTGGCTCTGAATAAATCCCAGTCCAGTATAACATCGTGGCTACATTCAACGGCTACTATAAAATCAAAAACATCGAGTCCTTTGATTTGAACTTCTAAAGAGAACTTCCCAAGAGTCACAATAGGCTTCCTGTCCTCGGCTCTTAGAAGAGGTCCAACTTCTTTAAAAACTGGGGCCTTTAAGGAACGTCTGAAAGCCTAGGAAATTACTGAGTAATCAGCGCCGGAGTCCACATGAGCTTGTACATCTCGTCCTTGTATGTTGACAGATATCCAGTTCTTTTCCATTTTAGCGGCTATACGGCAGGGAGGATTTTCGTCTGTGGAGGCTTCAGCTCCAGAGGACGCGTCTTCTAGTTTTCCTCACTGCGGCGACTGGGTGAGCGGTTGGGACGGCAAGCAGGGGACTGCGAGGTTCTTCTGGAGGCTTGGAATCTACCGCGGTTGGGGTATGGCGACGGGTTTCTAAATCTTCCCTGAGATAGACAATTCCTTATTCGCCCATGATGTAATTATCCGTTCTTGGTCTTCCGAAATCGACTGTTTCTCTTCCAAGTCTGGCATCCGCAAAAGCTTGGCGTTTGTTTCTTCATTAAAGTGCAACATGGCCAGGACATCCACAATGGAAGCATATCGGTCTGTCATATTCAGCGCATCACTGAGTCCTCTGGTTATTTGGTGGCCCTTCGGTCCTTCGTCGGTAACCTTGATCGTTTTGGGGGATGAATTGACGCCGAGGGTGAAAGCTCTCAGGCTGATAGGAGCTAATGGCTGATGGATTTCACTACGGATGACATCCCGTAGGTCAAGGGATGGAGTATCGACATCCAGGGCGGCAAATGTAGAAGGAGGAGCCATAAACTTCCGAACCTCCTCTCTCACTATTCTTCTGATCAGGGCTTCCAGGTTCTCAGGTTCAGCGGTCGATATCGTGGTCACATTGGGCAGTTGGTTGAACCTGGGCGGTACAACACGCATCCTCTTGAGTGCCTCGAATCAGCGGCAGAACGCAACAAATTGGTTCACCGTGCTAATGTCATTTCCAATAAGTGCCTGATACACTTCCTCCGCTACGCCTTTCATCAGATGGCTTACCTTTTCACCTTCCGATATTCTTGGATTACTTTGTCTACAAAGAAGAAGAACTTCTTGAATATAGCTTTCCACATTTTTCTTTCAATGAATGATCTCGGCTTTTCTAGCCGTGCCTTCTTTGTTCCCAAATATTTCACAAAACTTTATCTTGAATTTCTCCTATTAAAAAAAATCAAGATTTTTTCGAAGTTTTTGAACCAGCACTTTGCTGTGCCTGTGAGGTAGAAGATGACGTTGGCGAGACACATGGAGTCATCCCACTTGTTGTATCGCGCCACACGCTGGAAGTTTTTCAGCCAACGCTGCAAATCCTTCCACATTCTCCCGAGAAGAGAGTAGGATCTCTCCACTTATGGTAGAATAGACGATTTTATGATGTTTCTTCTCTTTCCACTTTCAGGAAAGGTAAGCACTGTAGATAGCTCTGGTTGCAATCCTTGAAGGCGACGACTTCGTCTGGTGACCGTCTCGTTACCTGGCGCCTCCACCACAATTGTCGCGATGAAAATAAATATTTATTTATTTTGCAAGAAACTGTGAGAAAATGTATTTTCAGCCTTTAAATATATGTTTTATTTATTTATTTAGCATACACTTCAACAGGAGACCTAGAAGTATGACTTCCAGCCAACTATACTATAGATTATACAGTTACGAGCGTCATGCGTTCTTAATAATTCTTCATCTTTGTCACCGTTTGCTTTTTTTTTTTGGAATGGCGCTCTCCTATTGGTTGGCTACGATCACGCCACCTTTGCCCCCCCCCACTCGCTTTTTGGTTTTTGTAACTATTGTGTTGGAGCGGGTCGCTCCTTAAATAATCTATTGTTAACAATACCTCATTATAGGTCCGCAAATATCGAAAGTATAGGTATGTAGCTTTTGTACGGGTAGATATGCACACGGGTCAATCCCGGGGCGAAGCCCGGGTCACCCGTCTAGTATACCATAACTATAGTTGGCTAGAAGTCATGCTTCTAGATCTCCTGTTGAAGTGTATTCTAGATAAATGAAAAACATATATTTAAAGGCTGCAAATTTATTTA